>OX346267.1:8627847-9827847 GCA_947049275.1 Epinotia bilunana | reverse complement strand
CATCCCGCATCCAGTGGACTCCCGCCACCTTTACAAGGCCCGCCCGTTTGCACGAACTCTAAAAGCCCGTTTGTCGGTACTTTGACAAAGAAAGAAAGAAAGTAAAGACAGTTTTTTTAGAATATTATCGTTGTTTTTTAATTAACTACCTATTATTTATTGAATTATTTTAGCCCCCAAAAAAAACGAGGAGTGTTATAAGTTTAGCACGGTCGTGTGTATTTATATTTTTTAAATCAAAACCTTTAAAAAAAGTACTGAACCCGACTGAATCCCGTTGAGTTTAGAAGCTAGGTTTAGAAGGCAGAGATTTTAATAAATAAATAAATAGTAAATATTTGGGGACAATCTAACACATATCGACCCGCAGTCTGTTCAAAATACCTTGGTGCGGGTGCTGCGAAAATCTCAGACTAGGGAGGTGAAAGTATCGAAAGTTGAGTCGATAAAAGCAATCATTTAAAAACGGCTGATGAATGCCCTTACTGGGATTCGAACCCAGGACCTCTAGCTTCGTAGGCCGCTTCAATACCAACTAGGCTAAAGTGGTCGTCAATTATTCAACTAGAATAATCACGCCTAGCACGGAAACTTCATCTCAAATTTTTGACTCGCACTTGACTGAGTTAACTACGTCCATATAAAAGTTAGCGTACAATATTGCATTGACTAGCAAAATATTGCTTATCTTGGCTTCCCAAGCAAAAAATTAGAGAATCACCTCCGAAGGACACAATGGTTACATTCAGTGCACGGTTGATATTAAAAGCCGGCCAAGAACTGAACGGACCGTCCTTTCATCTTTGACTTCTTTTTTATAGCTCCGACTTAAGAATGCAGACAATTTGGATATTTACAGTTAAGTTTCAAGACTATTTTTATAAGAACATACATGCGTAACATATGTATACGTATTTTAAGTAAGTTTCTTATAAGTAGTCGAGTTATTTATTTTAACTGTTTTTCTATTTCGCCTATCATATAATTATTTTTCATCGTCTCCACTACCCGAATTTTGTTTTTTTGGTGACCAATAAAGAACATTTGTATTGTACCTATTGTATTGTACGTAGGAAGCGTCATGCAAACGACCAGCTGATCCAATTCGCTGCCTACCATTTGTGACGACGCTATTAGCAAACCGTTTACACGTAGTATAAGTACCCGTCCCCGCACCAGGCTTTGCCTGGATCACATGAGAATAAAGGCAACATTCTCTGTTCTAAAATCCAGTTGTCAAATAAAACTGAGGAGTCGAGTACAGAATGTATTAATGGGCTTTATAGCGGGATACATGAATATCGGCAGCTTTCATTTCATTGTTCGAACCATCTAACTTTTGGTTGATGTGGCTGTGGTGACCATAGATTTTGACGATAAAGTCTAGGTGTATATTTTTATAATGGCTAAACACAAACTGTTTTAATACATACTTAGGTTTATTATCAAATTGTCGACACTCACTTCGTCGAATTTCACTTCAAAGTCAACTTTTCATTTAATTAACATACAAATTATTACAATGATTATTATTTAAATTTAAGATAGTTACATACACAGTTATCTATGGCACCTAAGCTAACCGCCAGCGTGTCGACATCAGCCCGCTTCGCGGGGGTGCCTATTTCCGCTCTGAGGGACACAAGTTAACCCTAACTTAACCTACTTATTTTTTGAATATTTTGTAATGTTGTAATAAAATTTCGAACAAATGAAATTCGTTGTTTTATTATTCTGTCATTTAAAATTCATACAAAATGAATCATATGCCAAATAATATTTATTCCCTGAACAGTTATTCTATGAAATACTTAATAAAAATTGGAATGATCTGGTCATGAAAATAAAATTACATCAAACAATAATTCGTGAATTAAATGTTACTTGAAACGTTTTCGATGAAATGAAATTCGATGAAAATTTTTCGACAAAACAACGGACACTTTTCATTACATCACGGAAACGATTTAATTTGTTGTGTTCGGTACGGTTTCAGAGGAATTTTTGCGTCTGCTCTGGCTATGGAATGACCCACCCACTTTGTTATTTGGTTGTCAAGCCCGTCTATAACTATAGACCGATTACGTTAATACCAATATTTTCCAATAAATATGAACGGGCACTCGGGCAATGGATAAAAGATTAACATCATGCTCCGATAAACTCAGGTAATAACCAACGAACTAAGTGGATTTCGTAAAGAACGATCAACCAATCTTTCAACTGTTTAGAAACTATATCTAAATGTATGGACAGCAGGATACACGTGTCGGCAATCTTCACTGATATGTCGAAAGCTTTCGACTGCGTTACTTATAAGATACTTCTTAATAAACTAGATTGTTACGGAATAAGAGGGCAAGCGCTATACTGGCTAAGGAGTTACCTTACTAACAGGCTCATGCTTAGAGTTAGAATATTTCCGTGAAGAAACAAAAACTGGCCAAGTGCGAGTCGGACTCGCGCACGGAGGGTTCCGTACTATTATCTATAAAAACGGCTAAAAAAACACGCTTGTTGTATGGGAGCCCCCTTAAATATTTATTTTGTTTTTGCTTTTTGTATTTTTTGTTATAGCGGCAACAGAAATACATAATTTGTGAAAATTTCAACTGTTTAGCTATCGCCGCTCTTGAGATACAGCCTGAAAAAAATACGTTTGTTGTATGGGAGCCCCCCTTCAATATTTATTTTGTTTTGTTTCTAGTATTTGTTGTTATAGAGGCAAAAGAAATACATCATCTGTGAAAATTTAAACTGTCTAGCTATCGCCGTTCTTGAGATACAGCCTGGTGACAGACAGAGGGACGGACGGACAGACATCGAAGTCTTAGTAATAGGGTCCCGTTTTTACCCTTTGGGTACGGAATCCTAAAAACTATGAAAACTGTAAGATCAGGATATAGTATCAACAATAGAGGAGGATCACAGGGAAGTATCTGGGCCACTTTTTTCTGTTTTATACACGCCGCGCCTTCTGGTACGTGGACACCACTCGAGAACATCAGTTCTACGAATAAACAGTGATCATCATTTTCAAATTTTAACTGGTTATTAATAAATAATGACTTCAAATTTAAAAAATAAATAAAAATAATAGTAACCAGTTACACCTTAACATGTAGGTATGTATTTTCGTGTCTAACCCCAGCTTATTAAAGAATTTTCGTCCTATTTCTATTCTGCCTTTCCTCTAAGGTCTTAGAAGCCGTGAACACAAACAGCTGTCAGCGCACATCCACTCTAACCACATCCTCTCTCAGTATCAATCGGGCTTTCGGCCTGGTCACAGTACAATAACGGCATTGCTCAATATCGTTGAAGATGTGAGACAGGGTATGGAATACTCTCAACTAACAGTATTGGTTTTGATAGATTTTTCCAACGCATTTAATGCAGTTAACCACGACCTCTTATTGGCTACACTTAACCACTTAAATATTTCGTCATCGGCGGCCAAATGGTTTACCTCTTACCTTCATGATCGCCGTCAGATGGTTCGTGTCGATCGTTCCGTCTCTGATTGGTCTGATCTTACTTCTGGTGTTCCACAGGGTGGTATTTTTTCTCCTCTGCTTTTTTCCGTATTTATTAACTCAATCACGTCCCACATTGTATGCTCTCACCATCAGTACTCAGACGATCTACAACTATACACCAGGGCAACTCCCAGCGGACTAAATCGCGCTATTTACAGTATTAATGAGGACTTGGGCCGCATTTCCGCTTGGTCGCGCAGTTTCGGTGTGGCTGTGAACCCGACCAAATGCCAGGCTATTGTGCTCGGGAGCCCCCGTTTACTTTCTTCAGTTGACCTCACACAGGCAACCCCACTTTTCTTTCCCAATCCCGCTTTCGTCACAAGTGAGAAACCTGGGGCTGATTTTTGACTGTGGTCTGACGTGGGAACCGCAGGTGTCTGATGTCTGTCGCTGAGTGACCAACACATTAAGAGCCCTTTACCGATTTAAGAATTTTCTCCCAGTTAGCACCAAGACCCTCCTTGTTCAAGCTCTTGCCTTACCAACCATCGATTATGCTGACGTGTGTTACTCCAATATCACTCAGGCTCTGCTAAGTAAGCTGGATTGTCTTTTGAAAAACTGCATCCGATTTATTTTTGGACTTCGCAAGTATGACCATATATCCGCTTTTTGCCGTCGACTATGGCTCTGGCTCCCCATTCGTGAACGCAGATCATTACGAGTTCTATGCACACTGTATTCCCTTCTATTTGACCCTGCCGCGCCGGAATCTCTCGGGTCCAAATTTATTTTTGTTCCTGCTCGACCCGGAGGCGTACTCCGCAGTTCCCGTAGCCTAAAGCTGTCTGTTCTCCCTCAACGGTCCGGTTTTATGTCTGGTTCTTTTACCGTTCAGGCAATTCGACTCTGGAATGCTCTTCCGCTAACTATCCGTCAAGCACAAAGCGAACTGACTTTCAAGTGCAAGTTACGCAAGTATCTTTCTGATGAGTGCGTAGGATAGTTGTCAACAGTATTTTTCACTAGGTACAAAAGGTAGTAATATGTATACTTATTACTTTATTAGTGTATATTATTTTGTATATGTGTACGTTTATTTCAGTATGTATTTGATAGAAGTTTATCTTGGATTAAGTTTTCATTTAAATTTAAATGCCTGCACCAAATGTTTCTGTTTTGCCCAATGGTTGACTGGTAGAGAATGCCTCATGGCATTAAGTCCGTCATTTGTACTTTATCTTGTATTGTGCAATAAAGTTTAAATAAAAAATAAATAATAAATAAACATATATTATAAATCGCCTTTATTATTTAAAAAATCATTACTGCCACTTAACTTAAAAAAAGGATAATGGATGGTTATTGCATAAAATGTCCTATACAACTAATATTTTTTTAAATAATCTAGGCGATTTATAATACAGGGTCATGTTAGTGTAATGGTTATTATTATTATTATTATTATTATTTTATTTTTAAAATTCATTTAAAGTCGTTTAAAGTTTAAAAATGACGATCACTATTAAGAATATTTTTTATTTGATAATTTATCGACATTTTAAATTATAATTCATTATTTATAACTTAAATATGGTAGGCTAACCAAACCTAAAAGGTGATATATTTGTTTTTCTAATAGCTTGTTGTTATTGTGTATTTTATTTTGTTTTTTTTTTATTTAATATTATAAATTATTATGTTCTTTGTTTTTGATGATCATGATGATGAGCTAACAAATCCTGCGAGATGACATTCCGGTTAAGGTATTTCCGGTGGACAGTGCGGAAAGAATGAACAACTTCTTTAAAAGTCCCGGTTAGGTAAGTAGTGGCCGGTTGCTATTGAAAAGGGAAGTTACTGCCATCAAGGTATCAAGGGATAAGAAGTTGCATTCAAAACTCGTGATAGATTAAACATGTCCGACAAGAATCATGGTTGCCATAGACGAAAGTGATTCGCTTTCGTTCCGGGCGAGGGCGTGGCATGATTCCGCTAGTCCGGTGATTGCTTTCTGACACAGCCATCCGTGGGCAGATCACGGCCGTTCATTCCGGGCCATTGGAGCTGCGCACGGTTTTAGTGCGAATGCAATTAGTTTTGTTTCTAGTCTATTTATAGTCCAGTCAATGAACTGACACCTTGTATGGGAAAAATGAAAATTTTGGAAATAATTTATATTAGCTTATTTTTTATGTGTAATGGATATATTATCAATTAAATAGTTACCCAGCGACAAAATCCGACGAAATATTGTTAAGTATTTTAGTCTTTATTTTGGTTCATTTACATTTGCTCTATGATATTCAAGATAAATCATACAAAAAAGACAATGCATGCTTCATTTAAATCTACATAATTACTTCCAGGTGTAGAGTTTGTTGGATTCTTGAATGAATCATCTTTGAATAACATTTTAAAATGAAATCCACAAAAAAACGCTATTATAAATTAATGTTTTTTAAAACCGTATTTTGCCTGGAGTATTATGTGGGAATTATAGGGAAGATATTTTTCGGTGGAAAACAAGCACACGGCCTGTGTAATGGCTAACCATGGCTAGACACCGCCTTTGGACCCTTGCGCCTCCCGGACGACTGACGACTTCTGGTCAGCAAGTTGCCGCCCCTTTTGCGATCACCCGTAGTCTGTCACAGCCAGTTTTACAATTTAAGCATTCGTTCTGTTGATGGCAAGAGATAAATGTAGGTCCCTCATTTTAACACACCACAACCTCGGGAGTTCTACCTACTTTACTTACAGATACAGAGCAAGTAGTGGTGTTATTATGTCTGCGGTATTCTGTAAGTTGGAGGTGCTTCACCGGTTTGGCTGCTCGAAATGAATGAGTCAAATGGCATTTCATATTAATTACGTATAACAAAACTAAACAATAGTTTTTTACCTTGTATAACCTGGGCGACGATTCTATTTGTCTTAATAAACAGACGGGTATATCCCTAAGATAATACTTATCATGTCTCTGTCATTGCGGCTTTGAAATACAGAAAAACGAAAGTAGGAATATCCGTATGGTATACCCGGGACGTCTAAATTTGAATCACGAAACGGAACACTATTTTTTATATAATATTACTCGCTTTGTGTACTTACAAATATTATGTATTAGTTATTCACACACATACTAAGGCCCGGTTTTGTAAAGATGCGCTAGACCTATCAGATGGCATTTTATTAATAGTATTTTTTTACATTACTTACCGGCCGCCTATGGCGTTAAGTTCGCCATTTGTATATGTAACTTGTTACTGTGCAATAATAAGGTAATCGTCTCAGTGCCCGTCACTGGTCTAATACATTCTTCTACAACATATGCAATGTCAAATCTATAACATTTGCTACAAGAACAATAATATGTCCGTCGCGTACCCATAGTACACGCATTGCTTAGTTTGGGAGTAGGTCGATATGTGAGAGATTGTCCCCAAATATTAATTTATATTTCTATATTTATTTAATAGAGGTTGTACAATCGCCCTCGAGCACGGACATTGTGTAGTATTTTTGCAAAACGAAATCTACTAAGTCCTATGAGAAATGCCAGTGAAAGTAAATCGAAAATGAAGACCAACTGACCCCTGCTTGCCCGACGAGCAGATGAGTCGGTACCGACAGTCCACACTTCTATAGTAATGAGCTGATGAAGCACTGGTTGATGCGAGGGTTTTGTGACGTATTTCACCACGTTTTCGTCGATATTTTGGTCGCGACGAATGGGCTTGCACGTGGAGTCGCGAGCAGCCATCAAAACGATATACCCTCAACTGGCCTTTAACAAATGTCAAAACAAACTAGAGAACTATTACCCTACCTAACTGTCGCTAATGAACGCGTTCCTTTTACGGTATATGGTAAGAATATGCATTAAAAAATAACTAAGCTAAGTGATGATGTCCGGAACCAACACAGGTGATTGACACCTATTGGTCAACTAAACTAAATAAAAAAATTGTTTATTCAGGTACTAACCCATTTACAAAAAATTACAAAAATAAAATACAATACAATTAAAAGTGAAAACTAAAAGTTACAATCATTTTTTACAGAAAAGGCGTAGTTGACGCCTTACTCGTAATCGTAACTACTAGGCATTATATGATGCAATGGACTCTTATAAAACCGGGGGTAAGACATGTTAGCCACTCACTTTAACTATACTACATTTTCTCACAACCTTAGGCCATTTCGCGTTGCACCTTGCCAGAATATATCCCTGATCTGAGCGACCAAACTATTGACTATCAAATAGGAAATTGTAAACAAAGCATTGAACAAACAAAGCATAAAGGATTCAGTGCGCCAAGCGGCTCACCGCGTCAGTGGGATTGCATTGTTTACTGAAAAATTCAGCGCTCTTCAGAAAGCCAGCCAAATCCGTACAGATTCTTAAGAGGAATCACAAGCAAGTACACAAGTTTATTTGTGTGAAAACACTTGTAAAGCAGGCATTGAAGGCAGCTGCTTAACTGAGTTACCGTATTTAATTAAATTAGGATAATATTATATCTAGCTTGCAGCATTGAAGGACAATGTCAGATAAAAACTTCAATTTATAATTTTCATATAGTTTTAAAAATGTATGACTTAAAGCCTGAAGGAGGTTCTCAGCGTGACTAATTATTCAACCTCAAATTACGCTGCTTCGATTCGGATTTTAGTTCGCTAAATCTAAGTATGGATTAATGTCGATAAAAATTACAGGACTTCAATTATTATTAAACGAATATTTTGTAAAACCAATATTTCATACTTCACATCTTTACACAAAGTGGTAATACCACTGCGCGATCGAAAAATCACACTTTCTGACCAGCGGGAGATTTAAAATGTTGTACGTACCTAAAGTACCTGGTGTACTGCCATCTGGCCGAAATACTTTTCGCCTAATTTCACTTCTCAACCAACTGATTGCAACATTTTTAGTTGGCAAACCAATGCTTGGCATAATGTTACTTAGCATACTTTTTATTTGATCACAATCATATTTTGCAGATATTCATTTTACCAAGAATCATTTCGGAAAATGGTTAATAGGCAAATGTTTTATTTGAGCTTACTATTTATTGTCAAATAACCTTTGACCAAATTTTAACTTCGCATAATTTATATTTGACAAATAATACTACGTAGTAGTTTTTTAATCAGAATTTATTGACACAACTTTACATTCGGTAAAGGTTTAATGTAGTTTACTACTTTTTGATTTTTTAATGTATAATTTAAGTTATAAGTATACTTAAGTACAAAACCATTATACATTTTTCCACTACAGGTTGTTTTCAATGATATGTATTTGTTTAGTTAGTACAAGACAAATTCAGTTTCTGATTAACGAGAGAGATGGCGCTGATGTACATTATACTTTCTTAACGAAACAATTTATTTGTTTAAATATTTTTGTTTCGTGTTATTAACGAGGAAGTTACCCCGATCATATTCTGTGTTTATTTATTTTTATATCTGTGTGTGTTTGTCACGAACAAATGTTTGAGTTTAAAATAAAGAAATTTTCAGATCTGTGAAGATATTCTTTGTTTTACCGCTTTACGTGAGTGATGTACTATTTCCACCGTAAAATATCTTGGAAAGAATGTTATAATAAAAAACTGACGCTCGAAATTGAAACAATATATAGACCGAATACAACCTAGCGTTTCCCCTTAAAATGCAAAGCATGTCTTGTCAAATTTTGTGCTACGCCCGATTATATTATTCGATTGCCTTTTGCTCCGGGCGTTGTTCCTACATTGTTATGCTTTTAAGGTACAGACAATTTGCCGTTTGTTTATCGCACCAGTGATTTGACGATCGCACATGTGCGTGTGTGTCCATACGTGAAATAAATGTTACAAATAGACGCGAATGTGTTACTTCTACATCCTCATGATGCTGCCCAAATATTTTGTTCAAGATAGTAACCGTTTCTTCGTGATATGTTGTTTTGGTATATTGTTGTATTCACTAGTTTCAAACAACGACGCAATTGCGTAACTTTTCGAACGCACGTACGTTCCGACTGATGGTAAGTAGTCGCCGCAGCCAACGGGCGCTTGCAACTCCAGGGTGTGTACACTGCTACCCAAATTTTGTCTGGATGAGATCGCTCTCTTCCGATAAGACTGCCTGTTGATTGCCTCTGCTCTTAAATTCACAGTTTTCTGTACTACTTTCTTGTATTACTATTGAGGTGTGCAATAATAGTAGATTGTACAACAATTGCATAAAACGCACCATTTTACGCAAGACGTGTATCCATCCGAGCGTCCTTGCAAGCGAGGATGGATATAAAATCGAGTGAAAAATGGGTTTTATAGACGAATTGTCCACTCTACTTTTCTCTTCAATTGCGAGGAAATGAAATGAAAATTAATAACTATAAGTGTATTTCATGAAGTTTTATTGCGTACTTTGGCTGTTGGTACCCTTGCCTTGGTCTGAGAATACTAACGAAACATAAAAAAAACAAAAATAAAGAGTTTATTCTATGAAGTTAAAGTTGCTCGTGTGGCTGTTGGACCGATTGCCTTGGTCTTCGACGAAGATTTTACTTTATGCACTAGAGAATAAAAAGCGACTTTATGTCGCCTACGCACAGCATAAAGACGAACTTTTAGAGCATGAGAAATGAAAATAATATTAGAATAGTAATGTTATCGACCTTTTAAACATATTTATACACTCCTATTTGAAGAACCTTATATTAGTCCCTCGAGAAAATCTCGGCACCGCTCGTTCAACGACCGGAGCATTCTTGGAGGGAAGTTCCTTTGAACCCGTACCGCTGCGTTTGTTGATGTGTCCTAACTCTCGTTCGAAAAGTAACGCAATTAGCCCGCAGGGTGACAAAAGTTTAACTAACACTTTTTTTTACTTTAAAGCTCATTGGTACCAAACGGCATTCGAAACCAGTAGGTGTATCACGTAACGCAGTGTATTATACGTTCGTCAGGTAGATCTAAATGTCACTTATTGTTTGGGAAAATGACAGTTGAGTTGCCCTAACGTCCGTCCGAAAGTTATGTGATCGCCCCTCAGGACGTTCAGAAAGTCACATGCGTAACGTCAACCACCGCAGATTAGAAAATCTGCACTGACTTTCTAACGATTAACGCACGTTAATCGTCATGCGATTTCAGGGAAAACATTTTTGTAACGCAAATACTTTAGGATTGTTATTTTTAATAAGCACTGAATGATCGAAATAAGTAAACGTACACGAATTTGTTCGTTTAAATTCTTGTGATCTGGAATGAGGTATAGTAATCCTTGACATGCGAGGCCGTAGATACGAGACCGATCAGATCTCATAAACATAATCCTTCGACCGGACGACGGTCTCGGTTTTGATTTGGGTATAATGATATTTGGCAAGAAGATTATTGCACTGATATCAAGATTGACGCGTCCAACCCTCGACAATGAAGATGAAATGCCTGAATCGAATTGTCATCAAGTATTTATACGATGAAACTGTGTTGGCGAAAGGTTATTTTGGGAAGTGTCAATCATAGAGAGCCTTCTCATTGCTCTTTGGATAGTGCGATGTATGTGGGGTTTAATGCGTATGTCAATATGATATGGGTGACGCCTGGCTCAGGGAGTATCGAAGCATCTTAAGCATCGGTTTACCGTCTGGAGGGTAGATGACATATTCACATTTTTAAAGACAGTTCTCTTATATGACCTTATAACCTATAACCTGATAAAGTAATCTGATAGACGTAGCGTATCTCAGACTTTGATAGTCTAATTATCTACTACTTACGGACTTGCACACAACCATGCCACGCCTACTTAGTGTGAATTCTTCTTCTCATTTTACTCTGACGCCGTTTGTCTCGCGCCGAACATTTAGCGCCGATGAATATTCAAATAGCTTTCACGTCTCCGCCATTTTGTTGAAAGTGCGTACTCAAGATCAATTAGTGACGTCATTACGCACCCCGCGACGCGAAGCCCTTATGAATATTTGCAGTTTAGCTGTCATATAAGCTTGGCAATTGAGTATTGAGTGCTTCAGGTGCTTTAATCCCTTCTCATCATAATTGCTGCAGATTTACTCCCTTTAGTAGGTACCTAGTAGTTTATATAATCTCGTGTATAAGATCGTCGTCTTGTCCTGTCGTGTGTAATTTTTTGTGCCAACTACTTATTTGGAACCTTCAAGAAAATTATTAAAAAAATATGAATGACGTAATTGTGAGATAAAGCCGATAACGAACTTTTATTTGTAAATAGAATATTTCAGGATGTAGTAATATCTTTCCTTACCATTGTTTTCTGTCCGTAATGTGGCGAAATGTAAACATGCACATTTTGGTTAAGGACTTTATTTTTTTAAATTTTCCGTTACTTAAATGACTGACCTTTGAACCCAAATATCTCGGTAATTGTCGATCTGAGAGAAAAAGTTATACAATAAAACATGATTATCTTTACGCATTTTTTACGATAGAAAAAGAAAATAAAACAAAAATGAAAAGTCCAAGTCGAAAAACGGCGCGCGCGCTGTAGGGTCGTGTCGCGGTTCTACCTTACACTCCTCCTCGCTTCGCTCGTCGTCGTACCTACACGGACCTGCCTTAGAGTCTATCAAAAAATATTATGCAACTGTACATTAGAAGAAATTAGCATATAATGCTAAATTCTTCTAATGTACAGTTTGCAATTGCAATTTGTTCATTATAGGAAATACCTATGCATTATTATATTTAAAGTATATTATATTAAATGTTATTACATCAAAATTAAATGGTCACTAAATAAAATGATAATTATATCGTATGTAAATATGTAGTGTTGTTATATTGACTCAATAATTGTATCGAGCGTTATCGCGACAAATATTATTTAAATGTTTTTATATGCATCGTTACGCACCCCCTTGGGGTATATGAGGTGATACTTTTGACTTCTTTTTTGTGTTAAAATGTTCAATACTACCTATAATTTGTTTCTGGATTTAACCCTACACTTCTAAATTATACACTATTTTATAATCTTCATGTCTTTTTGTTTTGGTTTTCGAATGATTCGTGAATTAAAACTTGCTGCGATGTTGTACGTGAGACCACCATGCGTAATGCGAAAAATAATAATTTCATTGTTTGCAGCAAGATGGTGCTGTTCGACGCAAGCGCCGCGGTTGCGTTTAGTTTTCATTTAAGGCCGTGTCGTACGTTCAGCAGAGAACGTGGCACTCAAATGGTCTGGCTCGAAGACCTACAGGGTTAACACAAGACGGAAGCACAATCCGTCTCTCTCTTATTAGAAAACTTAGAAACACTATAGTGCGAGAGAGTTCGAGAGAGCTCGCGCGCCTTCTTGTGCTAACCGTGCAGCGTCGTGTGCTCGTGAGCCAGCATTATGCTGAGGCAAGACCATTGCGCGACAAACAGATAAACTATCTTCTTCAAATCTTTAAATAATGTTATATAAATATGCAATAGATACGTTTTTTGTTTCTGGGTTTTAACAAAAAAACGTATAAGAAAATTATTTATATTCCAAACAAACAGACACAAAATATTACTTAAACCAAAGTGGTTTAAGTAAAATTTAAATAATTTTCATTCCTTTCATAATTTCCATTCATTCATTCACTCCTTATTTATAAAACTTAACACACCTCGGTGAACCTAAATGTCTTTTGTCCTTTAAAAGGCAACTGACAGACAGTGTTCCGGCTTACAAGGTTTGATAAACATTTAAGAATACGAGCATTATTATAATATATGGCCTACCTGATGGTTAACAGATACTGTAGCCTATAATGGACCCTTGCGACAGACAGAAACAAATGCGCATCACAGCACACCAGCAGGTCGATTCGTTTCATATAAAAAATGACATTTAGATCTACCTAACGTGCGTACAATGCGTTATATGATCGACTTGCAGGAGTACAGCCTACGCAGCGAGTAGTGGCGTTATAAAGGCTAAGGTTTTCCGTCAGGTGGAGGTGCTTCCCCAGTTACACTACTCAAAATATGAACTAGATATTTCGCTGTTCCCTGACAAAAAATAAAAGCAGAAAAAATATTAATGACACAGGTCTAACGCGATTTTTATTTACCCTTATTGCTGACAACATTTTGTTTTGACACGGCACGGGATCGGCGGCTGTGGTATCAGATGGCAGTCATCTTAGATTTTAATATGCGTACAAAGCGCGATAGTTTAGTGTTAAAAATATAAAAGCAGAATGATAACGGGAATATGAGCGTTCTCACTGAAATAAAGCTGAAATATGACTTTATTGGGTACACTTAAATATTCGATGCAATAAATAACTAATTGCTTTCAAACTAGAACGCGGAAGTCATCGAACTTTTCACCTACAAAAGATAAAACTCAAAGTGCGCATAGGAAAGCAAAGTTGCAATGAAAAAGGAATTATTCACTGCAAGTCAGGCGAGTGTTCGCAAGAAAACCGGAATACCAGGACAGACGTGCATAAATTTCAAATATTTGTCTTTCTGCTTTATTTCAGCGGAATTTTAAGATATTCGTGTTTCTTATAAAGATTCTCATTGAACATTATAATATAAATATTAAATCCATTCGATCGTAAGCTGCTGCATTAGTCTAATCTAAACTGTGTCGCAGCTACATCGCGACGTGGGGTGAATTATGTTCTACAGCGATACATAATTATGTATAAGATAAGAAAAATATTAAAAGCAATTTTGGCACCCTTTTTTATCCAAAATGAAGTGAGCGTATACTAATAATAATGTAAACTTAGTCTTGGATGTTTTCTATGTAAGTACCTAAGTATTTAAGTAATTAAATCTATTAAATCGTCGTCTGTTACCCATTACACAAACCTTATTAAGCTCACTAAGGGGTATATTTGTGTAAGATTGTCCCTGAATATTTATTTGTTTTTCTTATTATTTATTATAATTATGTTAGTTTAACACTTTGACTGCCAGTAACCCGCTCCGCGGGTGCCTACGCCGTAGTCGCTTTCAGCTACATACGAGGAAAACCACGGGATCGGCTACGAGCGTTGGCGCGTAACGATTCTTGACAGTGAATGTGTTAAGAAGTTTTCTGTGACTGGTTTAGATCCATCAGATTTAAAACAGTTCCCACACACTTTCCCTGTGTGGTGTCGGGTTAGAACAGCACCACCCCCTTTCTTCCTGTGGGTGACGTAAGAGTCGACTAAGGGATATGTTTTAGGCGATGGGCTAGCAACTCACGTCACTGCGATATCACATTTTGTCGATCTTTCTTACCCACATTTATGCTGAAAGTGGTACTGGAACACAAGTCTCATGTGCCCTGCCTACTTTGATAAAAGCGCTCAATAATCCCCCTCTTGCGGGAAAGTCCATCGTTCCGTTCCACGCAGTATACATGCATTCATCATACGTAAGTATGTATTAACACTTTCACTAGCAGGAACTCGCCTTGCGGGCGCCGTGTTCGCTTGCCGCTACATACGAGGAAAACCACGGGATCGGCTACGAGCGTAGCGCATAGCGATTCTTGGCAGTGAATGTGTTTATAGACAATACTTCACTTCTTGAATGCTGGTTAGGCCACTTCCGCATTTTGCAGGGGCGGAATCGGAATGCGGTGTTTTATCTTTTACTAACAGCTTATACTCTGTCGGCGACCGCGTAAGATGACGAGGAGGTAGACGCGCGGGGGGAGAGGTCCCGCCAGAGCCAAATCAACCGTCATCGAGAACGCGCGCGCGCACCCAGTTAAAATGAAGACATAATTCATTTGTAACCACTATTCCGAAGTAAATCATATATCAAGAATCTGCATTTTATAATCATCACCAACATACTCTCAGTGTTACATTTACGCATTATAAATACCACTATAGATGCAAATATAGTAATGGCACTATTTACTTCATTGGAATATTATGTATGTGGCCTACAGGGTTTTTTTTTATAAAATAATTCTATATTTAATATTACCTGGTGCATAATAACCTTCGTTATGAAATCCCCACTCTAAAAGGACCCTAAAAAAGGTAATCTGCACTATTGTCGGCGTAAACCCGATGTCCGCGGCCCGGCAGGTCGCAATAACATTTAGATGAGATGTATGACAGCGAAACATGGGTCAAATTATTATTGCATCGTGAGTGTACACACTAGTGACTCTCTAAGCACTCTTCTTTTTTTGCCCGACTACGGTAGAGTCGAAAGAAAAGGATAAAATCGAATACCAAAAAACTACACTCCGCACCAAAATATACCGACATGCGTAATAAAAAAATAACAATTGCACATCAAAACCGATTTAAGCTGTGACAATCAGTATTTTTTTAAGTTAAAATAATGCTAACAATTACACGGTTCAACTCACGTATTAATTGTCACTACGGGCGACATGTTTCGAACTCTTCGGGAGTTCTTCTTCAGGATGAGTGTTTTCGCGGCGGTGTCGCTTGAATCACGCAATCAAATAACAATAATTCATTTTAATACGTGAGTTGAACCGTGTATTATTATTATTATTAACATTATTTCAACATGAAACATAAATTCGATTTTTTAAGTTCCTTTAAATACGTACATTTTTAATACAATTTTTTGTATTTATGTGTGTTCCACCTTATTGTTTAAGATACTGGACCGTTTTTGATGAATAGGTACAAATAGCTTGGAAATTAGGATCCGAGTGACATTTTGCAAAAAAAAATAGTATTTTTTTTTTCGTCGTCGGGATACAGTGAATGTTTTTCAACTTTTTATGCCTGTTACAACTATCTTTCGCCCTTAGGAAAGCATTTATGTTAATTGGAACTGAAGTGGTCGTACGGTTAAGACAAAAAAAATCCGTCTGTGCCTATAGTCCGTAAGGAAGTTTTTTTTTTTTCTGGTTTTGCCAATAGGCCACTAGGTCTATAATGGTAAAGTGCTGTAAGGTTTTACTTCTAATAGTGCCATTGTGGGTTACCTGTATCATATTACGTATTTCATTTATTTACATCACCCCTGAGGGAAAATTACGTAACTTTTCGTAAGAGCGTTAAGACAAATCAAATGCCAGAGTACAATACAATAATGACATTTAAATCTAACCTGATTTTAGACCTTATCTAATCTAATGTACCAGACTAGCTGAACATAAACTGGCAATTGCCGCTACGTGTGCCGAAAATCCCTGGTAGACTGGGAGACGTAAAGTATAGTACTCACAGCGGGCGGTTATAAAGAAAACCTCAGATCGCACAGTTATTGCCCTTGAACAAAATTAAAGAAATAAAAAATGAAATAAAAAAATAAATATAAGGGGACAATCTTACACAAATCGCACTAGCCCCATAGTAAGCTCAATAAGGCTTGTGTTACGGGTACTAGACGACGATTTATTATTAAAGTCACTAGGCTAACCGGTCGTCAAACCGTCGCCCTTGCCTTCGGCTTGGTCAAATACCTGCGATCTGAGACATTTTTAGTGTTTCCGCCCTAGGTAGGTAATGTAACATTATATGAGGCATTTAAGAACGGCTGACCGCTGGGCTTGGTCGCTATCTGTACGCGTACCGCACCAAGGGCCGCACAATGCGACCCTTCTCATGCGAGGTTCTTCCCATTCATTGCGCCCCCTTTTTTAATCCGAAACTTATGACCGTGTTAATGTAACGCAAGGGTTAATATCGTATTTTATTGGACCCGTCGCTGGGGCGCTCACATTTTCACTTTTTTACGTTTTGCGGTGAATTTGCGCCGTACAGATATACTGATTTATGTGTGCCGCCAAGTTGGAGTCAGCGTTTAAATTGGGGTTTTAATTTAAAACAATTTCATAACTGATCTGCGGGCGCAGCATGGTTGCCATTTTCACACTTATCGTTGTGGATAAGGGCCTGTTTAGACATTGATTAGTGATTAGTGCGAATCCATACCAAAGCTACTCGCACTTGCAGAAAATGTATGAACTCGCACTTATCACTAACCAAAGTGTAAACAGACCATAAGACATCCGTCGTATCACATCGATTAGTGGTAAAATGAAAACCACCAAGCTACACCCGCTGGGTAATTTGTTCCTACATATTACATACCCATTCTGCTTGACTGTAACTGTAAACTGTCAGCCTGAATTTAAAGTCATTGTACTTTTCATGTGTTCGCACATGTTTTTGTAGTGGACTGTACCTACTCTGTAGTGGTTCATCTATTTCACATCTCAATTGCATTTCCATTTATCGAGCTTTAATAAAAAAAATAAAAAAAACCATTATTCATTAAACTTAACGAACCTTTTTTTACTAAATTATATTTTGTTGTTTTCGTACAGTTATCAATGAAAATATTGATAATGTGACAAATAAAGACCAATTAATTATAAGGGCGATAGTAACTTAAATGGTTATAATGGATGTTAAAGAATAATTAATTTGTCTAATCATTTTATTTTTTTGCTGAAGCATAAAGGAAATATAACAAAGAGTTACTATCCCATACTGCGGTCGAATAGTTCTGAGAAACTTTAAGAGATGTCGCTTGGAGCACCACGGACGGATATTAATATTTTACGTTATACGAAATCTCAAATATTATTATTATCATTATTTATTTTCACTTATCGAATTTTTAAAAATAAAAACAACCAGAAACAGGCCTTAAAAGATCGTAAATCAATTCAAAATAATTTATAACATCCTTTATTTGTGCGCCATCTAGTGAACGGCTTGACCTTTATTACAGCTTAGCTTGTAAGTCGACAAAGTATACATGCGCAGGATTCTAGTAGGATAAGTGTCCATAGATGGCGCTGTTTTAAACCTGATATATTTACTAAACGTATTGTTGTTACGAAAATATATAAAAAAGACCGGGTTGCACTCCGGGAGTGCCGGCAGAAGTGAAAACTTGAATAATTTTAATTTTGCAAAAACGAAAATCACTTCATCCCCCTCTCTCCCCCTGCGTGCCAATATATCTAATAACAAACTTATTAGTAGTACGCTATGGTTCAACTTAACTCAGCAAAATTGATGAAGGAGACGAAGAAATAAAATACCAATTTGTTTTTGCCATTGCCAAATATTTTTCAAAGCTTTAGGAATAACGTCCAAATTCGAACTATTCGAATTTGCTTAATAGCAAAACGGTAACGGACGCGCGGACAAATATACTCTTACGAGTAGCGTTCAGTTTTGAATGAAGTCAAATCGGCTAACAGCAAAATATAAAAGTTTGATAAAACAATGGAATTTGCATTTACGACCTTATACTGTTAACAATAAAGTACAAATTAGAACTATGGGCCCCTACTCAAACCACCGTCCTCCCCCCGTCCCTCCCCCAAGCCTCGGCCTCGTCCCAAATCTCTCACCATCCTACGGTCACGTGACCTCTTACGCATCTGACGTCACAAAAATATGTCGCGAGTTTAACAATTTTTCCCTATCCCAAAGAGTGCTCAGCGCCGCTAAAGAAGTTTTCACTTAAAAAAGAAAGTAGAGTTTTTAAATAAAGTGCCTATGCCAAATCTTGGGATTAGGTGTCGAAGCGGACCCCTAGCTCCTTTAGGGGCACAATCGGGAATATCGCTAGGAGGATTGCGATGAGATAATTATTAGAATAGGTAACCTAGTCCCTAAAACATCAGCATACTACAGTAAGTAAAAAAAAATATTCATACATTTACAACTTATTTGAATATTCTTTTATTACATAGGTATCTAATACCATAAATAAAGAAAGACTAATACCTATAATATGTACCTACTGCCATTCACATTTGAGTATGTATCAATTTATGATTCAAATTGCCAATAAGTACCTAAATTTATCGAAGTGCTTACGACGCGCGACGTTGTCAGCCATCCTATATAATATATAGGTAGCTCGCTGGAACGCCGTGGTTCGATCTGGCAACGTCGCCAACTGTATACTAATTTCCAATTTATTTTATTATTTTTAACATCTCTGCATAACGTTCCATTTCGACATCTTATATATCGCAACAAATGAATTACTGCATGTTACAAATATTTTACATTAAATTAAAATAAACTTAAAGTGACTACAATCTCTTAAATTATTAATAAATAATGGAGCATAATTATTTATTTCTTATCACTTCGCACTCCTCTTTGAAACTGTATAATAGTAAAGAGAACTGCGTACAATCAAACTACTCAGTGCAGGGGCTACCGCGAAGTGAAAACGAACTTCGTTCGAGTATCTCCCTCTCTGTCGGTCGAACTAGCAAGTGCCACAGAGAGGGAGATACACGAACGAAATTCGTTTTCGTTTCGCGGTAGGGCCTCAGACGAAATGAGAAACTGTTGCTACAAAATTATTCCTTTAAATTGTAGGTAAACAGCATAATCTTTGTTCATTTGTAAAAATGCGAAAAAAATGATTTAGTATGAGTTTATTGTCTCAATTCAAAATACAAATAAAGATAACGTGCGGTATGATATTTTTTTATAAAAGCGTAGTGAAAATATACGTGTAATTACATAGGTAAAGTTAAAACGTCAGAAGTATATGGAAAGATAGAGACTTCACTGGCCACACTGAAACTCAGAGACGATAGGTATCTACCACGATTCACGAACATAATGTTATTCTTTTAAAATTTGACCTCCGCTTATTTGAATGGACCTAAGATTTGATTTAGAAACGGATTTGTTTGCCAGTGATTTACATACGACTACTTGGATTTCTACCGGACCGATTTGATATTATTGCATTTATCAAAATGGTACATCGGTGCCAATTCATAAATTGACCCAATACGAGCAGAAGTCACACGTTGTTTCGTTTTCCAGTTAGTGATAAAAATAGCCTACGGATCTGGATTCACAATTCAGGTAAGCTCTATTTTATTTACAATAAATAAAATTATACAACTAAGCACATACATACTTGGTGACGTCGGACATGCGTCAGTCAACTTTACTTTTTATCAATGTTCCAAAACAGCGTTTTGTACTTCAGTTTTTTATCGCGTTTCTTACGTTAAAATAAGTTTATTTCTCGCTACAAACTGATTAGTGTCCTTATTAATCCTTCATTTCATGTTTGCACTGTACCTAATGTATATCTACATTTGAGATATAATTTTAGTGTTCAGCTTGTTGCGTTTTTTTAGAAGACATTTAGTAAATAGATTGTAAATAGTTGTAAATAGATGCTATTCTCAGAACCTGCTCCCAATTTATTTTTTAAATAATGTATACAATGGATAATAGTGAGTAATAAAAACCTGCAAAAATGGCGAATAAATTCAAAGATGAATATAAGTAGGTATGTGAAGTGCTCAACCTGCATAGGGCCAGTGTTATGTAAAGACTATAGCCCGTTCCTATCTTCCATGAGAGGAGGTGCCCACAGGCAGTGGTGGGATGTATAGCCTGTTGATTAAGATGATAAACTAGTTAGGAATTTGCTTGCTGGCATTTTATTTTGAATTGATTGAATTTACTTAGTCGCAGTGTGATTGCCAATTCGTGAAAATATCTAACTGAGTAACTTTTCGGGCCGGAAGGCTTGGCCGGTTTTTTTACAAGAAATGTACTTGATAGAAATAAAAAATATCTATTTAGTTTTATGACGACTACTTTAGCCTAGTTGGTAATGACAATGACCCTGCCTAGGAAGCAAGAGGTCCTGGGGTTGAATCCCGGTAAGGGTTTTTTTTTGTGTGATGGGCACGAATATTTGTTTCTGAGTCTTGTATGTTTTCTATGTATTTCATTTAAGTATTTATATCTACTGGAACTATATATATCGTCGTCTAGTGCCCATAATACAAGCCTTATTGAGCTTACAATGGAACTAGTTCAACTTGTGTAAGATTACCCCTTAATATATATTTAATTTAATTTATTATTTATTTTTAATTTCAGGCAA
This sequence comes from Epinotia bilunana, assembly GCA_947049275.1. Lineage (NCBI taxonomy): Eukaryota > Metazoa > Arthropoda > Insecta > Lepidoptera > Tortricidae > Epinotia > Epinotia bilunana. The sequence continues at coordinate 9,806,492 of OX346267.1, read as the reverse complement.
CATCAATCTCACATCTTTGACAACTGATCAGTTAAAGTACCGCTATCTTTGTGAAGTGCATTTTGAATCCTGCTATGAGTCACAATGATAATCAGAGAAGGTTGACCGAGACAGCTATTACTAGACACTATCACTGTGAAGATGAATCAATTGATGTTATTAGCTCTGTGTCTGTAGAGCACCCAATGCAAGGTATATGTCTTGATTTTTTATTGTTCATATAGTATTTTCTTAAAAACATGATGACAATTTTTCTGAAAAGGGACTCCTTAAGGCAGACATGGGAAATGTACAAAAATATTGTTTATCATTGAAAACAGGATGGCATTGGTATCCGTTCATGTCGCAACTAACATTTGGCAACCTGATTCAATCCACAACTTTTCATTTCGCAAACTTTAGGTTAGTTTAGGTTTGTTTTATAAAAATCCTGAAATTTTTATAGTTTCATATATAATAAACAGTTGCGAAACGAGATAGCTTTAAGAAAATATTGCGTTTGGTGTCGGGTTACAAAAGCACCACACCCTTTCTTCCCGTGGGTGTCGTTGGTCCAAGCAACTTATACTTGAAAATATATACAGGCTGTACCAGCGCTATGCAACTTGAAGGGACAGTACCTTAAATATTGTAGATAAGATATTTTACTGAAAGAAGATATTATTGAATATTTTATAGTAAGTAATACTGCACTCAAAGATTTTCATAAAATTGCTTGCTTTGTCTGGGAGTCAATCCGACCATAGAGGAAATATTTATTTAAGATCCGACTAAATACAACTCCTTTCTTTTAAGCTAAATTGTACTTAGAAGAAATCATTCTTTATTTTTATCCTACTTATTGGCATCATAAAAGCACGTGGTGTTTTTTATATTACATATAAACAAAATAAATAAAAAAAAGAGCTTTATTAATTCCATTACAGCATTTTTTTACAGTTAGTAAGTAATGAATTATGTATGTAATGTATTGAATTTCTTAGCTAAACACGCAGAACTAAAAAAAATGCCTATAAGATATGTTAGGTTAGGTTAGTTAGGTTTCACATATAGCCGGTTTTTATTCGCATATGAAAATATTAGCAGTATAATTTAATAATAATATAAATAATAAATCAGCTCATATACGTCCCACTGCTGGGCACAGCGCTCCTTTCAAGGATGAGAGGGAACGGGCAGTAGTGCCCACGCTGGCCCAGTGTATGTTGGGGACGTCACATACACCTTTGAATTACAAATTACTTAAAAAATGTGTCTCCTCCACACATGAATGACTGAATAAACGTATACAAACACTACCTAATCGATCTATCGTATGAGTACTAATTCTATCAACTCAACGGAAGGGGTAAAGGGGACGATTAACAAAATTTAAGTATGCTCGGATAATATTGTTTAGTTTAATATTTATTTTTTAAATTGCAGGATCTGATCTGGACCTACCGGACAAAGTAAGAAAACCTGACAATGATCCTGAGGATTGGCCAACTTCAGCACCACAACCCGCATCGCCACAGCCCTCATCACATCATCACGTCCAACTGAGGCTCCTCAAATAAAAAGACATCTGGAAGAAAGCTCCTCTTGCGTGGACGTGGCGGCGGCGGCGTCGAGCAACGCATCCGACAGATTATTTAAACACATTCAAATTGTATTTTTTTAGAGCACGTAGATGTTTAAAAAAAATATTGTTACAAAAAAAAATTAAATCTCACAAAATAAATCTACAAAATCAGCAAAAAATTAGGCTACTTACTGCAAAATAAATGAAATAATTTACATATAATACGTATTATTGAACCCTTATCTTTTACCTTACTTTTCTCAAGGAAATCTGCATTACTCACAGGCAGTATAGGTAAATAGAAGAATGTCTCGGATTGCATGTAATGCACGCAAGGGCAAACAAAATGCGATCGGAGGCTTTTTTACTACTGCCTTGCCGGTGGTATTCGCACCTTTTTTTATAACTGAAGCTTTCAACCTCAATAGTTTTAAAATTTTGTATATCAAGGTACCTTCCTATTGTTCCTTAAGTTTGTTCTACAATCGTCCTCCTACAGATATTCCTGGTAATAATAATCTTGAAAAATCCAGGGGAGTCAAAAGCGCGCTTCCGATCCTTTACTGAATTGAGTATTCAATGTGCTGTGGTTTTATCGAACGAGGGAGCGAAGCGAACGAAGTTCTACGCTTCAGCTTGGGCCGAAAATCATTCATATGTCCGGTGTCTGTCCAGCTGTCCGGCTGTTTTCCTCTACAGGTCGCAGTCTTAACCGATTCTCGTGAAATTTTGTGAGCAGGTTCGGTTAAGTATATAGTTTTTTTGTCACTTTTTAGAAATTAAAAAAAAGACAGGTTCGCCAGTTTCTACAGCACATAGAGCCACTAGCACAATAAATCGCATGGCAGCAAATAGACGAATCAAGGTACAGCTTTGAGATTGATAGCACATGATAGTACAAATGCACATCATCAAACAAGATGAGTTTTGTTGATAGTGGGGATCCACATAACTCCGCCTTGGGAGCCCACAGAGAACACACCACATACCTAAGTAGCAAGTAGTGGAACTTTGGCTGCGGTCTTATGTAAGGTTGCTTATATAGGTAAGTACCTATATAAGCAACCTTACATAAGACCGCAAAATAAAGTTATTTATGCTACATGATGGTACGGTGGAGGTTCTAAGAAAAGGTACGAAAATTGAGCATTTTATTGACTGCTCGCGTGTGCTCTAACGAAACAGAAAAAAATACTATTATTTTACTTTGTGTAAATCTTGCAAAGTGACATCTATTGACTGCGTAAAACAGATTTTTTACAACATCACCTGTTGTGGGTACAGATGTCGTTAGTGTATTCGATAGTCCGTAAAAGGCAATATTGATATAAACGACATCTTTTGCTGAAAGCAAATGTACATAGCAGTTTACTAACGCCCCCTGGTGCTCATAGCAAATACGGCGGATTCATTTTAATGTATGGCGTAGACGTATCTTCTTATACTTTATTTATGGCTGAAGCAAGAAAATTAAGTCATGTCAAGGAGAGATTGTAGGGTATAATAAGTAGAGGTAATTTAAACACAGTTATATGAATGAACAAAAGCAAAATTTAATTCGAATATTCGTCAATTAAGCAAAATTCTTAATTCAATTCAGCTGTCTGTGTAATTTATGGTGAGTTGTTATGTAATGTTATTCGTATTCAACGCAATTCAAATTACTTTAGACCTGTGATATTTGTGTGTTTTCCCATAGCTTTCAAGTGTTGGTTATTTGCGCTTGCGTTGCTTTTGATATTAATTAAGTGCTTAGTGCGATATACGGTGTAAAAACGGTTCGAATAATTTGATATTTTGTGTGTTGATTATTTGCGTTCATCATTTAAATTTTAGATTGCTTTCGGACGGTTTTCACTTTTAAAAAACAGCCTGTTGTTCTAATCGCGACGTGTTGCATAATCGTTATAGTTAGCTGGTAGTTTTTCGTGCGGGTAGTGTTTGAAATCATGCGTTTTCTTTGTCTTTGCGTTGACTAAACCTAAATTCGTTTGGTAGTCGTTGTTAGTATAATATTTTGCGCTGCGAAGAATTGATCAACATTACAATCCAGATTGAGTACCTGGGTAGGTTAGTGAGTCAAGGTCAGGTTAAGCCGAGCCCCCGAAAAGTAGGAGCTCTTGCTAATTCCCTACCACCTCGGAACGTGAAGCAAGTGCGGCAACTCCTTGGGCTTGCTGGGTACTTCCGAAGGTACATAGAAGGGTACTCCAAAAAGGTTGCTTGCATCGCTCAGCTGACCAAAACGGGTGTGAAGTTCGTCTGGGGTACTCAGCAAGAAAATGCGCGTCAACAGTCAACTGGGAAGCTAGATGCCGGCATGCGCGGCCCCTACAAGGTGGTCGACATCATGCCTAGTGGACGCTACGGGCTGCGACTACTCAGCGGCAGTCGCGGCAAGGTGACGCAGGCTGCGTCACAGTTTATGGTGCCTTGGCGAGGCGAATGGTGTCCAGAAACGTGTGCTGCCTTCTTCAATGGTGAGTTATATTTATGATGTTCGTCATCATTGCAGTATGGCGTTCGTCGCCTTTTGACCTTACCATGCGTTCGTCGCAGGTCGTGCTCGTTCGTCGAGCATATCCGTTCGTCGGATACATGTATCAGGTGCGTGCAGACTTGATGTTCGTCATCGTCTCACCTGTATTGGCGATCGTTGTCAGATGACTAAGTGTTCGTCACTGGTCAGGCTCGTTCGTCGAGCTACCCGTTCGTCGGGCTACCCGTTCGTCGGGTATTCTTTACAGGTATCTGATATCAATGTGGTACAGCCTAACGACATGGTGCTGCGTTGCAACGGCAGCGTGCGCAGAGTTACAACAGCAGCTTACGCTGCGCTATTGCAGCTTCGTGCTTCAAAGTCCCTGGCACCGATGAACACCCGTGTGACACCGAAGCCGATTCGTCAGATGATTCCAGTGCGAGCTCGTTGGCACTAGACGCTCGACCGACAGCTACCTCGGGCTCCAACAGCACCAGCGTCCCTCAGCCATCAACTAGCGCCGCTGCAAGCTCCGCCGTCATTATCCTCGAGGTCGAGGACGACCGTGCGTCAGGAGAAGCCGTGTTGGCAACATCAAGTTCCGTCGGTTTTTCGCGCTACCTCGTAACCGCCTCGACACCCCCTAACCGTCCCGAACCGTTGGTCAAACCACTTTGCCATCGGCCGCCGTCGGGTTCACGTGAGACATTCTGATATCGTGGGATCTGTTCCTTTAAAATAAGCGTGGCATTCCTTTGTTTGTAAAATATAAGTTAAAGAATTATATTAATTGATCATTTTGTTGTTTAAGTTCTACTATCCCTTTTGGTATCTTATATCAGAAGTCGGGATAAAGAACGATTTATGACTAAATAGCCCACATTTAAAAAAGGAACAAGTCTGCACTTTAAATACGTTTTTGTTCGAACGGATTTTTCTTGTCTATTTTTAGACCTGTGATATTTGTGTGTTTTCCCATAGCTTTCAAGTGTTGGTTATTTGCGCTTGCGTTGCTTTTGATATTAATTAAGTGCTTAGTGCGATATATGGTGTAAAAACGGTTCGAATAATTTGATATTTTGTGTGTTGATTATTTGCGTTCATCATTTAAATTTTAGATTGCTTTCGGACGGTTTTCACTTTTAAAAAACAGCCTGTTGTTCTAATCGCGACGTGTTGCATAATCGTTATAGTTAGCTGGTAGTTTTTCGTGCGGGTAGTGTTTGAAATCATGCGTTTTCTTTGTCTTTGCGTTGACTAAACCTAAATTCGTTTGGTAGTCGTTGTTAGTATAATATTTTGCGCTGCGAAGAATTGATCAACATTACAATCCAGATTGAGTACCTGGGTAGGTTAGTGAGTCAAGGTCAGGTTAAGCCGAGCCCCCGAAAAGTAGGAGCTCTTGCTAATTCCCTACCACCTCGGAACGTGAAGCAAGTGCGGCAACTCCTTGGGCTTGCTGGGTACTTCCGAAGGTACATAGAAGGGTACTCCAAAAAGGTTGCTTGCATCGCTCAGCTGACCAAAACGGGTGTGAAGTTCGTCTGGGGTACTCAGCAAGAAAATGCGCGTCAACAGTCAACTGGGAAGCTAGATGCCGGCATGCGCGGCCCCTACAAGGTGGTCGACATCATGCCTAGTGGACGCTACGGGCTGCGACTACTCAGCGGCAGTCGCGGCAAGGTGACGCAGGCTGCGTCACAGTTTATGGTGCCTTGGCGAGGCGAATGGTGTCCAGAAACGTGTGCTGCCTTCTTCAATGGTGAGTTATATTTATGATGTTCGTCATCATTGCAGTATGGCGTTCGTCGCCTTTTGACCTTACCATGCGTTCGTCGCAGGTCGTGCTCGTTCGTCGAGCATATCCGTTCGTCGGATACATGTATCAGGTGCGTGCAGACTTGATGTTCGTCATCGTCTCACCTGTATTGGCGATCGTTGTCAGATGACTAAGTGTTCGTCACTGGTCAGGCTCGTTCGTCGAGCTACCCGTTCGTCGGGCTACCCGTTCGTCGGGTATTCTTTACAGGTATCTGATATCAATGTGGTACAGCCTAACGACATGGTGCTGCGTTGCAACGGCAGCGTGCGCAGAGTTACAACAGCAGCTTACGCTGCGCTATTGCAGCTTCGTGCTTCAAAGTCCCTGGCACCGATGAACACCCGTGTGACACCGAAGCCGATTCGTCAGATGATTCCAGTGCGAGCTCGTTGGCACTAGACGCTCGACCGACAGCTACCTCGGGCTCCAACAGCACCAGCGTCCCTCAGCCATCAACTAGCGCCGCTGCAAGCTCCGCCGTCATTATCCTCGAGGTCGAGGACGACCGTGCGTCAGGAGAAGCCGTGTTGGCAACATCAAGTTCCGTCGGTTTTTCGCGCTACCTCGTAACCGCCTCGACACCCCCTAACCGTCCCGAACCGTTGGTCAAACCACTTTGCCATCGGCCGCCGTCGGGTTCACGTGAGACATTCTGATATCGTGGGATCTGTTCCTTTAAAATAAGCGTGGCATTCCTTTGTTTGTAAAATATAAGTTAAAGAATTATATTAATTGATCATTTTGTTGTTTAAGTTCTACTATCCCTTTTGGTATCTTATATCAGAAGTCGGGATAAAGAACGATTTATGACTAAATAGCCCACATTTAAAAAAGGAACAAGTCTGCACTTTAAATACGTTTTTGTTCGAACGGATTTTTCTTGTCTATTTTTAGACCTGTGATATTTGTGTGTTTTCCCATAGCTTTCAAGTGTTGGTTATTTGCGCTTGCGTTGCTTTTGATATTAATTAAGTGCTTAGTGCGATATACGGTGTAAAAACGGTTCGAATAATTTGATATTTTGTGTGTTGATTATTTGCGTTCATCATTTAAATTTTAGATTGCTTTCGGACGGTTTTCACTTTTAAAAAACAGCCTGTTGTTCTAATCGCGACGTGTTGCATAATCGTTATAGTTAGCTGGTAGTTTTTCGTGCGGGTAGTGTTTGAAATCATGCGTTTTCTTTGTCTTTGCGTTGACTAAACCTAAATTCGTTTGGTAGTCGTTGTTAGTATAATATTTTGCGCTGCGAAGAATTGATCAACATTACAATCCAGATTGAGTACCTGGGTAGGTTAGTGAGTCAAGGTCAGGTTAAGCCGAGCCCCCGAAAAGTAGGAGCTCTTGCTAATTCCCTACCACCTCGGAACGTGAAGCAAGTGCGGCAACTCCTTGGGCTTGCTGGGTACTTCCGAAGGTACATAGAAGGGTACTCCAAAAAGGTTGCTTGCATCGCTCAGCTGACCAAAACGGGTGTGAAGTTCGTCTGGGGTACTCAGCAAGAAAATGCGCGTCAACAGTCAACTGGGAAGCTAGATGCCGGCATGCGCGGCCCCTACAAGGTGGTCGACATCATGCCTAGTGGACGCTACGGGCTGCGACTACTCAGCGGCAGTCGCGGCAAGGTGACGCAGGCTGCGTCACAGTTTATGGTGCCTTGGCGAGGCGAATGGTGTCCAGAAACGTGTGCTGCCTTCTTCAATGGTGAGTTATATTTATGATGTTCGTCATCATTGCAGTATGGCGTTCGTCGCCTTTTGACCTTACCATGCGTTCGTCGCAGGTCGTGCTCGTTCGTCGAGCATATCCGTTCGTCGGATACATGTATCAGGTGCGTGCAGACTTGATGTTCGTCATCGTCTCACCTGTATTGGCGATCGTTGTCAGATGACTAAGTGTTCGTCACTGGTCAGGCTCGTTCGTCGAGCTACCCGTTCGTCGGGCTACCCGTTCGTCGGGTATTCTTTACAGGTATCTGATATCAATGTGGTACAGCCTAACGACATGGTGCTGCGTTGCAACGGCAGCGTGCGCAGAGTTACAACAGCAGCTTACGCTGCGCTATTGCAGCTTCGTGCTTCAAAGTCCCTGGCACCGATGAACACCCGTGTGACACCGAAGCCGATTCGTCAGATGATTCCAGTGCGAGCTCGTTGGCACTAGACGCTCGACCGACAGCTACCTCGGGCTCCAACAGCACCAGCGTCCCTCAGCCATCAACTAGCGCCGCTGCAAGCTCCGCCGTCATTATCCTCGAGGTCGAGGACGACCGTGCGTCAGGAGAAGCCGTGTTGGCAACATCAAGTTCCGTCGGTTTTTCGCGCTACCTCGTAACCGCCTCGACACCCCCTAACCGTCCCGAACCGTTGGTCAAACCACTTTGCCATCGGCCGCCGTCGGGTTCACGTGAGACATTCTGATATCGTGGGATCTGTTCCTTTAAAATAAGCGTGGCATTCCTTTGTTTGTAAAATATAAGTTAAAGAATTATATTAATTGATCATTTTGTTGTTTAAGTTCTACTATCCCTTTTGGTATCTTATATCAGAAGTCGGGATAAAGAACGATTTATGACTAAATAGCCCACATTTAAAAAAGGAACAAGTCTGCACTTTAAATACGTTTTTGTTCGAACGGATTTTTCTTGTCTATTTTTAGACCTGTGATATTTGTGTGTTTTCCCATAGCTTTCAAGTGTTGGTTATTTGCGCTTGCGTTGCTTTTGATATTAATTAAGTGCTTAGTGCGATATACGGTGTAAAAACGGTTCGAATAATTTGATATTTTGTGTGTTGATTATTTGCGTTCATCATTTAAATTTTAGATTGCTTTCGGACGGTTTTCACTTTTAAAAAACAGCCTGTTGTTCTAATCGCGACGTGTTGCATAATCGTTATAGTTAGCTGGTAGTTTTTCGTGCGGGTAGTGTTTGAAATCATGCGTTTTCTTTGTCTTTGCGTTGACTAAACCTAAATTCGTTTGGTAGTCGTTGTTAGTATAATATTTTGCGCTGCGAAGAATTGATCAACATTACAATCCAGATTGAGTACCTGGGTAGGTTAGTGAGTCAAGGTCAGGTTAAGCCGAGCCCCCGAAAAGTAGGAGCTCTTGCTAATTCCCTACCACCTCGGAACGTGAAGCAAGTGCGGCAACTCCTTGGGCTTGCTGGGTACTTCCGAAGGTACATAGAAGGGTACTCCAAAAAGGTTGCTTGCATCGCTCAGCTGACCAAAACGGGTGTGAAGTTCGTCTGGGGTACTCAGCAAGAAAATGCGCGTCAACAGTCAACTGGGAAGCTAGATGCCGGCATGCGCGGCCCCTACAAGGTGGTCGACATCATGCCTAGTGGACGCTACGGGCTGCGACTACTCAGCGGCAGTCGCGGCAAGGTGACGCAGGCTGCGTCACAGTTTATGGTGCCTTGGCGAGGCGAATGGTGTCCAGAAACGTGTGCTGCCTTCTTCAATGGTGAGTTATATTTATGATGTTCGTCATCATTGCAGTATGGCGTTCGTCGCCTTTTGACCTTACCATGCGTTCGTCGCAGGTCGTGCTCGTTCGTCGAGCATATCCGTTCGTCGGATACATGTATCAGGTGCGTGCAGACTTGATGTTCGTCATCGTCTCACCTGTATTGGCGATCGTTGTCAGATGACTAAGTGTTCGTCACTGGTCAGGCTCGTTCGTCGAGCTACCCGTTCGTCGGGCTACCCGTTCGTCGGGTATTCTTTACAGGTATCTGATATCAATGTGGTACAGCCTAACGACATGGTGCTGCGTTGCAACGGCAGCGTGCGCAGAGTTACAACAGCAGCTTACGCTGCGCTATTGCAGCTTCGTGCTTCAAAGTCCCTGGCACCGATGAACACCCGTGTGACACCGAAGCCGATTCGTCAGATGATTCCAGTGCGAGCTCGTTGGCACTAGACGCTCGACCGACAGCTACCTCGGGCTCCAACAGCACCAGCGTCCCTCAGCCATCAACTAGCGCCGCTGCAAGCTCCGCCGTCATTATCCTCGAGGTCGAGGACGACCGTGCGTCAGGAGAAGCCGTGTTGGCAACATCAAGTTCCGTCGGTTTTTCGCGCTACCTCGTAACCGCCTCGACACCCCCTAACCGTCCCGAACCGTTGGTCAAACCACTTTGCCATCGGCCGCCGTCGGGTTCACGTGAGACATTCTGATATCGTGGGATCTGTTCCTTTAAAATAAGCGTGGCATTCCTTTGTTTGTAAAATATAAGTTAAAGAATTATATTAATTGATCATTTTGTTGTTTAAGTTCTACTATCCCTTTTGGTATCTTATATCAGAAGTCGGGATAAAGAACGATTTATGACTAAATAGCCCACATTTAAAAAAGGAACAAGTCTGCACTTTAAATACGTTTTTGTTCGAACGGATTTTTCTTGTCTATTTTTAGACCTGTGATATTTGTGTGTTTTCCCATAGCTTTCAAGTGTTGGTTATTTGCGCTTGCGTTGCTTTTGATATTAATTAAGTGCTTAGTGCGATATATGGTGTAAAAACGGTTCGAATAATTTGATATTTTGTGTGTTGATTATTTGCGTTCATCATTTAAATTTTAGATTGCTTTCGGACGGTTTTCACTTTTAAAAAACAGCCTGTTGTTCTAATCGCGACGTGTTGCATAATCGTTATAGTTAGCTGGTAGTTTTTCGTGCGGGTAGTGTTTGAAATCATGCGTTTTCTTTGTCTTTGCGTTGACTAAACCTAAATTCGTTTGGTAGTCGTTGTTAGTATAATATTTTGCGCTGCGAAGAATTGATCAACATTACAATCCAGATTGAGTACCTGGGTAGGTTAGTGAGTCAAGGTCAGGTTAAGCCGAGCCCCCGAAAAGTAGGAGCTCTTGCTAATTCCCTACCACCTCGGAACGTGAAGCAAGTGCGGCAACTCCTTGGGCTTGCTGGGTACTTCCGAAGGTACATAGAAGGGTACTCCAAAAAGGTTGCTTGCATCGCTCAGCTGACCAAAACGGGTGTGAAGTTCGTCTGGGGTACTCAGCAAGAAAATGCGCGTCAACAGTCAACTGGGAAGCTAGATGCCGGCATGCGCGGCCCCTACAAGGTGGTCGACATCATGCCTAGTGGACGCTACGGGCTGCGACTACTCAGCGGCAGTCGCGGCAAGGTGACGCAGGCTGCGTCACAGTTTATGGTGCCTTGGCGAGGCGAATGGTGTCCAGAAACGTGTGCTGCCTTCTTCAATGGTGAGTTATATTTATGATGTTCGTCATCATTGCAGTATGGCGTTCGTCGCCTTTTGACCTTACCATGCGTTCGTCGCAGGTCGTGCTCGTTCGTCGAGCATATCCGTTCGTCGGATACATGTATCAGGTGCGTGCAGACTTGATGTTCGTCATCGTCTCACCTGTATTGGCGATCGTTGTCAGATGACTAAGTGTTCGTCACTGGTCAGGCTCGTTCGTCGAGCTACCCGTTCGTCGGGCTACCCGTTCGTCGGGTATTCTTTACAGGTATCTGATATCAATGTGGTACAGCCTAACGACATGGTGCTGCGTTGCAACGGCAGCGTGCGCAGAGTTACAACAGCAGCTTACGCTGCGCTATTGCAGCTTCGTGCTTCAAAGTCCCTGGCACCGATGAACACCCGTGTGACACCGAAGCCGATTCGTCAGATGATTCCAGTGCGAGCTCGTTGGCACTAGACGCTCGACCGACAGCTACCTCGGGCTCCAACAGCACCAGCGTCCCTCAGCCATCAACTAGCGCCGCTGCAAGCTCCGCCGTCATTATCCTCGAGGTCGAGGACGACCGTGCGTCAGGAGAAGCCGTGTTGGCAACATCAAGTTCCGTCGGTTTTTCGCGCTACCTCGTAACCGCCTCGACACCCCCTAACCGTCCCGAACCGTTGGTCAAACCACTTTGCCATCGGCCGCCGTCGGGTTCACGTGAGACATTCTGATATCGTGGGATCTGTTCCTTTAAAATAAGCGTGGCATTCCTTTGTTTGTAAAATATAAGTTAAAGAATTATATTAATTGATCATTTTGTTGTTTAAGTTCTACTATCCCTTTTGGTATCTTATATCAGAAGTCGGGATAAAGAACGATTTATGACTAAATAGCCCACATTTAAAAAAGGAACAAGTCTGCACTTTAAATACGTTTTTGTTCGAACGGATTTTTCTTGTCTATTTTTAGACCTGTGATATTTGTGTGTTTTCCCATAGCTTTCAAGTGTTGGTTATTTGCGCTTGCGTTGCTTTTGATATTAATTAAGTGCTTAGTGCGATATACGGTGTAAAAACGGTTCGAATAATTTGATATTTTGTGTGTTGATTATTTGCGTTCATCATTTAAATTTTAGATTGCTTTCGGACGGTTTTCACTTTTAAAAAACAGCCTGTTGTTCTAATCGCGACGTGTTGCATAATCGTTATAGTTAGCTGGTAGTTTTTCGTGCGGGTAGTGTTTGAAATCATGCGTTTTCTTTGTCTTTGCGTTGACTAAACCTAAATTCGTTTGGTAGTCGTTGTTAGTATAATATTTTGCGCTGCGAAGAATTGATCAACATTACAATCCAGATTGAGTACCTGGGTAGGTTAGTGAGTCAAGGTCAGGTTAAGCCGAGCCCCCGAAAAGTAGGAGCTCTTGCTAATTCCCTACCACCTCGGAACGTGAAGCAAGTGCGGCAACTCCTTGGGCTTGCTGGGTACTTCCGAAGGTACATAGAAGGGTACTCCAAAAAGGTTGCTTGCATCGCTCAGCTGACCAAAACGGGTGTGAAGTTCGTCTGGGGTACTCAGCAAGAAAATGCGCGTCAACAGTCAACTGGGAAGCTAGATGCCGGCATGCGCGGCCCCTACAAGGTAGTCGACATCATGCCTAGTGGACGCTACGGGCTGCGACTACTCAGCGGCAGTCGCGGCAAGGTGACGCAGGCTGCGTCACAGTTTATGGTGCCTTGGCGAGGCGAATGGTGTCCAGAAACGTGTGCTGCCTTCTTCAATGGTGAGTTATATTTATGATGTTCGTCATCATTGCAGTATGGCGTTCGTCGCCTTTTGACCTTACCATGCGTTCGTCGCAGGTCGTGCTCGTTCGTCGAGCATATCGGTTCGTCGGATATATGTATCAGGTGCGTGCAGACTTGATGTTCGTCATCGTCTCACCTGTATTGGCGATCGTTGCCAGATGACTAAGTGTTCGTCACTGGTCAGGCTCGTTCGTCGAGCTACCCGTTCGTCGGGCTACCCGTTCGTCGGGTATTCTTTACAGGTATCTGATATCAATGTGGTACAGCCTAACGACATGGTGCTGCGTTGCAACGGCAGCGTGCGCAGAGTTACAACAGCAGCTTACGCTGCGCTATTGCAGCTTCGTGCTTCAAAGTCCCTGGCACCGATGAACACCCGTGTGACACCGAAGCCGATTCGTCAGATGATTCCAGTGCGAGCTCGTTGGCACTAGACGCTCGACCGACAGCTACCTCGGGCTCCAACAGCACCAGCGTCCCTCAGCCGTCAACTAGCGCCGCTGCAAGCTCCGCCGTCATTATCCTCGAGGTCGGGGACGACCGTGCGTCAGGAGAAGCCGTGTTGGCAACATCAAGTTCCGTCGGTTTTTCGCGCTACCTCGTAACCGCCTCGACACCCCCTAACCGTCCCGAACCGTTGGTCAAACCACTTTGCCATCGGCCGCCGTCGGGTTCACGTGAGACATTCTGATATCGTGGGATCTGTTCCTTTAAAATAAGCGTGGCATTCCTTTGTTTGTAAAATTTAAGTTAAAGAATTATATTCATTGATCATTTTGTTGTTTAAGTTCTACTATCCCTTTTGGTATCTTATAATATGATTTATAAATTCTTCACCCATTGGGTTGCGTTTGCATCAGGTAAGTGCAGGTCTAGGGTATTCCCGGAGGATTTCCAGTTCGGACAGTCGTGTATTATATGGTCGCAATCGCAGCCAACTGGAAAGACGCACCTTCCTTCAAGAATGCGTGAAGATCGCACCGATGTGCATAAGGAGGGTTTCACGTCGGTATCAAGAAAGCGCAAGTCGCGAAAGACTCAGTGTGGTACAGCTGAGCCGGTTGGTGCTGGTTTGCGGGTTGCCACACCTAGTAAGGCGCTGTACGTGTCGCGCCTGCATTACTCCGCCATGGCTGATGTCATGGCGGTGTATATTCCCCAGAAGACTGGCTATTCGCTGAGGGTTTTCCAGCTACGTTCGCGTCACTACGTGCACTTCAGCTCATTTGTGGTGCGCGTGCCGCGGCCGCTGCAGGAGACCATCGCGTGTGCTGACTTCTGGCCAAAGGGTGTCGTGTTTCGGCGGTTCTGGGGCAACCTACCGAATACCGAATTCTACACCGGACTTGACGACGCAACGGAGCTACGCTGTTTCGTCACCTAAATAATTATTTTTGATATGTATTGTATGTATGTTATGTATGCTAGGCTTTAAGGTATTTGTTGCTATGGGTTATTGTATTAGGGGTCCAACTTTTAGCCAAATGTATCATTTGACAAATGTTTTATTTGACCTAATGGTTTTTTCGTCAAAACAGTGGTATTTTCGGGTATTCTTTGAATATCATCAAATAGAAGTCATTTGGTTAGGTTAGGTTTGTTTTATAATAATCCTATAAAGTTTCTATTTATGAAAAAAATGCATTAGGTCAAATGAAACATTGGGCCAAAAGTTGTTTGGTCTATCATTAGTGAACCATTATATTATTATCGTTATATTATTATTTATCATTGGCATCAAAAATAAGGAGATGGTTGATATCTTCTGCCCACGAGTTGGATCCCATTTGAGTCATTGGAATCATAACGCCACGAAGTATGGGGGCTTTAGGGTACAATAATAAACTGTCTAAAGAGCTACTACAACTCAGAAGGCACAAAACCTGCGCAGTGACGAGCATTCTGACAGGACATTGCAAATTAAACAAGCACCTGTTTCAAATGGGTATGAAACAGGACGCAACTTGCAGGTTCTGCCAGGAGACAGAGGAAACAGTAATGCATATTCTCTGCTCCTGCGGAACACTCATGCACAAAAGAAGTATCTACCTAGGGCGGCACATCGTGCACCCAGAAGAGGTACAACATATCACCGCCCAAAGAATCTGGAACTTCCTAAAGGCAACGGGTCTTAACGGTGAAATATAAACAAAGGGCTGCCACAATAGATCACCTGCTGGTCGAAGCGGCATATAAAGGCCCACATTACTACACAATAATAAATAAATGGTGGTTTTTAAATTCCCCTGCGTAGAGGCACGGATGTGGGAACAAGCACAAGCAGGTGGCTTGTAGATGTTTCAGGCCGTGTATCATGACTGCAGAGATAAAGTAGCTTGGGTTTGAGTCTAGTGGCAGCACAGAAATATCAGTTATAAATATTTCCCCTTACATAGGTTACGATTCCGTATTTGAAGTGATTTATGGACTGGACAATTTTATATTTCCCCCCTTAGCCTGCAAGTTTGACTCATCCTTATTATGTGTCTCTTGCAATAACAAGATGTCAACCTAATGGTTAATTAGCTGCTTATTCCCTCGTTATTTAATTGTCAAATTCGTGACATAGGCCCAATATCAATCGCCGGAGGGGTGAAATTGGGGTTTTTCGGTATATTGACATTTTCTATCTTCTTTTACAATTCAGTGAAGCGGCTCGGTTTTCGTCCTGTTAGGACATTCTCAGACTGGTGCAGCAGCTGAAAGGTTGTTACTCGATTAGCGCCATCCAGGAGACACATGCAGGCCTAAAGTGGCAAATCCTGCGGACGTGAACAAATTCATCCCCCATTATGTATGTTATAATAAATAGATAAATATCAATCCTACATGAATCAAACTAGCCTCACAGAAAGCTCAGTAAAGATGTGTAACACATCTTTACTGATCTTTCTGTGAGGCTAGTTTGATTGTTAAGTTGGGTACTAAACGAAGTTTATTTTAAAGACAAAAATAGTTACTTATTAAAATTTATATATATTATGATCAGAAACAAATATTCATGCTCATGACACAAATATTTGCCCTTACCGGGATTTGAACTAAACTAGGAGGCAATAAGAAAGACTACCTTTTGAATATTGTACCTGCAAACCAGGCCATCGGGTGTACCTGTATTCTGGCGATCGTGCTTCTAAATTAAATGTTTCGTGTGCAATCTTTACGCTACTTCCATTTAAATAAGTTCTAAAGACGCATCAGAAGCTTCCAGAAAAATAAAGGGACATTTACTCTCCAAAATCAATAAAATATCGAACCTTCAAAGGACATCGATAATCAATACCGTAAATAACTCTCTGATCTCATTACGACTGTAAGCACCCTATTTGAAGGGAATCAAAAGTCAATGGAATTCATGGCGGACGGTAAAATCGGTACACGCCCGGCAATCGGACATAAAACTCGATCCATTGAGCACATTTCCCGTACATTACGCGGCGCAGGTGATCCGGGGCGCCTATTCTAATAAATGTATTGATTTGGTATTAGTTTTGTTTTAGTCAGGCGGTCGTTTCCCCGCACCACTAATGTGCGACACGTGCGACAAATGCATAACAGATCACATATCACACTTTTTAAAGATTACTAAAGCGATTTTTATTTACTTTTATTTCTGACCATCTTTACTAGTGGCGGGCGCAACCCGTGTCAAAACGTCAAAAATAAATATCGTGTCGTGTTATAGTCTAAGAAAATTAAGCCGAATATGGGCAATCAGGGGAAATAATTCGTGTAGTTGTAACGGTTTTACTAGTGTGAAGAGTAAAACAGGATTTACAATAAACTTCTATAATAAAAAAATAATAATTTAAACACGTTGCTGACAAAATGTGGGTAGATTAAAGTTAAATCTCTCAGGGCCAAGGGTACTCGTACTAGATTTTACATTTCTAGAGAATGAACCGCTTTCAGTTGCACTGGTCGTTTAGAGTGCCACTTGCCTGCTGTATGTGCTGCGTCCGGCGTGATGGATAAAAGACGAGTTTGTTGTGACGTCATGGGTAGCCGGGAACGTTCTGGGATGGCAGAGGCTCACAACATCGTCGCAGCACTCCCAGCTCCTGCTCTCGGTGGTGGTACCAAATCCCCCTAGTCGGGGAAACACTCACTCACAATTTCTTTAGTAGAAATTATATTTAATTTATAATTATAAATACATTGTTCCAGGTACATGGCGATAAACGCTCATGTCCGGGCAAAGTGCTGGATTTTATATCTGGCCAGTGGGATAGCGACCACTCAGTTACACGGCCGTATGTTGAAATGCCAGTGCCGGCACTCTCCTCTGCGCTCCGCACTCCCCCGCATGTGACGTATACCAGTGACTCGCTGATTATCACCTAATAAGACTCCTATGCTTTTTTAATAGCAAGGAAACTACTTGACGCGTTTAGGTTGCATCAAGCGTTAAGGAACCTTAGTTTTCAATGATATTCCAATATAGTTATAGGTTTGTAAATAGCTGTTAATATGAAGTTTTCTATATATTTAGGTATTTAAGGTGATAAGAATGTTTTCACAGATAACAGTATCCCTACATAGTGGTGTCCAGATAAACACTAAAAGTCCTCGAGAGTGGGGGCTGTGCTGGGGGTGTAGGGGGGGGGGGGTACCTGAAGGTACCTTTTTTCAGATTTTCGTACATATCTCGAATATCTGTACGAATAGCGTTATATTAACTTCAGACAAAAGATTCAACATAAAATGTCCTACAAAATTGATTATAATTATTTTTACTCTACGATCAATACTTTGGGAGCTACCGGGGGTTAAAGTTAACAAAGAGATAAAAAAATAGTCGATTTAAGAAAACGTCGTTTTTTCGTAGTTGTTCATCATAACTATTGTAATTACTTCGGATAAAAGTTTCTCCATAACATTTGCTACAAAATTGGTCATTTTCATTTTTACTCTACGATCGATACTTTAGGAGCTACAGGATGTTTAAGTTAAAAAAATAGTCGATTTAAGAAAACGTCGATTTTTCGTAGTTGTTCATCATAATTCATTTTTGTTTTAGGATAAGCAAGCTTAGTCACCTGCTTATCGAACATACAATTCCCATGTCGATCCATTGAGAATTTCTAAACAAAACAAACAAATAAAGCTGCAAAACCACTGATTTCTCACTGGCATAGTTGTTCTCCGGGAAAGAGTGCAATTACGACCTGTAAGTTCGCAGTTCAACCTAACACTCCTCCTCGCTTCGCTCGTCGTCGTACCTAACGGAGACCTAGGTAGACAGACATTCCGCAATATTTTGAAAAATACTTTGTATCCCTGACTGACGAAGATAGCAAAACAATTGCGTATTGGTTTAAAGAAACCAAATTTTCCAAATAATGTGTATTAATTTGACCCAGACCATATCTATTATGAGATTTATTAATAAACGAACCACTTGTCAAATAATACATTGTACCAAACGTTTTTAGACCAATAGTAGTTTTGTCTGATAACTCAATTGCTAAATGTTCATTTAGTCTAATAATTATTTATAAAATGTAAATTTAACTGTTGATCATTTGGAAAAGTGAGTAATTTGTAAAATGACTAGTAGTAAAATGATCAATTGGCGAAACATTTTTTTGCAAAACGTTTGTCAAGTGTAATTTTGCCAAACGACTTTTGTTCAAACGGCAGGACACCATAAAAAACAATAAGCTGTCACCTATTGTCAGACGGTTTCCTAATAAATTTAATCTCATTCGCGAGAAATATTACCAATTTTCGGAATAATATTATGATTATACAAGTAATCATCAACGTCGAAATACCCTGTGAAAGTGGATTCCTTAAATAACACCACCCACATATAAAACCATTTATAAAGAAATTTGACACCACCATACCTGACATTTACAATAAATTACGTCGGGGTCTTATTATTTTGCGAACCCTTTTATTGTAAATATAGTTGTCTTTTAATAGTCAACGCATACCAAATAATATGTCTCCGCGGAGACCGCACCCAGAGCCCGGACGCGACGGTGCGCCGCTGCGCGCCTAGCCGTCATTTGGAGCTGTCACCGTTGTAACGTTGAAATTTTAACAACAAAAGTTGAGGAGTCAATTATTACGAAGGTTCGTGCTGAGGAGGTGCTGCGCTTGGTGTGACTGTGAACTTTGTATAGAACTGTGTATATTTGTTTTACATAATAGCTTTACTCTCAATTGTTTTTACATTTTGTATTTTCGGTGTTTTTTGTTTACTACATATTGTATATAAAATTCTTATGCCTAGTCAAGATGCCCCACCCCAGATCTTGCTCTTGGAATGTCCTATCTGTGCTGATAGCAAACGTTACAAAGGCCAACGTGGCCTCAATATTCATTGCGTTCGCGTACATAGCCCCCGCACAGACCAGCCACCTCCTTCATTGTCGCCACAGAATGTGAGAGTCAATACATTCCCCAATGCTAGCCCGACCCCAACGTCACTTGCCCATTTTCTGTCTACTCTTAAAACCAGCTGTAAGCTGAGTAAGAGAATGCCAAAAGGAGCACGTGCGTCGGCGGCGAGAAGCCTGGCAGAGTGCATAGCCAGAGTAGTCTCAGACAACACTTATTCTTCATGGGAACTTCTTTTGACTTTTGCATACAAAAATTTCCACATCCCTTACTCAAAATCGAACCGTAGCTTAACCACCTTAATTAAACACAACATTTCCCACCCATGCTTTCCTTCTTCAACAACCGATAATACAAACGCTTTGACCCAATCTCCTATCCTGCCTATACAAAGTACAAAACATAAATGCAAGTTAATAGAAAATAAATTGTCCAACGGAGATCTAAAAGTTGCCACTAGGTTACTTTTTTCTAGCGATACCTTAGCAACTTACTCTCCTGACGTGCTCAGTGCTCTCAAAGACAAACACCCTACTGCCTCAGCTTACTCGCAACCACCTAATCCACCATCCTATTCACAGCAACCGCTGCAGGTGTCAAAAACCGCCGTTCTACAGGCAGTGCTCTCCTTCCCCGCTGGCTCTGCGGGCGGTTTAGACGGGATTACTCCACAGCATTTAAAAGACCTCACCAGTCCACTTGCTGGTGATGCTGGCGAGACTTTACTGAAGGAGCTCACTGCACTTACGAACGTAATGCTTGCTGGGAAAGTTTGCGCTGACGTTGTCCCTATACGTTATGGGGCCAATCTCATTGCTTTAAAAAAAAAGATGGTAGTTTTCGCCCAATCGCAGTAGGGAGCACGTTACGACGCCTTACCTCTAAAATATGTTGCCGTGAGTTTCACTCCCGTTTAACAGAGAAATTTAAACCAATCCAGCTGGGGTTTGGGTTGAAAGGTGGCTGTGAAGGAGCAGTTCATGCAACCCGAACTTTTCTAAGTAGCCAAAATTTCGAAATTCTAGTAAAAATTGATGTTAAAAATGCGTTTAATTCTGTGGATAGGGGCGTCCTTTTGACCCAAATAGAAAACGAACTTCCGGAAATATATTCGTACTTATGACAGTGTTACGGAGCTCCCTCAAAACTTATGTACAGGGACAATGAAATCTCTTCTTGAGTAGGTTGCCAGCAAGGAGACCCACTTGGTCCTGTCATTTTTAATCTGGCCATCCACCCAATTATCCCACAGCTTACATCTGATTTAAATATCTGGTACCTCGATGACGGCACTATTGGAGGTAAAAGATCGACAGTTCTGGCCGATCTCCAAACAATTATTGATCGGTTTGTTGAAATCGGCTTGACAATCAACTTCAATAAGTGTGAGATTTTCATTGGAGAAAGCATCCCACCCAACATCCGCACGTCAATCATGAATGATATTAATATCCTCACACCAAATATTTCTGTACTTTCTCACGAGACTCACACTTTTGACGAGCCCCCATTTTTGACGAATCAATTCCTTTGTCAATAAATGCCAAGATTGACCATTTTCATAGTTGCTCAGAACTTCTTTTCCAGATTAACCCACACATGGCTATTTACATTCTGCGTCTTTGTTTATTTTCACCCAAATTTATGTACATACTCCGATGTTCCCCAGTTTGGAAATTTCCTTCACTCACAGCAAATATAGACCAAATTCTAAGAGACAAATTTGCAAAATGATTAATATATCTCTTTGTTCTCGCAGTTGGTCGCAAGCCAGTCTCCCTATAAAATTTGGCGGCCTTGGTATCCGCTCGACGGGTAGTCTGGCTCTCCCGGCTTTTCTTGCGTCTGTTAACAGCACGCTTACCCTCATTGGTGGTATTCTTAACCTACCTTAAACCATCAATGTCCCGGTGTCGTGCCTGACAGACGCAGAGTGTGCTTGGAGAGCGAAAATCCCAACGAGCAAATGCCGGTCGAAAAATCGAAACAGGCTGCTTGGGATGCTTTCAAAATAAAAAACACCTTGCAGTCCTTACTCGACGATTCCGCGAATTACGAACGAGCCAGACTACTGGCAGTTTCGGAAAAAGAATCGGGCCATTGGTTGCACGCGCTCCCGTCACGTAACCTTGGCTCCGTTTTAGACCCCTCTGCACTGCGAATAGCAGTGTGCCTTCGCCTGGGCCTCAAAATTTGTGAGCCTCATGCCTGCAGCCGCTGTTCCCAACCCGTGGACTCACTGGGGCGTCATGGCTTGCACTGCCTTATGAGCGCCGGGCGTCTATTCAGGCACGCCACAGTAAACGACCTCATTCGCCGTTCACTCAGCACCGCAGGTCTCCCTGCGACTCTGGAACCAACGGGCCTTTCCACTACTGACGGGAAGAGACCTGATGGTTGCACTCCCGTGCCCTGGAGCCTAGGCCGCCCTTTAGCGTGGGACGCTACCTGTGTCGACACGCTGGCTCCGTCCCACGTTGAAGGGTCGGCTCGGAAGCTTGGGACTGCCGCTGACCAAGCCCAAATGTCTAAACGCCGCAAGTACGCATTTCTCACCAATGAATATGAATTCGCGGCACTTGCGGTGGATACTTTGAGCCCTTGGTCGTCCGACACCAAAAAAATTATGAAAGAGGTGTCGGTCCGTCTTATTGGCGTTTCAGGCGACCACAGGGCCGGTTCTTTCTTTGCCCAGCGCTAAGCCTAGCGGTGCAAAGAGGCAATGCAGCCAGCATCCTAGGGTCCATGCCTCAAGCGGGTGAACTGGGTGGGGTATTTTATATTTAGTTTTTAAGTAGTTCGTAGTTCTTGTATAGTATCAAAATGTCGTTTTGTTTTTTTTTATACTTTAACCCGTGTACTTACCTAAGTACCATATTTTGAAATTACTGAATCACTTCGTTTTTAACAATATAAATATCTTATAACAAATGTTGGTGAACCAAATAAATAAATAAAATTATATAAAAATAAAAATAAATACCACGAATTATTTCCCCTGCTTTTATTAATTTTCTTATGCTATTAGACTCGCTCTCAACAAAGTAGGCCTTGGGAGTGCTGGTAATCTTACTAGCACAAGGAAAATAAATAGCTATGAATAAATGCTATTCTCGATAAAATAGAAAATGAGGGCAATTAGAACTGCATTTAAACATTTCTGAAAAAGTCGCATATGATACCATACAATACGGTGTAATTAAAAATTCTATGTTAAATTTAATTATCTTCGTTTTGTTTAAGATACAGTGTTATTCAAGAAAAATAATCCTAATAAGTTACCCTTTCTATCGGCATCGTAAAAAATGAAAAAATACTCTGTTCATATTTAGAGGGTTTGAAAATTTGAAAAATCTTTGAAAGCAGCTCCAATTATTTTTTTAGTAGAGAGTAAAACTTGCCATCTTTAATATTTAAGGTAGTTTCCCTCCAGTGTGGTGTGACACGTAAGTTACGTATGTGAGAGCGACCTGTATATTATTTGCTACTGACGACATTTGAGATAGTTTACGAAGAAAACATAACTGCATGTATTCTTGACTCATAGTAGTATAAAAAGAAAATAAATCACAATAAATAAATAAAAACAACTAAACATTGACATTCAAGTTGTGTGTAACATATTCACTCTCATCTGAATTACTATTCGAAAATGTTAAGGATTACCTTCATAAAATTAAAATTCACGTTGTCTGTAAAGGTACATTGAAATTCAAAATTTACTGAAATACATTAACTGCTGATGTACCTATATCCTCTAATTAATGCAACCGTGATGTTACCGAGTTACGTTATTTCTTAACAAGAACGAAGTTCACCATTTTACAAATGGGCTTTAGCGTTGTTAATCATATTATATTTCATGTTTTTCAAAAACGCCGGCTCGCCTAATAGTATTATCATCATTTCAATTTGTTTTAATTAAAACGATGAGAGGCAATTCGTGTGGAAGTCTTTTGATGTTGTGAATAGAAATTATCTAACGGGACGTTCATCTCACGGCAACCATCTCAGAATTTCCTCGACGCGCGGATTAAAAAATAATCAGAGGAGGGTCTACAATGACTTAAGGGCTCGTGCTGACTATAACCGACACAAGTATTAAGATAAAGGAATAATAAGGTTAAAGTAACCTAATAAAACAGTAGTTTAAAAACCCATTTCAAAGGATCAATGCTTCACTCGCGGCGTTTGTAATTCCACATACGCCGTCAAAAGGCGCGCGCCTAAACGTTTCAACAGACTTAATGCAATATACGTGGCTTCATAAATATCTTTCGCTTTCAAAACACACGAGTGGATCCGACTCCAACATCAAAGTCGTGCCGTGATAGGCGCCCATGTTTTACATATCAATTTGGGCTTAGGCCGCCAAAAGGCTGATATGCCGACAAGTGCTCGACGCTTAGGGCCTTCCTCTCCACGGCTCGAACTCTTTTCGCGGAGTAATCTTGGTCTATTTCTAAGTTATTTCCTTTGTCGACAAAGTGGAGTCATTCCTCAAAGTAGAGGCTCACTTTATCTATAAAAGCACAAGAGAGAGAGTTGTGGTACGTTATTAAAATCGATTCAATAAAGCTTAGTTTTTCGTTTGATAAATGCAACTTGGTCGGTTTGGAAGGGTTTCTTCGTCGTTTGCTACATGATTTAGCCATGTGATTTCAGTGTAAATTTTTAAATTTACTTTTGATATGTCGTGGATGGCCTCTTTGGGGGAGGCCTACGTCTTTCGGCTATGATGATGATGTCGTGGATTATACGAGAATCCTATTTATTATATCGAGAAACGTTGCAATGCGTCGGTTCGAATATCTGATATTCCAGTTTGTAGACTATAAAGATGAAGTGTATCGTTTGCAAACGCTGTCTTATATAGCCCGCTTTAATGCGAGACGAAGCTTACAAAATATGAGCTGTGTGCGAAAGCGAGCTGTAACTCAGTTTGAGATATCCGAATGTTTGAATTGTTTCCTTGCATTTCTAGGCTTCACAACGCGCCACACGGTGCTCGCCATGCTTGGTCTAGAACTTCGCGACGCATTACTAATATCTCCCCGTGCTCCTAGTTGGAAAACTGTCAAACTCCCCAACGTTTTGTTGCGAATATTCTAGAACGTGCATTGAATTTCCAACTCTAACGATTCGCAGCAAGACATCAACTCTCGTACTAGGAAAGTTTAAAGTAAAATTTTTCACGTATCTCCAAAACATATTGCGATGTAAAAATGTTGTTTGGTGGTTGGTAACTGTCATTTGTGCTTTTAAGTGGATTCAGTGCTTCCAGTCTAGTGCTGTCGCGAGACGAATGCGCATGGAATTTGTATAGAGGGGGTAAAACAATTTTCCGATAAACATATTTCAACGGAGTTGATAATGTTCTTCGCGGAATTCAAGTGGAAAATAACGATATTCTCTCAAGTATTCTGCATGTCTGTTTTACTACTGCAAGATGAGTTAATTTACATGTCATGATAAATCATTACACTTTAAACTCTCGCGTTCTGCACGTCAGAAATAAAGGAAATACTTAAGTATCACAATTCATTTATTTTATTTTTAGGGTTCCGTAGTAAACAAGGAACACCTTATTAAAAATTACAATAGCATGAAATCACAAAAAGATCGTCAGAGTTTATAAGAATAACAATAATACAAATAAAAGAAATCAAAACACACTGCGAAAATGAAAACAAAATAATAATAAGGAACAATTGCTATAATAATCTTCAGATCACTTAAAATAATGACATCAGTAGCACTATATTTTCGAAACCATCTTGTTTGTTTGTCAAAACATCAATGTTTTCCGCAAGAAAGGAACCTTTAAGCATCCAAGTCGTTGTCCAAGTGACTTTTGTTTAAGTCCCCACAAACTTGCATGTCGAAAAAAAGACCGGGAGTCATTGGCAGAAAATTATATAACCATCTACCTAACTGCATCAAACTAGAACAAAGACTCAAGCTGGGTTTCAGTGCTCGAGTGAATGAATTACTAATTAACAAGACTTTATACAATTTAAACGATTTTTTAATATGGAATTGTAAACAATATTTAAAAATAAAGCCTAATTTTAATTTGATATTGTCGTAGCATAAATATTTGGTTTGACTAGTCGCACTTGCTGCAACATTATTGTCGTTGTATAACGTATATACATAACAATGTTTTCCTTGAGTGATGAATAAAATATTATCTATCTATCTATCTATTAAAATGGTAAGTAATGTAAGTTCATAATCAATTACCTTAAAATACACCTACCTTCGTACACTTTTAAATAAACGTAACAAGCTTCTTTTAGGTAATCATTTTGTGCTTACATTAAAAAAAAAAACTAAATCTGAACACAATGTGCAAATACACATTATGACTCAGGTAATAGAGGGGGCGCACAGCAGAATGTCATCTCGCTTAGTGTAAGACCTGAGTGGACCATATAAATTTCATTTGTCTTATATGGACGCTGCACCCCCCGCTCTGAATGGGGCGTCCACTCAGGCGTTCCACTTAGGTTTGGAACAGCCCACCTGGGGTTAAGTTCCTCTACCTCACAAAAGTCCGCGGCCATAATAACACCACTAATTTCTCTGTATGGATGTGGTGTTGGGTTCCTGTTGGCCAGAGCTCATGAAGTTGCGTTGTGTTGAGAGTGACGGGCCTGCATCCTTGTCTAGCTGTATTAGTCTTAGCAACACAAAGTACTCTCAAATTAATAACGGGCCGGTAAATACGCTTGTGTGCGCCAAAATAAGGGCAGGCACGCCATATGATTGTTTACCACCGTCGTAGTACAAAATAAAATTAAAGTTAATTATATTTCGCTGCAATATGGTTCACGTACTTAAATCTAGACGCTTCTTGGGTGGTGTGCTTGGAATGTTGTACCGCGTCGCACGTGAGACCTGAAGGAATGAAGGTGTCAAAGGTCCTCAATTCAGGTCATGTCTTTCACGTCCCAATCACGTTTTAGTATCTCTCACGCGCTCTTTCTAACATGTAAGCGCGTGAAACATCATATTGAAATGTGATTGTTACCAGTAGCGTGGATATAAATAGACCGCCGAAGCCACGTGCAAGCCGCCATCTGAAACCAAGCAATCTTCAGCACCCCACACGACCTCGCAGCCAAAGCAAAGTCATTAATTCCGTCGAAGAGAAATTAAAACCGATACGACGCCATTTACATTTACTCGTGTATTCTCAACGTCAATACTCTTTCTTTGCAATCTCCTCTGTACCAAATATACTATTAAAGTTCAGTTTCGATTGAATTCGAGTTTCGCTATATGTAAAGAGTTTTCAATTTAATTTGCCAAACATGAGCTCTTTTTTAGTATTCATCTTCTTTTGATTAAATTAAAACGCTCTGAGTTCAATATTTTCCTACTGGGAACTTTTTCTCTAATTAAATAGCAGATGCGGACGGGGTAAACCGATGTGGTCAAGAACGCGGGAAGCCGTGCACAAGACCGATCATTATGGAGGTCCTTAGGGAGGTCCATGTCCAGCAGTGGACATCCTTCGGCTCATATGATACCACCATTTTTTATTACGTCGTTTAAAAACTAAAAACAAACGGATTTAGTTGAAATTTTCCCGTACCTAATGAAAATGAAGCTTAGACTTAGCTATAATTTACACGTGTACAAAGTCAGGGAGAGCACTAAGTTACATATTTCGACATGAGGGAACTGCCCCTGAAAACTCAAAAAAAACTTCTGCAGAAGGATGATAAAGGCTTGAAAGGATCCGAGCACGCTGCCAACCGGCGAGCCATTTGCACCTGAAGGGCCTCCCGGGTGAAATATTCACGTGGCCCTCGCGTACTGATTTCTCTGAGGCATACGGCGACTAATTCGTCATTCTAAATTTAAACTTATTGCTCCGTTTTCCGGCTTAGACGGTAATGAAATCTTAAAAATTGTAAACAATAAACAAATATTCTCTAAGGAACAAAGTAAGTTTACATTGTCTTTGGCAAAAACCTACTAGGGTTTTCGGCTCCCAGACAGTATTTGGTGAAATTGTGTTATAGATTACACGCATTTAAAATGTTATACTCTCGGAGGTGTACTTTTGAGTGTCGCTTGATATATTAACCACCTTTCAAATTGTGTGGTTTTATGAAGATGCATCAGACAAAGTTGACAGTCCAAATTTTACTAACTCGGTACATTTGTCGACATTATTTACCGTAATACAACCGGGAGTAAGTTTTAATACTAGTCCACTGGTCAGCTATATGCCAGCATTTCACGGAGTTGACAAATCTAACAAAATCGCATAACTCGGGGACAACACATGTTGATAAACGTATTCGCAACTATTTAAGGCTGCACATTCGAAATTTTCGTGAAAATGAGTTGTTTTGTAACCGTTTTATACATTATAACGTAACATTTTTGCCGTCGGAAAAAATATATCATAATCTGCAAGATATGCGACGGGTCATAGTTATCGTAGAAATCCATTTTAACAATAAAAATTAGAGAAAAAGAAATCTAAAGTGACCCCTATTTTTTCACTTGTAACCATTTTACTGCTCCATTTTTTATCAGAATAATATGAAATATTATAACTTTCTTCATACAATAATGAACAAGGGCATCATTTTCTTACTTTCTTAATTTTCTTAAAAAATTATCTCGTTTTCTGAAATATTACGCCAAAGTAATGACTGTCAAGTGTTAATAGAATAAGTTCTAATAAAAATAGTGGGCTTGGCAAATATTGTAAGTACCTACCTATGGGTTGCATGCCAACTCCAAGTTCGATACAGAGTTATTATTTGATATGAAACAAAGTATGGTTAACGTACAACTAATCTATAAGTATATATTTACCCGAGGCCGATTTCTGTACAGTCAGCATAATATAGTTAGTAGCAGCCAAGTTAGCCAAATATATCGGAACGTACATTCATCGAAATAGTCTTTGTTACTATAAGTAGGAGTAAGGAATGTGTTACGATATATTTGGCTACTTTGGATGCTACTAACTATCTGATGCTGACTGTACACGTCATCATCATCAAATCAAGGAAGTAGAACGTAATAAATATACCGAAAATTAGTTTAAAACTTAACAACCTTACCCTTACACAAAAGGTAACGGACAGACAGACACACTTTCGAATTTATAATATTAGTATGGAGTATGGATATGGAAGTATGGATAGTATGGATTATATGTCTTTCCCGCTCACGGGACAATGATGTCCCGGACCTTTGGGAGGCGTGCGTGGAGCTCTGAGCCAACACGTAGAGGCCCTTTTGACAATTTAATGAAATGCAAGGAGTACACCAAGCGGATGCTGTCTCTGCCCGTGTCATGGGACGCACACAGAAACAGCACCCGCTTGGGTGCTTATTATTTTTTGCAATTATTTATTAAAACTCGATTGATTAAACAAACAATGTACAAATGACGGAGTTAAAGCCAAATGGCATTTTTGACCAGTCAACCATAAGGCCAAATAGATTTATATTATAGTTGAGCATTAATCTAGGCGCCATGCCACACCGTTTCTCGGGTCATATCAGCAACACGCTACACACTACACTACTCACTTGGTCGTGTTCGAGTGTTTTGTTTCAACATTCACTAGCACGCTATTGGTCTCGACGACATATGACGTTGATATTCGATTCGGATGAGGCGTTGTTGCGTCGTGCTCCTTTTGTTTATCCATCGGGCTGCGCCAACTATCTATATACTTACAGTTTTGACATTCATGGACTGTTCTTTCGGCGTGTTGGTTGTGAATAAGCTTTAGACTGAAGCAACAAACAATTACGACACCCAGGCGTGCGGTGCACGGTATTGGGCCGCAATCACTTCCGATTGTGATGCAAATGCGTCCGTGCCGCGTGGTCGCGTTTTTAACCCGATAATCATTCTTTTTTGAAATAACATTTTTAGAACAATGGTATTTTAACCCCCAACGAACATGAGGTGTTTATAGGGTTAGTATGTTTATCTGTGTATGTGTATGTCTCTGGCATCCGGAACCGATTTGAGTGTGGTTTTTTTATTGAAAGTTTTGTCCGTCAAGATTTAGGTTAGCTATGTTATTTGCTGTGCCAGGTGTGTTTTAATTTATGTAGTTATGGTTTAGTGGTCCTTTTGACAAATAGACGGCAAATAAAAATTAAAATAGCACACTGACTCGACAAATCGCAGGTTTTGCTATATAACGATGACCTTATCGTATTGCGCAAATCCATACACCATCCATATCAAATTAAATAGTTCACACATGTCGGAACACAATTTAAATAATGACCTCCATCAGTCTATGTTAGCTTTAACCTGGTCAGTGCTATCGAAAATAAACTCGGTGACAAAAACAAAAATAATTACTTCAGCACTGTCAGTGTTAGAGCGGTTACGTATACGAAAGCCTTATACCGTTGCTTGCAAACGTATCCGTTTCTGCGCCTTTTTATATCTGATCTCTTCTCACGTTCGTGCTTAACAACGACTAAGAAAGGGATAGAAACATGTTCTGACAGGTCTTCATACGCCATTGTCTTCACTTTTTCGCTCGCACGATGTAACCCGATCTCTCGCTCGCTCGACGACGACAGCCGAAAGGATCCGATCGGATACAACGACAGGTGAACGGAGCCGATCGGATACGACGACAGGCGAACGGAGCCGATCGCAGCGTACTTCCGGCTACGATCGCGTGTCGCGGAAGACGCCCGGTGTCAAGGTCATGTGCGCGGCTTGGTAATATAGACTTTAAAGACTTTCTACATGATGTAATATTGTTTAAAGATTGTAAAATTCGTTCCGATCCGATGCAATGCGAGCCGCTTGGTGGAAATTATGCTTTAAACGTTATTGTTTTATTCTCTACATTCTGGATGTAGGGAACTATCCCTATATTTGTATTTATTTTGATTGAACTATAGTTCAAGAACCGAGAACTACAGAAACACATGATATTTTATAAAATATCATGTTTCTGTAGTTCTCGGGTTCAGGCACGAGTAGAAAATCAGTGTTTCATTCGAAAGAGCGAAGCGTATAAATCAGCCGTGCACCCATTTGTAGCAATTGTATATGTAAAGCTTTCGTTGCATTTAATTAATTTCTTGGTCCAAATGTTTATTCTGTTTTTATTTATAGTAAGCAAGTATATGCATAAATATATACTTTCTCTCTCTGTACATTGGAGCACTGAAAAATATCCACGACATTACCAATGACTACTTAAAGATAGCTGGGAGCACCTTTGGCATTAATCAGGCCACGCGACAAACAATGACGTCGGACTTGTAGTCACACCATTTTGTCACACTGGTGTGATCACTTTTTCTCGTAGCCACACTGTTTGATTCTGGCGCTTCGCCGGCTGCTACCGCGGCTCGCTCGTTTCGCTCGCTCGGCTCGCGGGCGTAGGGTCGCAGTACACATAACACTCCTCCTCGCTTCGCTCGTCGTCGTACCTACACGAACCTGTTTACGTGTTATCCTTTTTAAAGTGGTGTGGCCACGAGTAAAAGTTATTACTCGTCGTCACATTGGTGTGACCACGAGTCTGGTCGCTAGAATTTTACGAATAATATTTATTTACACAGGATATAATGTTATCTGCCAGTTCTATTCCGCATTCTAATTTGATCTATGTTTTGTACCCACTTTTGCCGGCTAGCTCGGCGTGCGTGACAAAGTATGCAAACCACCTTGATATCACATTTGAATACGGAACGTCCCTCTGTTAGCGTCAGAAAAGGCTGTGCTGGCGAAGTTCTGAATATAAAAATAAGCATTCGTTTAATATGTACACAATTTTGCTTCTACATTGCTAGAGATTAGCTATGTGATCATAGCCAATCTCTAGCAATGTAGAAGCAAAATTGTGTACATATTAAACGAATGGTTATTTTGATTGCCAGTGATCTGGGTGAGCCTAATGGGCGGCGGCCCTGCCTGACCGCCCTGGCACAGTATAGGAACAGTAGATAAACTTCGAACAAAGGTACATCGCACGGCTGCACACATGCGCGCGTGTTCGGTACGCACACACACATAGCCTTCGGGAATGATGGAGAATGGTTCAAACGGGGCCGCGCCGTTGCGGTGTTCGCTCGTTCTCACTCGCTACGTCAAAGGAAGCCGCCTCGTAGGTATGAAGACAGCGAGCCGCCAGTGCCACGATATCAAAAGGAGCCGAATAGGCTTGCAACTAAGCACCTACCAACCTAGTGCAGTTTAGCAACTATTATACTTACTAGGAAATATTTTAGGCATATTATAGTGGTATTAAAATATTCCATGAAGTGGGAAACTAAAAACACATACCCAACTATCTATAATATTATTACTTTGTGTATACAATATTGTCTATTAAACTGTAACAGAAATACTTTGCATACTTAAAAGCAAAATTAGTATTATAGGTATGCCAAGCCACAAACTTGACACAGCCCTGCGCATCGAGCGAAAGTAGGTAACGAACGCTCCTAAACGGCCTCAGATTACCTACTGTATTATTCTTCTATACTGTGGCCCTGGGTTCGAATCTCAGTACCTAAACGCAAATACTTGTGTAATGAACATGCATATTTGCTTCTATTAGATGTTTTAATGTATTTAATTTGTATATATGTTATGTCGTCTAGTAGCTATAACACAAATCTTATTGCTGGAGTCTGCTGGGTGCGGGTGGCGCAGGACCGGTCACTTTGGCACTCTTTGGGGGAGGCCTATGCCCAGCAGTGGACGTCTTCCCGCTGATATGATGATATTGCACACCTCAAATCAAATACAGGCGGTCTTATCACTATTTGTTCCAGACGACCACTAGGTAACGGAAAGATTTCATGAAATAATTACAGTAATACCTAATATATATTTATTTATTAAATTAAGAAATAGGTAACCGTAATTTAGCACTAATTTATATGTTGCAATTGCATATTTAAAAGTATAAAATACCTATTAGGTGTGTATTGTATTTAAGTTGCGACTTGTAAATTCTCGTTCTATATTCTGTATTTATTATTATAGTTTGAGCACAGAATAAGTATATTACAGTTTTGTTTCTAAAACCTTGTTTTAAAAAAGGTACGTTCTGTTGGGCATGCCAATATAATAACCATACGCAGAACCAAAGCGAGTTCCAGTAAGCAAACAATCGAAGGATCATGCTAGAAACACTTCTCTTTCCTCCACTAGGCTCTGTCATTAATAAATGTCTGAAAAAGTTCGTATTCTAAATTCCCTCGTAATTTAGATGAATCCCATTTTCTCGTAATTAAGATGTACAAAGATTTATTGTTCAAGGCAGCAATGTAGCAGCGCTTGCTTCCAATGGCGTTGTCTTTGGATATACTATCAAGGTACGAAGAATAACAATACCTATTTAAGTAAATATATACAAACATATACTACTTGCTCTGAAAATATGTTGCTGATGTATAAGTAATTTTGGTATGAGAAAATTACAGTCGAGTTTTCGTAACGCTATCTTTTTACTTAAAAGTTACGCTATTACCCTTCCGGAGGTAAATTACAGTCAGAAGTGAGTGAGTGCCTGAGGAAGCGCTGTGTATGTGTGTGTGTGTGTGTGTGTGTATATGTGTGGGACCAGTATTTGTCTCTAAGTGTTAGCACGAATTCTCTAATCAATAAAGGGTCTCCAACGCGCGTATACACTCCTGAGTCACAGGTGTTTATAAGCTGCGATGTCTGTTTACCATTGGACAGGCCGTATGCTTGGCCGTCGTTGTTGTAAAAAAACCTGATCTCCTTGCATCATATTTCGAGCTGACATACTAGTATGTTACAATGAACGCACCCAACCAATACAAATCGGATTCCAATTAAATTCGTTTAGTCGAATAGATCCCAAGTGTGCGATCGGCCGCCGCGCGGTCAATACGGCCTACGACGCAATAAATTCCTGAGAAATCTCGCTGAAATGGATGCCTATCACGACCCGAGTCGGTTTCGGTCCCTTGCGATTCACAAACCGGTCTCGACTCGTCTCGCAACTCCTAGTATTTCTCGACCTTGAGATTTAACAATTATATGACACGGCGGTCACGAGCTCAGACTTATACTAGTCCACTTGTGAAGAACAGGCCGGGGATTGTGGTGA
Organism: Epinotia bilunana; assembly: GCA_947049275.1. Classification (NCBI taxonomy): domain Eukaryota; kingdom Metazoa; phylum Arthropoda; class Insecta; order Lepidoptera; family Tortricidae; genus Epinotia; species Epinotia bilunana. The sequence goes on along the minus strand of OX346267.1, from coordinate 9,773,138 downwards.
ATACAGCCTGCCCGCAGTGTCATGCAATAGGGGACGCCAGACAACACCCTCTTCTCAAACTAGTTTCAACTTATATACCTGACAAGTCTCCATTATAAGCTGGCCCGTACATTCTTTATAACTATTCCTCGAAATAAACCAGCTAGTAAAAGCGCTGCAGTGAATATCATTGTAAATTGAGCCTCGAACTAGGGTTAGGTATTCTGCTTTATATTTTAAGAATTTTATTAGAATACTTTGAGGTTAAGTACACCGAACTTATTTCGTAGGGGGTACTGTCGCTGGGTGACACTCGAATTATTTGTCGTCTCAAGAACTTAGTAAATAATCTTTCGATGACAAACATAATGTTGCCTGTGGGTAATATTGAAGAAGATGACATAAGTAAAGTAGTTACTTATATTTCAACAATTATATACAAATCGAATATCACCCACCAAATGGAGATATTTGAATTACGTTTTACCATTAGCCACACAAAGTTTTAGGTCACGAAAGTGGATGATTGTAAGCAAAGCGGTAGGGCAAGGAAAAGAAGAAAGGAATGCATGAGATACGATATGACCAGGATGGACGCAAGTGATGAGTTAACGAGTGATAGAAAGGCATGAAAAAATCGTTCTCCGCTGACCGCAAAATGATGGATTACTTTTTGGTCATATTTCTTTTGGAGTAATACTTAATATAATTTGAGGCAGCAACCGGATTATTACGATAATAACAAATATATTGGACGTTATTTTCGAATTTTCCCAACATCAAAATTGGGAAAAAGATTAGCGTAGCAAACGATTTCATTCAATAAGGATCCAAGTATGTCAAATAAATAGCTTCCAAAAACAACATCAACAAATAACTGGCTTTATATAAGAGCGGCATTCTATTCATACGGATCAGAATAATATTTCTCTTTTAAGGCAAAATTCTAGGAAGCATGTTTGGCGTATCGCAATCGTCTTAGTCGAAGCGCTGGCGATTGGAATGAAATATTTGTTTTTAAAACGCTCCTAGTGATTTTAATTTTGATATTGAAAATCACATTGGCGGAAGAGCTGTAAGTGTAGTTGTAATTAATATTTAGCGACACCCTACGGGTACAATTGTATCACAAAAAAAGGTTTCCGCTTAGTTTAGAAGAGCCATTTGTGAGAGCGGGGCGCAATAATGATTGACTGTCAGTGAATACAGGTTTTGATAAAACGACGTCCAGGAGTTATCCGTTCAATTACTACGGGATCCAATTTCAATGTGATGTCGGAAAAATATTACAACAGGAAACTAGGCGACCGCCCTCTGTAAGTGAGGGGGCCTCTGGGACCCCGACCCTCAAAACGGCCTTATCATCGGTCCTTCTACGAGCCGTTATATAGCATCACTTGGAGATGTATTTTGCGCGTTTTAGTTTGATTCCAAAGCTTGTGCCACAAAGCGGCGCGCCGAGCTGATGAGACAAAATAAACTAGAAGACAGCCTTCAATTTACTTCACTTTTTAACCAACAAACACAAACTTACAAAATAAGTAAGAACGTTACAGAAAATAAAAATAAAAAGATTCGTATACAGGCGAACTTGCCCATTTAGGGGATCTCTTCTTAACGTTAAGAGGTATGCCAGTTTTTGTCATTAGCTGACAAATTTACTATCAACCGCCACCGCAGGCCGCGCGACTGAGATTCAGGTCTTATAGCGATTGTGTCGATTTCTTTACACGTGATTCGATACAAACGCGCGTCTACGGTGCGTAGGCACTAAGTACTACACAGACTTAAATGACGCCTAAGTGGAGCATGAAAAAAATTATACAATTCATATTAATAAATATTAATTACAGTAATGTAAACTATTAACACGTTATTTACACCTATGTTATGTACCCAACCTTCGTAGCACAATTTTTTTTTTCGCTAGCTTCTACGCGCGAAATTGTAAATGAGATGAACCGACGAGGCGCTAGTTTAACATGTGTTTGAATTTGTCAAAGAAAACTATCTACGCTGCGCTCTCAAACATAGTTTTTTTATCGGGATGTTACTGAACCTCCCATAACCGTCAACTTGCCGGATTCTTAAAACAGCGGTTACTCGCGTCTGCAACCCTATTCAACAAGTTTTAATGGCGGCTTGCGACATTGCCATTGAAAATTTAAATATTTCACAATAAAAATGCATACATCCCAAAATAATACGAATTCTTAACTGGCTTTCGGGTAAATAAATATCAAAGTCAAAGTCAAATTATTTATTTGTGAAACATAGGTACTCGTCAAAAGTGTGACAGGCTATGAAAAACATGTCTTACAATTTTTTGTACAAGGGATACAAATTCAATCATAATTAAAATAAAAATTCCGACTTCAGTACAATCAAAATTATACATTAAAAATAAATGTCAAATACCTTAAAACCAAAAGCTGAAAAAATCTCTGCTCTATTTTTCAAATCTTGACTATTCACTTTATTTAATGTGTATACAACAAACCTTACTGACCTGAAGGATTACACACTATATTTTAACTCTTCTAAGTTAACGATTCGAAAAAAAAAAATACTACATAGAAACACGAAATTAATCATTTGTGACTAAGAATTATGGCATCTTCTTTCTTCTAACACCGTAATTTTTAGGATCTTTTTTTGTCCACGTCGTCACAGTCGTGGATGTCACTATTTGTGTGTAGTTCTACGCTTTGTGCATCATATTTTACTCGTTTAAGAGTCCGCAGTAAGCTCGGCCGAATTTCACCTTCCCATACAAACGTAGTTACGCTCTCATTTTAGAACTACGTGTCGGATTGTAACGAAACTAATTACAGACATATATATACCTCATGTCATTGTATATGCAAATATACAATGACATGAGGTATATATAATGTCTGTAATTAGTTTATATGGTTCCAGTCTATAAAACAAACAAAATACAGCAAAAACAAGTTTTGTATGAAAAACTTAAATTTGCTGTATTTTTTTTACTATAATATGTGAAGCTACATAAACTAATTACATACTTGGATATACCTCATGTCATTGTATATGCAAAGTTTCGTTACAATCCAACACGTAGTTTTAAAATGAGAGCGTAACTACGTTTGTATGGAGAATCGAGCTGCTATAGACGCATACAACTCCAAAGGAGTGACATGGGCGTTGCCGACCCTTGATATGTTTGAGGATTCGCCGTGTTGACAGCTGAAGGAATAAATTCCCTCGCTCTCAACACAACGCATCCTCCGGAGCTCTGGCGACCTTGCTCACCTCCAGGAACACAACAGTACTACAGAGCAAGTAAAAGTGTTATTATGGCTGTGGTCTTCTCCAAGACGGAGGTACTTCCCCAGTTGGGCTATACTACAATGATGAGAATGGTCCGTTAGTACAAAGTGATACCAAATTATTATTGGCAATAGTGATGTTATCATACCACTTTAAATTTCGAATCGAGCCCACACGTCCCCACTTTACCTGTACGCAAAGAGGCCGCAGAAAACTCCTCTTTACGGCCTTCGCGTAAAGTCCGATTTATAAGAATAAATACCTCGTAACTAACCCGCCTCGCTCATTTATTTGAATTTACGCGTACAGTCACGAGTAAAAGTTATACGCTGCAATTTATTCCTCGTGTCGTTTCTTGTTATAAAATATTAACAAGTTGAGCCTGAAAATGAAGCTCGCTGTCTCACTTGTTTCAACGTTTTAGAGTGAGATCGAACGGTTTTGTAACAATGTTTATCTGTTGTATCATTTTTCAAATTATACTTGAACATTTTATGGGGCTGCTGGATAATTGTGATTGTTAGTGTGTATAAAGCTCTAGGATGGATGAATTTGATCGAGTTGTAGATGATGATAGAGAATGTAGGTACGAAATTCCTTAATCACATCTTGCTTTTAGAGGAAATGTGAAAACATGTTAAAAAATGCACTTTTTGGATATTTCAAGGATTTTTTACTATAATTTCTATTGGGTATTTATATCTGTAATTTCTATTTATATATGGATATATATAATTAGAAAATTGGGTACGGTCATTACCCCACCCAATTTTCTAAATATATATACAAATACAAATACAAATACAAATCGTTTATTCGCAGTAATATGGTTACAAAGGTCTTAAATTACATTATAGTGGATCAACATATTACACCTTTTCCTGGCGTGCGAATTTTAATAAATGCTTAATATCTAAAATTCATGATTACATTAAATCTATCATGCTACTAACCTAATTAATGTCTATGTTACACAATATCTTCTTTATGGGTAAAGAATTCATTCACAGAGTAAAATACTCTATAAGTGAGCCATTTACGCAGATTTGTAGGCAATTTATTAAAAACTTTGATGGCCATAACAAAAGAATTTCTTCTGCAGTAATACAGTAGTTTTTGGCAACACTAATTTACCTTCGTTAACTGTTCGTTGCGTCCTATTATCTCTGACTTTAGTAAATAGTTCTGGATTTGATTTCACAAATATTGCTAATTGTTTGATATATAGACATGGCAGAGTAAGCAGCTTTAATTTTAGAAATAGTGGTTTACATGAATCTGTTATATATGCACCACAAATAGCTCTAACACATTTTTTTTGTAGAATAAACAGCTTATTTACATGCGTTAAATTTCCCCACAATAGCAATCCGTATTGAAGAACGGACGAAACGTAACCGTGGTATGCGGTGACACTCGTTTCATCAGATGCCACTTGTCTTAAGTGCCGAAGTGCAAATACGAAACTACTGACCTTTTTACAAACACTATCTATATGTAATTTCCAGTCACAGTGACTATCAAGAATTATTCCAAGAAAGTTGTTATGAGTGGCTTCTGATATCGGTTCGTCTTTATAATGAATATTAAATTCAATAGGAGAGGCTCGATGAGTATGAAAACTCATTAACTTAGTTTTGGGGAGATTTGCCTTTAGGTTATTTTTCTCCAACCAGTCAATTACTATATTTATGGTTAAGTTAACATCGCTTTGCAGTTTATCTCGGTCCTTTCCTTTGATAACGATTGTCGTATCACCGCAAATAAAATACAATCATGTGGTATGATATCTGGGAGATCGTTAATATATGCGAGGAAAAGAAGGGGCCTAAGACACTACCTTGCGGAACCCCATATCTATTGAAATTTAACTGTGATTTATAACACTTAATGTGCTTATCAGCTTGAAGTTGGGTTATTTCGGTATATTGAACACGGTTTCTTAAATAACTATTTATCCATTTTTCGGCAACTCCGCGAACGCCATATTTATTTAACTTATTTATTAGCCTATCATGGTGTACAAAGTCGAAAGCTTTAGTCATGTCAAAGAAAAGAACAACGACCATTTCACCCGTATCGACGCAATTTGTCACCGTTTTTATAAGCTTGAATACAGCTAATGACGTTGACATGTTTTTTCGGAAACCATTTTGCTCGTGTTTTATCACATTTTGCTGATCAAAAAATTCGTTTAATCGGGCACACATAACTTTTTCATAAATTTTCGAAATGATGGGTATAAGGGTTATTGGACGATAATTGCTTACTTCAGTGACATCACCTTTTTTGTACATGGGCTTCACAATAGAACATTTGAGCCTTTCGGGGAAAGAACCTTCTGAGAAGAATAAGTTTATTAAATATACTAATATTTTGGCAAAGAATGACGCGCATAGTTTTACAATTCTGGTATATCTACCCGACAGCTCCCGTATTTCTTAGGCATTTTATTATACCTAATAACTCTTGTTCATGGGTCGGTTTTAAAAATATACTAGAGGAGATACTACTTATCTGGTTTTTAATATCGACTATTCCTTGTTGATTGTTAGTGATATCCACAAAATAGTTGTTGAACGTGTTAGCTACATCATGTGGATCTTCGACTACGGAGTTATTTATTTTTAATTTTTTAATAAAGCTTGTTGGGTTGATATTCATTGATTGATCTCGGATAATCTTCCAAGTAGCTCGGCCTTTATTTTCTGCTTTTTCAATATAATTTATGTTACTTTTCCTTTTCGATTCGTTAATACATTTTCTAAGAGTTTTTGAATACTTCTTGAAGAGCGTTTTGTAGTAAACTTTATTATTTGTGGCATATTGATATTGAAAATACAAACGCCTCTTAACTTTACAACTTGTTCTTAGATTTTTAGTGAGCCATTGCATTTTACTTTTGTTTTTGTTGTTCATTTTCACAAAAAGAATTGGAAAGTTTAAATTAAATAACAGTGAGATCATATCATGAAATTGATTGAAAGCTGTTTCACTATCAGTTTCGCGCAGGACTTCAGAAAACGAGAGAGATTCAACGCATTCCACAAATTTATTTACATTCGACTTATTAAAGTCTCTTTTTTCCTGAAACCAGAACTTAGGGGCTCTCTGTATTTTGATTTTAATTTTAAGGATTTGTCCAGTGTCATGATCTGAGAGACCTAGTTTATGAACTGTCCCAGTCGCAGATTTAATATTGCTAATAAATTGGTCAATGCATGAGAGTTTACGTGTTGGCTGGGAGATGTGCAATTTTGTATTGTATGAGGTGCAAATGCTAACTAATTGTTCTGCGTATTTACCATTCTTAAGTATATCAATATTTAGGTCACCCGCCAATACTATTTTCTTATTTAGCTTTTTTGTTAGTCTGTACAGTAGAGACTCGAGCTTATGCAAGAATAGTGACTTATCCGGATTTGGTGTTGTGTATATACAAACAACGACTAGATTACTATCTGTAAGTGAAATACCACAACATTCAAATACGTTCTGCATTGAAAATTCTTTCGTGATCTCAAGGTTAACAAAGTTTAAATCATTTTTTACCAGTATGCAAACTCCTCCTTTTTTCAAATTTGGTCGTGACCAATGAGATCCCAGAACATGATTTTGTAATCGTACATTTTTTTCGTCTCCCTTTGATATAAATGTTTCACTAAGACAAATTATGTCTATGCTTTTTAGTGTCTCTTCCAGTTCTTTTATCGCTATATCTAATACGTCTTGCTTATTTAAGAGGCCGGCAATATTTTGATGGAGGATAACCAAATTATGTGAAGTTTCGGGATTTGGTCTCTCGAAAAAAAGTTTCGACTTCAACCTGTTTTATTTGTCTTTGCTCCTGGGAAGGACTTGGAATGTTGTCTTTGACTTTGAGGAAATCATCTATTCTCTTCTGTGTACATTTGGTTTTACACTGGCTTTTTATTTTAAAGAAGTCGGAAATTTTCTTTTGTGCGGGTTTACCCATAAGATTTCTTATTCTGTTGGTTGAAGAAATGAAGCTTCCTATGTGGCCAATTATATTTGCCATTCCGCTGTTGCTAAGTTTCCCTGTTCGTTTCGAGAACATATCTAGAGATAAATCCAGGTTCGAGTCGAAAGAGTAGTGCTGATTATGGTACGGTATGTTTTTGTGCAGCAAATAGTTGAAATTCTCGACTAATGTGTTGAAAATCGGCTTGTCACATATATATGTTGGACAGGTTACAATAATATTTGTTTTCGTGATCGGGCTTAGGGCTTCATTCATAAATTGAATTAGTTCATGGTGGTTACTGGTTTCTTGCATGTCCTCTTCACCGACCATAATGACGCAATAATCTTTCATATTTAAGTTCGACACTTTGCTTTCAATGTTTTGTAACATATTTCTCCCTCCTCCAGGTGTAATAAAGTGGCAACAGTCCCAATATTTTAGGTTTACATCATTTCTTACAATATTTGAAATTTTGTTTACATTATTATATACCCATATACAAATAGAAATTACAGATATAAATACTATTATCTGATATTTATCTGATATTCTGATATTCACTTTTCTTCTCAACCATACTAGCACATACTTTAATGCGCAGATTTTCGGATTTAGATAAATTTCTAGGCCTTTCCAGAGGGAGAATAAACCTAACCAAGATTTGTGCGCGCTTCGAAAACGAACCGTTTAAAAGGAATAGATTTGCGATGGTAAAGTATTATTGCCTTATTTTATTGCATTTGTACCTGCTAACAGCATTTTACCAATCCGATTTGCGTTAATTCAATTAATCTCTAAACTTTTGAAATTGTATTAAAATAAACCGCATCTAACCTAATGGACTATATGATAATAATTTGACGTGAAGTCTGTACTTTGATGAATAAAGGGTAAATGTATACCGTTTACAAAACATTATACCTTGCCGGCCTTACAACCGTTCTTGTCGTGGTAGAGATTTATTGTAAGGTACTTAAATTGAAGAAAAATGAACTTTGGCTTTATATGTGTGGCGAAAGCGCTCGTATAGAAATTGCACGTAGTGCGTTTTCTGTTTGTCTACTTGCAACTGACCCTATAGCGTGTAGGGCGCCGAAGGCACCCCTAGATATGAGCACGCGCAACGTACCCGACGTCATCCAGCGGCTGACTTAATAATGTTTATTTTTTTAAACTTTAAGAAACAAAAAAATGGCAGTCTCTACCAGCCAACCATTGGGCTAAACATATTTATAAAAGATGTTTATAGTTTTGGCGGCAAAACTTTCCGACGATGAAGCTTCTGTGAACTTATTTCATTCTGTACAAGCGACATCCGCGAGGTCGCGTTCACATACTAGATTAATCCGGTCCGGCACCGGAAGTCGATTACTGCCCGGAAACGGCGCCGGCCCGTGATTGCGACGGTGATTGCCCGGACGCGGCGCGACGTCGCGAATCTTGGCTGTCATGGCTTGATGACTGTCAAATGCGGTTACCGGTTCGCGTTAGTTATTATGTCAAGACTAACTGAAGCCCAATTTACCGATGTGACTTGGTTATTATGTCAAAACTTCTAAATCCAATTCTGGAACGCGCTTTGACGTATTGAAATGATATACTGTAAATCTACCACGTACCGGAAGGCGCGGCGTGGGTAGGCCCCCCCACAAGGTGGACTGATGACCTGGTAAAGGTTGCTGGAGTCCGCTGGATGCGGGTGGCGCAGGGCCGGTCACTTTGGCACTCTTTGGGGGAGGCCTATGTCCAGCAGTGGACTTTTGGCTGATATGATGATGATGATGATGATGACTGTAAATCTTGGTTCGTGCTCTCCCTTTCACGTGCATAGCCAATGATTACGCTTCCGTAAACGGGGGGTTACTTTGATTCGAGAGCTGACTGATCAAATTATGTATTTTTTCTTCTTTTTTGTTTTTGTTTTTTGTGACTATGTATTATTAACTGTGTTGGTTGATTAAATCGAACTAATAAAGAATAATGCTACTTTGATAGGCACATTACAAATAATCAAAGTAACTTGCCCCATTTTTTCCTACACGAGCCCCAGTTTATTGGCTATTAAATCTACACCTAATAAATAATGTGCTATGAACGTACTGCGCCACATCTACGCAGGCTTTGTAGCACAAGAATTTTATGATGCTAGTTTCTACGCGCGCCACGCTACGACTAACGTCAGATTTAAAAAGAATGCGCGTAACACACTGATATCATTATTCCTATGCATTTTATCGAACTAAATAAATTGAGCTCTCATCATTTTGTGCTTTAGGTTGGAAAGGTATGTTACATACGATATTACTCACTGCTACGGTCGCTAGTGCTCTTGAGTATGCGCTGTATTGGGAATGAGGCAGGTCCTTTCTGTCTCTAGCTGCCAATAAAACGAATCCTCCAATCAATTATGAGTCGGCAAGATGCCTGTGACTGCCCTGACGTTGCAAGCGTGCAAAGTCTACATTGTTAAGCCGTATGCTTGTTTGCTGGCGTGAAAAAACAAAAGGCCAAGTGCGAGTCAAACTTGCGCACGAAGGTTTCCGTACCATTATCTATAACAAGTGAAATTAAAACATTTTTCAAAAAACCCAACTGCTTTTTTCTAATTGTATAGCCTATGTCACTCCCACGATTAAGAGGAATCCACCGACACCTCATATGTCGAAATCCGTAAATAGTTTAGGCTGCAGGGCGTGCCAAAGAATAAGGTCATATATATACATACGCTCGAAAAACATAACCCTCCTCTCCTTCGGCAGTCGGGTAAAAACGGTAAAATATTTGTTGTATGGGAACCCCCTTGTACAGCCACATGCGTAGGCCGAATACCTGGATTCTTAATGGACTGAATAATATGGAATGGAATAATACTCAAGCGTTGCATGTGCCTGTACAGACTTTGTAAGTTAGGGTGGGCAATGATAGTAAGTGATCCTACCAGCCTAAGTCCCTACTTCCCTAGCCCTAACTTATCCTAGTACAAGGATATCTGTCACTGGGAGACCTATCAGTGACAGATGGATTCCTACGGGTGAGGAATAAGGTAAGTGGATGGATACTTGTTGCCAATCACTAAGACTCAAGTGACCGATTAAGGTTGGGGGTGTCTCATGCCACAACAAGGGTACCTGTGAAATAATGTGGATGGGATCCTCTACTCTCAGGGTGTCGCCCTGAGCAAGCAGATGTTGTTGGGTGTGGAGGTAGTGAAACACCAACGGACAATTGGTATCTGATTTATTTACAAATGCTTCTACCTTATATACAGTTATTCACCTATATCACACATACGTAAAACCTAGTAAATTATCTTTGTATTCTATACATGTAAAGTGCAAGTAAGTAAAATATATTCGTGCAGGCTAATGAACTAGTTAACTTTGGAGTGGTCAGCGGCGTCAGCGTTATCGTGACCACGGTGATGAATCTGTTGTCTAAACACCCCTTATTTTTTTAAATTCTTTTTAGTATTTGTTTTAATAGCGGCAACGAATTATATCATCTGTGAAAGTTTCAACTGTCTAACTATCATGGTTCACGGTTATCGGTATAGAGCCTGGTACAGACGGAAAGACAGACAGACAGACAGACGGACGGACAGTGGAGTCTGAGTAATAGGGTCGCGTTTTTTACCCTTTGACTACGGAACCCAAAAAACATTTTTTTTTGCAACAAGCAGAATGTGTATCGCATTTATCATTGCTCAAGCGTTTGAACAGTGCAGTAAGAAGGCGGTATAGAATCCTAAGCAGCCAAGAGGTCTATTTTTATTCGTCGCTTCCGCTCCCAATCACATTTATGTGTACGCTCGCTTCTAGATGCTCTCAGCTAACACTTTCAACGCCAGGAACCGGCTAGATGGGCGCTCTGCTACTAGGGCTTTCCTCTACACCACCGCTTTAGCCTAGTTGGTAGTGACCCGGCCTACGAAGCAGGAGGTCCTGTGTTGAATCCCAGGGCATTATTTGCGTGATGAGCACGAATGTTCGTGAGTCATGGATGTTTACTATTTATTTAAGTATGTATTCATCTATATAATTATGTTTATCGTCGTCTAGTACCCATAGTTCAAGCCATGCTTAGTTTGGGACTAGGTCGAGTTTATTGGATATCTGGGTGGGATATTTGGATATTTGCGGATATTATTTATTCTGTTATATACATATGTCGCATGTTTTCGGCAACGAGCTTAGCGCTACGAAATCGTTGGCAGTGAACGTGCTAGTGTATGATGCGAGAAACACATTGAATTGCAATTGGGATGCGACATATTGAAAACAGTCGGCAGCTGTTTCTTCTATTGTATTTGTTTGGAGTTTCGTTGAAGAATTTGGAAGTGCAGTTGCAAATTCCTTATTCAACTTAGGAAGTACGAAAGGGTTTTTAAAATAAGGCGCAGAACACACGGAGCATCTGAATTCAGAGCTTAAGGCGCGCCGCGCGTGCGTGCGGACGGGTGATGCTCTTCAAACGCAGAATCGAAATCTTGTGTGGTGACGGGGACTGTTGAAGACCGCCAAATGGCGCCGTACGTTCATGCGTGGACCTAGGATGATTTGAATTCAAAATTCTAAAAGTGTTTCTATTTGTAAATTCAGTGTTGTCATGTCATTATCAGATTAATATATTATATCATATTATATTGTATTGTATCGTATCTACTATATTATTATTCTTCGCATCCTTAGACATGTTATAGAGTTTTTGTTTTAAATTAAGTTGCACTGCCCACATTTTATCTGCTTTGCCTTAAGGTTGACTGGTAGAGAATGCTTTATTACATTCTATACCAAGTCCGCCTTTTGTACTATAAGTAATTCTTTTGTGCAATAAAGACTAAATAAATAAATAAATAAATATACACAATTTGTAGGTCGTGGAAAACTATTTTTTTTTCATTTTCAAACGAACGTCGAATGTGGACACATCTTACGTTAGCTCGCGCGGCCTTATCAGCGACCAATTTAGTGACCACTCAACTCGCGCGAACCGCTTGAACGCGTAGTGCCCTGCGCGTTCACACGGTCCGCGCAACGCGGCGTAGTGTATTCTAAGCCTTACTTTAGTATAGTATTCATTACGGGCCTATATTTGATTTTGAGATTAGTATGGATCGTCACTTTCCTCCGGCTTCCGATTTATGACAACTCAGTACGTCATTTTGTACAGTCGACTGCGAAGAGATCGATACGGCCAAAGTTACCAAAATATGTATACACAACAATACAATACAAATACTCTTTATCGCACACCTCAATAGTAACACAAAACAGTAGTACAGAAAACAGCGAATACATAAGAGCACAGGGGGAAAGAACCTTCATGTCCATATTAATATTATAAATGCGAAACTGTGTCTGTCTGTCTGTCTGTCTGTCTGTTACTTCTCCACGCTTAAACCGCTGAACCAATTGAGATGAAATTTGGTATGGAGATAGTTTGAATCCCGGAGAAGGTCATAGGATAGTTTATTCCGGAGTATTTTATCCCGGAAATCATCCCCTGGGGGAGGCAAATGGGGATGAAAGTTTGCATCGCGCTACAATATAAACGAGTTCCACGCGGACGGAGTCGCGGGCAGAAGCTAGTCCTACTATAATATTATAAATGCGAATGTTTAAATGTTTGGATGTTTAGATGACTGTTTTGATGTTGTGTTGTGTTACTCAATCACGCTTAAACAGCTCAACCGATTTGGATGAAATTTTGCAGGAAGATAGTTTATAGCCTGGATTAAAATAAAGAATAGTTTTTATCCAGGGTCTACGCAGACGAAGTCGCGGGCGGAAGCTAGAAGCTAGTAACTTTGACCGTATCGATACAGATGCTCTTTGCAGTCGACTGTACTCGTACTGAACATTATGCTCGTGCTTAGGTCTTATGTCTGTTCGTTCAGGTACCACGTTCCATTTCTTTTTCCTTTTGTTTATTGCGGAAAAACAAGTTTGCGGCTTCAAAATTTCCGCTGACGCCTCGCCGGTTTACTGCGGACTATCGAATAGTTTCCAGCGGTTTTAACGCGCGAATTCCGAATGAAATAGGGGAGATGTCTCCTAAAATGAAATATACGGAACCCGCGTACACCGCCGCAGCTGCGCTTGACGCGCTAACCGAACGCAGTTAGGTCCTTTACAGTTGAAATTTGCGGATTCTCAAATTAAATCCTTACTAATATGATAAATGGTGTGTTTGTTTGACCTTCTTTCACGTCGTAACGGAGCGTCGTATTAATGTGATTTTCTGTATGGAGATAGTTTAGAGGCTGGAGAGTGATATAGGCTACTTTTTCCAGCGGGAAAACATCTAATTCCCACGGGAAAATTCAATATGTCACATTTCCCTATAACTACGCGGGCGAAGCCGCGGGCATCAGCTAGTTTCAAATATTTATCTTGCAAATTAGCCGTTCCTAAAAGGTTGTGGAGTATGAAAGGTAAGGAATTTATATAATAAATTACTCATCGGTTTTGCTAACAGGCATTAAAATTTTAGTTTATCGTATGGCCTCATCAATCAGGATTACCCTTGCGTCTCGAGATAAAGGCGTGGGGAGTTTTAGGTAGTCGTTTAGACCCCGTATCATGGTCGGCCTTATCACACGATAAGTGACAAGGTAGCGCGTCCGTCACTGGCTGACACCGTTCGATAGAACGAGACGGACGCTCTATCTTGTCACGTATCGCGAACCAGTACGTGGTTCTTAATCGTGTGCACACGCGATGCCGGGGCGCTTATATAATGGTACAGTGCTATTAAAAATGGGGCTAGTTCGATTTGTGTAAGATTGTCCCCTAATATTTATTCATATTTATTCATTACTAGCTTCCGCCCGCGACTTCATCTGCGTGGACCCGGAATAAAAACTATCCTATATTTTAATCTAGACTACCTTCGTCCGAAATTTCATCCAAATCGGTGGAGCCGTTTAAGCGTGATTGAGTAACGAACATCCAAATAATATATCTAAATATTCAGACATCCAAACTTTCGCATTTAAAATATTAGTAGGATTAGTAGGATTCATTTATTCATTTATTAACGGAATAAAATATGTAGATTTGCCAAAAGTCGCCTGGTTACCAAGTATTATCCACATTTTGGCCAAATGTCGTAAAATCTTGAGCTATACAAGTCAGTCGTAAAAGTGGAAACTTACTAGTTAGTGCCTCTGAAAAACGTTTTCTGGAGATTTATTTCACCGAATGCATCGTATTGAAATCAAAAAGATTTTTGTATGACGCCTCTGACCATTTATCCTACCTGTTTATATTGTGCACCTAGATTCATTTCCGGCAAAAAACCGTTCACGCTCTTTTCTTCCAAATCCAAAAAAAAAAGTGGGTAACCTTTTTACTAGTCCAATATTAGATGGAAAAACTTTGCAATGCTAACAAGGAAGGGACTATGTTCGAGTTCTTTGACAGGACCTGAATATTTCATGTTCAAATACACGAATATCAGAGCGCCATTATCGCGCAGGAGCGCCGATGGATCTACAATAAAGCCAAAGCGGTCGGTTAATAAAAATTCCTGAGCATAGAAGTTATTCTGTAAAAGCCCCCGGGGAAGCGCGGTGCGAGTGCAAGCGAGAGCGGGTAGTGAAGTAGTACCGTTTTAATGGTGGGTTCTAATACAAATAATATAACCGGATGACGGGCATTGACAGACAGTATATTTTTCTTTTTAAGAACCCTACTTACACAATGATAACAAGTTTCTTTACAATATTTCAACAGGTTCTAATCCCGGTAAGGGCATTTATTTGTGTGATGAGCATGAATATTTGTTCTTGAGTAATGGATGTTTTCTACGTGTATAAGTATTGCTTAGTTTCGGATTAGCTCGATTTGTGTTAGACTGTCCCCAATTTTATTTTATAATAAATTGCTTTCCTGGAACTCAGGTTTACCTTTCCAGGGAACGGCGTTTAAGGAATCATTGTACAAATGTTGTTCGTGTTAACGTTGTTGTTTGGAATAAAATATATAACTTCTTATAGCTAGATTAAAGACTAAACGGTCAAATAGTTACATTTTATAATCTCGCTCCTGTATTCTTAAAGAGGTAGGCGGAGATCTAAAAAAAAACGAATTCTTTTTTTAAATGCCACTCCAATCGTAGGTTCCAAGATGGAGAAAATGTGCTATTGCACAACTCGCTTCAACTCACAAACGACGTGTGTTATAAGTTCAGTATGCATATCTATGTGCGTGTGTGTCATCATAACTCCGAAACAGATAGACAGAAACCGATTTGATTGCGTTCTCTTATATCGAAATGCTTGCCTATTGAGATGGTTCTCAGCAATGTGTGTTGATCGACAATGTTTCAATTGTTTTATCTATGCAGTTATTCCATAAGCAACTCTTTCGACCCCCACGGGAAGGAATGGGGTGGTGCTATTTAACTTGTTGTTAACGCTTGTCATCTCGCCACCGCCCATTGCTTGCGCTGCTCCAGGAAGTAGCTCGCACGGTGAGAATATGCGCAGAGCGTAGAATTCCCCACGCCGCGTGCGCACCGTAATGGTTGCAACTTTCGACAGGCGCGCCGAGCCACAGGGACTACGGGAAAAAACGTGTTCTGGGCAAATGGTAACGCTACACTATGGGTTTTTTTTTACATTTTTTTATGCCAGCAAAACTAAGTTGCGGATAGCCTCATTTCTGACGCAATCCCGCAGTTACTCCCAGAATAAGCCTTTACATTGCCCTTTGGGTGACTTTGAGTCTTCTCATGAGGCCTAGTATGTGACCATGTTTCAGTTCCTTATGTCATCACTTTCGTCTCGAGACACTGCAGAATATTGGACTAAAACACGTGCTGTAGCTTCCAGAATGCTGCCCAGCCGAGCACACAAACGCACAGTCCGCCTGATGGTAATCGGTCACCACATCCTATGGAAGCTTGCAACTCCAGCTCCATTACGCACGTGACCGTTAGCATGTATACGCTCTTTTCTTGAAGAACCCCATACTGTAGTCCCTCAAGAAAACCTCGGCAGGTAGCTCATTCCGCAACCAAAACCGGAGCTTTAGAAGGAATAAAATCCTCTGAAGCCGGCGGCGTAAGTATTTCATATGAATTTAATTACAATATCGTTGCGTCGCGCTCACATTGCTTTTACGCTGACGGAAGAAGCACAAGAAGTGGTCTTTCTGGAAATAGGTCCAAAAACCCCTATGCTATTTATTGGAAAATGCTTCACTGGTAACCAGTTAACGTCTCACAATTTAAAATAACAGATTTGGTTCTTTTTATTTTCAACCACGCTTCTTGACTTCTTCATAGACGTGGCAGCTACGTTCTTTTTTACTCAAGCGAGATAAGAATAAGAATAAGAAAAATTTATTCACTTAAACAACCCTTGTTTTACAGTATTTTCTTCTGCCAAACTGCAAGACAGTTTGTTGGCAGAGGGACTCCCGTACAAAAAATAGATGGGTAGGTATAATAAGTTAGTTTAGGTAACACTTTAAACTCTCGCGCTTTGAACATATTTAAATTAGTATAATACCCCGTGTATTCTTGACGACCGGTTAGCCTAGTGGGTAGTGACGCTGCCTACGAAGCTGAAGGTCCTGGGTTCGAATCCCGGTAAGGGCAAATATTTGTGTGATGAGCATAAATATTTGTTTCTGAGTCATGGATGTTTTTCTATGTATTTATATATTTATATCTATTATATGTATATATCGTCGTCTAGTACCCATAACACAAGCCTTACTGAGCTTACTATAGGACTAGGTCGATTTGTGTAAGATTGTCCCTTTATATTTATTTATTTATTTATTATTCTAACGCGATATTTGTTTACCTTTATTACTACATGAAAAGTCAGAAATAAACGTAAATAAATATCGCGTTAGACCCGTGTAAAATAATAATTTAAATAAGTCAGTCTATGCTTTCTTCTATCTTTCTTGCCCTCAATTTCTATTTCGACTATTTAGCACACAAATAAACATAATAATTATATATTATAAAAGATAAATATAAAAGATAGCTGGGTGTCAAACGATCAATTGACTGTACGCAAACTTTGCTCGATGCAAACTCTAATCACAATCGAAAACGAAACCACACGTCGGATCGCCACTCGTTACTTTGTTTGACAAACAAACCATCAAACTTTGTTGCTTTTTGTTTTCACCAATTTGGCGTCGAACGGTTTAGCTGTCAGTCATTTGTCTTCCATAGTGAGATATTTGATACATTAGTAATCTAAACGGGGTAGTATATTATATGACATAACTTTTGCCCCTGAGTACCGACATGAAACATAAGTAAACTAGTGGCTCTACGTAGAACTCACGAGCCTGTGTTTTCTTATAAATGATTTCGAAAAACATAATCGTCAAAAAAGATCTATAATGACTAAATATGCTTACAAAATTTCACGATAATCGGTAACAACATGCAACCTGTCAAGGAGAACAGCCGGACGCGGGACAGTCGGACATTCGGACATACAGAATACATTTTGGCCCAAGCAGCAACGCAGAACTTCGCTCTCTATCTCGGTGTCTGTCCGGCTGTGATATTTTTTATCTTAGAAAAACATGGTTTTAAAATTGGAATAAATCTGTATTATTAAAATGTTATCAGTATAAATATTTATATATATATTTCTCGAAAAAGGATTAAAAATGTATTCAAATGGAGAAAAAATCAACTCAAAAGGTTAAATAATCACGAAGTTATGTGTCCAAAGTTTTAAGAAAGGGTATGTCTGTCCCTTTTTCGCAAAACGCAACTTCATATGAAACGATAACGACACTGTTTGCGTTTTCCCTCTCTAACAAGCAATATGAAAACGGTTGTAGCTTCGTAATTCTATGAGATATCTGAATGGGATTTTCGTCTCTAGGCATATTTTTTGCCTCCTTTCTTTTGGAGTAATAATAATATACCCCTATTGCAATGCACTGGATGCGGGTGGCGCAGGACCGGTCATTGTGGCACTCTTTGGGGGAGGCCTATGTCCAGCAGTGAACGTGTTTCGGTTGATATGGTGATGATGATGATGATGATTGCAATGCACAGCTAATTCGCAATACTGTATACGCAACTTCAGCATCGTATATGTGAATATTACAACATGCGACTATACTTTTACTTTGTTCGGACCAATGTTTTAACATCGGACAATCAAACCTGTCAGCAATTTCCGCCGGCCAAGAGCGTCATCAAGCCGTGATTACTAAAATCGCAGACATCAACCGCTGTGCCTATCGCAACTAAATCCAATATAACAAGCCCTTTACGTAATTGTCTGAAGTGAGACGTGGCTGGGGCGCGGTTGGCACAGCATATCGGCTGCCACATTACCCGACTGAGAAACAGTTCACCAACACGTCGCCTCGCATGGATTAGCATTGCAAATGTCTCCAGAGCTCTCAGGTTCCACTGTGTTCCAAAATGTTTCAGTGTTCCGCAATGTTCCAAAATGTTTCAGTGTTTCGCAGGTTTGATTGCCGGACGTTGCCTAACTTTATGTGGCTGGTGGTGTTGGAATGTGAGATTTGGGTTTCGCGTGAGGACACGCGA
The DNA here is from genome assembly GCA_947049275.1 of Epinotia bilunana. NCBI lineage: Eukaryota > Metazoa > Arthropoda > Insecta > Lepidoptera > Tortricidae > Epinotia > Epinotia bilunana. Next base: position 9,754,330 of record OX346267.1, on the reverse strand, counting down.
GTTTTGGTAGGCTATATCTATCTAACTCTACGTATTCGGGCATTTTCATTTACATCATTTTACCGGACAGTTACGGGCCGTCACAAAACCGAATGTGAATGTTTAGACGTGACTGAAATATGACTTTAGTTACCCTTAACCTACAACTTTAAATAAAACTGACATCAAAATTACTTGTCCGTTAGTTTTGACGCGAGTGTAATTTGACCACGGTTTGCCGTACAAATGGATCACAAAAAAGTATACAATTTAGTTTGTCCCAGAATTCTTCTTGTGATCTTAAGCTGATTTTGTAAATTCCACCATTTTCATACGTCTTGTACGACTGACTACTTACTTATCATAAAACTTCGAAAATATATTAAAATTGGGGACACTTTGCCTTAGTTAACAGAATAAAATCAAGTATAAAAAATGTTGAAAAACTCAAACAAATCCAAAAGAAATAAGAATGTGACCTTTTTACCCGACTGCCGAAGGAGAGGAGGGTTATTTTATTATATACCCTTAATATAAATTTGATTTGAATTCAATACTTCTAGTCTAGAAATTTGTAAATACTAGTACCGTATAAACATCGCGTGCTTCTTCCACCGTGCTAAGGAATTTCTTTGAGTTTCTACTGACGTTGTGGAATGCATCGATACACTAGACTGAGTTATTTAAGTATAAGGTACATACGATATCAATATTATTTAGCGTAGAGCGATGCGTAAACGCCATAAAAACGCGATGCAGGTGATCTATGGCTAGGCTAGAGTCGCAAGACAGTCGCGCGTTAGTGAAACGCGCGATTGTATCGGTCCAAAAAGACTGATGTGTAAACGCTCTAAATGTCATATCAACAGCGATTTATTTAAACAAAACAATCAATAGCAAAATAAGCTGAATAGAATTCAATTTGCGTTCGAATATAAAAAGTACACCTTTCTTATTTCTTTAATTTGGATTTGCTTGAATAATGTTACAAAGTCTTTTCGCCTTATAATTCGAACCTATTGTAGCTATACCTAATGCCGTTAACATTAGTTTTTCTTTAGCTGTTCGAATAGAAAAAAAAACTTTTTGGTAATCATATTTGACATTTAGTGATTAAGATATAATTATATAAAAACTACCTTTAGGACAAATCAAAATTTGGATAATTAAATAATTGGGAAACAATTTTACCCTTCCAGGTTTCAAATAGTGGCTTTATGTGCAACACAATAAGTATCGAAAAGTTTGTATTAAATAAACTTAAACAAAAAAGTCGTTCAAATAGGACACCGTTACTATTTCTAGTATATAAAAATAAGTAAGCACAATATTTAAAATATCAACAACGTTTTGACAAGTGCCAATTATTTCGTCCTCTTAGTGTTTTTTCCCTAAAGGAGCTCGGGGCCCACTTTGGCACCTACTTAATCCTAATTTGGCGTAGGTACCACTGTTTACGAAATCTGCTGCTATCAGACTTTCCAACCCAAACTAGACCTTGTTGAGATAGACCGGTTTACTAACAATGTTTTCCTTTACCGAAAAGCAACTGTTATATATAAAATTTTTATATATTCGTTTTTACTGAGAAACCCAATTTTGTCCCACGACCTTCAGATTCAAAGTCACGTGCCTTACATAAAACCACCTACTGTTCCAATTCATTGTTAGGTATGTTGAAAGTAAAGCACATTTTTAATTTAGCATCGCCCTAATCTGTCTCGAATATGAATTGGTGCAGCGTTAAAAGGCACTTCCATCATGAAATATTTTTTCCCCCGCTCCAAGTATTCCGAGATGACATTTTCCGCGTCACTTTTACGAGGCAAGAGTGCTAAAAGGGTGTTTAAATGCCTCCAGGTGGACGGCCTGAGTGCATCCTTGCGGCGGTATTAATGTACTTCCAGGTAGGTATGTGTAACTATAGGTTCACTTAATAGAAAACAAAAAAATACCTTTTTAATTTAACAGACGACTATGCTGGGCCTCTCTTTGTAAAACATCAAAACTGAACTCAAGATTTGAAATGATCGACTGGTTTTTTTTTTCCTATTCTAATATAGACATTTATTTTAAAAAATCGATAATACTTAACCATGAAATAAAAAGTTCAAATAAATGCATCAAATATAGACAACTAAGTGAAAAACTGGCCTTTTTTCGTAGAAAAGATAGCCTATTTCACCCGGAGCATAATTTCGAGTCGATTGATAGTATCGATACCTCATTCGTAAAAATCGGTCCAGTATTGTAAACGCTAATTTTGATGTCACTTGTCACACAAAACGTGACCATAAGATGGAAGAGTATGTCCTATGCGTTGGAGCGTGATGGCATGACTTGAGTTTTCTAGCTGTGAAATAACGGCTTTGTTAGATAGTATACCGATAGTAGTACCTTATGTTTGTAAACAGTATTAGTATTTTCTGTTGTGACAGAACCGGCGACTGAAAATGATATTAAATTGAAATTGAAAACGTAACTCTCTAATCAACTCCGACTGAATACAAACGATATTATTATAGTTAATACATTGGCACTTAGTGGCGACTGGCGATTAGAGAAACATTACAGTATGTATAAATGAATATAGCGGAACAAACATAGCAAGAACTACAAATACCAGATCAAACAGTCTGAAAATAACTTTATGCATATAGCAATAAGGTTCATTTTCAATTAAACACAAAGTATAGTGCTGTTATCGGTGTCCTAGACTGAGTATCCTGTTATCGAACCGTTTTATAGACATTTTAAGTTGCTGTGTTAACAAAACGGCAGGCAAACTCATAAGCGCTTATCAAAGTTGCTTCAGGGCACCTCTATATGAGCGAGGTTACTTGTTCCCTGCATGAGTTCCGAGAAACTCGCTACTTATAAGCATAGAACAAAACAACTGATCAAGCAGTAAATTCCAGCGCATTTAATCCCTAGAAATTATACATGACAACCTCAATTAAGTCAAACTCAAAAATTTTGCTGTTTTGTTACCATTCTTTAGTTATTTCGAATACAATATTTTAAGATTCTTTAGACTTAAGGAAGTGTTAGTATACCCCGGAGCCTTAGTTATCAAAATTAGGATAAAGTTAAATAACATGCCGATATATGTTTATATTATTGACAATTTAAAGTGTACAAAACAAACTTTTAATACCTATAAATGTATTTTTCTTCCGAAAACGCCATAAGGTATTTGAGCCAACTAAAAAGTGTTTCTGGTGTCTACTCCTCATTGACCCATTTATACAGCCAATCACTATTACACAAATAAAATGCCATGTGCTGCTGTGTGTTCTGACGTGGATTACGAAGAAGTAATTGCATTTGTTTCTAATTGTTTCATTGTTGCATTTGTTTCATACAAACTTCACGTAGTTTTTTTATTAAATATTTATTTTATTTGGTGACGTTTTCTCTTCTACTACACAATTATCGATATCGATATAATAATGTTTCTACCACTGGCTAGATTACGATAGTGTTTTGTTTTGCCGTGAAAATTTTTATTTCTCTGCTCTGCTCATTATATTCATTCGGTACCAACTATCCTGGAAATCCTCAAGTAACCTAGAAAATTCCACGCTACAACTGAGCATACTTGTAAACATCAACTTTTAAACCATCAAATTATGTAGTACATCTGATTTACGACTCCTGCTAAGCGCGAGTTCAACTTGTTACAATTTATGACAACGTAACAATAAACACGTCAAAATATTAGAGCATACCCCTGGCTGTCCTTTAAATAAAAAAATAGACTTCTATATCACGACGGTGACAAGCCTGATGATAAGCAGACTTATGGATGCTTGCGATTGTGGAAAAGTCACCCTTAATTGATTTAAGGATCTGGTGTATGTCGCAGCGATTTAGTAAAAGCCGTAGTAAGATAGTTATCAGTCCCTTTTATACAACTATTTCGCGGTTTATATCTATGGGGATGTAACCTTCCTATATGTATTTTACTGTGACTGTGACATGTTTGCTGTGACATGTCGACAGCTAGGGACAAATGTACTTAAATGCAAGGGCTGACCTTCATAAAGATACCCAAAGTGATTGTCATTTCTTTTCGAAGAGTGGTTTACGCTGGGGCCATCCTACGTTCACCAAGTGAGTAGCGAAATGCACCAACGTTAACATATGACACATATAAAATGAGTCTAGGCAATACACGTACCAGCACAGCCAGCACATACTGTAACTGAATGAATTCCGCATTGGAATCACTCCTCTCATTATACTGGTGGCAACTACTAGCAATAGAGACTAGGCGATAACCGTTAGAGTGAACAGCTACGAGTCAATTAGCGTTAGTGGGTGCGTTCCGGGTGTGTTCTGATATGCAATTCGTAAACCTCAAGTACTAAAACCAGTTTAGCTTGACACTGAGACTGGAAAAACCTGCGCCTACTCAAAGGTCAAGATAACATTGGTTTGCTAAAGAACTGTAAGGATTATGAACAACAGGTCTGGTAACGACGACGATTCAAGTGCCTGTTTATTGAAGTACATTATTTATTCCGTGTACTGTTTAAGTAGGTAACTGTTTAAATGGAATCACCGGGAACATTTATAGGAGTATATACCGTGACTTAATTTCTTTGATTCCTTTTGCTTAATAAAGTTGGCTTCTATAAGATACTGAAAAAAAAATGGCCATACAATTTATTTATCATTGCCATACATGAACTCCTATTTTATAACGAGAAACTCACGTGTTAGTCTGAGTATCCCCCTCAGCTCTGCGAGGTCGCGAGGCTAAAAGCGAGGAATCAGGTTAACTGGTCGCAACAGTCAAAATTTTGACAGAAATGTATTACTTGCTCTGTAGGTAGGTAACCGATGGCCGTTGGTGCAAAATGTTCTAGAGTGGCGACCACGCAGCGTGGATAGACCCCACAATGTGGAAAGCTGATCATCTGGTAAAGGTCACGGCAGTCCGCTGGATGCGGGTGGCGCAGGACCGGTCCTTTTGGAACTCCTCGTCCCCAGCAGTGGACGTATATCGACTAAAATGATGATGGTGAGGTACGCATGGAGTGTTGCGTTCCTAGGGGTGTGTAAGGTCGCCAGAGCTCCTGGGTATGCAATGTGTTGAGTTTTAGACACAACAAATCAATAAGGATGACCAATCCACTCGTGACTCTCCTGGAAGGCGGTAAGCTTGTTTGCCATCGTAGAGGTGCCGGCAAATAACACGAAGGGGAGGGCCAGTTATCAAGGCGAATTGTACGTGCGAGCTGTCCCCCCACTTCGTCCCGCGTTGCGCAAGTTATTTGCCGGCACCTGTATATTCGTGTTCGTGTATGGGCAGCGTTCACTTTTACCGTTAAGGCCCATACGCACGTAGAGGTTTGTTGGGATGCAACTTTTCGCAGGCCGACAAATTATTATTATTCAACATTATTAAAAAAAAACATTTTATCCCTTTTTTGTGTATTTTTAAGTTTTGTTTATTTTAGTTATATAGTTCCTTTTGATTTCTGTTTTTTTTTGTTTTTGATTATGATTTTTGTGCATCTGTCGCTGTTACTCACCGTGTTGACACCGAATGGACCCTGCGGCGTTGGCTGTAAAGCTAGCAACATGCTGAGCTGGGTCCATTTCGTGACAAAGCAAAATGTGTTTTTACGATTATTTTGTTCCTTTTATTATCTGTGTTGTTTTTGTCACGAATAAATGATTTGAATTTGAAATCTATATATAAATACCCAATATATTTTGTGCAAACACACTAAAACATCAATCACCGCAAACGTTTTTAATAAACTCCGTCATCTGCATTTATTAGCTACACGCGCAATAAACTCATTAGAAAGCCTAATAAGGAGTAACGATGATAATAACCGTAATGGTGGAACTTGGCCGGATTTTTCATCAAAAACAATTCCACTGGTAATTAGAGAAGTCAGTAATTGGCATAATGAAATCAGTCCCTTTATTCACTACGCAATTTCCACCCGACGGTGGTCCCATCCCCAGTAACTCATGAACTATAGCTTCATAGCGACTGTCCGTGGTCACAGGTCAGAGTCTCATTGGTGGAGCGATCAAATTGGTGGAGGGTTAGTGAATACTACGTGGCTGCGCGTCGCAGCGGAGAGATCGCGAAGCGCAAGAAATTCAACTGCTATTGCTTTAATGAAATCTTGACGCGAACGCGACGTGCTTCAATTTGTTATGTGAAACGACAAAACGCTAAGGATACTTCTAATTGAATCTCTGAATTTAAATACTTGTTCAATAGTATTTAAATTCAGAGAAATTCGCGATATGAAATTAACCAGATCCTCTGGAATTGCATGCGTCCACAGACTACGGTGACCGCTTACCATTAGGCAGGCCGTTCGCTTGATTATTCATTATATCAGTTTTGTTGATTAAATCTCAACAAAACTGATATACTCCTCTCCTACTCAAAAACTATTTGAGACAACTCTCAACTAAGAAAATTAACTAGAAAACATAGTAGCACAAAAGCACTTCTGTAGTGGATATTCGCTTGGAAATGTAAGAGGGCACCACCGCACCGGTACGATTCGCACTTTAGTACCATCAACAATATCCTATCCTGAATGAAGGACCAGATTTAAACATTGTTGTCTATAAAGTGCACTTCGTCCTGTAATAACTTACTCAGAGTAAGCTGAGTAAGGCTCCTGGCGTTAACAATGAGCATCACAGACCGCAGCTTGCATTTGCATCGCATCCAAGCGCCCGCGACGCCTTACCCGCGGACGAGCCATCTAATAAATAAATATTAGAGGAGAAACTCACAAATAGAGCAACATACTAAGCTCAATAAGGCTTGAGTTATAGATACTAGATAATGATATTATATTCATAGATATAAATACTAAAGAGTCCCCAACACACTCGACTCAACTTGAATCTCCATACAAACGTAGTTAGGTTTTAATTTTAAAATGCTGCTGGGATGCTGAAGTAACATGGAACTTGTTACAGCGTGGGATCCGCCATAATATCTAGGCCGGAAACTAGTTTATATTGCACTAGCTGTTGCCCGCGATTTCGTCCGCGTAGAACTTGTTACCGTCTTAGAAAAATGATTGCTATTAAATGATTGTAGGCGGAACCTTAATTATCGCTGCCCTTAACAAAGTTCTACCATCTTAAGGGATGATTTCCGAAATAAAAACTATCCTATATCCTCAAGTTAGGGTCTCAAATTATCTGTACGAAAAATTTCATCCAAATCCGTTCAGGGATTAAGCGTAAAAGGTAACAGTGCGATGAGTTCATTGATTTAAATTGAAAAGCTGTTTTTACACATATAAATATCTTAAAAATCATCAACAGACGTTTCAGCTTAAATTGTATATTTTTCATGCACGCACGCATCTTTTGCACCCACCAACGCTAAATTGTATATTCCGCCAATTGTACCTTTATTTTTATATTTTGCAATAAAGTTTAAATAAATAAATGCTTGGCGTGCGATGCATCCGCCTAAGTTAATCGGAGTTCATTAAATGCGCGTTCAGTTTAAGATTGGTTTTTCCCCAAAGAAAAGAAGTGGACCGCCTCCTCATTGATTGAAATACATATTTCAATCAGTCACGACCGTGAAGACAATATGGACGACGAAGGAGGTAATATTGTTGCGCCGGTGGTATAAACTTCAAACTTGATTTTCCATGCTTTAGAAGCGTTTTCAGCAGGTTGAAAAGTGATTTCAGGCCGTTTCAGAGGTGGCTCTTCCACATACTAGAAGATTGAAAATTCACCCTAGTTGCCGTTGTTTTCAGGCGCCTGAAACATGTTTTCAGTCCGTTTCAGGACAGCCTCTATCAGATGGCGCGATAACCTGAAAACCCGTTTTCAGGCGTTTTCAGGACCCCTTATGGGCCTTTGAAGTACACTTCATTATATGGCGAAATTTGTCGAAGGAATGAAAGAGACAGCACTATTAGAGAGAGACATCTAGATTGAGAAGGTTCGAGAAGTGTGTGAAAGAGACAACTAGAAAGAGACAGCACTATTAGAGAGAGACATCTAGATTGAGAAGGTTCGATAAGTGTGTGAAAGAGAACTACAAAGGGACAGCATATTCGGGAATGTTCCAGTCGTCGGGTCGAACGAGCATCGAACAATCTAGACGCTCTGGAACATTCATGAACCGAGGGGTCGCCGTTCCTAGAATCGGACCTCAAGATTTCTCCGGAATGTTCTAGTACGATGGGCTCCGGTTATATAAGCCGCGCGCCAACGCAGCGGAAGGGAGTTTGGAATTAAACTGCGACCAGTGCGAATCTCAAAGGGAAGCGAGTGAAAAGTGCGTCATAGTGAATTGATTTATTAAGTAAGCCTTGTTAATTAGTAATTTTGTAATAAAGTTTGCATTCCTTTTAATTAGTAATCAATTAGTGTATTTTCTATCACGTTACCCACCCCGTGGACGTAACAATATGTTCATTTAACATATTATTACCTCCTCTGTCATCTTTCCTGGATCTCGCGCGTTACATTTAGCAAGCAATTTCCGCCTTAGCAACAAATGCAAATAGCAATGAAATGTGTTATTTATCGCAAGAATTGTCTAACTACAGCTAATGTGCCACCGATTAGCATACATATGCATAATGCAGTCGCTTTAGGGTTAGTTAGGAACACTGGTGGACAAGGACTCTTGATTTTGGATGCGAGTGGCAGCTGACTAGCCTATTCATAATAGTAATTTCCACGGTAACAGCGGGTACCGCGGAAGCGGAACGACAGGTTTACTCGTTCGTGGCGCTCTTTTTCGCTCGAATATGTAAGTCTTATCGATACTAGCTTTTGCTTTTGTCCGCGACTTTGTTCGCGTTGACTTCCGTTTGTTGGACTTGTACTGGAATAAAAACTATTATTCTATGCTATAAGTACTCTATTTTAATACTAGAATTCATCTTAATCCGTTCAGCCGTTTAATTTGCGTGATTTAGTAATAAACATCTTAGCTTTTGCATTAATAATATTAATAGGATGCTGATATGTTGTATGTACTGCATTCGCATCAACGTTTGATCCTCTCTAAAATTAATAGTGGTTCGAATATTTTCATGAGTAGCCAATTTCTTCCTTAATCATCTAGGTAACGTTTCTGATCTTCCATGAATCCATAACAAGAGAGTGTCATCACACACTTGAGCAATTCTTGAAAAGTTTGTACCAACTACTTACGACAGGTAAGGCACACTACTTATTTACTACCCTCTTTTGAAACCTCAGACCAAGAAAAAAAAAGACAGACGGAGCGTTACGAACAGTCTAGTGAAGCCAACCGGTTTTCAACCAAGCCCCATAAGTTTAGCACACGCTAAACAAATGAAATCGCACAAAACTCTAAATAAATGATCTTGACAGTATTGCGACACGTGCTGAAGAGTTTGGTGCAATTTTGTTTGTATATGTGTGCGTGAGCGTGTGCTAAACTTGATGTAGCTTGGTTTTGTTTGTATGTGGTTTGGCTTCACTTGACTGTTCGTAACGCTCCGTCTGTCTTTTTTTCTTGGTCTGAGTTTGAAACCTACCAATTTTTTTGTACAATCTTGAGGTTCTTAAAAAATATGAAAATAAAGGTACCTATAAAAAACCTTAATTAAGTATAAAAATTAATAAAACAAAATGACAAAAAATATATAATACAGCAGAGAAGTAAAAAGTTACCACTTAATTGACGTCCTAAATTTGCATTAACTCTTCTAAAGACTTGCTCAGTTACTCCACATATAGATCTACTTACAAACTGCTGTAACGCCTGTCACTCTCGCCCTCTGATCTGCGACGGTTCGCATATGGTCATGTTAACATGCCCGTGTCCAAGGCGACCCGGCGTTTGATCTAATGAAGCCAAGTGTCGCGGAAAATTACTTCAGATAGGACCCGACCTAATTGCCGGAGGGTTAAGGGCTATCCTTATTGAGATTTGAACGAAATATTGACAGAATTTCCGAGCCTCTAAATAAGGAATAAGGGTTGATGGATCCCCTTTAAGACGCTTTGGTCATTAGGATATTGCTGGATACGAGTTTTTTAAGATCGTGCCTCTGGTTTTTAAACGCGGCTCAGCTCTGAAGCGAAATTAAATGTATTTTGTGTTCCTTCCTTGATTTAAATATAAATATTTAAACATTAGAAATGCTTCTTAAGCAAATCATTTTTTCAACGTCTAATTGAAATATTTGTCAATATAATGGCGCTTCCATCGAGTACACACGTTGACGTTTTTAATTCGTAACATTTTCATTTTGAAGGAGAAAATAAACATATTAAATTGGAATCAAATTGTAGGTACAAACGACAACACTGTTAACTGACCATCCTGTGTTTATATAGAACCTTATTACAATGCATTTAAGGTGCACCGATGGTCAGTTAGCTGTGTTGTCGATAGTACTACCTACTACAGTTAATTTTGTGTTCTTTCTTCATCTATTCGTTACGATAAAAAACCAGACAACAGAGATAATTGACAAACGCAACAATTCATTTATTGCTTCCCAGCTTCATCTGTCCCCTTTCACATAAAAAATAATTAAATGACCACCCAATACAGCTGCCGATCCATGAAAAGGTGAAGGCGTTAAGAAAGTAATCTCTCGCTCGACTCTCATCAGGTAATGGGGTTCAATTATCGTCGAGCCATTCCTCAAATTATCTCCTTCAGTGCCCTAGTGATGGGTTGTTGCCAATAGACTTACTTGCTCAGTGGCAATTTTGTCGATAGGTTACACATTTACTGCCAAGAATCGTTACGCGCTACGCTCGTAGCCGATCCTGTGGTTTTCCTCATATGTAGCGGAAAGCGACTACGGCGTAGGAGCCCGCTAAGCGGGTTCCTGGCAGTGAAAGTGTTAATATTGCTGGTTGAAAATATTGTAAGTATCTTTTTATTTGTGCTACAATGTTTTGTAATGGAGGGTTGAGATAAACGAATGAATTACCATTATTGCATTTACGATTGTTTACTAAAACCAATCAATCTCACTTTTTAACCCCCGACGCAAAGAGAGGGGTGTTATAAGTTTAACGTGTCTGTGTATTTATGTATCTGTCAGTCTGTCTGTGGTATCGTAGCTCCCAAACGGATGAACCGATTTTCGTTTAGTTTTTTTGTCATAGATAATTTTATCCCGAGTGTTCTTAGACATGTTTCATGAAAATCTATTCAGCCGCTTTTGAGATATTGGACTTTGATCTAGTTGATGAGGGTACCTGACTAACTTCCTTATGTCCGATCGATTTGAAATTTGGCACCGTGTTACTTCAATGATATTGAAAGTATATGGTAAGGTAAACATGACCTGATCAGCCGTTTGAAGATCATCACTTTAAAACGAATAAAATAAAAGCAAAATTTAAAATTTAAAAACCCCCGACACAAAAAATAAACTCTAAAAACGAACAAATAATATTTTAAACCTATTATAATTATTATCGTCACATACATTATGTAAGTTAAAATATTTTTATTTTCCAAGCGTCTTCGCTCCGTCGGGGGACCGTCGGGCGACTGAAGAGGTCCCCCGACGCAACGACGCTTGGAAAATAAAAATATTTTAGAGTTTCTTTTTTGTGTCGGGGGCTTTTAAATTTTTAATTTTACTTTTTATAAGAACTTAGTATGTGATGGCAGCTTCTGGTAAATTTTCATCCACTTCTAGTGGTTAGATATGCTTGTATTTTGTAGGGTCAATTTTACGCAAATTTATTTAGTTCCCCAAAAGCCTGCAAGTACATCATATGGGTATGTAACGATATAATTTATTTATACAGATAAATAAATATTATAATATTATTAAAGAAAAAATCCAAGACTCAGGAAAAAATATTATATTTCTGCAACTCGCACAGATAAACGCCCTTTTGTAGGCAAGGTCAGTAACATGACAATGGAGTAATGAAAAAGGACTGTAAAATGTATGCTTGTTGTAACAAGCCATGTTGGATGTGTGTTTGGGCTAGTAAACTAAACTAAGAAGAAAAAGTCATGGGGGCATTATCGTATTTATTCTCACAATTGAAAAAATTACATGCAGTTAAGTTTTCCACTACATTTGAGGTAATGTTGCCAGTTGATCGACACTTACTGGCAATATTCCACCATTACCTTAGACGGCACATCACTAGCCCTACAACCATAGAAGCACCACCAGTAATGGCCAACTATTGGCAACTAACCAGTGAAGTAGGTATACGTAGTTTATGCATTATTCGTACTTGTAAACTCATTATGTAACCCCAGAGAGCCTCCACTAGTTTCAGCTGCGTTATTAACAAACCATTTTGATAGTCGGATTCACAAGAACTGCTTGAAATTGGTAAATCAAAAGCTGTTAGGCTAAAAACATTATACTCCCTTTTCTGTGCAGTCATGTAATAAAAATAGTTTTCCACCTTCCTAGCTATTGAATCCCAACCTCGTTTTTTTTTCAAATCTAGTAAATTGTAGAGACATTTTAAATTTTATGTGTACGCGCCAAAGATATATTTTAACTGGTCATTCACTGCCCCTCCAACAAGTTGAATAGATCAGCGCGGTGCCAAAATCGGTCTGTGAACGTCAAGATTGTACCGTTTAAAGATAGTTGGTGCGGCGCGCTGACACGTCACTCGAATGACGGGAATCTGACAATTCAATGTTCTACATCAATGTCTACGTCCAACGTCCATCCATTTGTCGCCGAGACAAATGGCGCACTAGTGAACGTCGAACCAACATACGCGACCACGACAGAGCACAGTGACAGAAATATGACTTACAATCCAATCATGTGGATTGTGGATGCATTTTGTTTAAAGTTGCTTGTTAATAGTACATTGTGATACAAGTGAGGTATGTTGACAAACACATCAGAGGCAGAATTGTTCACGCGAGCCGCAGGTGAGCGTGATAAGAGAGCCGAGAATGTAATTATCAAAGCTCACGCGTTTCATACGACGTTTTTCAACACATTTTGCGAGTAAAATATCCTTTTCATAAGATAAATTTCATTCAGGACAAAAAACAGTTTATTAAAAGACGCCGAAGTTTAGAAGATATGACAAAAATCATTTTAAATATTTTAACTAACGTCTTCACACTGACCGCGCGCGCCTAGCGAGCGGTGAGTCACCACGCGCCGGTCGGACTCGATGCAGCGCCCGGCTTCTGACATACGATCGAAACGGACATTAAAACATTGAACATAGGAGTAAGACGGACATCAGGTATAAAATGTCTAAATGCATGAAATGTAAACTAGATATCATAGATAGATTATTTCTCACTTGCAACAGATGCAAAAAATATTTCATGTAAAATGCACAAAAATTTCGATTCCGCTATTCAATTTAATGCGCGTTAAGAAGTCCCACAATTGGACGTGCGATATGTGCCCAAAAGTACGACATGATTCCAGCTCACCAACGTTGAAAAAAAAAGCGACAACGACATCCGCATCATCCACTCCATCCGCACCAAACGTACGTAACATACATACACCATCCAACTATGTTACAGAGCGCACAAACTACAATGTCAACATACCCACTGAGAATTCTTTTCATCTGCCGTCGGACGATGACAGCGACAACACGGAAGACTGTTCAAATATACTCGACCGAAGTTGTCCGGCCACGGGCCACAGTCTAAAAGAAGAGCTGGAGGAAATTAAACTCAAAAATATCGAATTGCAGGAAAAATTGATAAATGCGGAAAATGAAATAGAAAAAATAATAATGGAAAATGGATCGCTTAAGAAACAAATTATGATATACGAAAAGAAAAATGAGACGCTGACCCGTATATGCAAGTCAACGCCGGTAAATAATAATAAGAAAGGACAGAAGAGTATAAATAAAACAAGGCTTAATTTTAGGGACATAGGACAGAGAGATACTGAAGTCATGGAAAACAATATCGCTTCCTCGAAAGCAGAAAATCATGACTTGACTTCTAGCCCTAGACAAGATTCTGACAGTACACCAAGCAGCACAGGAGCTGCTCGGAACGAAAACACAGGAACTTCTACTACACAATTTCCTGCCACGAAGGAAGTTACGCCACGTCGTAAAGTAATTATTTTTTGCGATCAAGTTGGAAATGGTGTTCGAAAAATACTTCAGAGTTCACTAGGTGATGAGTACTTTGTTACAGCAGTGGTTAAACCCAATGCGCCAACCGAACAGGTATTGCTTACGTGTGACAAAGTGTGTAAAGACTATACAAAGTTAGACTATGTCGTGATTTTAAGTGGCTCCAATGACAAGAACCCGAGGAGTTTTAAATGGCTCATCTTCAATTACTTGCAGATACTTGGCAACACAAATGTTTTAATTGGGGGGATACATTTCAACAAGCACTTGAATGTTTACAAGCAAAATAATTTGTTAAGCATAGTCTGTACTCAGTTCTCTAATGCCTCATTTGTACCATTCGACTACCAGAACTCTCGCAGACAGGTGACTGGTCTGTTATTAAGGGAAATATTGAGTATTCGTTATCATACATCTTATAAGCTCCTAGGTCAATTGTCCCCCACAAAGGAGCTTCTTATCATGAGCAGCGAAAATACTGTATCAAAAAGTAACAAAACGCAAAGTTCACGGTTAAAAGAGTTTTTTCGAGACTAAATCCCAAAGTGAAGAAGTGGAAGGAGCCAAGAATGATTCGGATATGTATAAAATTAGTAATAAAGTTGCAATATTTCATCAGAATATACAAGGTCTTATTAATAAGTTAAATATAATTGAAACGTGTATACATGTATTTAATGAAATTAATTTAAGATTAGATATCCTTTGTTTTTCAGAGACTTTTATTAAGCAAGGCTGTGAGAGTAACATATTTCTCAAAGGTTATAAAGTAGCGTCATGCTTTTGTCATGATAAAAAACGTGGTGGCGTATGTATTCTAACTCGTAGACATATTGACTCTAAACCAATACCAATTTGCAAGGAGTTGTCTCAAGAGAAAATGTTTCAATGTTGCGGGGTAGAGATCCCTAGTTTAAAATGTGTGATCATTTGCATCTACAGGATTCCTGGTAATACTCACCACAATCTCGGAATCTTTTATCAGAAGTTAGACATGTTATTAAACAAATTATCTTCAAAGAAAAATTTAATACTTACTGGTGACCTGAATATTAACATATTAAAGGATAATTACGCCTCTTTAAATTTTGTTAATCTACTACATAATTTCAAGATGCGATTAAATATAAAGGTTCCTACTAGACACAATACATGTCTTGGTTTATTTGCAAGTAACATAACAAAAGATGTAATTGGTAAAGTACATACTCTTCACCTGTCGGATCATGACACTTGCCAAATATTGGAATTTATATGTGATAACAAAAAATCAGATATCAATTCATGGTATAAGTATGTTAAAGACTACAGCGAGGCAAATATCAATGTTTTCAAAGAGTGTATAAATAATTTAAGTTGGAGGGAAGTCTTTAACGAATCTGATTTCAATAAAGCATTTTCTCTGTTTCATGATGATCTTTGTATGTTCTATGAATTGTGTTTTCCGCACAAAAGAATTAAAATTCATTCTAACAATTCTAAACCGAAGTGGATCAGTAAAGGAATACAAAAATCTTGTAAAACAAAGCGGATTCTTATGTCTCGTGGCTTCAAGGGAGAAAACAGGATAAATAACAAGATATATTATAAGAGGTACACTAAATTGCTAAAGCAGTGCATTGTGCAATCTCGGAAAAATATTAACCGTAAATATTTCTTATCCGCAAAAAACAAATGTAAAGCTGCATGGGATTTAATCAAGGATAAAAATTATAGTGTTAAGCTAGTAGAATGTGTAGAATCCATACAAGTAGATACATCAAACATTAAAGACGCACAAGCAATAGCCGAAGCTTTCAATAATTTATTTGTCAGCATTACCAATAAAACCTCAAAACAGAGCAGGAACCACAGCATTGTTAGTATTGATAGTGTCAGCAATAGTTTATTTCTGACACCCTGCACAGAAGATGAAATTGAGAAAGTAATCAAATCTTTGCGTGATACGAATGCAATAGGCATCGATGGATTATCTACTCGCATATTAAAATCGATTGCAAAGGAAATAAAATCAATGCTGAGTCATTTGATCAACCAATCTCTTGAGCAAGGTTTATTCCCTGAAAGATTAAAACGATCCATTGTAAAGCCGTTATTTAAAAAAGACGACAAAAGAATCCTGAATAATTATCGTCCCATTACATTAATTCCAATTCTCTCTAAAATATTTGAGAAGATTATGAGAGATAGGATCGCCAATTTTATAGACAAAAATAACATTTTGGTGAAGGAACAGTACGGATTCGTGAAGGGCAAATCGACAACACATGCTGCATATTAATTACTGCAGAGCGTCACCGAAAATATTGATAAGAATAATTCTGTAGTAGCTGTATTCTTTGATATGTCGAAAGCATTCGACCTCGTTGATCACACGATATTACTAGAAAAATGTTACAATTATGGTATCCGCGGCGGTGCTTATAACTGGATACAGACATACATATCAAATAGAAGCCAATGTGTAGAAGTTAGTAGACAACAATAAAAATGAATTGACACAATATAGATCGACGCTTCAAAATACACAAAGCGGCTTGCCCCAGGATAGCGTTCTGGGACCGTTACTTTTTGTACTCTATGTAAATGACATTCCTCAGGTGACATCGAATCAAATTATTATGTATGCTGATGACATCAATTATTGTAGCAGATAATAGGGACATTTTGACACTTGAAAAAATTGAAAATAATACAGTTAATGACATCGAAATATGGTTAAATAAGAATAAATTAGTATTGAATATAGATAAAACACATTCGGTTCATTTTTCTAATTATAGGACTAATCAAGCATCTCTAGCTGTGAATTATAAAGGAAAACCCATAAATAGTTGTGATGACGTATGTTTCTTGGGTCTCACACTTGACAGGTGTCTTAACTGGAAGCAACAAATTACTAACATCTGTAACAAGTTAAACAAATTTTTTTTTGCCTTAAAAAGACTGAGGAGTGTAACAGATGAGTCAACTGCTCTTACGGCGTATCATGGCTACGTTGCATCTGTTCTCCGCTACGGAGTTATCATTTGGGGGAACTCGACAAATGTTAACCAAGTGTTTGTGACACAAAAGCGCTGTATTCGTGCTATCTGTGGAGTTAGATCTCAAATATCTTGTAGACCGCTTTTTAAAAAACTTAATGTCCTTACATTGACTGGAATTTATATCTATGAGCATGCAAAGTTTGTAAGAAACAACCCTGAGCTATTTGAGAAACCAACCCAACATCCACGTTTACGCAACAGGGATCTGTCCAAGTTTAAACAACCCGTTTTTAAAACAGCCTTGTACAACAAAAACTGTTACATGATGTCTGTCAGAGTTTACAACAATATTCCCATAGACTTAAGAAATCTGCCATATACATTGTTCTTGTCAAAACTTCGTGGTGACAACTGTTTTTATAATATGAATGAGTTTATGCATTTTAGAACGTAGAATTTATTCATTTTTTATTTTTGATTATAATTTGTAATTTGCATGCCACTAAAATGGTGAATTATGCTGAACATGTTATTTCGAAATCCATCAATTATGTAATGTACCATAATTCTGCAAATAAATAATTTTGACTTTGACTTTGAAAATGTTATAGGCCTGCAATTTATTTTCTTATGGCAACAGGTTTTTAGTCACATATTGTACTTCGTCAAGAATTTCCAGCGGCGTCCATTCTATTTATCACTTTGCTAGTCACCACGAGTCAACATTTTTGATAATAACCAAACACGCATTAACAATGTTTACAAATATTTGTGAAATACATACTAATATTATAAATGCGAAAGTGTGTCTGTGTGTCTGTCTGTTACCTCTTACGCTTAAACCGCTGAACCGATTGAGATGAAATTTGGTATGGAGATAGTTTGAATCCCGGGGAAGGACATAGAATAGTTTTTATCCCGGAAATCATTCCCTGAGGGGGTGAAAGTTTGTATCGAGCTACGATATAAACGAGTTCCACGCGGACGGAGTCGCGGGCAGAAGCTAGTAACCTATAATGGCGCGCAACAGTTTTTTTTTTCGTGAAGTTTGCGCAGTGCGCGCGCATGTGTTAAGCCAGACTTAGATGAAATCTCTTAACAGCCAATACAAAATAAAATAAATATTTTCGTTTTAAAATGTTATCTTTATTAATTCATGTAAAATGTTATCAAAAGTGAATAGTTTTACTAAATTAAATGTTTCTATATCATATCCAACAAGAAATTGTCAATTAATTAACAAAAAACAAAAATAATTTGTTTAGTCGAGTAGAATCCATTTGCCGAGAATTAAAAAAAAGCTCTACATTCTGTACAACCCGGTTAATTTAACAATGCACCGTGTTCATACATCTTGCTGCAAGGTGCCAACGTGCCTTAATCGGGACATAACCATAACACACGAGTGTCGGTATGTTATAAAACACGCGTGTTTAATACCCAGGATTAGAAGCCTAAAAGCGACATAATAAGAGGTAGGTACTTAGCAAAAGTGTTGAAAAAGTATTTGCAGAGTAAATACGAGTATTTCGGTTTTGATTGATTTTGATTTGGCGCTGAAACAAACGGCGCGACACGGCGCCTAAGGTAAATGCCAAGCTTAAGTGTGTTTGATTGTCTTTTTTACAAGGTCCGTCCTTGGAAGCTTTATCTGGGTTAACGAGCGTGCAGTCCGCCGTTTTATGTAAATAATCGTCGTAAACCTATAGTCAGCATCAATAACCTAAAATCAATCAGCCTCGCCCGCCCGGAGCCACGGCCTGCTAAAAATTGGAAATCAATCTATTTCTATCGCCAGCCGTCTCAGAAGTACCTATTATCATAATGTGATGGGGACCCAATCCTATAATCAGATATCTCTGAGACCTTCGGTTATGTTTTATATATGTATATTTTTATTATAAAGGAATACTCAGCTCGGGAAATGTTACGAGTGTTTTGCGCGAGATGTGTCGTTTATGTCGCGCCTCGCAACTCTTATTTATAGGATACTCGTAGAACGCTATCTTACTAGAAGCAAACTTTTCATCAAGCGTTCTTTTATCTTCAAGCGAGTGTTTCTAAAGGGTCTGGTTTCGTAGGTATTGGTCTAGACGCCGTCAAAATTTATTATCTAAATTCTGTGAGAATAGTTTGCAGGAAGCCATTTGGAGGAGCATCTATCGTATTCAGTCTGTTAGGAACTTAAATACGATATTGTGCTACACATATTGAAGTGTTAAATAGACTCTTTAACTTAGCTGGAATTCTCGTTCAAGTTTGACTTAAGACATAACAAGATGAAATTGAAAAGCTACTAGTAAAATTGTTATTATCATCTTCTTAAATAGCGTACGGATTTTATATATAATTGTATCTGGCTTTAGAATGCTCGGGATAAGTTGGTTACAATTGCATAATAAATTACATGTATCAATTTAATTTTCAATTATGAACGTGTGTTTTAGATAGAGTATAATATCTTGCGATAACGATCATTAAGGTGTCAAACATTAGGACGTATAGCAATTCTTTCAAAATGTGACATGCTTCCCACATTTCTGAGACATCCCCACCTCTATGACTTAATATTTAAGGGTTTGTCTACCAAATCAAAATAACAGACATGAAATAGGACATGACCGACAGTACGGCACATCACCATTTTGTAAGTCGAATACCGGCCCTGTCGA
The DNA here is from genome assembly GCA_947049275.1 of Epinotia bilunana. Lineage (NCBI taxonomy): Eukaryota > Metazoa > Arthropoda > Insecta > Lepidoptera > Tortricidae > Epinotia > Epinotia bilunana. The sequence continues at coordinate 9,734,607 of OX346267.1, read as the reverse complement.
GACAGTATGATATACGCATAACAGCAAGTTTGCCGAGGTAGTCAGTGCGGAGTGGACCGGCACAATCAACCCAAGCTTGATTAAAGGGCGTGCACCCTGTGACCCCCACGGCTAATTGCCTTCCGCGTACTTGTTTGCCACCTCAAAGAACGTGGTCACGTCGTTAGCGCAGTATACTGTTACTCAGATTCAATGATTGACTGCCTTCCTACACTGGTTTCTAATTAACCTGAGTCAGAATCTATTTATCAAATAACAGTTTCTGTGAAGAGATCCAAGTTTGAAATTGCCCTCAAAGTTTTTTGTGTTGTTATTACTTACGTAATAAAGAGGTGAAGCCAATTTGTATGGCGGTGATCTCTTAGATTACTTTTCGTCCACGTATTTTTGGTAACTACAGAGGGTCTAGTATAAGTTTCACCGAAACAAAACGTTACGACCGCGTTCGCGTTTAGCTGTCAAATCCCATACAAATTGAGGGTAAAGCGCAAACGCGATCATGAAGTTTTGTTTCGGTAAAACTTATACTAGAGCCTCTGATTCCGTAGTCCGCTTATTGTACTATAAGTCCGCCTATTGTACGATAAGGTTTTCTTTTCTGCAATAAAGCTTAAATAAAACTTAAGCGATATTTATTTCAAAGACCAAATCATTCAATATTTACACTATAGATAAAGGTATATAAATAAATATTCAAACAAACCACCCCTAGTCGCCTCCGGTGCAAAAGTGCCCACAATGCTTGCCACATTACCCTGTTGAAAGGCCAAAGACAACCTTTGCACCAGACACGGATCGAGGCGGGGACCCTCACCCTTTCGCCTGAATAAATAAATAAATAATTATACGTAGCAACTTGTTGTACCGACAAATTTCTAGGTGTATCATGGGCTTAAACAAGGCTTAAGGTTTGACACGTTTGACTCAACTTATACCTACTATTATTATATAGCGCATTTTGTAGAAACTGGGTAGTACAAATCGACACACGTAAAAAGAACTCTGCGCGCCATATTAAATGTATGGCCGCCAGAGCTCTTTTTACGTCTGTCGACATGTACTCGTAGTGCCGCTTAAGCATAAAAGCCCGGAACTAGATATATAACCTCTCTTATATGTCCCTCTTTCCGCGGATGCAGCTGCACACGTCAAGGAGATTACTTTTCAATTTATTGGTAACTAGCTTCCGCCCGCGACTTCGTCCGCGTGAACCCGGGATAAAAACTATCCTATATTTTAATCCAGGCTATAAACTATTTTCGTGCAAAATTTCATTCAAATCGGCGTTTAAGCGTGATTGAGTAACAAACATCCAAACATCCAAACATCTAAACTTTCGCATTCGCTTTCGCGCGGTGCGGCGTGGGTAGGCCCCCCGCAAGGTGAACTGATGACCTGGTAAAGGTTGCTGGAGTCCGCTGGATGCGGGTGACGCAGGACTGGTCACTTTGGCACTCTTTGGGGGACGCCTATGTCCAGCAGTGGACGTCTTTCGGCTGATATGATGAAGTACAACCAGCCAAGTGAGATTCCTATTAAGTAGTTACATCCTTTTGTATGTATTAATATTTATTTCCATTTTAGATATAAAAACAGACGAATAGAGGTAATATTCGGTTTTTGTTATGCTGCCGAAGGACCTCGAAAAACTTCTTCAAACAAATCGGAAAAAGTTAAGTCGACGTCTGGAGTCAAGACCGTCTATATGTGTCTACTTTATTTAAATTAGGCAGGCAGTATATATGTGCTGCCACGTTTATGGCGTGTTGGGCGGAAAGGTTATTGAGTGGCGACCACGTACCGGCAGGCGCAGCGTGGGTAGACCCCCCACAACATAAACTGATGACCTGAGGGGTATTCACGTAATTTTTCCATATAATAATCGACATTTAAATCTACCTACCGTACGTACAATGCGTGACGTGATCGACCTGCTGTTTACTATGGCGATAAGGTGTTTACCTCTCTGGTAAAGGTCGCGGGAGTACGCTGGATGCGGGTGACTGACCGATCACTTTGGCACTCTTTGGGGGAGCCTATAACCTGCAGTGGCCGTCTTTCGGCTGCTATTACAAATGATGATGATGATGGCATTTATGGCATTAAAAAATGTCTGGTAGATTATATGACTATTTGACATCGTCGATATATTAAATAAAATCTGGTGGCCTAGACAAGGTTACAATCGACAAGCGCTAACGCCAATAGAAAACTAATAAAATGTATGGGAATGACAGATGTTAACGAAAAGTGTTTCGTTCTATTGGCGTTAGCGCTTGTCGATTGTAACCTTGTCTACGGCCCCTGTGATCTCTATTTCGATCGAACCTTTCTGGCTGAAAACAAAATATTAGCATTGACCGAATAAATAAAAATTTTGAACATCGCAACAAGTTACTTTCAATTAAAAAATACCGCACTCAAATTTATTCATCCGTTTGGGAGCTACAATGCCGCAGACAAACACACAGATGATAGACCACGAAGTTTCCATCAACTCACATCGGTGAAGTTTGTATCCAGCGGTTGGGTGTTACGCTGATGATTACGGTGATGATAAGTACCATCATAAGTATCTACGTATAATAAAATTATCAACTCGTCTTATAAGGTCAAATTAAGTTATACGTTTCGACCCTGCGACGGCCCCCTTTACAAGGCGGAGCCGGATGACGTTGGTGGTTTTAAGGTGAGACCACACCGCTGCTCAAAAAACGCTAACGCACCGTAAAACTCAGCAAGATGTATGAATACGTGACGCATACGACACGTCAACGCGTATACGCAGCGTTAAGCACCGGTGTGGTCGCTCCCTTAGACGGTAATCCAGCTTCGGTTAGTCAGTCCGTCTTACCCGTCCTGCCTCCCCGGATAGGACGGGATGCGTAAACGCATTTCCCCAACGTTAAAAAAGAGGTCAAATTAAGTTATAACGGTCCACAACCAAGTAGTACTTGATATTTCAACTTGTTCCTCATCCTCTTAAGTGGCTTATTAACCTATTAGCCGGTTACTTCGCCACAAACAAACCAGTAAGACAGAGTCCCACAATGCTTTTCTGGATCTCGGTGTCAAATTATACAAGTCGTCACACGCAAGGCTATTTTCGTTGTTAATGGACAATCTGAACTCGTCATAAGGCCCAGGCGTTCCCCTTCAGAAGGTTCCGAACCCGCGACCCTAATTCTGTTATAATGAGAGAACTTTTTCCATTTCTTTCTGCAAACTTAGGGCACCGAGTTTTGTGGATTTTCGGTAATTGGTCGCCATTGTTTAGTAGAGGCTAATCTGGGTAATTGTCAAGTCACAAATAATACTTTCTTTGCCCGCAAAATCGAAGTACAGGCGTAGGCGGTAAGCTGGGGACAGATCGCATTGTTGGTTGATATAGAAATATTATAGACAATCTTACACCAATCGACCCAGTCCAATAGTAAACTCAAAAAGACTTGTGCTATGGATTCTACATAGATGAAGATATATTCAATACTATTTGTGTCTTATTTGGAAAGCAGCGGCTCTTTTTATTTTATTTTATTGAATCAGTAAATATCGATTGACATAATAAATTGTCTTACCGCGCGTAATGTCATTGTTAGTCACCACGGCTAAATCTTACCAAAACTCCGCCAAAAATATGCCGTAAATAATAAACCAGATACTAAAGCCAGCAAAGAAATGAGCAGCATTACTCTTTCGCGGCTTACGCGAAATTTTGGACGTGGACAAAACACGGGCGGTAAGCCGAGATCCGAGCCGGACGGGGCCTGACGTCACGGCATCTGTATGCGAGCCTTGTGGCCCATCCGTCCTAGCGCGTGATGCGAATGCGAATTCGCGGGCAATGTTGACACAAGACTGTCTTATAATAGTTATTACATAATAATGGCTGGGCTGACGTTTGGTGTAGCTTATTTGACAAAGAATAATTTGTCGCTTCGAGTCGGTTCGCAACGAGTTATATAATCAATGTTCAGTTCTTTCTGTTAACTATTAACTGTTGCTATAGAAAAACCTTAACTAATCCAAAAGATTTTTGCGATGGTTTTTAGAAGTTCTTAGGTTTTTTTTACAGGAAATGAAACATGTTTGCTCAAATATGGTGATACGCGCCTTTTGTCCTGTTGATAACAGCGAGTCTTCATATATTTTGAAAGGAACGACGATGGGCATGTTATGGGCGCGGTGTTTACTATCCAGGCGGGTCAAATGCTCATTTGTCACCGATAAATGTGGCTCATCCTTCTGCGTAAGAATTCTTATACACATCGCTATAATAGGCAACATACTAGCAAAACATTTACAGTCTGGAACGCGACTTCGACTGCCAGCATCGTATAAGTATCGCCGAATGGGTGTGAGGCCTTTGTGTTTAGATGGGATTGTAATTTGTTTGTTTCGGTCGTGAAGAGTTAACGCAAGAAAAAACGCTTTTTGCGCATTGCCTACATTTTATCTTAATACAGCATACATTTTTACTTCAAATATGCAAATGAATGTACACGTAACCGATATTTCCTTATGAAAACGCCTGGTGAAAATTAAATTTCGCAGCATTCAGAGGTAGATTGGGAAACAATGTAGCAGTCGGTGTTTTAAGAAAATAACACCCATATTCGAACATCTGCTATCTCCCAATATTTTCTTAAGAGTCGCGGAACTGAATGCGTTTTTTCCCTTTTCCAATTTGCCGGGAGTTGCGCGAAGCGTGCCGTATTTATTATTATTTGTTTTCAATTGCAAAGTAATCTAGGGACTGTGCAGCTGCTATAAGATGGAGGAAAGGTGTGTGCGCGCTGCGGGCGAGAGCGGATATGGCAGCGATTAGCGGAAAGGCAGTAGATAACTAGATAGCGTATTCTGAAACGTTAGAATGGCCTTCGGCTTTAGAATGCTTAGTAAATAAATGCACGGGGCGTTGTGTGAAAAAGACGCACGCGTTTACCTATTTATAGCATATCCTTATAGCATCATTAAGACCATGATGCTGTGCATAAAGCCTTGTGACACATGTAGCGGCCAATTACAGTTGCGCTGGACTAAACCGTAACACGATCGCGTTTAGCACTCGTAACGAAGTTATTGTAATAATGTTACATCGCCGTTATTAAACGTGGAACCTTCTGTACAACATCAGTACGTGGGTACCAAGTGTTTTCGATCTAAACCGCAGGTCTCGGGACTCGACCACGCGGCGGCGGCAGCGGCATCGATGCACTATGTATATATGGGAGCAAGATGCTATGTATCGCGCACCGCTGCTGACTCTCAAGTGGTGCCCAAGCTCTCATGGCCGCTCCACACAATGGGCCATCCTGACCCATCATACAGGACGGGGCTATGCGGTAGAACGAGACATAAATATCTTACTCCCTTTAACGCATAGTTGCGTCCTGTATGATGGGTCGGGATGGCCCATTGTGTGGAGCGGCCATCAGTCCGCTCTCTTCAGCCCTATGCGCCGTCCGCACCGCGGCGCGCCTAAATTGAGGCGTCACTGCTATCGATGCGCGACGGGATGATTAAAACGTGCCCCGGCGACGACACCTCGCATTTCTGCCTCTAAGCTCGCGAGGGAGTAGACAATCAGGAAGAAAAACTTATTGTAGTCTTGGAAGACGCATGCAGATTTGCATCAAGCTATTAGAATTGAATTAATCAGAAGAGAGATGCGTGAATCGGTCACTGGTTTAAGGTATTCGTGCATTCAGCGCTAATCATGACACATGCGTTGGAGACCTACGGGTGATTTTCGTTACATATTAACAAATTCACTGCCAAGAATCGCTACGCGCTACGCTCGTAGACGATCCCGTGGTTGTCCTCGTATGTAGCGGAAAGCGACTACGGCGTAGGCGCCCGCTACTTTTCTGCTACTTTGTGGGACAACCACGGATCGGCTACGAGCGTAGCGCGTAGCGATTCTTGGCAGTGAATGTGTGAAGCTGCTACGGACGGCGAGGAGTTAAGAGCGTAGCTTTAGTGAATTAATTAATTCTATGAATTGTATTGGAGATTCCGACACGCTTCTTTTAATATGATGACCTATATACATAGGTCACTCATATGTTAAATCGAAGTTTCGGAGCTAAGTGGATTAGATCAACGATTATGGTGATCCTAAAAGGAGGACTTTGTCAATAGTAAAAAAGGAAAACATAACTTTGTACATGTTCGTCCTAATAAACGGTAGCATAGCGGAAGTAAACACGCGCAGTAATATAATACTGGCTGTTATTATAAATGTCCCGAATATTTACAGCTTCAAAATTAATTTAATTTTTCTCAGCCCTTTATCAAATAAAGCGGCTCCGAGCCAGTGAGGCAGCCCTGTGGTTTCATTCATCAAGGCGTAATTAGGGAAGTAATAAAAAACCACTGCAGCTCCAAGAGCCGAAAATAAGGGCGAGATTCCCTCAGCGAGTAATTTTATTTGATTTCGTCTTGAGAGGGCCTATGATTGCGGTTATCTCTTTGAATAAGGAATGCGCCGCGCTTAATGTTGTTCCAACATTTACAACCGTTACATTCGGATGACGCGTTGGAGAGTCGCGATGGCTTTATATCCGTTTGGATCGCGCCAACTATCTTTAAACGCTACAGTTTTTACATTCATGGACCGATTTTGAGACGGCGCTACTCTATTTGGCTTATTGGAGCAACTTGTTTTAACTGTTCACCCACAAATATATCTAGACGCCGCGATTCGTAGAAGCTAAGCGGCCATTGCTCGGGTTTCTTCGGGGCACTTCAGAAAGAGCATGCAAAACACATTGAATTCAACAGAAGTGCGGCAAGCCATGTGGTTATGATACTGTTTTCACAAATAAAAAAGCTGTTACCTAAACGTTGATACAGGGGTTGACTTTGAGAAAACCGGATTCTCTCCTCAATATTATTTTTGTTTGTGGGTGACCCGTTGCGGTTAATATACCTATATTAGTATGTACTGATTTGAATAAATCTTTTAGCTATGAATGTAGTATAAAATTATCAAAGCAAACCAAATTTTCCTAAAGTAACCTTTTAACCCATACAGAGCCAAGAATCGCTACGCGCTACGCTCGTAGCCGATCCCGTGGTTTTCCTCGTATGTAGCGGAAAGCGACTAAGGCGGTCTGACGCATATATGTGTCGTCATGGGCCCTGAATGTTTTAAGGACGTAAATCCATATAAACGCCTACCACGCTATACATACAACCCATTGTATAAGTAAGGAGAGCGAGGGAGAATATTAATTCACCTATTTGTCGATCTTATTACCAAGTTAATTGAAATCAAGCTAACCAAAGCTGATAAGTACTGACTATGAATGCTTTTTTACAAGCTTTTATTACAAGCTTTTATTTAGTTTCACCTGTCCCGTTGTCTGTCTGTCTGTAATCAAATCTGGCAAGTTAAATTTGACCCACTTCCCGGTGACCGATTGAGCTGAAATTTTGGGTATAAGTATAGTTTGGATGACAATTCAATATTATGGTAGCGTCGAGCTGATCTGATGATGGAGACAGAAAGTGGCCATGGGAATTCAGTACTTAACCGACGTAACCCCGTCGAGTTCGGGCTCGTTAGAATCGTCTCAATGAGTAGTTGATGATGTTGACGATATACAGAAAAGTACAGTCGGTAATAAAAGCTTGTTCCAAAAATGAAATTTTTGACCGAAACTTGTTCTTTTATGCTACGATGGCATCAAATAATCGTACGATCCATGGTTCAGTCAAATAAATTAAAACGTGTACCGATTATAGCAATTACTTATAATTTATAATTAAGTATTGTTTTTGTAAGCCCAATTTTATGTCCATGCTGTTTTGTTTGACGTTTAGAGTTTAGTTTGTCTTGTCTTCTCTTCACTGGCGCTAGTGGTACTGTTCATGTATGGGCTGCGTTCATTTTTACCATTAAGGCCCATACGCACGTAGTGGTTTGTTGGGATGAAACTACTGACAGGCCAACAAACATTTATTATTTAATATTATAAAAAAAAAACCGTTCACTGCTTTTTTGTGTATTTTATTTTTTATTTTTTATGTTTGTATTTTAGTTAAGTATATAGGTATTTCCTTTTAATTGTTTTGTTTGTTACTCTCCGTGCTCTCACCGAATGGACCCTGCGGAAGACCAGCGCTGGCTGCAAAGCTAGCAACATGCTGAGCTGGGTCCATTTCGTGACAAAAAGGAAATGTGCTTTTTTTTATTATTATCTGTGTTGTGTTTGTCACGAATAAATGTTTTGATTGATTTTGATTGATTGACTTAGGCAGAATATCTTTCTATTCACTGGCTCGATGCCACACCAATGTGGGGGCCAGACGTCCACTCTCACCCGTGCCCATCACCTGTACGCTTACCATGAGTTTGACAATTACGGCTTACGCTAACGAGTATCGAGTTTTCTATCTGTGCATCCCGCTCGTACTGTCAAAGTGCAATAGAGATGCACAGATAGAAAACTCGATTCTCGTTAACGAAACATGACAAATTCAAACTCATGGTAGCCGTACTGACTGCCTACCCCCATCCGTGAGCTCGAGACGTTAAAGCCATCAAGTATAGACAGATACACAAACAATAGATCACATTTCAATTCATTCATCAAAAACAAAATTTTGGCATAGCTAAATTGTGATAGAACTTCGCAATAAGTTCGCCACGACTCAAAGTGTGACTAAACAAAATCATAACACCCTCGTTATCTCAGTCCACGATGAACTAAGTATTGCGACTGTTATACTTACCAACGATGATAATATAAGGAACTTGAAATGTCCGACCGGAACTCTAATTACAAAAAAAAACCCACACGTTCTTGGATGCGGAAATCACTCCGTCTATCCGCGCCCTGAGCCCGGAAATTAGAGCCTGCAGGCTCGCGAATGGATTTCCGGGCCTCCTCGACTGGCCCGCGGCGCGAGCCGTTCAACTTTTATTGTACTCGTAAGTGTGGCCAATTGTTGCTCGAGGTTGCTCTTAATGGCCAATTTGGGGCTCCTTAGGTGTGCTCGCGCTAGCGCGGTATTTCACGCGTTTATTTCGGCTTGGCTTTAACGCTGGATCATTCAATGTTGTCTTCATTAGCCCCATTAGCAAGATTCGACGTGAATTAGTGTAGTAAGTAGAAATTGCATGAAAACATTGTGATGTTTTCGTTTGCCTGTAAAAAAATATTTGTATTGTGTTATTTATGAACAGTTTGAAACATTATTTAAAAGCTGGGTCCTTGCGGTAGATGCATATACACGTCGCAGCACTGCCACTGTATTTGTATATTTCGAAATTGCCTCGTCAAACCTACACATACTTAACCTATCTACCTTAATATGTATGTCTATATGTCTACGAAAGAGTAGGTATAATATAATTTTTCTGTTAGTCCCTGCCAGCAATTTGTACTTACCTGTTTAACTAAGAAGCCGTATTGGCAATGGGCAATAGCGCTCAAAATATCTGACACACTGTAATAGAACTTCAATTATTATATTTTTTTTTTATTTATTGCTCACATAAAATAAAAACTTAAAACTACAAATAACTACAACTTCGAAAAGTTGAAAAATCCCTGACATTTTCATTTCAAAGTCCAATATCTCAAAAACGGTTGAACAGATTTTCATGAAACATGGCCAAGAACACTCGGGATCGACACATCAGCTTTCGAATAAAAAAAACCGCATTCAAATCGTTCCATTCGTCTTTGAGCTGCGATACCACAGACAGATACACAGACACACAGACACGTTAAACTTATAACACCCCTCTCTTTGCGTCGGGGGTTAAAAACTTCGCCAAACTGCGGAGCAGTAAAAGGCAAGTATTAAAGTAGTATCAGATAGTGTGTCAAACACCGTATCTTGCCCTATATTTGCATATTACCAGTAACAAGTGATGACTTGAGCAATTACTATCACAACATAGTTTGATGCAGGGTCTAAAGTTAAAATGTCAAAAACGTTCTGCCGACTTTATTTCCGGGAACGAATTGAATCGTCCATTTTATGTTCTCCAGGTATACCTTAGTAGTAAAACATGATTTTATTCATTGTTCCGCCTCCGAGCGACTCAGCAAACAAATTACGCAGTCTGGCCGCGTCCACTGAAAAATCTCCACAAATTTATCTGCGTTCATCCCCTGCATTAAAATCTGCGCCAAACCAAATTGTTATTATTTGGTTCCGAATATTGCAGCGGTCGGGAAATGTTCATACGCCAGTCTTCAAGCTGGATTATAAATAATACATGCATAATGAATATTGTGCAAGGCCGGAATTAGTCTCCTTTCGGAGGCCATTTCCATTTATTATTTAGATCTTTGAGCTAGTAGTTACTTTTATAAAGAGACATTCGTAAGTTGAGAGAGGCTTGTATACATATTCGGCCTTAAAGACTTGAGTGAAACGTTTCATTATATTTTACATAAAAAAATTGGTAGTTCTACATAAGAAAAAAAATTGGGATCAGTAGCATTGAAAAATGAACAAGGTTTTAACTATTGGCAGCCAATATTTTATTCATTCTCGAATCCGCGTTTCCTTTTATTACGAGCAGTAAAATGTGTTTATACGTTTTCAAATAACGCCCTTTTTCATTTAGGCCTCCTTTATGACGTGTTTACTGCGTATTTTGAGCCGTTTTCGTATACATTCATGAATTAAGACGATCACAGAGATCGCTTTATGACCTGTTTTCCCGCTAACTTATGAGTATAACTTCACATGGGTTTTCAGATATACCGCATATATGACGGGAATAAAGGCGTGAATGTATGTATTTATGTATGTATGTATGTATATATGACGATTCATATAGTTATTCCACGCGGTTCCGCCTGAACTTTGTAAATGACACAAGTAAAAACAATTGCGGTATGAAGCATTCTATATCTATCCCAAAAGTCCATTTATGTATACTTATACTTAACCGTTTTTTGAAATCAGATGAGATGGGTAATTGCTAGTGCTAATTTGGCATGGCGTTATTTAGAATAACGTTTAAAATACGACATATTTTTATTTTATATATTCTCTGACAGCAGAATGACATCACATTGGATTTATTTAGAAAAAAAGGACTGAACGGAGGTTTGTTGCCATTTTTCAATTTTTTTCGCATTTAGTCGCTGAAACCGATTGGTCAGTGAATAAAATGTATTTATTTTTAACCAATTTATCACACGCGCGATTGAATAAGTGCCGGAGCCGTTTTCAACAAGTTTTAATGAGAAGAGATTCGGCTACGGGTCTATGATGGTACAGAACAATAAGTTTGTATGCATGAACACCATGAAATGAATATTCTACCATATATTGACGTTCTTGTACGTCGATTTTATTCAGTACAATACTTACGGTACTTACGGTGGCAAAATCGCAAAAAGTCGTCTCCTTCACGATTTTCGTGGACATCTCTTCTATATACCTAAAACTGGTATGGATGTGTTCCTTGTTGTCTCCAGAGTACACATATACCGGTTTTAGTTAAGGGCGAGAGGGACGGACACAGCTGTGACATCACAAAGATGGCGGCCTACGGTCATAAATTTTTGTTCAAATCTCGGGTTCTATTTTACTGATTGCTTCGTGTGAGGTGTAATTTGAAAGCATATTAAACGTACTGTAATTTATTTTCGGGAGGCTATGACGTACAATCAACAGTTTTTAAATTATTAGAAAAAATATGTTTTTTTTACCGCGCACGTTTGCATGAGTACTGATAAAGCACGCTTGTAACTCAATAAATAATAACTTTAGCGCAATTAAAGTTATTAAAAAAAGATAGGTCATTTTATAAGCTTTCCAAAAATATAGATTTTGTTGGGGTACATTAATAAATAACGAAGAAATAACAAATTTTGTTAATTACGCACCGATTAACTATCACCACGCTCGACTCTGCTAGCGATCGCTGTCGTCACGTCGCGCCTTTAGAAACTCTTTTTTTTGTTTTCTGAGTAATTATACGAGTCAGACGGTCATGATACGCACCTGAAGCAGTAAAATAAAGGCCACCTCAGGAACTTTGTAGACCGAGCCGAAGGCGAGGCGAGTGCTTCTTTTCGGTGTCAAGTGATATTGTCATTGTCATTTTACGCCCGAGTGATGTAAAATTAGACTAGTTACTAGTATTACATTGAGAATCCTACTATAATATTATAAATGCGAAAGTGGATATTTGGATGTTTAGATGTTTTGATGTTTGTTACTCAATCAGGCTTAAATCACTCAACCGATTTCGATGAATTTTGCACGAAGATAGTTTATGAGTAACAAACATCCAAACATCTAAACATCAAACATCCAAACTTTCGCATTTATAATATTAGTAGGATCAGTAGGACTAGTCTTTGCCTGAGATACCTGTGTTGTATTTTGACCTGTATTTTCCTAATCTGACTTGTTTTGGTTAAGTATTTACTTGCAAAAGAGAAGTGAAAAACTGCTATGGGAAGCGAAAAGCGGGAGAGAGATTTGTAACTGAAACGTCGCAAGGACCGAGTGTGTGTCCACTTGGTAAGTGTGTGAGTGTTGTTTGTAAACGAGTGGGGCGAGTGTGAGGCCGCGTTGGCTTGCCCTACGAGTCTTCGGCCCTTGGGCATCGGCCCTAAACGGAGCTCGGCTTTCGGCCTCGCATGCCTTGCCGCTCACCTTCGGGCATGTGGCCTTCAGGTTCGCTTGTAAAACAGTCGGGGGTAGGGTGTCCGAGCGTGCCCTGAAGGGGCGCTACAGACCTTCGTCCCTAGCTCGGCCTGCCGCCTCGCGTGCCATGCACTCAGGTTCGCTTGTAACACATTCAAGAGTAGAGTATTCGAGAGCGCACTCTGAAGGGACGCTTCGTGTGTCCGCGTGGGCCCGCCCTTCGAGCCTTTGGCCAGTGCTTGCGTGGAGAGCCCGCTCTCAAGGGACGCTTCGGGCCTTCCGCCCTACGCAGAGCTCGGCCTGCTGCCTCGCGTGCCATGCCGCTGTCCTTCGGGCCTTCGGCCCTCAAGTTTGCTTGTAGGACGCTTAGGAGTAGTAAAGTGTCCGCGTGGGCACGCCTTTCGGGCTTGTGTGGAAAGCCCGCTTTGAAGGGACGCTTCAGGCCTTCGGCTCTACGTAAAACTCGGCCTGCAGCCTCGCGTGCACAACACACTCAGAAGTAGAGTAAATATCTGAGAGCGCACTCTGGAGGGACGCTTTGGGCCTTTGGCCGTCGGGCTCATGTAGAGAACGTGCTCTGTAGGGACGCTTCGGGCCTTTGGCCTTCAGATTCGCTTGTAAGACACTTAGGAGTAATAAAGTGTCCACGTGGGCCCGCCCTTCGGGCTTTTGGCCCTCTGGTTTGCGTGGAGAGCCATCTATGAAGGTACGCTTCGGGCTTTCAGCCTTCAGCTTCGCTTGTAATACACTTGGGAGTAGTAAAATGTCCGCGTGGGCCCGCCCTTCGGGTCTTCAACCTTCGGGTTCGCGTGAAGAGCACGCTCTGAGGGGACGCACGCACACGCTCAGATTAAGTAAAGTATCCGAGAGCACCCTTTGGAGGGACGCTCCAGGCCTTTGGCCCTACGCGGAGCCCGGTCTGCGGCCTCGCGAGCCTCGTCGCTCACCTTCCGGCCTTGTTGTTCTGTTCGAACTTGTTGCCTGCAAAACTGCAACGACTTGCAGTTTCATAGTTCACAACATGTATCAGTCGACAAACCGTATTTAAGGACACGCATCTCCAGAGCAAAAAATGTGTTTACCTATAGCTGTTAGGTAAATGTAACAAATCACCACGTGCAAATAAATGTCTCCAAATTCAATCGCAACTTGCCCTCGAATGAAATGAAATATGCGCGGGCATGGGGTACGGCAAGGGTGGCCTTGTCGCCAGTTTGGCGAAAGCTTGCGGCTCATAGTCAACGAAGTTACGAATTTAAAATGCGTTTTTATTGAAACATATTTACATAATAAATTATGTTTATCTGGCTGATAAATAGGCGTCCTGGGCGTAAAATAAATAAATAATAATAAATAATAATCGACGCATACAAATACACAGTTAAATACAATATTTATTAATTTGATTACAGTACCTTTCATTTGGGAAAATTATCTATCAAAGTATTCCAATCATACAAAGCATGCCGGTTGGCGCGGACTTGCGTAACGGAATTAGCCATAAATTACATGTTTATTATTGAACGGCGACAAATTGCATATTTTTGGCAAGCTAATAAAATGTATGATATTTTTTATAATGACATTAATCACGCTAAAGTACGTCTTTCTCGAATTATGATGGTAAGTAAGTGTCTAAGGTAAAAAAATCATTTTTTTAAATCTTTTTTCCAAATGGTTGGTTGTACGTTATAAAGTTCAAGGAAACAATTATAGTACGTTTAATATGCTTTCAAATGACACCTCACACGAAGCAATCAGTTAAATAGAACCCGAGATTTTAACAAAATCGATGACCGTCGGCCACCATCTTTATGACGTCACAGCTATGTCCGTCCCCCTCTCCCTTAACTAAAACCGGTAGATTCGTACTCAGGAGACAACAAGGAACACATCCATACCAGTTTTAGGTATATAGAAGACGTGTCCACGACTTTTATCAATATTGGCTAATTTCCGCCGTACTACTACTATTGTGCTTCTATTTTCTTGCTGTTTGTCAACATCGCTGTTTATGATTGATGACATAATAATTAAACTTTCTATCAGTGATGCAAGAGCGAGTGTGAAAGCTTTTATCTATTGTGGTATTATAATGAATAAACTAGTTGGTATATTTACTACGGGGTCCTTGGGTACAATTTTTAAATGTGACAAGGGTATTCAATTCAATTTCAATTCAATTCAATTTCTTTATTTCGGACATACAAAGTATCCATAGTGTTAGTGACATAACAAATATCTTAGTCTAGTGTTAGCATTTATACATAAGCAATTGGGACATTACACACACATACACACTCAACTCCAGCAACGTATCTATACTAAGTACTGTGCTACGCTTTTAATTTGGTCGGACCACTGCTTTAGCATCGGACAATCAAACCTATCCGCAATTTCCTTTAGAATGCTGTTGGGACGGACTATGCCTCACACGACTTAGTAAGGAGATTATAATTTTCCTAATTATGGACTGAAAACTATCCGCGCGCGCATCCACAAACATGCCCAACGCAGAGCACCTTCTAGACAGTCCCATCAGCATTCTAAAGGCATTGTAGTATTGTACTCGCAGGACGTTGTAGGCTCGTTTCATGACCGAATCCACAGGCTGCTCGTGTACAGAGATTGACAATATGATTTAAATAATGTTATTTTTACGTCACGTGAGCAGCGAGCAAACCTGCGGGCAATCATGTATTGAAATGATCCTTATATTAGAGTAAAGCCCACTTATTCATAAAACTTAAAACCTTTGAGAAATAAAATATGTTTAGTCCTTTTCTTACGAACACAAATTTCAAAGTGATAGATAAAGACAAACGAATTTTAATGGCATTTTAACTAAAACAAGTTTGTTGTACGTTTAAAAATAGGTACGGCCATTATTATTCTGGTAATTGCAAAATAAACGCCTTGAGACACCAGTCGCTTGTTTCATGAAGCCGCAATTCACCATTTGACAAGTCTAATTTGGCAACACTAGTCAAATGGCCAGTCGTTATTGGTCAAGAGACGTAGAATAGTTGTAACTTAACATCACTGGCAAAATTTCGTATCAATACTTTCGTAGCCGCTGAGTAAAGGCTAAACCATGACATGGGTGGTTACGAACATAACGCCCGCTAGGCAAGTTCCTGGCAGTGAAGTGTTAAAGCTTCGTTTAGTACGCCAAGAAAAATGTGACGTTTCCAGCATATCATAGGGGAAGTTTTCATCTTTATGTCTCATTTATTCGTCAGAATGACGGAGACTTGCAACCATAGCGATAATCTAAAGCACAATTTACATGCACGCAAGTTATTGCATGCAAGTTTCATGACATTGCGGGTTAACGAGGTGTATATACTTCGTTTTATCTATCAAACCCCGCAATGTAGTTAAAGTTTTATGCAATTTCTTGCATGCGTAATTTGCTCTTAAAGGTATCCCCTTCGAAACGAATGGAATCATGGCCCGGTGGCTTTCGCATATTATAGCTGCGTTCGCTTCGGTGGATACCAGTGACCGAATCAAACTTTTGTTAGGTAACGGCTAAGATGGTCCGACGATATAATTATACAGGGCGGATTTTTTATGAGTAGGTATCCAAATTGAAGTATGTTAATCCTTATACATAATTATAATATAAGTCTTTTTTCATTAAGTATCCCTTGGTACTAAAATATTGAGTTAGGGCACCTCAAAGTTGGGTGACTCATTCTGATCGGGCGGCAAGCCTGATGTAAATGTGAACTACCCTCATTACAACACCTTTTGTGTCTAGTTTGTTTACATTCGACTCGGTGAACAGTAATTATTATTTTTGAAAAAAAAAACTGTCGTTTTTTTCATAAATGAGATCCATAGCTGGTGCCTAATGCCTGGTAAAAATAACCTGTATAGGTATAAGTATATATATTTTATCAATGTCATTATAATATTCTGATACTGTTTGCTCGTGTAATTGTGTATGAGTAAATTCACACTAAGTATTCTCATATTCTAGCGCTATTTGTTAGATCCTGTAATTGGCTTTTTTGTTGCTATTCAAGTCATTAATAAGTTTTGTAGCAGTTGGTTCTCCTTAAAATAAACAAAAAAATATTAAAAACGATCGCAGGGCCGATATGGGAACGTGTGTGCAAATCAGGCTGAATGGAAGAAGATTGGAGATACGTACACGCTGGAAAAAAACTAGTGGTGGTATCCACTTGCGGGGATAATGTAATTTAAAACTTTCGCAGTGCTGCACGCCAGTTGAGACCAATAAAGGCTTATAAATAAGGTTTAATGTGGGTAGTTTGTTTCGCTGGACCTAATGTCCAGTCCGCCAGTGTTTTATTGCGACGCACGTGGCAACTATTGCCCCGCTGCTCCACTGAACTACTATATACATAACATACTATACTTTACCTAATGCAAACTTCATAAACTACGTGTATTCAAGTACCTTCTGCCTCCTGGGTGCCCTCACAAGCTAGGCCGCGGGTTAAAATATACAGTCCAATTTGTTTACACTATTACACTCCTAATTGCATGAAGCATAAAACTTAAGTTAATGTAAATTAGTAGAAGTAGTTAGTCACCCAAAGGGCAATAGAGAGGGCTATGTTGGGAGTTTCATTGTGTGGTTGCATCAGAAATGAGGCTATCCGCAGCAGAAACAAGCTAACCGATATAACAATCCGAATCACTAAACTTAAGTAGCATTGGGCGGTTCGTACGTAGAACCGATGGGTGTTGGGTTGGCTGATGGCTGTTGGGGCGGAAAGTTTCTCGATAGGCGACCACGTACCGAACAGCGCGGCGCGGGTAGACCCCCACAAGGTGGACTGATAACCTGATGATGATATAAAGATCGTGGGAGTCCGCTGGATGCGGGTAGCGCAGGACCGGTCACATTGGCACTCTTTGGGGGAGCCTATGTCCTGCAGTGCAGTCTTTTGGCTGATACGATGATAATGTTGATGAGTAGTTAGTTAGCATTCATTCAGTATACCTACCTACTAAAATGAAGTATTACTACATTCAAAAGTTAAATTCTAAATTAGATTTTACAAATTTTATCAAACCGTATCGGGCACTCGCACAGCCGACTATAATTTTGAGGCAATTATTTCTGCCCCGCAGACTGCTTGAGAGAGAGAAAGTGTACTTTCTGTGCCAGTATGGCGTGAAAATCCGTGCGGGTTTCAGCA
This sequence comes from Epinotia bilunana, assembly GCA_947049275.1. Taxonomy (NCBI): domain Eukaryota; kingdom Metazoa; phylum Arthropoda; class Insecta; order Lepidoptera; family Tortricidae; genus Epinotia; species Epinotia bilunana. The sequence goes on along the minus strand of OX346267.1, from coordinate 9,716,791 downwards.
AAAATCGTAGACGCACTCCAGAACCGTGGCAACCCCAATAGCGCTCTAAACCCATTGTTACACTGCCCCCAGCGTGGCTAGAACAAGACCACATGCAAGCAATCTCGCATACAAGGTATCTTTCTGAGTGTTATAATTAGAAAAAAACATCTATCGTGCTTTCGAGACTACTCACGCGCGGTCACGTGCTAGCCGTGCGAACATTGTACGATTTTCGGCCCGCATGCATTTCAATCAATCTAGCCAAACTGAAATACGATATGTGTGTGAAGCTGAGCATTTACCGAGCTAGATCCTAGTGTAGTACGATAATTGGTTAAAATAATGGCGCTGTTAAACCCGTGGCGGCATAATCCGCCGATTGCCCGCTATCCATCGGCGGCTGGCAAATAAATTGCAATCGCGGTTTCATTATATTTCACGCACTCGAGCAGCAATCGTGTCTCGTTAACAGATAATTTATTTTAACGATATTGCACAGGTACCGTGACGACCGGTTTAGCCTTATGGGCTGAAAGCAGTAAAATATCGTGTCTTCCATATCTAAAGTACCTTTCATAAGTCATAAGTCATAAGTCATTTATTAATAATATTCAAAATATTACATGTCATCATTCTTAAATTAAGTTGTACACGTTTATGGATATTCATTATTATTGTGGTAACTTGTAAAATTCTTTGATGTCATAAAAAGAGTGGGTGAGCCACGATTTTAATCTTCTTAAGAAAGATGAGATACTATCCGCACATTTTATGTTCGCGGGTAGTTTGTTGAATACTTTTGGCCCCACATGAGAGATGATCTTAGTTGATTTGGTCAGTCGAGTGGTGTGTGTGAGGAGTTGATTCATGGACCCCTGCCTTGTGCGAGTTATCTTTTTATGGGGAAAAGTGTCGATGTTCTCTACGACGTATTTGGCAACGTCATATATGTACTGCGAGGGCAGGGTGAGTATATTGTTGTCTCTAAAGAGATTTTGAGCTGGAGGGACAAAAGAGATAATACGCACGGCACGCTTTTGTAGTATGAATACACGTTGCCACTCTGCAGCCGTACCCCATAATTCGAGACCATAGTTCATAACTGAGTGAAATAGTGAGTAGTAACAAGATCTTAGTTGTTTTTGGGGTAAAACGTGTGCTAATCTGCTTAGAGCGAAGCATGCGCCAGACAGCCTACCACATAAGCTGTCTATGTGTGCATCCCATCTGAGTTCATAGCTGTAGATATGAAATTCGAAAGTGGAATGTGAGTGTCAAGTTTCCCAAGTACGTACAAAGGCGGAAGAATATTAAATATGGCTGACAGTTCCGGACGGCTCATTAGCTGGCAACATCTCCTGCCAGCATCTCCTGGTGATGATTCGTAGAGAGGCGAAACACGTGTCGACGTTTTTCATTATCGGTGGTGTTTTGCTGTAATTACTTGCATGTTTGCACGTGCGTAGGGAGGATGGGCGCATTAACCGTATGCAAAATACGCATATAGTTGCATCTCATCTTCGTTGATAGACCAGCACGTTTTTAGTGGAATAGCAAAGGAATATGGTTTTCGTAACATAACATAGACGTCCGCAAAGTACCGCCTGATTCCATCAAATATTTACGAAACATAATATATAATCCTGTTTAAAGCTTTCACTTAGTCCTCGATCAGCCAGTGGGTGAAGGACACGAAAAGAGCCTTAAATACATTGCGCGTGCAGTATAATAACGCACTCAGAATGTTGTTGGGGCTGCCCAGATGGTGTAGTGAATCGCCTAGTTCGCCGAGGCCCATACGGACGATTTTTACGCCATTATACGAAAAAAAAATCGTCTTGATGATGGGTTGACTGGGCAGTAACTAACATCGTTCTGGGGGTGATTGCGAGCCGATATAATATAATAGTCCAACTTTGGCTCGCATATAGGAAATAAGTTAGCTGTATTAAGAATTATTCTTTACTAACACAAAAGTCTCATTATCAAAATACGGATTTTATATCAGTAATAAAGATTTATTATTATTATTTGTTAGTCCTATTAAAATCATGGGTTCTGCCCGGCCATTTGATAGGCATGCGTGGGGATACAGATCCAACACGTAAAGCCCTTTTGGAGAAGTTTAATGTTATGTTAGTACCCGTGAATCGGTCCCAGCAGTTGTTTTGGGGCTATTGTAGGTTAATTGGAAAGATAAATGGGCTATTGTAGGTTAATTGGAAAGATTAATGGGCTATGGATGAAATTTGGATAGACAAATGAATGGGCTATGATAATAGTTCCGGACACCTGCCATAACATTGTGAGATGCTATCGAGGCGGGCTGTGACTAGCGACTCGGTAGATGGACCCCTGAAACCGCCATCGTAAAGACGGCCAGGAGCTACACCGGTGTGAATTTATTATTAGTATTACTATCTTTATTATATATCTTAGTTTGACGGCGTTTATAGGGGACTACGCCGGCTCAAAATGCAAGTTTTTGTACGGGTCACGCGCAAGCCTCCATTTCCCTTGGCAGAGAAAGGTAATGTTTCAGGAGAAAATAAAAATTGCTCCCTCTAAAGATATCTGAAGTTTTCCAGCTGTGTTGAGTCGAAGCTGGAATTAACCTAATGAGGGTCGCGCCGGGACTCATTCAATACGATCTATTCATTATTAGTCACCGCAGACGATATTTTGCAAAAATTCCTCACGATTATTGTACTGGAATTCTGAAGGGTTTCAATGGTACATTTAAAAGTAGACGGAATGTTGTTACTGGTGTCAGAGTCTCCGATCCTTCGGTATCCGTAGCTTAATTTGCCATTAAGGGAGATTTTCTATGAAACTGCCACATTTTCAGGATAATTCAAATACACTGTGTATAGAGCCCTGTAGGTTAAGTTTCATAGCAATCCTGAAAAGTTTCTGAGAAAAACTACTTAGAAGCCATGAGGATTTTAACAAACGTTACGTTGACAATGACTAATAAAATAATGCATTCCATCCGATCTATTCCAGTCGCCATGCCACAGATTAAATACCTAACATTTATTTTAATTTATTTATTTTAATCAGGCAACAAAGGTGCATATTACAAATACATACATATCAATATTTATGAAAAACTACAAAAACACACTTCGTGGTGTCCAACGCGGTAACCAACCGCGGAAACGCCGTAACTTAACTCCCTTCGGCCAAATTTCTTCCATACGACGAGGTAGTAAAGATCGATAGATGGTCTGTTGGAACTCTCGGCGCCCGCGGCGCCTGTTTGCAGTGGCCGGCGAGCGCACGAGGCGCGGTGCGAACGCTAGAGCGCGAACAGCCCTAAACCGTATAATAAAGGAAGCCGACGACATAGACATATTTGCTGACAGTATTGGTGTATTCTGTAGAAAAGTTTTAGCATTCTTATCGTATGAATAGATAGTATAGTGTTAATATTTAAACTGTGCCATTATTTCTTGTTGAAGTTGTTAACAGTTTATTTTAGTTTCTTTTTAATTTTGTATAACGTTACCTTTTGTTGCATGTGATTTAAATTTAATTTCTTGTTGTGTATTTTGTAGCGAAACTAGGTATTGGACCACATATGTGATTTGGTGTTAAACTGTAATTTTATGTGTAAAAATATTTTTATCTCTTTATTCAATTTCAATCTTAGGCTAGGTTTTTATAATAATTACATAAAAAGTAAAATATAAAAACTATACATACAAAACATAAAATCATTATAAAAACCTAACCTAGGGTACCGCCGGCAGCGAGGCGGGGCCTAAGCTGCCGGTGGTCAGGGCGTCAGAGACAGGAACCTCCTGACTATCCGCGCAGTATCCAGGAGTACCGCCTTCTGTATCTGACCCTTGATCCAGCCATCTAGCGAGAGTCACTTGAGGTGATGGTCGAGACTCTTCGCTATTAAACCGTTCGCCGAAACGACTATCGGGACGATGATCGTCGAATCAACATCCCACATGGCGGTTACCTCGTGAGCCAGGTCTAGATACTTGCTGGCTTTGTCCTTCTCGGTCTTCACGAGGTTCTCATCATGGGGGATGGTGGTGACGAGCCAGGCAGTGTTTCGATCGATCTGTCAGCACAATATCAGGCCTATTGGCAAGAATAGTCCTGTCCGTGATGACAGATCGATCCCAATAGAGCGTGGCACGACAATTTTCGAGAACTGGCGCAGGTTTGTACTTATAGTAAGGCACTTCGGAGACCACAAGACCGTATAGCAGAGCAAGTTGCTGGTGAATAATCCTGGCTACAAGGTTATGTCTGTGCAAGTACTCGCCGATAGCAAGATGACCACAACCGGAGATAATATGCCTGAATGACTCCCCGGGACGGCGGCATGCCCGACAAATGTCGACCGTACCGTCCTTCAGGATATACCTCCGGTAATTGTTCGTCATGATAACTTCGTCCGCAATTGCACAGACAAAACCTTCGGTTTCCCCGAAGAGATCCCCGAAACGTAGCCAGTTCACCGACGCGAGCAGATCTACATCGGGCCCTGTGAGGGCCTTGTAGAACCGCCCGTGTAGCTCCTTGCTCCTCCACACCGCCCTGCGGTCCTCGGTGCTCATTACTTTAAGTCTGCGCCAGTTCTCGTTTGCCAAGGAGAGCGGGGTGAAGTTTCCGTCTACTGCTACTACGTCACGATGCATCCCACACTCGTTGTTTAGGAAATAATAAAATAATATTATTATCTCTTTACTCAATCTCAATCTTAGGCTAGGTTTTTACAATTATTATTATTATTATGGAATAAAAATTCGCATTGAGACGAAACGTAGGTATACTACTTACTCACGGTCTTCTGTCTAACAAAACCTATGTTTGACAGCAAGACAATTCGAAACACGGCATCCCGCTCGCTCGGGCTTACCATATGGCACGTGCTCTTTCGTTACTAGCGCGATCAGCAAGTTTATCATGCGACGGCCGCGACATACTCTCGATTTTTCTCGCACTATATAGTACACGGATAATGAGAGAAAAATCGAGAGAGCTCATGCGCCGTAGCATGATAGCCGTGCTGCAGGCCTAAATATGGCTGCCATTTTATCACTTATCGTTGTGGGTACGAGATCCGTCACTCCCGCAGCATACTTGTCAGAACGTGACGAATGTCTTATCTACAGCGAAAAGTAATTAAGGGGTAGCCATTGGAGGTGAGTTTAGCCGATGCGGCAGGAAGAAAAGACGTGGTCATGCATTCCAATTTTATTGTTATTTAAATTTAAATGTGTTTCGCGCACTCAATTTCACGCACGCCAAGGCAACAAATGAAAACAACCGCGCAAAACGCATACATTAGCACAATTCACGATGTTTAATCATGATAAAGGTACTTTATGGTCAACATAGCGGCACGGCAATTCTACGGGCAACTCACTCAAACGAGGATTTCATTTAGTCTAATGCTAGCCCGATAAATAATAACAGACGTAGTAAAAATAATGACCATGACCCAGACGAACTTAAATCTTATCCCAGCGCCATAAAAACTGTCATGTCGTTCCTTCACTCACATTATCTAAAACGAGTTGAGCTTATAAAGGGAGCCAAATAGACTATCAAGCTCACGCCAAAAATTCCGACGTGGGACCACAGTACATAGCTAGCTTAAACAGTAATACAAGTACATACATGAAAGTTCATGACAAATAACGAGTGGAAAAATAAGGGACTCTCTTTTCAATAGACAACCGTAATGATTATCTTGTACAATATGTTTGTACCTTTGATTCAACGATCAACGCACGAAGACAGCTTGAACGTGTCCATTAACTGAGCTTTTTACGACCTAAGCAACTACCTACCGCAGAGCGACTGACTTCGTTCGTTTATCTGTATCTCTATCGCACTTGCGTATTTGAGCGACAGAGAGGATGATACACGAACGAACGATCTTTTCGTTTCACGAGCCGCTCAGTATTTTAATTTTGCACACTAATGTTGCTGGAAGTCATGGTTTTGATATCTGCTAAAGCAACCGCATTGCAGACTGTGGCATTGGTTAAGTAGCTAAATAAATGGATAAATCAATTCAAATCACACACTAATAATACACTCAAGTGCGGTTTTTTTCTCTAAAGTCTTGCCGCTCGAGATGGTACTTAGCTATGTTGTGTGTGTTATAGGTTTGACACGTGTATCCGTGGTATCGGAACTCCCAAACAAATATACCTATTTTTTTATGTTATAGGAGGCAAACGAGCAGACGGATCACCTGGTGGTAAGCGATTACCGCCGCCCATGGACACCTGCAACATCAGAGGTGTTGAGAGTGCGTTGCCGGCCTTTAAGATTGGAGTACGCTCTTTTCTTGAAGGTTTGAAGGTCCTATCGGTCCGGAAATACCGCAGGCGACAATCCATTCCACAGTTTAGCTGTGCGAGGCAGGAAGTTTCTGGAGAAGCGCACAGTTGAGGACTGCCAACCATCTAAGTGGTGAGGATGGTAATGTTGTCGCGTTGGACGATAGCCAAAAGAAGCTGCAGGGATTAATCCGAACAATTCCTCGGAGCACTCCCCGTTATACATGCGATAGAAAATGCACAGCGAGGCCACATCTCTACGCAGCGCCGAGGAGTCAAGCCGATGATCTCGTAACTTTTTGAACGTACGTAAGGAAAATTGGACTGTCATTTTCCCTTACAATAAGTGACATTTAAATCTATGTACTTGACGCGCGTACAATGGTTTACGTAATCACGTAACGTTTCGGACGCGCGTTAGTAGCACAACTCAACTGGCATTTTCCTATTCAAAAAGTGATATTTAGATACCTACCTAAAATACGTATAATGCGTTAGATAATCGACCAGATGGTTGATGAGTGGGGCGTTTTAAATAATAAATGTAATTTATCTAGTTAAAGCCTGTGCTCTATTGTACATTTTAAGTTTATATAAATTTATTCTGTACATACACACTAACAAACATACAGCACACACTACTTGACACTTTTACAGATCTCTCAGACAAACATAAGTAGATCGTAAGTAGCTGACACACCCACAGGCTGAATACACCATCACCCTGCTGGACAGAATGCAACATAATAACCAGGGAAATAAACACCTTTCTATTCTATTCTATTCTATTATATTCTATTATATTTTGTGCTCTATTGTGATTAATCTAGTTGGGTTAATGCTTGCAACCGTGTACTGTTTCGAGCGCCTCCAGAGTGTAATTCCCAGGACGCGTGGGAGTTAATTAGGTGAAATTGCCGCGAGGCCATGAATAGCCGCTACGCTCTCGACAACTATGGAGTAGTTACTATGTCACGGTTAATTGGCTAATACGATCAAACGTAGAAGACATAGTTTCAAAGATATAACCTCCTAATTATAACTCCGAAGAAACCAATACGATGTTTTATTTACATAACTACATTACCAATTGGTAATTAAACAGGCATTCATCGCTACTAAACAACCGAGCTATCTGAACAATCCATCTCGGACACCAGGGAGGCGTGTAGCGATATTTTACTAGAAGACTCAAGCTTCTTAATGGCCGCTCCACACAATGGGCCATCCTGACCCATCATACAGGACGCGGCTATGCGGTAGAACGAGACATAAATATGTCTTACTCCCTTTAACGCATAGGATGGGCCATTGTGTGGAGCGGCCATAACGTGGCAACATTGTCTGCGCGATCTCGTCGAATTCACGGATGGCGCTATACAATCGTAGGTATTAAGAAGTAGTATGTAACTACTACAACACAATACAGTGTCTTTATTGTACACCTCATTAAAAATAAGTAAGTAGTATTTTGTGATTATTTTACTAGTCTGATTTTATGGAAGTTTTCTTTTTTGTTTGTTGAACTGTTTATTTTTAGGTAGAATTTCGGTGAAATGGTGGGTTACGTTTAGTTCAATCTTTACTATTTCAGATTATTTACTAAACTTTATTCTTACTAACTAATTATATTTATCTATATATTATTTGGGGCCTCAATGAACATTTTCTTTAGTATATTTTTAGTTTGTGTGGGTTTACTCTCTATCTTATTTAAAACACAAACTTGAAACTGGAAGTTCATGAACATATTTTAATAAATAATGTTCTCGGAAATGCTTGAAGAGGCGTTCAAATGGACGTTGACGATAATGTTTCAACAACAATTTTGACAATCACGACTGTTCCATTTGGATGGTGCTATTATGGATCTAATGGACCGTGCCAACTGTCTTTAAACGCTACAGTTATGACATTTTTGACGCCAATTTTGACGCAACGCAGCTCCATTCAGCTTGTAGCGGTCGTGAATGGCCAACTTTAGACATCCCAAATACATCATCATCTCAATATTACCTGACATTTGCTATTCCACCGAACTGTTACTCAGTAACCGCCGCCTGCATTCCTCGCTCTGTCATGGCCGCGGTTGCCTGCAGCTTGAAGTCTGTGGCCCCTAAGCTGACGCCTGTGGCCTGTTATACTGCAACCGCAGAGTGCGGTTAGTGAACGTCTCGTACGACGCTAGCAATTCTTGAAAATTATACACTATGTGAACCTACGAAAATGTAATACTAACTTGTTAAAGGGCCATTCTTATACTTGGTCCCTCTATCGGGGCCGTGGATATCACTTCCGTGGATGCAATTATAACGCTAATGTAATGATGAATTTATTTAATATCTAGGAATAAATCCACGGCCCTAAAATATGATTGGAGAGGAGTGCCGTGGCACATATTATGTTAATATACGGCAGTACATAACATCAAATTATGTACGACAATATGGCTCTCCAAACCGGGTTTTATTAGTAAAGTAATAGAAACAGTTGATTAAAAATGAACTCAACTTTAGCTCAAAAGGCTTTGCTCGTATAAAATATCCTCCGTTATGTTGACCAACGTAAATGTTTTCTCGTGTTTATTTATTTTTCATCACACTTGCTGGTAAAAGGTTTCATAAAGCGCAGGTTACAATAGCCTATATACCTAGAATTTTCTTCTTAAATTGTAAATTTTTAAGCTATTGGATTTTGGGTTACTATTAAACAACAACATATACCAAAAATGGGGTGTGGACCGATAAAGGACATAACAGGTATCGTGTTCTGATAACAAAAAACGAAAAGAAATTTTTTTTGACGCGATTTTTTACATTTGTATGTATCAGGTCGCCCCAGTCGACCAAGGCTCCATACAAATGTAAAAAAAAAATCGCGTCCAAAAAATTTCTCTTTTAGTTTTTTCTTATCAGAACACGAATACCTGTCATGCCTTTAATCGGTTCACACCCCATTTTTGGTACACACTGTATTTAAGATGTTTTTATCCGAAAGGGATCGGAAAAATAACAAAACATGAAGAGGACATTATACAACAATATAAAGGGGTTACCAATCAAATCCAACATTTCGTTAAATGTAACGATTGCCATAACTATCATTTACCCTAATTTTTTTTCTCAGTAGCATTCATCTTTTCAGGATTTGTTTAAAACAAACCTATACAAAGTTGATATAATTTGTCCTGAAAATGTTACGGCTTCAGAAAAAAACACTTTTAGGTATGGCAAATGATGATTGCGGCAATTATGGTAAATTAAATGATGAATAGCAGCGTAATTAGCGCAGCGGTCGCGGAATTGTATACGCAAGCGACCGGGTATTCAGGTTCTATTCCCGGTCTACTTGCGCTTGTAGAGAACAGAGTATCAAGGGTAAAATAACATAATTATCAAATGCATTACCTAAGCTTGAAAGCGAGAGCGAACTCGCGAACACATTGAAATACGATTGTTTTGCGAAAGTGATGAACCAAATTGAGTGCCATCGCATATGTTTACCTTTCATAATGGCGCTGGAAATAAATCCTGAGCAATCTGAAGGCTCGCGGCGATGAATTATGTGCCTTATCAACCGACCAATCACCCCCAGTGTGCCCAGGATGCTGTGAACCGGCATTTCGACTTTTAAATGCTCCCCTTTATCTACAGGTAAATAGTTACTAAAATATAAGCACCAAACTTACATATTTATTTAAAAATAAGATCCTATTATCCTATACTAATAAACGAGCAATATTTATTTATACATATATATTTGCATTCACGTTCTAATAATGTATATACATTTATATATTATTTTACAATAATTATCAAAATCTCCTACATACACAAAGATTAAAACTAAGACAAATATTAACAATAAAACTAAAAAATATTTAAAAATTGGGCCCTCTCGTGATTGTCCCCAAGATGCTGGCAGCGTGCAGCGTTTCGTCGCTGGATCGCAATGCTAATGCGCTAACGATTTCGCTGAAATTGGGGAGATAGTGGTGTATGGGGGCGAAAAATAGATCTAGCTATAGGTGTCTGATCTGGTCTGAGCTAGGTCTGAGGAAATACTCCGTCTTTTCTTTATTTTCACCCGAGCAGAGCTCCGTCGCCCAGGGACGTCGCTGCCTATGGGAAGGATGCCCATAAAAGGCCGGCCAGATTTCCTCGTTGGAAAGCTATTTCGTAGCTTTATAGCCAGCAGTGTTCTCCACCACTTTTTGCCATAGCTTTATAAAGCCCGTGGGCGTACGGACTCAATGGTAAGTTTTTGTAAATGTTAACTTTATTATAAATATTTATTTTAGTAGACGAAGCCTGCGTTGTGGATTTCTATTGTAATATTAAATCAAGTTTTTAGTTGAATGTTGATAAAACTTGAAAGCTCTTTTAACTGTCATAGAGCATATTATTGATTTTTTTACCACAAAATAATTAATGAATGGAATAGCACCACCCTACGTAGTATACGTAAATATCTTGATTTCAGAAGGCAACACCAGTATTTCGCGCCGTGACACTGAGTTCTCGCCGCGACTGACTCTGTCGCGATGACAAGTTTTGCTACTGAAAGCGACAAATATGAAAACCACGAGAGACTTCAAGAGATTCGATGAATTCAAAAGGATAAAAGTAGTTAACCAAGATATATCTATTTTTTTACGCTGCAAAACTAAAAGCACTTGGAATTAAAAATTCATTTCAAAGCCAGAATATTAAGATTGTTTTCAACTTATAATAGGTCCTTTGGTTAAGAAAGACTTATTAAGATCACTTAAGATTAAAACCAATTGTACTTAGAGAAATTTTATTAGAACTACTCAAGGAATTTCTATTGACATAATTAAAAGAAGATGGAATTGAAAAGGATTTCTTCAGCTGCCCATTTATTTATTTTTTTTACAAGGTGGATCCCTATACGAAAAATGTGTATACTTTTTCAATAAAATGTCGGTCACGCATCCAGGCAGACGGTATCTGATTATCGTCAGGTAGACCGTATGATTGATTGTCACCGTCGGGCATAAAATTGTTTGAGGGTTCGCTTTGTCGACAGCTAGAGACAGATAACATCCCTCATTCTCAACGCAACGCAACTTCCGGAGCTCTTGTGACCGCTATAGTACAGTTGAGATTGTCAAACCTCGAAATCCCGGGGAGTTGGATGTGGTACGAATGTAATACTTTGAACTTGGTACTTTTTGGTGTAAAATTTAATAAGGTTTTATTTAAACTGTATGTTACAGAGAGAAAGAATATAATGGAAAAATAAACCATCTTCGAGAGGGGTCGCAGATTCGAGTTCTGTCAGGGGCTACAGACGAAGATGGTTTATTTTTCCATTATATTCTTTCTCTCTGTATCATATAGTTTAAAATATGATCGGGGTAACTTCCTCGTTAAAAATAACACGAAACAAAATATTTATTAAATAATTTGTCAAGTATAAGGTTTCATTTGGCATGCGCATGAAGTCAATAGTTTTAGCGGAAACTGCAAATTTTAAAATTCCATCCATTTATGGCAGGCGCAACAGAGAGCGCAAGAGACGTGTCCCGTTGTTCACACACTTTATGGTCCCGCGCCGCAGCAGCGTTTGATAATCGTATACTACTTACAACCGTGGTGCAGCAAGTTGATAGGCACTAAAGGACACTAGGGTCACATGTCCGATGCCGTTTTTGTCAAGTTGACGGCCTGGGTTCGTTCAAGTCTTTTTAGACTCCATCTCATCACCCCGTAGTGGGTGACCATCGTGCCAGTCCGGAGAGCGTCCTAGGGTAGTCTAAATGGTTTAACACCTGTCGATAATTCGTATAGGTCGTCAAAAACCAATAAATACCTCAATTTGCCATCATGTAAATCCCAATCTCATAAACCGTTCCACAGTGCACGGTTAGAAGAAAATGCATTACTCAGGCGATGCGCGCGAAGTTCTTGCTTGTTAACTACTTGTTCGACGTTTTCGGTTTTTATCTGGTGAAGTTGGAAATAAATCAGCCCCGAGGCACCCAGACTGTAAACCTTAAATGAACGTTATTTTTCACATAATAAACATACTGAAAGTTTGAATAAAGCTTAAGAGTCCGCAGTAAGCTCGATTCGCCATACAAACTTAGGTACGCTCTCATTTTAAAACTACGTGTTGGATTGTAACGAAACATTGCATGCACAATGTCATGAGGTATATATCCAGGTCTGTAATTAGTTTATGTAGCTTCAGATACCATAGTTAAAACAAGTTTCTGTCAAAAAAATCATTTTTGGTATAAGCTTTTATTGCCGACTGTACTTTTCTGTACACCGTCATCAACTACTCATTGTGACGATTCTAACGAGCCCAAATCCGATAGGGTTATGTGATTTTATTACGGAGTTCCTATGGCCACCTTACAGCTCCATCATCAGATCAGCTCCACGTCATCATAATATTGCATTGTCACGCGATTTGCATATTCGTGCAAAATTTCAACTCAATCAGAAACCGAGAAGTGGATCAAATTTAATTTGCAAGATTTGATTACAGACAGACAGACAGACAACGGGACAGGTGAAACTAAATAAAATCTTGTAAAATACAGCGAATTTAAGTTTTTGGTGCAAAACTTATTTTTGCTGTATTTCGTTTGTTTTATAAACTGAAACCATATAAAGTAATTGCAGACATAGATATACCTCATGTCATTGCATATGCAAAGTTTCGTCACAATCCAACACGTAGTTTTAAAATGAGAACGAAACTTCGTTTGTATGGGAAGGTGAAATTCGGCCGAGCTTACTGCGGACTCGGAATGTATGAAGAATAATAAAAATTAACGATGACAATCAAAATTTCCGATTAAACACTATAATGGCATTCTGGTATTATTACGTAATCTGTGACGATGTTTCGTCATGTAGGTAAATCTGTAAATATATGCGCAGCCAAGTTCGGCCGCGCGCTAAAGTACTTATCAGACTGCTGGTGGCAGAAAAAGGGGCCGAGTTCGCTACAATCCGCGCGTAACGAGCTCTCTAGGTAATTAACTATTTGTTCTGAAGTCAAAGAGTCGAGTTCAGCGGGGCGGCCCAAGTGGCAGGTGTTTTTAACAGATATGGTACCTTTACCAGAAATTTCCCATTTTTTTAACATCGCTGGCCAACTGGCATAATATGGTCTGCGTGACGGTATGCAGAAACCGATAGCATATGGGTGCTTGGGACTCTAGCTCTAGAGGATAAGTACTTCAAATCCTTGAGGATTCTTTATGTTAGTCGCTGGAGACAAATGCAGGTTCCTTGCCCTCAACACTTCGCAACCTCGGGAGCTCTGCCGAGCTTACTTACTGCCAGGACCACAGGTACCACACACTGACAGAAAAGCAGTGGTGTTATTATATCTTCGGTCTCCTGTAAGATGGAATTGCTTCCTCAGTTGGGCTGCTCAAGTAGATGACATTTTGCTGAGCTCTGCCTCTCTCAAACTCTTCATATGATCTATATATCTATCTGTCTACAGTAAAAAAATACATGACAATCTGTGTATAGTATCCTGCTGGTCGATCACGTAACGCATTGTACGCGCGTCAGGTACACCTATGTCGTCGTAACGCGCGTTTGAAAAGTTACGTGGTCAACCCTCAGTAGTATACGACAGTTGCAAACAGAAGTTGGAAATCTGTAGGAGGGGAATAAGTCAAATTGGGAACAATCCAAATTACTTAAATCGCTGCTATCTTCAAACTTACGCCCGCGGATATTTCGGCGCGAACCATTAGAATAGAGTTCTTAACTTGATGAAATACACAAATGGGGCTTTTAACATCGTTTTATAATTCACGGCCGCGGTTTGAGGCTACTGTAAGATGTATTCAACTATTCGCCGATTCCGTACTTTAACTAGGCGCAAAAGGTTCCAGCAATTAATGAATTATGAATAAACCCAATTTATTCATTCAACAAGTATACTGCGTGGAACGGAACGATGGACTTTCCCGCAAGAGGGGGATTATTGAGCGCTAGTACGTCACATTTTCCAGATAAACTATTTTTTTTGACGCGTTTTTTTTTTTACATTTATATGGAGCTCGTCGCTCCAGTCGGCCAACGCTCCATACAAAGGTAAAAAAAAAATCGCGTCAAAAAAAATAGTTTATCTGGAAAATGTGACGTACTAGCGCTCAACAATCCCCCTCTTGCGGGAAAGTCCATCGTTCCGTTCCACGCTGTATATTTTTTGCACACTGCGATTTATACTACTTATTGGATTTTGAGATTTGGGGTGTCGGGAATGTTGTTGAAATTGGGAATGTAACAAGATGTAATATTGAAAATAAAGACAGATTTTTAACGGTTTATCAGCTGTTTTTAATAAATTATATAACAATTAACCTAGAACGAAACATGACATATAATATATACTCACCCACAGAAAATTCCAATATAAATTTCATCTTTAGCGGTTGGCTAAAAATATACTTTAAAGTTACTTACTCAAAGAAAATTCCTTTAGGATTTTCTTCGCTTATACTCGTAATTGCCTCTCGTTTTAAGAAAACTTGCAGAACTGTAAAAGCGTAACGGCACTCGACGTAAACTCAAGTCAAATATCTTTAGGGGGCAAATATAGTTCGACGTATCACGATGTTTTGCACGGTGGGTATCATTGATAACGTGCGATATGTCAACCCTAATGGACCTCCAGTTAAAAAGAGATCGTAAACCTTTTTTACTATCCGGTAGCGTTCTTTGGTGTAAGCACAATTCAATCAAATCTGCGCTCTCGTAAAGCCGCATGTGCGAATCGAATACTGATTTTAAGCCTCTAAGTGAGAGATATTGGTTCGGATGATTCGGCACCGTTACTTCGGCTGTATTCGTCATTATTTTTGGCTGCTCGTGTTATCGCTAATCTTGTAAGCAAACTGAAAAATTGGTCACTGAAATTTAAATCAAGTTATTATAAAAGGTCAATTGGCACCGAACGTACGTTGTTGCATAATGGTTAAATTAATTTTGTCAAACATGACCGTAATATTTTTCTTCTTATTTTCAGTCATACACTGTGGTCAGAGTGGTCATGGCTACACATACATACATGCATACATAGATCACGCCTTCATTCCCAAAAGGGATAGGCAGAATCTATTCCTTCGTTTGCCCGAATTTCATTTGCCATCATATTCACAGGCCATAATTTTGTTTACCATAATTTAAGGTGCCATAACTGTTATTCAACATAATAATCATAAGACAGATTTGTTATTTTCCATAAGATCATATGCCGTAATATCATTTGCCAGAAACTTTATAATCCATAATATTCATATTCAATAAAATCATTTGCCATACCTTTAAAAAGCCATACTATATGTAAAATAACAAATTACTGTGCGAAATGGGTGATATTATGAAAAATAGATACCAAACCCGAATCAGCGTACCCCATTTCCACGTGGTTATCTGTCCTACCCCTGTGGTCGTAGCATGGTTTCCATTTTACCACTTATCGTTGTCGTAAAGACGCCCATCACGCTCTGACAAGTATGCGAGTGCGAGAGTGACGGATGCCTTATCCACAGCGATAAGTTATAAAATGGCAACCGTGCTACGCCCGATCGAGTGTATAATAAAAGCCCGCGGAGACAGAAGCTCGCGAAGGAGGACCTGATTTTTGGAGTTTTTTTCTTATCGTAGAAAATGCATAAAAATAAGCATGTTTTATTCTTTAAACTTTTTCTCTCGATATTTACCGAGATATTTGGGTTCAAAGGACAGTCTGACTCGGATGGCGGATAGGTTAGAAGACGGAGCAGTGCTCCCGCCGCCGTCTTCGTGGTTTTTTTTTATCAAAGAGCGAAATAACTTCTTTAGAGATAAGTTCTTCGAGTAAAAGATGCTTATTTTGACGTGTTCTGTACGTAACAATCATTCGAAAAAGGTGTTATAATGACATATAAGCGCCAGAACCGAACATTAGTAACATTTAAACGGCTCGCAGAAATGTAGTTTCTTATGACAAATGAATATTCTGTCAAGTAAAATTATTGCATATTTGTTTATTTGTTTTAAGATATAAAATTATGACAAATAAAGTTTATGGCATATGAATGATTCCGGCATACAACATTATGGAAAATAATAATATGTCAAACGGATATTATGGAAAATGAAACGCTTTGGAATATAAATATCCAGCAAATGAAATTCGAGCAAACGATAGATAACCGTTTATTTATTTGTATCAGGCAATAATGCCCATATTAACACACTAGCTTCTGCCCGCGACTTCGTCTGCGTGGACCCGTGATAAAACTGTCCTATATTTGAATCCAGGTTATAAACTATCTTCGTGCATCATCTAAATCGGTTGAGCCGTTTAAGCGTGATTGAGTAACAAACATCCAAACATCTAAACATCCAAACTTTCGCATTTATAATATTAGTAGGATTTATTTTATTTATCATTTCAATTTTGGCTCTTTACAACATAATCACCTAAGAAAATCGAATGTTTGAAATTCGTCATTAATAATGATGATGAAAGTTACGACTTTTGACCATATGGTCACTACTACGCTACATGTGCCTAGATGTCATTTGAACAAGTCGGATTGGCTCCTTTGTCTATTTGATGGCCCACCGTCTCTTTACCGTTCGTTTCCGTCCTCTGATTCGTTTTGATCGCTCCATAAAATAAACTGCTAAATAATTCCTAGTCAAAGAAATAAAACCTTTTATAAGGCATCTCTGTTTTCATGGTTTCAAACCCCGTGTGGTGACGGGTTAGAATTTCACCACCCCCTTTCTTCCCGTGGGTGTCGTAAAAGTCAACTAAGGGAGCAGGGTTGGAGTGCGTTGTGGGCGATGGGCTATCACTGCAATATCACATTTTGTCGATCTTTTATACCCACAGTTATGCTAAAAGTGGCGCTGGAACATAAGTTTCATGTGCTCTGCCTACCCCTTTTAGGAATAAAGGCGTGAATGTATGTATGTGTATGTATGTATGTATGTCTGTTTTCATTGCAGTTTTCAATACTGCTATTTATTTATGGATGGTAAAAACAATTTAAATTGGTTTCAAAAAGTTCATTAACGTTTATGTAAACCAGGAATAAAAAGGCTCAACACTGAACCCCATTACACTCACAGCTTTGCAATCGGAAATTCGAAATATTTGACTTAAGTGGGCAGACACTATTTACTAATAACGGGGTCCCTTTGTTTCCCATAAACTTATTGTTCCGAATTTCGATAGTCATAAATTGATATCCATATAATTTATAGACATAAACATCAATAGGTAGTCATAATTTTTCTTAAGTGTAACGCTTTAGAGTTCTAACATTAATGACCTATAATATTTAGTATTATAATCACAAAAGTCAGAAAATTTATGTCTAAGGTCTATCGATAATTATTCATAAATATTCGATTAATTATTTATTATTTTTATTAATAACTCGATATCGATGTTTATATAATGCAACAATGCGATTTTCACCTTTTAAATCTTTGCTTAATCTCAATGAAATCTTCTTGATTAAAAATAAGTAGATAACCTCATTGGTCTTACGTGAAGTGATAACCTTACTTAGATAAATTATTTACCTATATGCAACCGCATGTCTTATTGAAAGTCGCTATCCCTTGCAGTTCTTTGTAATAGTATTTGTTTAATATGGACGTGGAGTTTATTTAGTTGCTTAGTACATATTACTATGTTACAATTGAAGATTTAAAAACCAATTACACTAACGATTTTGACTGTTTGACTAACGTTAAAAAAATATTGTTTTGTACATAGTGCAATTTACAAATAGTTCTAAAAATAAACACCATACAAAAGCATCTAGATTCAAAAAACACAACGATTTAGTAGGCCAAAAAGCAAAGCCACTAAAGTTTCATATGGATGTGACAAAATT
This sequence comes from Epinotia bilunana, assembly GCA_947049275.1. NCBI lineage: Eukaryota > Metazoa > Arthropoda > Insecta > Lepidoptera > Tortricidae > Epinotia > Epinotia bilunana. Next base: position 9,698,587 of record OX346267.1, on the reverse strand, counting down.
TATGATTTCCTCCTTCGTCATTTATGATTTCGTCCTTGGAATAAATTGAATAACCCACAATTTCGATTGTTTACTACCGAGACTTATATTTCGTATTTTTTTCATATATATTTATACCCGATAGTACCTAGTGACTCATCAGTTGACCACTTAAATCGGTGATATATAACTCTAAGTACACAACTATCGACATTTAGATGGTCGATAAAAAAAACATTCACGCTGTACGCAAAAGCAATGTCAGTGCGACAAGATAACAGGGTCTTTTTTTATTATTTATTATTATTATTATTATTTTAATAATTACACAGCATTACAGTTAGAAACTAAGTCACTGTGAATTACAAATATAGTAATTACAAATTAATATATACACTGCATATTAATATATGACAGAAGTACCTTAAGCATTCACGATAGACAGTTCCCCAACTACTTCCAAAGACGTCCACATCCGGTGCTGATGCAAGAAGCGCATTAAGGCTGTGTAGAGCTCTGACAAAAGGAGAGTTTTTGCGCGCTACGGTGCGCGCCTCTGGAGGAGCTAGCAGTAGCCGGTTACGCGGACGAAAATTGATCCTTGACAGTGAGGGGACTAGCAGACGCACCGCCTGACCCACCAGCTCAGGGCAATCTGATCCACCTCGCAAGATTTTGCATGCGCTCGTTAGTAACACACAGTTACGCCTCACCTCAAGTGAATTAAAACCTAATACGCCCAATAAAAATTTTGTGGGATATAAAAATGGATAATATCCATATTTTTTCTTATAAAGAAACCGTAAAAAGGCTTTTTGGATTTTTTCCAGTAGCAAGGTGTAAGAAGCTTCATGCGGATTCCAAATTATAGATGCTGTCTCAAGTTTGCTTCTAACTAGGGCGGTGAATATGAGTTGTATAGCCCTAGGACAGTCGAAATCACGCGCATTCCTGATCACGAACCCCAACCTTCTGAAACAATTCGCCGCTAACGCTTTTATGTGGTCATGAAAGGTGAGGCGTGAATCAAAAATGACACCCAGGTCCTTGACGGTATCTACGCGAGTTAGTAGTTCCGTCCCTAGTGTATATTTGGCTTGTATGGGATTATGGATACGACCAAAGGTCATTACTGAACATTTATCTATATTAAATACAAGCTTGTTCTGAATGCTCCACCGATATAACCGATCAATGTCTTCCTGAAGTGCTTCGCAGTCTGAAAGCTGTTGCACGCCATACATCAGCTTCAGGTCATCAGCATAGAGCAGTTATCCGGCTCTCTTTGGGATTGACGCCAGATCATTGATCATGATTCCAAACAACTCTTGATCTGGGGGATCTGGGTCTTGATATTACTATTAATGCATGGGCCTATGAATCATATATACCATAGGCTATGAAGGCGATTTTAAACTTTGTTGTACACCGTGTCTTCACCAGTTGGCCCCGACGGAAGACCAACGCTGGCCAATCAGGTGCCATGATCAGTTGGGGCCATTTCATGGCACGTTTTTTGATTGTGTTTGTATAAAAAAAAATATTATGATTCTTTTGCCGTGAATTTTTTTCTTTCTTTCTCTTCCTATACCCATGGTAGAATAAAGCCAAGCTAGGTTAACAAAATTAGATAGAATACGATGACGTTTACTTACTGTATACTGACTCTCTTTCAATCTCCATAAGCTGCATGACAAGCGCATTTCGTCACAGTACGACTAGAACAAGACCGCACGCGAGTCAAACTACCCACCTTATTCTATGTAAGTATTCTTGAGACATGTAGACTGTATGGCGAGGAAAACCGTGCGGTCTTATGCTGGCGGTGCTGGAATCTTAGTTATATCTGGTCATGCCTTGATCATCTCGAATGTGTTTTCATCGCGTCGGTGACGAACCACGTTGCCTCCTTCCTTTGACTTTCTTAAATTCCATATCGGTCCATATCACAGATAACACTTACTTACTTTGGAATCGAAAATTTGAGATAGAGTGAGCGCACCAACCAACAAATACGGAAAAAAATTTCATCACTAGCACAATATATATTTATACATAAGAAAAGCGTAAGAAGTGTTATATGAAATTCTTAATATTCATTACATCATCAATATTTTTACACAACTAAATGATACGCGTTATCTCCAAGATGCACCGGACCGCCATCGCCACCCATTCCGGTTTTATTTGATTTTGACGAGCACCGACCACTCGAGAAACGACGTAAACCTCCCGGCGCGGCGACAGACACCATTTATCGTACGTCACCCGCCTCGGACTTTACGATGTTCAAAATAAAGCCACACTCAATCTAGAAACGAAACGAATCGGAGCTCTCCAATATTCAATTTATTTCTAACTATCACACCCTGGACTCTAGTACCACAGAGTAAAAGTATAGCTATTATGTTTGTTGGGAAACGGGAGTTTGTAACGGCGCGGTTGTTTATTTTGTCTAGCTGTGGCTTGCCCGGCGTGTATGCGGCCCTCCCTTGGGACAGGCACTGATTGGAAAAGAAAACAGCTTCACCGGCGTCCGATTGATTCTTTGTGCCCACACCGTATATATCTTGTCCCGAGCGGAGGCATTCTGGACCAGAACACTCGTCCTATTTAAAGCATTACTACATGTATTTGTATACAAATATTCCTGACTAGGGGTTGCTGTGGCTCCGCTCGTATAGAACTCTTTGATCGTATATAGCCACAAAATTCTAACCCGTTATGTCAACCCTATCGGGGATTCTTTTCGTTTTTTTAACATACTTCATGGACTTTATAATAAAAAAGTGCCCATCTTCGAGATTAAAACTATTCTCACCAGTTCCACAATTCAAGGCATCGGTCCCTTGTTTCAGATTACAATTAGATATCCAACAAGCGCACCAAGCTAAAGTGTCACAACCAGCTGCCATTTACTTCCCATTTCAATGTGATGGGTGTCGCCAACAACCTCCAGGTATTCACAAAATATCGTTTAATTTTTTTCTCGCAAGTTTCCTATTCATGACCGTCGCGAGCCTATTCCGGGCCGGTTCCGGTCGCCTCGTTACGGCGCTGTTTGCTCCGCCGCCGGACCGGATAGACATTAACTCATCCCTAGCACTAACACAACATACTACCTTAACTTCATTACCTTGCGTATGATTTGTTCACTGGTTGATTGACTTGGGACCAAGTACATAAACTTGCAAAGATGACAAGAAAAGGTCGCGGGAGTCCGCTGGATGCAGTGGCGCAGGACCCGTCATTTTGACAGTTTTTGGGGAAGGCATCTGTCCAGCAGTGGCGTCTTTCTGCTATTAAAATGATAATCATGATAATGTAGGTAGGTCGTGTACCTAGACGTGTTTGTGTTATGCGTCAAACAGAGTGAAAAAAGGGTCAATAGTTAACACCGTTACATAAGTTTTGTGTTAAGTTTATTGTAAGCGTCACAGTTCTTTACTTTGGCTATCCTCACAGAAACTACGGAAAACTATATATCTCATAATATCTTATACTAGGTGTTTCCAGCATACACAAACGGAGGCAGTAAGTATAGGTACCATTTCGATACAAATAACAATCTAAAAGCAATGCTTTCGGCCCTCCAATTATAGCGTCTTCTTTCTGCAACTCATATGCACGCCCTACAATACAACCTCTTAAAAGTAACAAACTTTGCTACACTTTTTTAAATTAAAGAGTCAGGAGTTTAAATTAAAGTAAGAGGCAATCCATGACATCTGCCTTGCCTTACCTCAGGGAACAAGGTATAGATAAGCGGATGAGATATAAAAGTTCCTTGATTTCTAAGAAAATATTCCCTGCATACTGTAAAAACAATAACCCAAATGGAACGCGTGCCGTCTAAAAATAAGTTTACTTTTGGAAACTTATGTCTGTGGAAAAGGGTTCATATTTGCATGCATATTTTACAGATTGACCCCTTGGCCTCGGGCGTAACGTTTGCCTCGTAGCCGGTTAATAGGCTGAACTAACTGCAAGCAGTATTCTTGGTAATTTAGTACTCGTGTGTAATCGCATGCTATTATAATTTGACCCCTAGATTCGTAACAACTATTTGTAATCGGGGGTCAGAGAAACACTGGCTGGCGAACAACGAGGCCGTGGTTACTTTAGGAATGCCCGGAAGTCCGTAATTATAAAAAAGGAGTTGGTAGGTACTTACTTCACTTGTACTTCATTCTCATGTAGAAGCGGAATCATTTTTTTTATCATGGCATTTTTTTCGTACTTTTACAAATACCAGGGGGACTATTCGACTTGGAATATAAAATTGCAATTGGTTCTGCTATTTGTCGCGTGCATTTGCTAACTCGCGTGCCAAACCACGCAGGACAAACGTCTATTCAACTGACCCCCGATTTATCCCCTGCAAGCAAAAATGAACACCAAATCCTAAACATGTCGAGAACTGAAATCAATTCCCTTATTTGGTACGAATACACACGTTAAATTATAATTAGGAAAAGTTCACAGACACAAAAGAAAGGAGAGCAATACTAGCATTCAAATTTCAATTTACCCCGCTATGTCAATCCCTGATGCGCATAAGATAGCGCCCTTGGTAGGATGAAGACGAATTGCCCTGCATCCGTTCTATACATATTTACAACTTGTCTTAACTCGTTTATCTCATTTGACTAGTGTAAATTGGCCTCCACATTCGTAACGATTACGCGTGATCTGAGCTAAGAATTTATGTTAGTCCTCCTCAAGTAAGTAATTGTTAAGGGATGTGAATACCACCCTAACCCAGAGGGCACGCGTGACTCAAATAGTGACGACTTTTCCTCATCCACCACCAAAATAGATTAAAATTCCTCGGGGACATTTGATTTGGAATTTGCTACCGACGAATTGATAATCGAATTTGTATTGAAAGGTTGTTTCTTTACTTCAGGCAGGCAATAAGAGGTAAATTATAGGTTATAGCTATTTAGAATGTATGTAGGTGTATGAAAAAATATTTAAATTAAGTCCATACAGACAATTATTACTTTTTGTCGAGTATTAAAATGACAAAACGCGCGTTTTATCACAGAAAAACTTACTCTCTAAGTATATATATATGTATTTTATTTGTTTTAACAAAAGTCCCTTTTGGAACACTAACCTCTCAGACGTCCTCGTTTTTTGGGGGGACTTTTTGCGTTTCCAACCCTTTATTGATTCAAAATTAGCCGTTGTGTCGACAGCTAGATACACAGCACAGCGCATTCCCGGGAGTTAGCTCAGAGAGAACTTAGTCATTTGTAGACCGAATTTGATAACTGTTCTTGTCTCTGAAAGCTTTGTATATATATATATATATATATATATATATAATATGGAAACGATCAGTCATCTCACTCGATATTTCTAAATTATGATATATGAAACTTGCTATGGTATTATCAAGAGATGAGTGCCATGTGGTTGTACCAAATGTATGGAAGCTGGAAACATTGAATTTTCGGATGGATCCAGTTTATTTTGTAACATATTATTGATACCGTTTGATAGAGCTCGTGAAGCACTTTCAGGATCAGTAATCAGTTTTCCGATATCTTGTATAGTTTAGAAATAATCGAGTAAGATCACTTATCGTTTCCACCATGTATAAACTTGGTACTCTAGTCGCCGTTGTAGACGCCTTGATAAATAAACTCAATTTATGTAACTGTTTTCTACTATTTGTTGTGAGGATAATTTCTAAAAGAGAACAATAAAATAGAAGGGTTCAGAACACAACTGAATTCCTAATGATGCCTTTGTTCCAGCGTTAGATATACGAGATTAATTATTTAGGCTACACGTAGCTCTCCGCCTTAGTTCAGCGCGGATTCCAATATCGTGGATTTAAGGTTATAAGAATTTAATAAGTTTTAGTTGGCAAGATAGAGAGCAACAGGAACCGTTGCCTCGTTATTATTTGGATCAGCCTACTAAGTATACTTGACAGTTGCACCGTTCTATCTGCGATATGTGAGAAAAGCGGACATGACACCACTTTCTATCAAAATCATAACGACAGAGACATCAAAGAGGATTATTTCCTCTTGTGTCAAAATATCGCGGATGGGAATACCGACCCTTATCATGACGTAGCCTATCTTGTCGTTAAGCCTCATAAACGCAACAGCCAGGGTGATATGGAACAAAGGAACAGGAAAAACGTCTATTTATAAATTTAGAAGAACGCTCCGTCCATCTAATTAAACTGGGTCTTGTGAAACAATATAAGCTGCTCGTTAGAGGTTGTTTCCCAAATTGTCGACTTAAGCGCGCCCGGCCCGAAAGTAAATTTATTTACGACAAAATGAAAAAATATGCTGCGTCCTGAATTATTTAGCTTTTATAACAAGGTCTGTTATGTTTAAAATTACTTCACGATTTAGTGCAATGGTTAGTATTCGGAGTAGTAGTCACGTAACGTTCCGAACGCGCGTTAGGACAATTTAACTGTAATTTTTCCATATAGAAAGTGACATTTAGATCTACCTGACGCGCGTACAGTCAGCATCAAAAGTAACTGCGCAATCGAAGACGTCAAAAGCTCTTATTCCCTTTTAATAAAGACTTTTGACGTCTTCGTTTGCGCAGTTACTTTTGATGCTGACTGTACAATGCGTTACGTGATCGACCTGCAGGTGATATCTTATACGCCTGGTGTATGCATACGATATTCAAAATGTTGTTTTCATATCCTAGGGATGGATGTCCAGTCCACAAAAAGATGAATGGACTTACGGGCCTTGTCCTGTCATTAATTTAGCTACGCGGTGTTAATAAAAGGAAATAAGAAACGAATTCTTGCACAATTTTGTTAAATATATAAATTGATTAACAGATGAGCCCCCCTACGCCACCTTATCTAAGTATTGTTAATTAGGTACCAAATCTTGCCTCACCTTCTAATTCAAACATCCTGTGGCCAAATAAAGGGGTAATTGCGTAACTTTTCGAACGAGCGGTCGGTAGGACACTTAGCGTTAGTTATATTTTTATTAGGTGAGGTCAGTTTGGCGAATCTTTAATTTAAGGTTGTATTTTTTTGTTTGCAAATAATTAATTAAATAAAAACTTCTACTGTCATTTTCTGGCATAATAAACGTTACGCAATCGACCTGCATGTAAACAAGGCCTAGTTCAGGTTAAGATATATATAGAGTAGATAAAAAATAAAGTAGGTATCAGTTACTTATAACAATCCATCGGAAAACAGTTACAATTTATTACTGCCACTAAAATAGTGGAACAAAAAATGTATTCTACTGTAAATAATGAAATATATAAACAGCACAACCGTATCGAAGTAGTATCGTTATCTCGGAAATAGGTCATTCTTTGGTATTTAAGACTCATCGTCTTCATACGATGAGTTGGTTTCCCTGGTATCTACCAGGCATCTGTCGGTGGCAATGTATTGCTTCGAATAAGCGTGATAAGGAGGTCATCGTACAGAGACAATTCATCGACTCGATAGGTTTCTACTCGCGGCGCAATTTCGCAGAGTTCCGGCCCCGGTACCCAACGTGCCACATTTCTATCTGCATCCAGAAACACTATGTTCTCATCCCTGTCAATCACAAAGTCTTCCACGGAACCACTCTGATATGAGCCATATTCTTTAATCTCTCCCGATTCCCTATCCAATTTGTATATAGCTCTTTTAGACGGATCCAAAAAGTAATTGTCGCCGTGCCCGCCGATAGACAGAATGTGTCTGTTGTCGTGCATTAGATGCCACGATTCAACGCCCATGTCTGATAACACGTATTTATAAAGTTTGTTGTCTGAAATGAAGAACCAATTTGTTTTATCCTTTACGTTAACCATGTCGGTAACTTTGTAACCTCGCAAATTCTCGTATCCGGCAAATTGATATGAGGGGGCACTGTAATACGCACAGCTGCCGTCTGCGTTGATTGTGTATAAAGTGTCTTCGTAGCGAAGCCGGACTGGACTCGTTTCCCTATCAAGTATAGCATCTATATATATGACATTTTCTACATTTTTAAAGGTAGATATTATGATGGGACCTGTGCTGGTGTATAAGCGTTGGTTTTTCTGGTCGAATGCTAATCCTCTAGTTTTCTTTTCTACGATTTTCCGTACGCTGCCTACATCGAGAAGGAAAGCGATGATGGTGTTGTTATTGATCTGTGTGTAGAGAGTGTTTTGCGTGCGGTCGATGGCCAGTTGGTCGGTGACGCTGAAGCCCTCCAGGAGGCTCTTGCGCGTGTGGCAGCGGCCGCTGATACACGCGTCACAGTTTGGGTCCGCGCGCGCTATTGCGGCGAGCGCAAGAAGTAGCATGAACGCCCACATGTCTGCAAAAAAGAGCAGACTTAAACACTGAATCATCATTACATTACCCTCAATATTAATTCAAAAAGTATTTGGTTACAGTGATACATTGCACACCATTAGACTAAATACAACAATCATTATCCAACGCCGTCCTATACGCAATTCTGTACAAACGTAATTCAACATAATTATTAGTTTTTAATCACAAACCTAAGTTTTATACCGAAAGAGTTTTTTCTTATTTACAATTCTACATAAATAACCTATGGCCTGTTTAAGGAAGCTACAAGTTACAATTTCACTAGCCTAAACAGGCAACTTTGTTCGTTTGAGCTCTTGACAACTGGTAATTTGACCTGTGTTGCCTGCTTACTGCCAATCCATTTATTTTTGAACAAAAGAGCGAAGCGAATGAAGATCTCCGTTTCACCTTGGGCCATAAAAATCCGCACGAACCGCACGAAATCCAGAAAAACTATGTTCTCATCCCTGTCAAACACAAAGTCTTCCACAGAACAACTCTGATATGCGCCTGAGGATGAGTCTGGATGTCCAGATGTCCGGCTGTTCTCCTCTACAGGTAGTATTCCTCTTTTTGTGAGTAAGTTCAATTATTTTTTTTTTGAAGTGAAAGCTTCTTTAGCGGCGCTGTGCACTTTTTGGGATGGGGAAAAATTGTTAAACTCGCCACAGATTTCGATCGGTCACGTGACCGTAAGATTCGTTAGGTGAGATATTCGGGACGAGTCTTGGGGGCGGGGGCCGATGCCGTAGTACGAGACTGGCTGCGCCATTCAAGTTTACGGGAAAAAGGGCGCAAGCGCCATGTAATCCGCGTCGCTTACCCGTTCGGCCGACACACAAGTAAGTTCTCACGTGCTAATTTGCAATTGAAATAGTTTACTTCTGTCGGTACGGTATTCGTCGATTCGAAATATCAAAATATTCAAGTTTTCACTTCTGCCGGCTCCCGGAGTCCAACCCGGTCTTTTTTTTATACAACGACGATGGCAAACAAGCGTACGGCCCGCCTGATGGCAAGCGGACACCGCGGCCTATAGACGCATGCAACTCCAAAGGAGGAACATGGGCGTTGCCGACCCTTGATACGTTTGAGGATTCGCCGTGTTGACAGCTGAAGGAACAAATTCCCTCGCTCTCAACACAACGCACCCTCGGGAGCTCTGGCGGCCTTGCAATTATAGATTGTTTTCTAGTCCCTGTTGTGCGTATGTTACAGCTTACGGAGCCACTATAGTATTATGACATTCGCATCATTTTGTTTTGTCCGAACGAATACGAATATGGCCAATAGCAGTTATAATTTATGAGTTAAAAACGATTGCAAATTGTACTAAGATAACCTATCTTAATACGGCACATTGACCGCTTCGTTGGATTGACAATATTGAAAAAAAATACCACATACGGATTACACTACAAATTATTGCTCCTAATTGCTATAAGTCCACAAAACATACTTTTACTAAAAAGTCTTCTCGCGGCCAAGGATGTTGAAACGCATCCGAAACGTCGAGGTAACTGAATAAATATAATTACTCGTGACTATTTTGCCGCCCGCTGGATAAAATATAGCCTATGTTCCTCATGAAAGTAAATTATACACAAACGTGAAATAATATTGAAATCGGATAAGCGATTTAACTAGCAAGTCTCACAGATTTTACCTCTTTATAATATTAGTTTAGTTTAAATACCATTTCGTGAAAATAAACGCCAAGGTACCTACTTACCCAAATTATCCTGAACAGTGTTCGTTGAAAAATCGTGGGCTACGTTGAGCTGCTACAACAAGATGAGCCAACAAGATGCAAGATGCGCTATTTATGCACAGCTTAGTGCACGTATCTATCGTTTGCAAAAAAGGTACTGAGAAATAGATCAATTTTGTATTAAGCAGTCATAATCATCATTACATCAGGCGAAAGATGTCCACTGCTGGACATAGGCCTCCAAAGAGTCAGGCGCCACCCCATTCAGCGGACTCCCGTGGCCCTACCAGGTGGTCGATCACGTAACGCATTGTACACGCGTTAGGTAGATCTAAATGTTAAATTTTATATGGAAAAAAGACAGTTGCCGGTCGATCACGTAACGCATTGTACGCACGTTAGGTACCTAGATCTTAATGTCAATTTTTATATGGAAAAGTGACCGTTAAACTGTCCTAACGCGCGTATGATACGTTACGTGATATCCCTTTTGTTGGTCCTAACGCGCGTTCAGAACGTAACGTGAGTAGGTGGACTGATAACCTGAGAGGTAGCTCTCAGGTTATCAGTCCACCTTATTTATACTACCTTATACCTTATAGTATATAGTCCAGTCAATGAACTGACTTGTATGGAAGATTTGACAATTTTGGAAATAATTTATAATAGCTTATTTTTTCTGTGTAACATACATTTTATTAATGAAATAGTTAGGCACCCAGCGACAGATTCCGACATAATTTCAGACATCAAAAAAGTTATAAATTAAGTAGCTTCTGAAGTCTATAGAATATCCTCTGAAGAATATTAATAAATATTTTTGTCTTTATTTTGGTTCATTTACATTTGCTCTATAATATTCAAGATAAATCATAGAAAAAAGACGATGCATGCTTCATTTAAATCTACATAATTACTTCCGGGTGGAAAGTTTGTCAGATTCTTGAATAAATCTTAGAAAACATGTTAAAATGAAATCAACAAAAAAATCGCCATTATAAATTAATGTTTTTCAAAACCGTATTTTTCCTGGAGTAATATGCTAAATTCTGAAATAGAGAGATATGAAATAGATCGCCACTTGAGAAGTGAACCTATCCGCCACAACGGCCACCGCCGGTTCTACCAATAAAGCCTAAAGCCACTGCTGCCACTAAAGTTTAGCGACTCGGAGGGCTTGGTGGGCATGGTCTCAGTGGACCTTGGGAACCATTATAGGTTACCATGGTATTAAGCGGTAACGTCTGCTGGTGAAAAAAGGGAAAGATGAAAAAATATCACTACGAACAGCGACAACGTTAAATTGTCTGTCTGACACTTCGGCTAATGCTGAGACAGCGACCGATTCACTGCCGCGAAGACACACACAACACGTGTCAATTTTATTGTATGTCTTTGTCCCTTTTTGTATCTGTGTGTCTTTTGTGTAAGTAGTGAATAAATGTCATCTTTCTTTCTTTAAATTTTTCCCTGTTGGCTAGAGCGATTAGTAAGATTTGAAAATGAGATCTCGTTACCCACATTTATGGTGAATCCAGGTCTATATTTTTTATAGACGGTCGCAAATGAGCATACGGCCAGCATGACGTTAAGCGGTCACCGTCGCCTGTAGACGCTTGTAAGATCAGAAGAATCACAAGATCCTACTAATTTGAGGATTCGTTCAGTTCACAGCTAGAGACATATGTAGGTCCCATGTGTTGAGACACACAGCACATTCTCGAGAGATCTAAATTATAGATATTGTACTGTTTGTGCTGACCGTATTAATTTGTTATAAAAATGATAAGGGTAGTGATAAATATGTTTGACGTAATTGTAACTGTATTGCGTTTCTGATTTTGTCTTGGACTGGGGATAACCATTTTTTGCGGCATTGGAAAAACCAGAGTCATCGACCCCGAATCCTCTTAAGGTACCTACCTAGTGTGATTCAGATTAGGATTTAAACATTTATCCATGACAAACATCCTCCTCCATATCCTCCTAGCGTTATTCCCGGTTGTGCCCTAAAGGAGCCCAGGGTCCCCTTTGACTAATCCTTACTAATATTATAAATGCGAAAGTGTGTGTGTTTGTTTGTCCTTCTTTCACGTCGCAACGGAGAGTCGTATTGATGTGTTTTTTTTGTATGGAGATAGTTTAGAAGCTGGAGAGTGACATAGGCTACTTTTTCCAGCGGGAAAACATCTAATTTCCACGGGAAAATTCAATATGTTACATTTTCCTATAACCACGCGGGCGAAGCCGCGGGCACCAGCTAGTACTTTAAATAAATAAATACATATTACGGGGAAACTCACACAAATCGAACTAGCCCCATAGTGAGCATTAGGTTTGTGTTATGGGTACTAAACTATAGTCACTAATAGATATAAATACTTAAATATTATATAGAAAACATCCAAGACACAAATGCTAATCACACAAATATTACCGGGATTCGAACCCAGGACCGTCAGTTTCGTAGGCACCGTCACTAGGTATCTACGAATCTAACCGGTAGTCAACAACAATGTGTATACATATACAATATATAAACAGATTTTCAAGATAATTTTCCTTAAAAACAAAGTTTAATCCGACTTCAATTCAGTACCTGGGCCATTTTACGGAAAGTTGTACACTCGACTTTTTTTTTAATTTTGATATAATCGGGCTTTCGAACCTAATAGGAGAAAAAAACTGTCCCAAATGTTACATATAATTTTCGGTTTTCCGTTCCGTTACCACCCATACATGCTTAGTATGGAAAAGGTAACGGAATGGAATAAAATATCTTGGGACAGTTTTTTTCTCCTATTAGGTTCGAAAGTGCTCTCGATTCTGAGTAGAAAAAACCCGATTATATCAAATTAAAAAAACAGTCGAGTGTACAACTTTCCGTAAAATGGCCCACCTACTTCGCTCAAATCAAAGACACCTACATGAACATTTCCTTTCCAATTTACGTCATGAACTGCTTTCCGACCGCAAATGCGTTGATTATTACAGAAAAAACCCATTTCGCTATATGTGCGCCGATAATATTTCACCTTTCGCACTTCATTAATTGCCACTTAAACAAAATTATATTATGTGGCGTATTTTAGATCGTTGAGTGGTTTCCGAGTGTAAATACATGAGTTATGAAAGAAAATACAGAAATCACTATATAAACGCGTGCCTAATAAAATTGACGAGTTCCCTCAATTCTATTTGGCGTTTTGAAAACAATGGGACCAATCTAGAAGCATATACTTTCAACTAAAATAAATAATTACGAATCGGTTCATAAATGATCGAGTTCCGAGGTAACAAACGTTAAACATTAAAATCCTACTTGCTACTGATATTTATATCCTAGGTTTGGATGTTTGGATGTTTAGATGTTTGGATGTGTGTTACTCAATCACGCTTAAACGGTTTAACCGATTTGGATGCAATTTTGCACGAAGTTAGTGTATAGCCTAGATTAAAATATAGAATAGTTTTAATACCGGGTCCACGCAGTAATCAGTGTAATTATAATATCAGTGTGTTTATGTTTGAATGTGAGGAGCTGATTCATGGAGCCCTGCCTTGTGCGAGTTATCTTTTTGTGGGGAAAAGTGTCGATGTTCTCTATGACGAATTTAGGAACGTCATATATATGTGTTGCAAACGCAGGGTGAGTATATTGTTATCTCTAAAGAAATTTTAAGCTCGAGTGCGTGGAGGGACAAATGAGATAATGGTTTTAATTTAATTTAGGTCATGCAAATGACCTACTTGTACTTTAGAAAACAAATCCTCCCAGTACCTACACTTTAATTCGAAACTCCCCAGTTACATCACAAAGATGTTACGAACTCTATAATACATGGAAAACACGTACTTTAGACACGGACATAGAATTCCCTGATAAGTATTTCCAGAACTCTATGTAAACACGAGAGCCCCGATTCTGCAACTCATTTTTAACATAACCTATACGTTCAATATCCTGTACCATTAAACGAGCAATATTTGTAACAGCTCTGACGATTTCGATGAGCATTGCAGTGTGGGTGTTAACGGGGGTGAAAAATCGATCTAGCTAAGTCTCACATCTGGAAAAAACTAAATATCACTCTCAGCCAAGCTCTGTCGACCAAGTACTTGATCTAAAATGGCTAAATGAGAATATCTTTAGGCACACTGATATTGAAAATGGGAGCCCTTCGGGCGCGTACGAAACCACAACTTCGTCAGTTACGATCGAAGAATTCTCATTTTTTGTACGCAACCAGTTGCGACATATTTTTTTCGGAATTCTACGGGCATCTGAAACTTCCTAACGAACATAACTGACCTAGTGTTTTGCGATCGTAGCAGGTTTCCAACAAGGAAGAAGAATTCTACGATCGCAACTAGTTTCGCACAAATAATAAAAATTCTTCGATCGTAAATGGTTACGAAGTTGCGGTTTCGTATGCGGCCGAAGGGAGTTTGAGAAGTTGAAATGAAATTGTTAGTTGCAAAATGGAGGTCCATGAGGTCTGTTTTATTCTGTCGCTTCCAATCCTAATCTCGCTGTTGCATCCGCGCGCGACTAGCTGACCTATAAGAACAAGCGCACAAACATATTGAAATATGATTGAGATGTGACAGGGATGAGCCCAGGTCGAGTTGATAATCACATAAGTATACGTTTGACCCAAATGTTACACTGATAAGAAGTTTCTAGGTAGTCTTTATCGACCACAAACGTATGCGAACTACTGTTGCGATTTAACCTTATCTCAATGTTTATTATACAAATATAAATAACCTGTGTAAAAGATCATTTACCAGGATTAAATAAAATAAATATCGAAAACGGTAAACCCAAAAAAGATTCTTTATACAGGCTGTATCAAAAATGGGGTGTGTTTATTTTTTATTTGTTTTTGTTTTGTTTTTGTTTACATAACAGTCTTTATTTTTGTTGACATTGCTTGTGTATGCCAACAAAAACGTAAAAGCTGTCACCTGCGTGGCAAAAACACCTACACAAACATTTGTTTTCATAACACAGCTGTGCGCGCAGCGATTGAAAATGAAATAAACCCTCCCACCCTTCACCCTCGCGGGGGAATGTTGTCATACACAAGCAATGTCAATAAATACCAAGACTGTAATGTAAATGAAAACAAAAATACCAGTGTAAAATGCATATTTGGGTTCGCAATGCGCTAACGAATATGCCCTTGCTCGGTTCACACACCATTTTTTATACATCCTGTATATATGTAAATAAAATATTCATAAATCCCATTTCTAGAATTGGGAATAAGAGTAAGTATGTCCAAAGTGAAAAAACCATACAGTAAGGTAGGTAATTGTTCCAGTGCTTGACAATGTCCCAATAGTAGGCACTGTCAATCTCAATTCATAGCAATAAAGATGACAAGCAGGGTATTATTGAAATTCGGGTGGTATATACTGTGAAGTTTACCCTATTTCACGAATTTATGATAAACGATTGGAAAGGATGTTTTAGGGTTACGTACCTCAAAAGGAAAAAAACGGAACCCTTATAAGATCACTTTGTTGTCCGTCTGTCTGTCTGTCAAGACCCTTTATCTCGGGAACGCCTAGATTTAAAATTAAAACTATTTACTCATGTCTACAGTCCCTAGAAGCTGATGTGAAAAAATCAAACTTCTAAGTTAACGTAAAAAAAATATACGGCCGTTTATGCCGCAAATAACGTATATTTCGACACTCTCAAGGGAATCCAATTTTATGGAGTACTTTCCGCTGACCTAGAACTATGAAGTTTGGCAAGTACTGTCTTAATGTCTTATACTAAAAATACAGGGAAAAATCTGAAAACTGTACATTTGTAATTAAGTACAGAACCCTCGGTAGGCGAGTCCGACTCCCACTAGTCCGTTTTTTTTTACCTACCACCTATCGACCTTTTCCCAAACCAAGCAAAGCTTGCACTATGGGTACAATATGACACATATATAGATGAATGAATGAATACTAAAATACTCAGAGAAAAATCCATGACTCAGAAACAAATATTCGTGTTCATCATACAAATAAATGCCCTTACTGGGATTCGAACCCTTGGACCTTGAAACTGTTCGATTATTGAACTTGTAATGCAAACATTGATGTAATACATTGAGGTATCTAGCCTTAATTGTATTCAACCTTAAACTTAACCTCCTTATTGTCTTCTTCAGAGCTGTTTACTATGTGACAGGTGCCAGACGTGATGGCTTCCGAGTACTTATATAAAACGTTTAATAAACGATATAATCCATTGTTGAAACGTTACTAAGCATTTTATTTCTGCCAAAGTCCAAATCCCAAGTGAAACTTCGTAGCCAGGGCCACTACCAACTAAGCTAAACTGGTACGTACAAGTTTAACTTAAAACTAATAAGGGAAATTGAACAGTTCCAAATTCAACCGAGAACATGCCGCTGTGCCCTTCTTCAAAAATTAAGAAAAATATAATTGGATAAAAACTTATCGTCGGCACAAGCAGCTTTCGTCGTCAATACTTAAGAGCCCTTAGCAAATTACTATGTATTCGTATTCGTATTTCACCATTAGCTCGCTAACAGCAGAATTACTCTGCAGTAAACTTGTAAAAACAGTGCGACAACATTCAACTTGCAATGAGGTTAGCCCTTATGCAAATCGCACTTACGATATTAACTACATTTTTGAGCTTCATTGTACACAAGAACGTATATATTTTAACACCTGCTGGTAGGTATATCATTAATCATATTTTTCGGATAGCTACATATAATTTTGTGTCAGGGCAGTTAAACTAAGTCATAATAATGTTTTAAAACGCTCATGTACCTAGTGACAAAATTTGAACCCTAAAAATAAAATATGATTGACGGACATTATCTTAACTACATATCTGCACAACTTCGCAGTAGTTAGTGTCATTGGTTAAATAAATTAACTGTATCTATCTATAATATAATAAAGCTGTAGAGGGAAGAAAGTCTGTATATTGAAGATATTATGAGAATTTGAACCTTTTCACGCATAACCTATGGAAATTAGATCTTTATTTTCAAATTTGTCAGTAGTATAGTTAAACATAAGAAGATCATGTAAACCATAATTTATGTGCGTACGAAGTCGCTGGCAGAAGCTAGTACAAAATATATGCTCAAAATAACCCGAAACGTTCCTCCTTATATGATGCCTTACTGTAGCGAGTGTGCACTGCGAGGTCACGGGCGCGACAAATGGGTGACGAGGTCGTTTCATTAGACTCTCCGGTTTACGACGCCGTGAATCCCGCTGTCGGCGTAGTCGGCGATCGATGGACTTACTCTAGGATTATTTCTAGAACAAATTTACTAAAACCGTATTTAAGGCATTTTAAGGACAAGTGGGCGCAGCGGCCCGGTGCGAAGAAAAGAAGCGGCGCGGCGGTAAGAAGTCGCCCCAACACAAACATATGACGTTGTACATCCTGCTGTCGTGTCGTAAAGCAAGCGATATATTTTCACCTTTCACCAGAAATATGTTTATATTAATACTCCAGAATTCTTTCAAGAATCAGTTTTACTAAGGCCTTGTTTATGGATAAATGAGGCGTCCCAGTGCCAAAGTAAGAAGTCGCCCGAGCACAAACATATGACGTCAATCTTGCTGTCGGGTCGTAGTCAGCAAGCGATGCAACTTTCACCAGAAATATATTTATATTAATGCTTACTAGATAAATATGTGCTCTTATCGAGATTATTAACGGTAATTGATTGACACTTCGGGTCTAGTCGTATTTCCAAGTATATGCGATGGAAAAACATTATTTATAGATAAAACATCATTCGCTGTAAAGTAAACAACTACCAATAATATTAGAGTCAAGGGGGTTAATTTCACCAAACGTCTTGTTTGTATTGAAATATTTACTTAAGTCGCGTGCTCCCTTCCGCGTGCGTCGTGTCAAAAGTGTCAGGAGCGTGATTCGCAGGAAAATTCTCGTTTATTTATTAAAATAGAGACTATCCTGGTAACCTATAGATACACTGATACTGCGTCGAAGATCAGTATTAATATTTTTTTATATTTGTACTCCCATTACAATCGGACACTTTACACTCGAAGTTGTAGACGATTATGTATACCTAGGACAAACTATCCAGTTAGGTAGGTCCAACTTCGAGAAAGAGGTCGATCGTCGAATCCGACTCGGCTGGGCAGCGTTCGGGAAGCTACGGCACATCTTTTCGTCGAATATTCCGCAGTCTCTCAAGACGAGAGTCTTTGACCAGTGTGTGTTGCCAGTGATGACATATGGCACTGAAACGTGGTCGCTTACTATGAGCCTCATAAGAAGGCTCAAAGTCACCCAAAGGGCTATGGAGAGGGCTATGTTGGGAGTTTCTCTGCGTGATCGCATCAGAAATGAGGCTATCCGCAGCAGAACCAAGGTAACCGATATAGCCCTCCGAATCGCTAAACTTAAGTGGCAGTGGGCGGGGCACATAGCGCGTAGAACCGATGGCCGTTGGGGCGGAAAGGTTCTCGAGTGGCGACCACGAACCGGAAGGCGCGGCGTGGGTAGGCCCCCCGCAACGTGGACTGATGACCTGGTAAAGGTTGCTGGAGTCCGCTGGATGCGGGTGACGCAGGACCGGTCACTTTGGCACTCTTTGGGGGAGGCCTATGTCCAGCAGTGGACGTCTTTCGGCTGATGTGATGATTATGATGATATTTGTATCAGTGTACGGACAGTGGTTGAAACGCCAAACACAGAGTAATTGTTAATTAA
The DNA here is from genome assembly GCA_947049275.1 of Epinotia bilunana. Lineage (NCBI taxonomy): Eukaryota > Metazoa > Arthropoda > Insecta > Lepidoptera > Tortricidae > Epinotia > Epinotia bilunana. The sequence goes on along the minus strand of OX346267.1, from coordinate 9,679,825 downwards.
AGGCAAAACAAAGATGAAAGTTTAAGATAGTGAAAATATTACATTGCAGTGATAGATTGCCAGATCATCGCCCGCACCACACTACAACTTCCACTGACCAACGCAGGGAAATAAATGGGGGATTTGATATTCTAAAGACATCGCACAGAAGCACGAAACAAATGCAAATGTAATTTCAATCCAACACGTTTAGTCGCAAGTGTAAAAAGTCGCTATCCGTCGGCGATTGGTTAGTAAATTACCGGGGCAGTCCTGGAAATGATTTATTACTGAAAGTTTTAATCTACGCATTGCTAAATAAGTCGGAAAGGATTTCAGCGGGCGAGTGATTAAGGTGCGAATCAGATTAACTTGTAGACTTTGGGTTCCTTCCATCCATGAATTTGTAACATCGCTGTGGGTAATCTCCGTTCTAAAGGTATTTTTGAACGAGCGAGCGAAGCGACCGATGATCTCCGTTTCAACTTGGGCCATTTTTTCGTATTTCCCCCGTCTGTCCGTCTGTTCTCCTTTAAGACACGTCGCATTTCTCAACAGATTCTCGTGAAATTTTGCGAGCAGGTTCATTCATTACATAGATTTTTTTGTGTCGATTAAGTTTTTCTAAATTCCGTTTTTTTTTACATTTAGACTTGCGATTTCTACAGCTCACAGAGCCATTAATATCTACTGTTACATAAGCATAAGGTACTGTTTGAGGTAGTAGAATTAGAAAGACGATTTCATCATGTTAAATAATTTGTTTGCAATTACTTTTGCCGTTTGTCGCGGCGCCCAATAGATGCATCCAAAATTCCAAATGTATGAACGTAATATTTTGCCTACACTCCCGGGCGCCACGTAGTTGTGTGTCCGTGTGTGTTGTTTCGACGTCCAATAGCGCGTCATTTGTCTCGATGACAAATAGATGCGTACAAATGGGTGGACGTTTACGTTCACGTGTTCTAAAGGTGTTGTGTTAGATATCCAACGGGCCGCACTAACTATGTTTAAACGTAACAGTTTTGACATTCATGGATTTTACCCGTCTTATAATGGCCGCTGACTTCTTTCGTATCATTGCATAAAATAATCAAAAACAAAATTAAAAATGCAGCCCCCCGACGGATTCAATGACGCCTGGAAACCAATAAACCGTTATTTAAAAACTTTGTTTATATTTACCTTATTGTAGTTATTTATTTTATGGTCGGGGGATTTTCAGAATTTTATTTATTTTTTTAACAACTAAAACCCACGACGGGTTTTACAAAATTTTTAATTTTGCGTTTTATGTTTTTCTTTTTAAAGAGCAGCATGTAATAGATTGTACACAAGTTGTTCATCTAATACTATATAGATAACTAAGCTATTTGCTTTCGCAAGGTTTTCTACTATGTTGTTCTGCTCAATTTTCAGACCACCCACAGCTGCTCTTGTGCAGAAGATAAATCAGTTAATACAATCGAAAGAGGCCAGACCAATTGATTAACTAATCATTTACTTTTCTAGATTCTGATGTGTCACGTCAATGGCAAGTGTAATTTCGTCGCTATACCAACTCAACCTCGTATCTGCAACAATGATTTGATGGGGTGTCCATCTAGTCGCATTATGACTCTCGTCATAATTTCGAAAGCCATACAACTTTACGCATATAGTTGTTGCGCATAAAAGTCTTTTGTCATTAATAATTCTGCGCATAATACTTTCATTGTCATAACTGTACTATGTCATATTTTGTTTAACCATAATGTTGATCAGCATACAAGTTTTATTCACTATATAGTTAAAAAAAACTACCGTAACAATTTTACTATTGCTAGGTTAGGTTAGGGTTCACTTGCGTCCCTTAGAACGGAAATAGACACCTCGCGAAGCGAGGTGACGTCGGCACGCTAGCGGTAAAAAATGGTTGTCTCATATGTAAGCCTACGGGTTATAACTTAAGTTAATGACAAACTATAGGTATCAATTTACGTTTATTTATAATAATCACAGTTACAAATATGATCGTCGCCTATCGATTGTCGGTCGGATAAGAGGCTCCTGAAGTTGATGCAGCCCCTTTTAAAGGCTCGGGATCCCCACTCTTCTAGAAGATCCCTGGTGGGGCGCGCTGGGCACGATCATCGCGCCGGTAGATGGCGCTGCAGCATGACACCAGCACGTTGGAGTTCACCGTGTCGCCTGGAAGTGCCGCTAGGTGGCGCGGACGACGCTGGATCCAGCGATTGCCAACACATATGACTTGAAAACGTTATGCCCAAACCTATTACGGCGACTGATAATTATGCTTAAAGCTTCCATACGCAATAAATTTATGACATTTGCTATTTATGCTCTCAAATATTATGGCTAAAAAATGTATGTTATCAATATTGTCGTTTAAGCGTAATGATGATTATGTAGTTATGCCTATCGGCTTTATGGCTACAAATATTATATTTATTGCAACCCGTATTCCGAGTGTACGAAAAGTGACATTTCTATCAAATCATTGTTTCAGCTACGAGATAAACACAGTACCAATGCCGTTACCACAGTAAACCCCTAATTCCATGTAGGGTCCCAAATTGCATCCGACTCCTCTAAAGTTAACACGGTAAGATAGAAACCGTGTGTCTTTTCCAAGTTTCCTACAATGTTGTTCTTCTCCATCATCAGACCCTCAACAGTTTATGTACCGAAGCTACTTGGCAAGCACTATCTATAGAACCCAAACAATAATATAAAAACACAGCAATATAAATATACGCCTTCTGAAAATTCACTACGATGCTGTTCTGCTCCATTTTCAGACCCTAAGCAGTACAAGTAAAGTACCTACAGAAGCTACTTGGAAACCACTATCAGTAGAATCCAAACACAGTAGAATTGTTATGTTTCTTCTCAAAGTTCCCCACGATGTTGTCCTGCTCCATAATTATGGAGCAGGACAACATTGCCGAGTAATCATAATTATAATCATAATCATTTATTCATTGCTTTGTGTGTATAAAAGTAGTAAGTAAAGTAGTAGTAGCTACTGAACATGAGCTAATGAGCTCATGTTCAGTAACTACTCGGCAAACACTGTCAAAAGAACCAAAACATGGCATAAATCGTTAAAGCCGTATTCGAGATAATTGGGATTATTCGTGTAAAATATTCACTACAGCGCCCCTTGGTGAGCAAACATCATAATTTAAATGTAAGAACCATCCCTGATAAACGACAAACTCATCTCCGAAAATTGCATAGAAATCGGTCAAGCTGTTTTTGAGATAATTTGAGAAAACTAATTTAAAACGTTTACTACAGCGCCCCTGGTGATTAAATATCAAAACACCTATCTAAGAACCACCCCTGATGAACCACGCATCTATTTCTGAAAACCGCATTTAATCGGTCAAGCCGTTTCAACAAACAAACTAACAAACAAACAGCCTCTCACCCTAAAGTCCCTAAACGCATAATATACCTTCTCCGTTCCGTCGTGGGTAAAAAAGTAAAATAAAGCAAAGTAAATTCTTCCAATGAAATCTACTTACTTTTATCTAAACTGTGACAAGCTTTGTGTGTCAGCCATATACAGGGTGGTAACTAGTACTGTTATCTGCTTATTAACACCTGATGCCTGGATTATGCGTGATTAATAACCCGCAGCGGTCACGGATTAGACAATAAACAAAACACTGGATGTAGTGTTTAATAATTATGGGTCAACAATATTGTCGACGACGGACTCACCGCCTCACCAACCATAGTAAATGTCTAGTATATACGCACCTAGATTGTGAAAGTATATAAAGTATCCCGTAGTTAGAACCCCATATACGTAGTATGTCGCTATTATAAACTTATAACATGTAACAATCTAAAATATAATCTCATTCCAACCTAAGTGGTATTAATGAATAATAAAAGGTCATAACTGGCACCCAAATAAGAAAATAGGTAAAAATACCTAAGGCGTATAGGCCAAATTGTGTTTTAAACTCTGATTTACGAGTAAATCTAAAAGGCTTGACCATAACGTAAGCCACTTTCAATTTTCAATCGAGTATATCTCACCCACACAAAGATAACGTAAGCACGAGAGGTGCGCTGCGCTGTGATTGGTCGAACAGCCAGACTTTCAAAGCATTATAACGTATACTCCAGGCAAAATACGGTTTTGAAAAACATTAATTTATAATAGCGTTTTTTTTGTTGATTTCATTTGAAAATGTTATTTTAAGATGATATATTCAAGAATCCGACAAACTTTCCACCCGGAAGTAATTATGTAGATTTCAATGAAGCATGCATTGTCTTTTTTTATACGATTTATCTTGAATATTATAGAGCAAATGTAAATGAACCAAAATAAAGACAAAAATATTTATTAATATTTTTTCTGACTTTTCAGAAGTTAGTTAATTTATCATTTTTTTGATGTCTGAAATTTTGTCGGATTTTGTCGCTGGGTAACTATTTAATTGATAATATATCCGTTACACATAAAAAGTAAGCTATTATAAATTATTTCCAAAATTGACATTTTTTCCATACGAGTTGTCAGTTCATTTACTGGACTAGTAGACCAATAGGTACATTATTTCTGAATATTTCTGAAGTTCACAGGAAGTTCTTATCATATAAAAAACGTAATGTTATCAGAATAACTGTACGGGATTAATAAATTCATTTCAATCGAGTGAAAGTACTCCATATCAAATATGCCTGTTTGTCAATCAGACGCAAATGTTATACGAAAGAAGTCTAGTAAAGTCCAATAAACAAATGTAAAATAAAAGCAAGTTTAACGAACTTAATCGGCTTATGTTATATTATAAATAAATAATTGTTTCGCCATAGTTAAGAGTCGGCAGTAAGCTCGGCCGAATTTCACCTTCCCATACAAACGTAGTTACGCTCTCATTTTAAAACTACGTGTTGGATTGTGACGAAACTTTGCATATACAATGACATAAGGTATATCTATGTCTGTAATTAGTTTATATGATTCCAGTTTATAAAACAAACGAAATACAGCAAGAACAAGTTTTGTATGAAAAACTTAAATTCGCTGTATTTATTTTACTATGGTATCTGAAGCTACATAAACTAATTAGAGACAATAGATATACCTCACGTCATTGTATATGCAAAGTTTCGTTACACTCCAACACGTAGTTTTAAAACGAGAGCGTAACTACGTTTGTGTGGAGAATCGAGCTTACTGCGGACTCTTAAAAGGCGCGTATAAAAAAGTGTCAGCCAATTAAACACATAAACATTTTCATCAATCATAAAACTGATAAGTCCTGATTACACTCGTTATAGATCCCACTAATTGGGAAATTGAATAGGGGTGTAGACTCGAAAATTATTATTACTCCAAAAGAAAGAAGGCATAAAAATATGCCTAGTGAAGGAAATCCCATTCAGATTTCTCAAAGTATTACGAAACTACAACCTTTTTAATATTGCTTGTAAAAAGAGAGAAAACGCACGTCACGATACGCGAAGCTGCCGCGTTACGCATCGCGCGCGTGGCAGGCCTTGTCGACGGCGGCGCCGAACATGATGGGGCACGGCACGTTGCCGTCTATTAGTGACGTCACAATCTACAACCGTCATCGTTTCATATGAAGTTGCGTTTTGCGAAAAAGGGAGAGAACATACCCCTTCTTAAAACTTTGGACACTTATAATTTCGTGATTATTTAACCTGTTGCGTTGACTTTTTCTCCATTTGACTAAATTTTTAATCCTTTTTCGAGAAAATGTAACATTATTAATTATTTTATTTAGTGTCTACACCCCTATTTAGAACAAAAACAGGCTCAACATTACGGCAATTAGTGTCAGCTGAGTCCTCTTGAGAAAGAAGCAACTAATGAGGAAAGTATATGAAAGTGAATAGGGAAGGTGATAGGGAAGTTAGGAAAGTATTTAGGGCAGTGTTAGGGTGTTTTTAGTAGTAAAGAAAAGTCGTGTTAAAGTTTGAATATACTTTTTATTCTTGAATTCTTCATAGTTTGTTTTTATAATTTTAACCCCAGTATATAGGTAACAGGTCATTGGTAAGGTAAATAGGTAACAGGTCATTAGTACAGGTAACAGCAGATATCGAGTGGGCTCCGAATTTACAACTTGAGTCGTATCTGCGAGCAGTCGTGGGCTGTCACAGGTATCGAGTGGACTGCCAGGATGCTGTTCCGAGTCGTACCTGTGCGTAGTATTTGTTAGCTGACTGTAGGGTGGCATACGCCGCTGCTCCAGTCGGCGCAAACCATCCTAAGCGTAGTTCGACGCTGTGCATCGAGCGACGCCAGCAGCGTACAGGCGCTACTCGCCGTAGGAATGGTGCGTCGTGCACAATTATTATGCGATCATACGGCAACAGCCATGATGTTAATTTTAACGGTATTGGCTGAACGTATTTTATTGGGATACGTTTGGTATTCGTCCAGCACGGCCTGACAACTCCGTGTAGTATTAGCCGAGTAGTTCGGTGTTCAAACGGAAGTTGTGGCTGGCTGGCTCGAACCAATAAGTGTGCTCAACTTACGTACGCAATATTACTTAATAGCTTTTGTCAGCGACTTCGTCCGCATGTTCACAAGCAAAGGGAAGGCCCGATGGATGATATGCATACACCAAGTCACACCGAGTCACAAGCGCGTTTCTGACCTTTATTGATTTAAGATTTTGTTTTATCGACAACTAGAGACTAATGCAGAGGTATTACCACAAACATCGAATCTCGTATATCTCCGTCTCTATCACACTTACGGTTTATGGTGTACAGCGACAGAGACAGAGATATACCTACGAATTCCAGATTCGATTTTCGTGGTAGCGCCGCAGGTCGCTCTAAACTCATCGCATCTTCTGGAGAAATTATGTAATTTGATATTATCCAGCCTTTGAAATGGAATCCAATAATCATTTCCAATTGATTATGGATAGCATTTTATAGCTGTTCGTACAGTTCTGCGGCTATTTGTGTATGTTTGTGTCGTTGATGAATTAGAACCAATTTTCCTACTCCCCTTAATTCACACTTCTCGATACGTACGCATTTGGATCGCCCACCCTGTATATGACATATCAATGATAAATCAAACTTGTATCCGGTACAGAAAACAACCTTCGACCTTCGAACTAATATTAATGGTTATAGGCACCCCTAGCTGTATTCCATCCTACACTTTCAGTAACAGTGTTAAAGGCCACCGACCTCGACCAATATCGTACAGTACATGTTACAGATTTGCGAACATTTTGCACCTTGTTGCAGTGGAATATGGTGCAAAATTGTGCACATATTGGACGTGTAGTGTACAAAGGGCATTCATGTCAGTAGATAGGTATCGTTAGTGTAGCCAATGCACAGCACAGAGTGGGTGTGGTGCTACTTCCAGAGACTATAGTTAAAACATGTGCATGTTAATGTATGTATGTAATTTTAGGAAAGGCACCACTTTAAGTAAGTAAGTAAGTAAGTAATTTATTTTGTGAAACATAGGTAAGTATACATTGCAGATCTTAAATTAGGTTGGGAGTCCTCTCTCTCTCGTAACATTGGTTTTCCCGCTAATTAGAGGAAAGCGCCTATAACAGAGCGACCGCTAGGTGCATTCCTGGCAATAAAAGTGTTAAAAAACTATAATGGACTCATGTTGGGGGAGATTTGGGACTGAATCGAATCATTCCAATACGGGCGTAGACTCGAAATTTATACCTCCAAAATAAAGAAGGCAAAAAAATATGCCGTGACGAAAATCCCATTCAGATTTCTCAAAGAATTACGAAGCTAGTACAATCGTTTAAAATTGCTTGTAAGAGAAAGAAAACGCTCGCAGATCGTGACGTCACGAACTGCGAGCGTAATAGAAAATGACAATAGTTTCATATGAAGGTGCGTTTTGCGGAAAAGGGACAGAATATACTCTTAAAACTTTGGACACTTATTACTTTGTGATTATTTAAGCAACAACATAAAGTAAGAAAAACCAAATAAGCAAATGAATGAAACAAGAATTAGGTCGTTGAATCTATGAGGACACCCACTTTTCATTGTGTGCTGGTTTGTGTTTTGTCCATAGCTGAAGTAGAGAAACGAGTCGCATTATCATACGTATAGATTAATCATTCGATATGGTACAAAATAAATAATGTTAACACATTCAGCGTCAGGAACCCACCCAGCGGGCGCCAACGCCGTAGGCACTTTCCGCTACTTAGCGGACAAACCGTGATCGGCTACGAGCATAACCCGTAGCGATTGTTGACAGTCAATCCTACTAATATTATAAATGCGAAAGTTTAGATGTTTGGATGTTTGGATGTTTGTTACTCAATCACGCTTAAACAGCTGAACCGATTTGAATGAACTTTTGCACGAAGATAGTTTATAGCCTGGATTAAAATATAGGATAGTTTTTATCCCGGGTCCACGCGGACGAAGTCGCGGGCGGAAGCTAGTGTGTTAATAAATAGAATAACCGAGATTGACGCTGCCACTGGCACTATACCCTGATATCGGCCGCTCGCTTTTAACACTTTTAATGGCGCGAAAGGTCGATTATAGCGGCCCGTTAACCCCACCGAGTGGTACCTGCCGCGTTCACACGTGCCCTGGACAAGGAATACCGGTTTCGATGTAGAACCAAGTGACTGCACTAAAAGCGTCAGAATGGGCTGCATTTATGAATAAGGTCGCCAGAGGGCGCAAGATACTTGCCTTGGATAAAGCTGGGCCTTGAACACATTTACTGCCAAGAATGGCTATTACGCGCTACGCTCGTAACCAATCTCGCGGTTTTCCCCGTATTCAGTGGAAAGCGACCACGACGTAGGTGCCCCCTAGGCGGGTTCATGGCAGTGAAAGTTTTAAGCATCGGGCCGAATGGCTCTGCGACAAACAAATGCATTCCAATGAACGACGTAATATGGTTCCAACGTTGAATGTTCAACGTACAATAGGCCGCTCCATGTACCGGCAGGCGCAGCGTGGGTCGACACAAGGTGACTGATAATCTAGTTAAAGGCCGCGGGAGTCCTCTGGATGCGGGTGGCGCAGGACCAGTCTTTGTGGCACTGTTTGGGAAAGGCCTATGCCCAGCGGTGAACGTCTTTCGGCTGATGTCTGTAAACACCTACAGTTTTGACATTAATTGACCGATTTTGACGCGGTGCTTCACCTTTCGGCTTGCTGGAGTGACCATGAATGCCCATTTTTATTTATTTATTTCATCATCATCATCATATCAGCCGAAAGACGTCCACTGCTGGACATAGGCCTCCCCCAAAGAGTGCTAAAGTGACCGGTCCTGCGCCACCCGCATCCAGCATTTATTTATTTATAAGCCTTTTATTGCCAATAGATAACTAAATCACATTTGTATTACAATTGATTAGCTTTCAGTATATCAAATAAATCTAGTTCATCATTTATAGATAGTAATTCACATTTATAATATTATCATTAAATAATAATTTATATTAACATTAACATTTAAAATTGAACAATTTTATAATAGTTAAGATTCTTTTATATTTTATTCCTACATCTATTGGGCTGTCCATTTTTGGACATAGACCTCCTCCCTCCTATTCCATTCGTTCCTATCTGTAGCTACTCGCGTCCATGTGATACCAGCCTCCGCTACGATGTCTCGCCAGCGTCGGCGCGGGCGGCCTCGCGGTCGCGCTATCTCGTGGGTACCAATGAAGCATTTTCTCACTCCATCTCGTCCGGTGGCGCGAGCCGTGTGACCGGCCCATCGCCATTTTAGACGGCATGCCATCTCAGCACGTCTAGCACACGACGGCCGCGACATACCCTCGATTTTTATCGCACTATGAGGTATAGTGCTATAAAAATCGAGAGAGCTCGCGCGCCGTCGCGTGCTAGCCGTGCTGCTGCGTCGATGATTATTGTACGACGACGGATTTCGGTATTTCGCACTTTATCCGTTAGTTTTAATCCTAGCATGCTTCTTTCAGCTTATCTTTGGAATACTTTGATTTTAGTCGGGATTTCTTTAGTTACAGGCCATGTTTGGCATCCATTGTTGGTAGTGAGAGAGATATGCCGCGCTGCACACGCGTTGCTAACGCGTCACTGACGCGGCGGGCCCGCGCGGCTGCCGCGCAGCTGAGTGTGATAGAGATAGTGAGATACATATCAAATTTGTTGGTAGTGAGAGACATGACGCGGCGGACCCGCGCTGCACACGCGCTGCACACGCGTTGCTACACGCCGCCCGCTTGTGGTGTGAATATACCGCTTCAACCGCGCACGACACGCGCCGCGCACGACACGCGTTCGGTGGGTGGAGGCCTTAATACTTAGACACGGATCCGTGCCAAGCATTTGTATGTCTACAGCTTTCAATCTCAAGGTCATATTTTGATTAGCAATTTTTAACATCCGCATACGAGGGGTTAAAGTATATAAAAAATATGACATTCAAAAAGTGTTCGCCATGAAATTATATTGAATAAAAAATTTACTTACAATAAAATAAAGTAAAAGTATGTACAGAATGGGTAAACTATTCTGTTACTACGGAGCATGTACTAGCTAAAGGTCACTGGCTTGAATAGTAAAGACGTTCGTAGTCCGGAAGGTGATAGCCGCAGATTTTAGATAACCTCGGAGGTCCCGCTGGGCTGGGCAGGTCTAGAGCACACCTTCAGTTAGCTTGGAGGCAGCGCAGCGGCGCAGACGAAAGTATATGCAGCAGCCGAGCAGCGGTCAGTAGTAGCGGTTGGAAGATTAACCAGGCATAAAGGGCTGGAAGCAATCCTTTTTAACAGACTTCATAAAAAAGGAGGAGGTTCTCAATTCGGTTTCGGTTTTTCAATGTTTGTTACCTCAGAACTCCGTCATTGATGAGCCGATTCATAATTTTTTTTTTTATTTGCAAGTATATGCTTCCAGGTGGGTCCCATTTTTTTGAAAATTCAATTGGATGATGGGATCCATGAGGAATTGAGGGAACTCCTCAATTATATTAGGCACGCGTGTAGTGATTTTGGTATTTTCTATTATAACTCTTGTATTTACATCCGGAAATCATAAATTGGTGGAGTGGAATTGATGATGAAGACCACAGATGACTTATAGAATTCCTCAATTATGTACTTAAAAGTACAAAAGTATATCACAGATTCTGATAAGATTCCGTTGAAATAGCAACTAATAAAGTGCCAAGGGTGATCCTTGTGAAATTGACGGAAGTCCTCAAATATTATCGGGTCACATACAGCGATTGGGTTTTTTTCTATAATAATCAACGCATTTGCTCTCGGAAATCTGTTCATGAGGTAAATTGGAAAATAAATGTTCTCGTGGCTTGGCGGAGTACTAAATTGAAGTCGGTTAAAACTTTGTTTTTAAAGTAAATTATTGTTATTACAGGTTCAAACCCATCCGAGCCTCACAGAGTTTAGGCCAGTGACGGCTAAATGAGGCTTGCATTGGGTTTAACAAAAAATATATACAGAAGACAGAACTTATAGGATACAAAACAAACCTGCATAAGCAGCCCTTGTATTCATGAACTATTTACAATGTTTAGGAGCAGAGGTAAGCTCAGAACTGTATTTAGCATAAATCATTAAATTTTATGTTAATAACACAATAAATACATTTTTAAAACGAATGCGTAAGCTAGTCCAAAATTCTGCAAGTAGAAAACAAATTGTACATTTTTCTTTATCACGGCCAGTGCGCTAGCGGCGCGGCGAAGTTTGCTGTGTTACAATAGAAAACATCCATGATTCAGTAACAAATATTCGTGCTCATCACACAAATAAATGCCCTTACCAGGATTCGAACCCAGGACCTCCGGCTTCGTAGCCGTAGGCAACTAGGCCAAAGCGATCGTAACAACTAGGCAAATGCAATGGCGTAATACCATAATTTTAAAAATCCACAGGCCAAGATTTACCAAAGCCAATAAACGACACATAACTAGGTAAAGTAGTGAGGAGAGATACCTAACATAGTAACGTTGAAGTCTCTGTATCTAGGGAATTTGATTAAACCATATTTGCGCTGGAATCCTTTGCTGCCGCACGAAAAATTGCTCAAAAGCATTTATTATAAAGTTTCAATATCAAACCAAACGTGCGGCTTCCAAACAAATTGTTCGCGGATATGAGACTGACTTTACCTACCGATTGAAAGTAAAAGATGCTCTATTTTTGAATATCCAAGGTTTATTTTAGAACATTTTCTGTAGGGTAGAATCGCTTGATATACGAATGGAGCGAAATAAATGCCGAAAATAGCATACAAGTACTCAAAGTTAGAGACATGATCGATAGTGGTTGCACTTGTTTTCCAAGCTCGCAATAACTATGCGGTTGCTTTGGAATTAGTTTTGACTGGAGAATTAGGGTTGATACACATCATTATGGCACCGCTCAACCACCAAGCCATCATAGTGTGTATTTCACCGTCTTGACAATTCGTCATACCGTCACACTTCAGGTTCCGCCGGAAGATCAGCGCCGGCTCTTGAGTCGGCATTATGCTGAGGCGGGACCTTTTCGTGACACGATACTTGTCATGAATAAATGTTTTTCTTTCTTTCTTTCTTTCTTTCATACTAATTGTGGGTCACCAAATTAATTTTCGAACCAATATTTCACGCCGATATATTTTTTTATTACGTTTAGGTACGCATTCGACCACTATCTCACCTGATGGCAAGTGCTGATGAGTTCGAGAGTGAAAAGAAGAAAAGGTGGAAGATAGTATTCACTCTCGTCTTGAAAAGATCCAAATTATACTTAACTGGGGAAAGATTATATTGTAGGGTTGTTAGGTTGTGGTCGTGTAGGTGATAGGTGGTATTTAATTGTCGTTATCAGGTGAAAATTGACAAGTTAGAGAAAGGGACTGGGTGTAGCAATGCGGTATCTGCAATAATTGCAGCTGTCCCCGTTTCACGAAGCTACAAGTTACAACTTTACAAGTGTAAGCAGGCACATAGCATTTCTACAACCGATGACCGTTGGGGCGGAAAGATTCTCGAGTGGCGACCACGTACCAGAAGGCGCGGCGTGGGTAGGACACGGTGGACCAGGTAAAGGTCGCGGGAGTCCGCTGGATGCGGGTGACGCAGAACCGGTCACTTTTACACTCTGGGGGGGAGGCCTATGTCTAGCAGTGGACGTCTTTCAGCTGATAGGTATAATGATGGTGATATGATGAAGTCTAAGCAGGTAACACAGGGCAATGGTCAGTCGTTATTGGGAAAGTGTATTGCCTTTTTATAGTCGATCAAGCTTCTTGATCGGGGGCTGTTTATTCGGTATATTTGCCTTAGCCTAACTTATTATTTGATGTGTTTTTGTTTGTATCATTAATAAATAAATTCACATCTAACCAGATTGTCGCAACTGTGTCAGATGTTTTTGAGCTTCAAGTTCTATCAGAATAACTCACGCGGCTGTACTTATTTGAGTGCTGGATCTTAATGTTTCGTACCTACGCCTTATTCCGGATCCGTCCAGAAGGGTTTGAAACTTACGAATCCAGCTTCAAGGTCAGGATTTAACTTACAAAATTCCGGGAACGGCAACCCAAGGGTTAATTCGAGACATCCGCAATCGCATTTCAATATAGTCCACGCATTCGTTCTTTTCACGCGTCTTCAGCTCGCCGTGCGCTAGTGAAACGCGTTGAAACGTGCTTAGAGATTACGATCGGACGCGAGAAACAAAAATAGACCTCCCGGTTCAGATTGACTCGCACTCCGGAATGGGCCGCATACCGCCGCTGATTTACCGCCCGGAATAAATATACGCTTTTGTTTAGGACCCCTTGCGCTTGACCGACGGGCAATGAGGGACAATTAAAACGGTGGATGTGCGACGTTACGCGTGCGTACCTTCGTAACAAGTACATCCGTGGCAGCCTCGGAGTTGGCGACGTAGCGGAAAGCTCCAGAAATGTCGCCTTCGGTGGTTCGGTCACGTCTGTCGCAGGCCATCCTTGGCGGCCTTTGATCCCGCGGCAGACCTCATGAAGGCCGACATAAGCGGAAACGGGAGACGCCCAGGATCATGCAAAGTGGATAAAAGCGAACCCCTGCAAAGGCCGGGATAACGCTAGGTAGAATAAAATACATCATTACCTAGCAAAACTGTCGCCATCTGGTGATCTTATTCGTAAATGCGGCCCAACTTTTGGCACGTTTAGTGGAGTTGCTTGGTTTTACATCGAAACGTACCTGTATTCCTTGTTTAGGACTCGTGTCAACGTCAACACGGCAGCTAGCCGCACTCGGTATGATCAAACCCGAAGGAAATGCATCATATTGTTATAATTGAACCTCTTGAAAGAAATACAACAGAAGAACCTACTTATTCAAATTAAATGCTAAATAGGACTCTTTTTTCTGAGTTTAAGCGGTTTTTGAACAAACTCTTTTATAAAACGTTCCAAACGCACCAACAATGTGCGAGCCACGCACTCCAACCTCTCTCTACCAAGCATTTCGCTTAGCATGCACGAATACAAAATAATACCAAAGAAAAACCCCTTCTAGGACACTTAAAGCGGTCCCAAGTGCACGTTTGAGGAGCCGTTCGCGTGGCAAAACAAGCTATAAATCTAGTGGACATGCCAACCCTTCCCCCGCGCTGCATCGGCCCCGAGAAATAATCTGCGTTTGTGATTCCGCGAGCTTGCTGTCCACTTAAAAATATGTATATATTTTCCTCTTTATCACGATGGAATAGAGTTCAAAAGTGTAAACGTATCTTTGCCGTCGGCTACGCAGTTAAATATTATTTTACATTCCGTAACGAACTTATATTAACCGTGCGTCCAGGGATCGTAGCTTTAATTGGATGGCGTTATGCAAACATCCGCTATGCCGGATATTAAGAGCGTACACGAATTTTACAGGCTTTTATTTAGCCACATGTTTGTTAGCGCCAGACCCCGTTATCAGCGGTGAAAATTTATTGAAAATACTAATGTTCGCACTGCACATAATTATTACCTATATTATTATTTGATATAAACTTATACACTTCGTTTATTCGTAGGCGAGATGACATATATGATATATGTTGAGCCAACGGGCTTGAAAAAGTTTTAATTTTATTGTTAAACTCCATAATAGGTCGGTACTTAGTTGTCATTCATTTGTCAAAATATGTTTAATGTCATTTAAATAATTTTATTATTCAGTAAAATATATGAATTTCCTAGAAAATCGTGCTGAATCCTCTCAGTTTAAAACGGAGTTGATGGTGAAATTGGAAATCAACCGAATCCGACGCGGAAATGGTTCGTACATTTAGTCTAGCTGAGCAATAGCTGGAACCAACCTTCACATGTACTCGAAATAAATATTGTGTGACAACCCTAGTGTTAGATTTCAATAAATATTTCACCACTGATAACGGGGTCTGGTTAGCGCTGACCGAATGCTTAGTAAAAATCTTACGGGTTCTATTTGTACAGTTTTTTAGCGATTACTAGAGGTTCAAATATTACTGTAAGTTTTGCCACAATCTTCTCCATTGGAACTTTAAATAGCAAACTTTATCGGATCACTGGAGACATCAAACTCCCACATTTTTTATATTACGACAGTACAAACAAGCAGACGGCCTGCCTGACGATATGCAGACACCGACCGTAGCCCATGGGCGCCTGCGAATCCAGAAGAATAACAACGAATCCTCAAATTCATTATAGAGCTAGAGACAAATTCAGGTCTCTCAACACAGCTCCTCAGGAGCTTACTCATCACCAGGAACACACCACCAACTACGTCTGTAGTCAAGTAGTGATGTTATAATGGCTGCTGGCATCTGTAACAATACGTAGTTGGGTTGATCCATATATGAGCGGGATGACATTCTCCGTTATGCCCTACCTCTTATAAAACTCTTGATTACGACCGTCATGTCTCAAGCTGGTGTTTCCATATAAATGTGTGATGGGTGAATCAGCTCTTTTTCTGTCACTAATTGTCATAATTACATCTCCTGGGGTGACTTTAAAAATATGGGTTTACGTCAACCCCTTATTCATGGACCATAGTAGCCCACGCTAGTAGTCTATATTGTAATTGTTTTAAGAAACTCTATCACATTGTCTCCCGACTGTGACAAAATAACAACAAGGTCTAGTTGGCAGTTCTTGCATAATGCGGCCTAATTTTAAAGGCGATGAAGCCGAGTAAACTATGAAAAAGCTTCATGCATTAGTCCCGTATGGCGTAATGAAATTCCCAGCAGTATTTATACCGGCAACATTCTCATCTTTTCGAAAAGGTCCCAAATATCAAAGGGTTCCATATAAGGAATTTTCCTTTTTGCATAACATGCAGATATTCCCCCCATCTGTAATTTTTACCCGCTACATAATTAAAATGGGCGACAGCACACGTGATGTATTATTAGAAGGGAAGAATTGCGTTTAATTTAAAAAATAATTAGAGTTGCTTTTGGGATTTACCTGTGCAATTTTCCTTTGTTTGAGGATTCTTGTGATCTTTATCACTGACCAACATAACATCACAAGAGATCTTTTTTTATTCGTGGTTTTACATCTAATACGCATTTCAACCCGCCTTATCCTTACAACTACTTAAGAACCTCTATTAACTATAAATATGGTTTGTCCCATTCTCGCAATAACAAATCACAAATTGACAGTTTTAAGCGCACTTTAACTAGAATAGGGTTGTTACATTTACATTGGGCAAATATGTTTTACACGGTTACTTCCAAAGCTTCAAGTAATAGTTAATAATTAAACCATTGGTTTCATTATTTGTTACTAAAATACGCAATTCGGATTACTAATGTTTGGCAAATAATGTTCCCCAAAGTATGACATCGCAAACTATTTTTCCCAAAATGTTATTTGGCAAAAACTCATTTGTCAAAACAACTTATCGCAATTTTACAGTTGGCAAATCTTTTTTTTGGCAAGTGATTGTTTGGCAAATAATTACATGGTCAAGGTTTTTTCCAATTTTTTTTGGCAAATGTATCGTTTGGAATAACTAACTTTACGTTGCAAACCGTCGCTCCGCGCTGTGATGCGCCTGTATTTTTAATGTAGTGAGGAACTTTAATATCCGGCAAACTGAACTCCTTCTACACGGAGATAAAGTAATTAATTGTTCATGGGTACCTTTATCCTTTCTTCCAAGAAACTCATATAAATGTGGGATCGGAATCGTATAATTTATAATTTGTTTTTGTTTGTATTCATTGGTAATTTATCGTGTATAAATTTCCCTAATTCATCCCCGTAAATAATATTTTTTACGCATAATTTTATATAGTTATAATAATTTATAACTTATATTAAGATTATATAATATGTAAATAAATAACTATCTCAATAATAACAACAAATAATGTATATCTAAAATCTTAAGATTTATATGTATATAAATCACTCGCGGACAGAGCGACCGATTTTCGTATTAGATAATCTAGGAATGCACTTTGTCGTGGAGTAAATAGATCGGGTCCCGCTGTAAGCGCTGCGCGCCGTACGGAACGGTCTAACGGCGGCCGTCGGCTGCAGCGCTGACAGCGATGTATTGCGCCCGCCAGCGCAGGCGCAGGCAGTTCATCCATGACCTCGCCGCGAGACGCATGCTCTTTTTATCGTGCTACCCAGCTAAATTGCATTCCGCTTGCATTGTATTTTAAATAGTTTATTCCTCGCTTTCGCTCTTTCTCCTGCTTCTCTCTATTGACTGATGTGTACTGTGCTGACTGTTCCTTCCGTGTGCCGTATTAATAGACAATAAATTGGTGTGTGCAACGAACGTTTAGTGCTTGTTATTTATCTCGGCACCTGCACCCGCTTACCGGCACGCTTGGCGACAGCATTAAGGCAAGTGTACCTACCACCATCTACACTGGTGACCCCTTGGAACACTGAAAATGACCGGTGTTGAGTATGAGGATGCGGAAAATTCCGGGCAGAGCAAACAAAGACACGGCGTTCAAGATGGCGGTATGTCAACGGAAATTTACCGCATCGGCGTGAAAGCACCTGTGTTTTGGCCGGAGAAACCGGCAGTATGGTTCGCCCAAATGGAATCGCAATTTAGTGTGTCGAATATTACTTCGGATGCGACCAAATATAATTACATCGTCGCGCAGCTTGATGCTCAGTATGCCGCCGAGGTGGAGGATATAATTATTTCGCCACCAGCTACCGACAAATATAAGAAAATAAAAGATGAGCTCATCAAACGACTCTCGGTGTCCCGGCAAAAGAAAGTTAAGCAGTTGCTTAGTCAGGAAGAGTTGGGTGATAGAAAACCTTCCCAGTTTCTCCGCCACCTGCGTCATTTGGCCGGGCCGAATATACCCGACGAGTTTCTTTTATCTATATGGACATCTCGCCTGCCAAGTAACTTGCAATTTGTGATCGCATCGAAGCTCAATGACCCAATTGAAGAGCTCGCTGAGTTGGCCGACCGTGTTCACGACATAGCAACTCCTCAAGTAGCCGCAGCATCAGCGCCTGATCTTCAGATGGCTATCCTCATGCGTCAAGTGAGTGAGCTGACTAAGGACATGAAAACGCTAAAAAGTCAGCTCAATAATGACAATAGGCCGTCGCGATCAAGATCTCGCGCATCCGGCAAGTCCCGCAATCGTTCCAGTTCCCAGAGGTCGCAGTCGAGTTATCGGAAGTTTCCAGAGTGCTGGTACCATGCGAAGTTCGGTGAGAAGGCAACAAGGTGCGTGAAACCGTGCGACTACAAGGCGGGAAACGAAAGGGGCACTCGTTAATGGCGAC
The DNA here is from genome assembly GCA_947049275.1 of Epinotia bilunana. Lineage (NCBI taxonomy): Eukaryota > Metazoa > Arthropoda > Insecta > Lepidoptera > Tortricidae > Epinotia > Epinotia bilunana. Next base: position 9,661,054 of record OX346267.1, on the reverse strand, counting down.
CGCCGTTTGCCCAAGTCCTGGTCGCTTATTTGTTACTGACCAATCAACGAAGATACAGTTTCTCGTGGATACCGGTAGCGACGTCTGTGTCTTCCCAAGGTCACAACTGAAATATCGGCGACAACCAACTAACTACCAGTTAGCTGCAGCGAACGGCTCACCTATTATAACTTATGGTTACTTACACTTGGTGCTGAATCTAGGCTTGCGCCGCGACTTTGCTTGGAGATTTATTGTTGCGGATGTGACGAAGCCAATCATCGGCGTGGACTTCCTGGCGCATTACGACCTTCTTCCTGACTGCAAGAATAAACAGCTGATCGACAGGACGACTAGCTTGTGCGCCGTGGCTTTGCTCGGATGTTCAACGGACGAGATTTCTTCGGTCAAGGTGGTGTCGGGTGAGTCAGATTACCATCGCATACTACTGAAATACCCCGACATTACTCGCCCATCCGGCGTTCATCGGGTTCCTAAGCACAACGTCCTACATTTTATAAAAACTACTCCAGGGCCTCCTGTGTCTTGCTCTCCTCGACGGTTGGCCCCGGACAAGTTAAAAATTGCTAAGGACGAGTTTTCAGCGATGCTACAAAATGGAACAGCCAGACCTTCAGAGTCACCTTGGTCGTCACCTCTACACCTAGCCCCTAAGAAAAACAACGGCTGGAGGCCTTGCGGTGACTACCGGATGCTAAATGCAAGGACTATTCCGGATAAATATCCTATTCGTCATATACATGATTTTGCTCACAGTATTTCTGGTTGCCAGGTTTTCTCCACCATCGACCTTGAGAAGGCGTACCACCAGATCCCCGTGAACCCAGAAGACATCGAGAAGACCTCGATTACCACGCCGTTTGGCCTCTACGAGTTCCCGTATATGACTTTCGGACTCCGGAATGCAGGCCAGACATTCCAACGGTTCGTGGACGAGATGGTAAGGGGACTGGATTTTTGTTATGCCTATTTAGATGACTTTTTGGTGTACTCGGAGGATGAAGTAACGCACAAAGAGCACCTGCGCCAGCTGTTTGCCAAATTCCAGGAGTACGGGATGGTAATTAACACTTCCAAATGTGTCTTCGGCGCACCCGAGGTAACGTTCCTGGGCTACAGAATCTCAGCCGGAGGTACCAAGCCCCTTCCGTCCAAGGTCGATGCCATCAAGGACTTCCCGGTTCCAAAGAATGTGAGGGAGCTGCGCAGATTCTTGGGGATGGTAAATTTTTACCGCAGATTTATCCCTGGGGCAGCAGCGTCTCAGGCCCCACTTAACGCGCTTTTAACTGGATCCGTAAAGCCTTCTCAGCCCGTCAACTTTAACGCTGAAGAAAATGAGGCTTTTGAGCGTTGTAAGGACAGCTTATGTCAGGCTGCGTTGCTAGCGCATCCCAATAGTCAGGCTAAGCTGGCCATTGTCACAGACGCTTCTGATACCGCCATGGGCGCCGCGCTTCAGCAGTATATCGACGAAGAATGGCAGCCCCTGGCGTTCTTCTCTAGGAAATTGAGCCCCGCGCAACAGAAGTATTCGCCGTACGACCGTGAGCTCCTGGCCATATATGAAGCGCTCAAGCACTTTAGGCACATGGTCGAGGCCAGGGATTTCGCAATCTACACGGACCACAAACCCATCTGCTTCGCCTTCAACAAACGCAAGGATAACTGCTCACCCAGACAGTTCAGGCATTTGGACTTTATAGCGCAATTTACGACTGATATAAGGCATATCTCTGGGAAGGACAACGTGGTGGCAGATACCTTGTCTCGCGTTGAGGAAGTTACACAGCCAATCGATTTGGAGAAGCTAGCGCAATCCCAGATGAGAGATCCAGAGTTGCAAGAGCTCATGCAGAGTGATTCTTCACTACGCCTGAAGAAGTTCAAGTTGCCGGGTATTCAGGCTGAACTGTATTGCAACGAGAGTGACCAGACACTCAGGCCGTATGTCACGAAGGAGTTACGCGAGCAAGTGTTCCAGAGCTTACACTCCTTTAGCCACCCTGGTGCTAACGCCTCCATAAAGCTCGTCACAGACCGGTACGTTTGGCCAGGTATCAAGAAAGACTGTCGCGAATGGACACGCACCTGTTTGTCATGTCAGAGAGCCAAGGTCACTCGCCACGTTTCTGCACCACTTGGAACATACCGGCTTCCAAGAGCGAGGTTCATGCACGTCCACATAGACCCCATGCCAGTTTCTCAAGGGTTCAGATACTGCCTCACAGCTGTCGATCGATATACACGTTGGCCTGAGGTAGTACCGCTACAGGAGATCACAGCAGAGGCCGTGGCCAGAGGACTTCTACATGGCTGGATATCGCGGTTCGGCTGCCCCGATGACATCGTTACTGATCGTGGCAGGCAGTTCGAGAGCTGCCTGTTCAAGCATCTGTCGGAGCTAGCCGGCTTCCACCATCGTCGCACAACAGCCTACCACCCGGCGTGCAATGGCCTCGTGGAGCGATTTCACAGACAGTTGAAAGCCGCTATCACCTGTCACGCGACTAGCAACTGGGTAGACACATTACCCTTGGTATTGCTCGGTATACGTAGTGCATACAAGGCGGATCTCAACGCTTCGACCGCTGAGCTCGTGTACGGGGAGCCACTTAGATTGCCGGGAGAGTTATTACACGCGAAGTCGCCAGATGACACTATTGACGTGACGGATTATGTCGCACGCCTGCGTAAGTTTGCCCATAACCTCACTCCAGTGCCGGCATCACGCCATACAAACAATAGACGAGTCTTCATATATAAGGACCTCAACACCGCCAGTCACGTGCTGCTCAGAGACGATGCGAGTCATCCACCACTGCAGCCAGCGTATACTGGTCCGTACGAAGTGCTCGAAAGAAGTGATAAAGTGTTTAAGTTGCGTGTGAGCGGCAAAAGTGTAACAGTGTCCATAGACCGCATTAAACCTGCATACATACTGGCTGACGTGCCGAACGTACCAATTCCTGTCCCGTCCATTCAACCTACTCCAGAGACTGAAAACACGGTCAAAAAGACAAAGTCAGGACGTACAGTGCGTGTCCCAGGTTATTACTAACGTAATTTTTATTTTTATTTATCTATCGCCCTTGACGGTCTCTGGAGGGGGGTGATGTGGGATCGGAATCGTATAATTTATAATTTGTTTTTGTTTGTATTAATTGGTAATTTATCGTGTATAAATTTCCCTAATTCATCCCCGTAAATAATATTTTTTACGCATAATTTTATATAGTTATAATAATTTATAACTTATATTAAGATTATATAATATGTAAATAAATAACTATCTCAATAATAACAACAAATAATGTATATCTAAAATCTTAAGATTTATATGTATATAAATCACTCGCGGACAGAGCGACCGATTTTCGTATTAGATAATCTAGGAATGCACTTTGTCGTGGAGTAAATAGATCGGGTCCCGCTGTAAGCGCTGCGCGCCGTACGGAACGGTCTAACGGCGGCCGTCGGCTGCAGCGCTGACAGCGATGTATTGCGCCCGCCAGCGCAGGCGCAGGCAGTTCATCCATGACCTCGCCGCGAGACGCATGCTCTTTTTATCGTGCTACCCAGCTAAATTGCATTCCGCTTGCATTGTATTTTAAATAGTTTATTCCTCGCTTTCGCTCTTTCTCCTGCTTCTCTCTATTGACTGATGTGTACTGTGCTGATTGTTCCTTCCGTGTGCCGTATTAATAGACAATAAATTGGTGTGTGCAACGAACGTTTAGTGCTTGTTATTTATCTCGGCACCTGCACCCGCTTACCGGCACGCTTGGCGACAGCATTAAGGCAAGTGTACCTACCACCATCTACATAAACATGGAGTCTTGTGTGTGTTGTCTGGTATTAGTTTATAAGCGGCTCTATTTGTAGATATTAAAATGAGGTTGATGAATAGCTATTTAAAACGCTAGGAGGATGAATATCGTTTTCTCTGTTCATTCATTCATTCATTTGACGACCACTTTAGCCTAGTTGGTAGTGACCCTGCCTACGAAGCAAGAGGTCCTGGGTTCGAATCCCGGTAAGGGCATTTATTTGTGTGATGAGCACGAACATTTGTTCCTGAGTCATGGATGTCTTCTATGTATTTAAGTATTTATTTATCTATATAAGTATGTTTATCGTCGTCTAGTACCCATAGTACAAGCTTTGCTTAGTTTGGGATTAGGTCGATTTGTGTAAGATTGTCCCCTAATATTTATTTATTTTTATTATTTATTTTATTTATTTATTCAGTCACAATTTACACTGTATATGAATTTTAGGTAGGTGCTAAGCTACCGAGCTTACCGTGGTTCAGGCATGCGGCTGTCAAGCGGCGGTCGTGAGTCCGAATTCCGGCTCATACCAATGAGTTTTACGGAACTTATGTATGGAATATTTACCGTTAACTTTTCGGTGAAGGAAAACATCGTGAGGAAACCGGTCTAATCCCAATAAGGTCTTGTTTTCCCTCTGGGTTGGATGGCAGTTCAGATGGCAGTCGCTTTCGTAAAACTAGTGCGTATGCCAAATCTTAGGATTAGGTGTCAAAGCGGACCCCGGGCTCTTTTAGGGCACAACCGGGAATAATGCTAGGAGAGGATGTGGATGAATTTTAGGTAGGTACATTAGAGTGTCATAAAGACCTATCATATCAAATATACAAAAAAAAGGATGTAAAGTCGAACTTACAATTACACTTTATAGCCAGGGATCACTAGGTGAGCATATTTAAGTAATTATTATAAACGTTTTTAGTTATTCTAATGACTGGAAATGAGTCTAAGGTTGGTTTGCACCAAACCGTCTGTAATTGTAAGCGGTGTTCGTTAAGATCTGAATGTATGGAAAGTTTGACAAGTTTCTATGGGATGACAGCTGCCAACGCCATATTTAACGTTGATCGGTCTGTACCTAATCATAAGCTGGTGCAACTCGCCCTAAGTTTATATCCCCAAATGCTTTTCGTAACGTAGTATAATCCCTGTTCGGAGCATTCCATACTAATATTATAAATGCGAAAGTGTGTCTGTCTCTCTGTCTGTCTGTCTGTTACCTCTTCACGCTTAAACCGCTGAACCGATTGAGATGAAATTTGGTATGGAGATAGTATGAATCCCAGGGAAGGACATAGGATAGTTATTATCCCGGATATCATCCCCTGAGGGGGTGAAATGGGGGATGAAAGTTTGTATCGAGCTACGATATAAACGAGTTTCACGCGGACGGAGTCGCGGGCAGAAGCTAGTATTGAAATAAAAATGCCTTTAATTTGGAAATTAAAAAATTATTATATCTTTGGAATGTTTATGAAATATAATAATACCTACGTACTTAAGTAAATTAATAAAACTTCGGCACACACAGATTATTTCGGTCTATTCGGTCAGTTTTGTCAGTTTGGCCAGTTAAATTGAATATGTGTTATGTTATGTACCTAGAGAGATCGCTCTTCAGCGATAAGACCGCCTGTTGTCTACCTCTACCTACATGTTATTGTATTGGTTTTCTTTTTAACTGCTTTGTTTGTGTGAAGTGTGCAATAAAGAGTATTTGTATTGTATTGTATTGTACCTTCTTGAAAATAAATTAAAAAAAACAACATTCTTAAAAAAAACGGGATTAACATGCCTATTCACTACAGAGTGAATAGGCATGTTAATCCCGTTTTTTTTAAGAATGTTTTTTTAAGAACGAGTTTTTTGTATAAAATATCCTCTAAAACACAGGTTTTAGAGGATATTTTATACAAAAAACTCGTTGAAGGGACATCGATAGTTACTACTACAAAGTAACTTCACCATACTCAATTTTCGGAACGTTTCGCGTGGACGTTAGGCAGATCTAAGTCTAATTTCATGAAATTACAGTTACGTTCTCCTAGCGCTCGTATGAAAAGTTACACAAACACCCCGCACGAGATTTTGTTATGTTCTAGTATTTAATATGACCCGTCACAATACCTTATTTCGTCATAAGATCCAAACAAAATCGTTTCACTTAGAAAACGCCACAGATAATTTAATCCGCGGGCCGGGCCATATATCAGGGTTAATGCCGTCGTCGTATTTGTCTTAATATTCTTCACGAGGCGATTAGCTTTGGCTAATTACGCTGTGGCGGCGGGCTCGTTCAATTTATGGCAAGTTTCAGTGTCCTGTTTAAGCCGAGTTTCAAGAATGCTGGGGACCGATTTTTGACTTTCGAGCGCTCGACTCTTTCACTCGAAAACTAACAAAAACGATGAAATGCTATTTTGAAATGACGATATAAAATTAAAAAAGAGCGGCATTGACCACTCGTATTCAATTCTATCGGTAGAAAGTAAGTGCCTGTAATTTTGACACTACAATAGCATTTACTTTTATTTAATTTTCGAGCGCTCGAAAGTCAAAAATCGCCCCCCTGATCTTTTGATAAAAGTTTTATTGATTTACAAGTACATACTCGTATGTTTCATAAGCATTCTAAAGTATTTTAGTAATTGTTTGTTTTTCAAATTAAAGACATTTTTTTATTTAAATATTGCTCTGAACAGGATTCTAGGCAGCAACCTTCTATCATACGCGGCCAGTCACTCCCAGCCAACTGAGCTACCAAAACGATATGCTCGGTCAAAAAAATTATAACTAGTACCCTCAATCAGTTAATAAAAAATTATAACTAGTACCCTCAGTCTTTCTTTTATTATGACATCTTTAGGAATTTATAATTTTTGTTAGGAGTCATTTCTGCCTACAAAATCAAATTATTAATGTTGAATATTCTCATGTTTTAAATCCTTAGTGTTATCAATTTCGCGAGCATTTTGAGACCCGAACTACCGCAGAAAGGGACACACAAAAATTCCGAACATTTCAAATTAATTTGTCCGAAAGCATCATTATTCCGAAATTTCAAAATTCCGAACGCCATTTACCGCTTAACGAAAATTTGGACACAGATTATTAAATTAATTTCATAAATAGGTTATGTTAGGTCAGTAGTATACCCTGAAAGATCAATAAAAAGACAGCGGAACACGGTTTACGGAATCATGAAATCCGGAAAAATATGCTTTCGCACAAATTACTCTTCGGTTCTCTTCTTATGTAGTGTACCCCGCAGAAAGGTGGTATTGTTTTTCCACTGAATATATGTCGGTTTGTGTGTATATATATATATATATCTCAGGCACAGTCTGCAGTCCCGTGTCTCGAACTCGAGTAATTATAATATAATCAGGTATTCGTTTTAAACCTAATAAATAATACTAAGTAGTACAAACGCGCGACCTTGTCTCTTCATTACTATTCCATTTAACGCTTTAACTGCCATGAACCCGCCGCGATACGCTTTCGAATACGAGAAAAACCACGGGTATATATAAGCATAATGTGACGTCACGCGGAACTTTAACGGGCTATATCTTCATCTTTTTTTTGTTAGATTGACAAAATAAAAAATACTGTAAATGTAACTGACGAACTAAACAGTTTGTTTTAGGAAAGTACCGAATTACTACACACACGCATCAGTGATACAGGCGCTGTTCGATACGTATGTACAATTAAGCTGCTACGGGCTACGGCGTAGCGTGGCGGATGATTTAGCTGTCCCATTTCATCCTCTTGCCTACAATGCTCAAAAAGAGACGGATAGTGTATGACGCTGCGACACATCTCGCGGGTCGTCCTGTGATAGCCGTTCTGTCGCGTCAAGACACGACACGTCAGATTATGAATCCGACTTTAAAACGGGAGGTGGAGAGAGGACGCGGACAAAAGGATTTTGTTGTAATTTTCAAGCTACCGCTCCTTAATACAATTTCTTTTAATTCTAAACTAGCTGATGCCCGCGGCTTCGGCCGCGTGGTTATAAGAAAATGTAACATATTTAAATTTTCCCGTGGGAATTAGATGTTTTCCAGCTGGAAAAAGTAGCCTATGTCACTCTCCAGCCTCTAAACTATCTCCATACAAAAAATCACATTAATACGACGCTCCGTTGCGACGTCAAAGAAGGACAACCAAACACACACACACACACACTTTCGCATTTAAAGAAAGAGAAAGAAAGAAAACATTTATTCGTGGACAAAACAATGGGTATACAAAACAAAACACAGTAAAGTAAAAGTAGCAGGGTCCACGAAAAGGCCCCGACTCAGCATGGTGCTAACCTAGGAGGCCAGCGCTGGTCTTCCGTCGGAACCTTTACATGAGTTACCTCCTGGAAGGCAAAACAAAACAAATACCTACGCTAAAACATATTTTAAATATTAGTAAGAATGTAAACGGTACAATGGAACAGTAACCTGTTGATTGGCCACAAAGCGGCCATCTATGCTAATATCTGCACATAGATTCAATTTGTACGAACTTTTATGGTCCCTCCACACGCTACTAATACTGCGCTGCATTTTTTAAATCGGGTTAACGGGTCGATTTTGTTATTTCGTTCAACGTGTGAAATTACTAGTTAAAACATTATTTTATGAAAGGTTTTTCCCAGCAGTTTAATATCAGGTATTCATGCAGATCAGTCATTTATTCCCTAGCATATATTTAATAACAGATATTATTTACCCGTTGTGAAATATCCTTCTAGTTTTTTATTAACTTGTGTAGGTTTTTTATTAACGGCAATTTTACAAGTTCCTTGGATAGTTTTTTAAGGGTTCCGTACCGCAAAAGGTCAAAATGGAACCCTTATACGATCATTTTGTTGTCCGTTTGTCTGTCAAGACCATTTATCTCGAGGACGCCTGGAGGTATCGAGTTGAAATTAAAACCTACTAACATACTCAGGTCCAGTCTCTTGAAGCTCTGAAAAAAACAAACTTCTAAGTTAACGTAAAAAAAAGATGTCGCAAAAAAATTATATTTCGACACTCAAGGGAATCGCAATTTATAGGGTACTTTCCGTTGACCTAGAAGTATGAAATTTGGCAAGTAAGACGATAGTCTTATATTACAGGTACTGTGAAAAATCTGAGAAACTAACTAAATAATTAAAGTACGGTACCGTAAAATGGGGTGAGTAGGGTTCGCGGGGAGAGTTGGGTTATGAATGGGGAGAGAAGGTATGAAAGGGGGGTGAGATGGTTTTTTAAGGCTACTGCTACAAAAATAATGTATTCCAATTTAAAATGTAGCTATAGTAATAATCATAATAAAAAAACGATCCAACAATCTTCCAAATTCACCTTTGTATGAAAACCCATCTCACCCTAATTACGAGGGACTAGGGGTGAGGTGGGTTTTCCTGTTTATCGTCAAAGTTATGAAATGGAACTACCCAAAATAAAATAAAAACTAAAATACAAACGTCCGGAACACTTATTATATACACCATTCAGTTTGTATAAGTAAAAATAAAATGTTATCGAGGTTTGAATGTCAGTTTTCACCCACTCACCCCATTTTACGGTACCCTCGGTGGGCAAGCCCGATTCGCACTTGTCCGGTTTTTTAAAAATATCTTATAAATATATTTAATAAATATTTATAATATAACAAATCAACGTTCTAGAATACTTAACATAGTAAGCAGTTAGTAGGGTGAATTTCAAACATCCTGATTTACAGATAAAGGCGAGTGTGTTCAGCGCATTAGCAGACCTAATTTGACAGTAATAAGGTTTAACTAACAATTTTGGCTCAGTGATCCAAAAAACCCTTTGTGGCCTCCAAAACGAGAGTACGTATGCCAGTTATCCCGAAGCTCCCCCCGCGACAATTGCGATGCCGCACTGAACAGTTTTTCTATGATATACAATGATATCTAAAGGAACAAGTATATGCTTGAAGAATGGATGATGGTTAAAATGGAGAATGGGCGAAAGATGGAATGAATTATGTGCCGGTCAACTTTTTCAGGCTTGACTTGAGGCTGACTATGGTGGCGGCGAGTTTGCAGAGAATGGCTACCGTGGTTTCTTTTCTAATGAGTTTTTACGAAATGATTTAAAGGATTTAGTTGTAATTTATCCAGGGATCACAATAAAACTAGTTGAGTACAGCTCGAGTAGGTACAGTCGAGTTCTCCAATATACAGACAACCTTTCAAAAATATCTACACATGTGTCTTATGTCAGTAACAATAAAGTCTATGTATAGGTATTTTTGAAAGGTTGTCTGTGTAGATATTGGAGAACTCGACTGTACAGTCTGTTTTATGAATAGAAGACCGTCTGCGCTCGCGCCACGCCCATCGCCACCTCTTGATCCAATATGGTGCGGGGCAAAACAACACAATCGACTGTGCTGGTTGACCCCTAGATACATCACAAGCAATCTTTTGTATCTATATTTCTGCAGCGAAGACTAGGGTTGCCTGTTTCACTTTACGACTTGCGATTCTGCATTGTTGTGTCAGTTTTCACTACGTTTTCGTAAGCTCTCAATGTGAAAGCGGTGCAAGAAAGCAGGATTCAAAATACCCAAAATGTTACTCATACGTCTAAATAATGTGCTGTATCGAGTCTGTAAGATCTACACTCTACATGGTCTTTAACTGGTGACAGTAGGCAGACCGTGTACTAATTTGCCACCTTCGTGGTATATTTGATGGAAATTAAGTGATGTGATTAACGGTGTCAACTGAGGCAGTGGCAGTGCCAGGCACTGGGTCATTTAGCTTGAAATTAAATGAAATGAAATCTCATTTATTTGCGTTACATAAACCTCACATGAGATGTCTTGGTTACTGGAGTTATAAACTTGCATGTATTGAGTACGAAACCTACTTGCTTCATTATATCCACTGTATCGTTTAGCGCAGACGCAACTCGTCGCAGACAGTGCGGGGGTAGGACAAGTTTTTTGGCAAAATTTCAATCCTAGCGGGCCACGGGAAATTTAGACAAACACCGATTCATGAATAAAAGATGCTAGAAAGCCGATCCGTCTCCAGTCGATATAAACTCTGGCTGGACTGCAAGTCTACAGCCAAAACAGCCTTATCGCAAAAGCCCAAGGTTGAAACTCCCACGTCCGGGCTGCAGAAGATCGTTGTGAAGACATTTGTAGGGTTGCGATATTTTTTCGATGTTATTTGGTGATCCTTTGATATTGTCTTCCAATTCGAATTTGTATTAAAATTACTTTGCCGTTTGGATCATACAGTTGCAGTTCACGCTTGTAGTTTGACCGAATCCTTTACTTTTTTATCTTGGTTACTTTATTTCACTTCCAGCTGCCCTCGCGACAGGTCTAGGTATTTTACATACTTACTGATGAAAGTTTTTTTCATCGGAAAGGTAGACCGTTATGCATTATTCAATAATGCGATCAAAATTACAATCTAACGCTATAACAATCAGACAATGATTTAACTTGTCAGGTTCCTGAGTTATATGACATGCAATAATTTCGAAAATGTTATTGAAAAATATTACAAAACAACCTGAACTTCAACATGAATCAATAAAAGATCTTATTTAATTGTGGGGCAAATTGCAAAAGAATCATATTTGCAGTACTTCGAAATTACCCCGTGTTTACAAAATTATCTGTTCCTTAAAAAAAGGTATTCAAAATAATATTTTTAATAACAATTATTTTCTAAACTCAGCAATAATTTAAAAAAGTATTTCACCAAGCGTTGATCAATATATCCAATTTCACAAAACTGCCATTACTCGTGAAGTATAAAATGCGATTTTCAAGTCCAAAGTTCAAGTACGAACCATACTCTCCACTCTCCCAAACATATCGAAAATAACCCAAAGCACCTTAAGTGCGTTTATTTCTTTGACAATATTTCCCAGAAGTAGGAAAGCAAACATTCAACATTTGCACGTCAGTTTGAATAATTTTGCACCTTGGGATAAATGTCGCATTAGTTCAATGAGTAATTTCACGGCACTTCTCTCGCTTACCCTTACACAGAGGCACTCGCGTCAGTTTTATCGCCGGAAGTCCAGAGCCAAGCTTATACGGAAACATGTCCCTGCAACGAAATAGAACTCCAACTTGTTACGTAGACTTCTGAAGGCTTAAAAGGAGTAAACGCTTGAAATATGAACGTAGAGACGCAAGTTTCATTCCCATGCGTTTAATACGAGAATTACCCTCTAAAGTACTGTACCTTCAATCCGTGCATGAATCGCAATTTGAAAATAAAACTAAGCAAGAAACTTTGCCAAGAAAGCTTTCACCGCAAGCGTTCGGAACATATTTTAAATCGCTCCTTTGAGATACGCGTGGCGCGCACGCCAGTCCCACCCTTAATCCTTGCTACCAACGATGTATTTTCGTCTGCAGTTGGTAAGGATGAAACGTAACGCATTCAAAGGAACTTGGGGCATGTTTCCACGGGCTAAGGTGGATATCGGGGAGCCGTCGCGAGTCCCAGCAGTGGGAATCCAGCGGAGGACATGTCGTACAGTCAACTTGTTTATTGTCAAGAATTGCTTAAAGTAGTGACGTTTGCCGCTTCTTTGATTCTTTTATGCGGGAAGTGGGAAATGTTTGGGCATTTACCTGTTTAAAAGAGGAATATTTCGGGTAATATTCGAGGGAGATAGAGATATATTTTATTAAAGCCAATGTAGCCCAGCGGTAAGGCACGCGACTTTCAATCTGGAGGTCGCGGAATCGAACCCCGCCTCATACCACTTTTTTTTTCTAAATCGTATGTACCTACAAAATATCGTGAAGTGAATTTTGGTGAAGGAAAACATCCTAAGTAAACAGGTCTAATCCCACCCAATAATTCCAATCAAGTCTATCTGAGTTGGAAGGTCAGGTGGTAGCCACTATCGTAAAAACTAGTGCCTACGCCAAATCTTGAGATTAGGTGCCCAGGACTTGTTTAACGCAGTACCGGAAACAACACCAGGATCACGATTATTCGTTATTATTATTATTAGTTTTTGATGACGACCTTGTGGCGCATCACTAGCGTACTACTTAAAGGAGCATTAACACCAAACAATAGAAGTATTGTTCCTTGGTTACACATCTTCGATCAAAATACTTCGATGTCAAAATAGCTTAATGAATAAGGTACAACTGTCAAATCATCTCACGCCTAGTGGTGTTCTACTTATCGATACACACATCGACGGAAAGTATGTATTAAAACTATTCTAATTTGAGTAGTTTAAGCGGCTTATAATCAACAAGAATTTATAAATTAAAGTAACAATTGAACTTTGCTAATAGTATGTGTGAAACATAAGTACAGAGCCAATATTTTCTCAAATTAAAGAAATGTGACGTATCGGGGTAAAATTATCTTGTCTGTCGCATTAGGCTTCAGGCGCGAGGTGACAGGTGAGGTGAGAGGTGAGGTGACCTGTGAGGTGATGTCTTGGGACGCCGTCGCGAAATATATCATTATTTTAGTGAATTAGACCCCAGGGTTCACAGGTCACATGCACACACACGGATTAACACGCGGGGCAATAGATTAGGTAAGTGACGTCGCGAGCTGAAGCGAGATATGCCTTGTTCAACTGCATGCAAGGGTCATCCGTCTGTCAACTTCATCAGCTTGGCGCGGTAAGCCCGAGAGGTGGGGATGCATAGGGGTGAAGACTCATGTTAAAATTGATAACGTAGTGTTGCTAAATGGATAGTAAACCATCAAATTATTGTAACAAAATACTAAAATCATATAAGATGAAGAAGGACCTTATGCGTTTTTTTTGTTGTCCGAGAGTAAATTTAAAGCTAGAATCCTTGCGCTTTTATAAAAACAAAATAGATTAACAACTATGGACCTAAACGTGATTCTCCATACAACGATAGAGCGTTTCTAAAAAAAAATGCCACTATTATTAATTGTACTTCTATGAATTTTTTGTTAACTATTTCCACTCAGAATCAGGAGCACTTTCGACCCTGGTAGGAAAAAAAACTGTCCCAAAGATATTTTTCCTATTGTGTTACTATTTATCCTATACTTTGTATGGTGGTAACACAATAGGAAAGTGCAAAAAATTATGGACATTTTGGGACACTTTTTTTCTCCTATTGGGATGGAAAGACATCGTGATTTTGAGTAGAAATAACATAAAAGTTGCAGAAAATCTCCGAAAAAATGTAGTGGCATTTTTTTTGAGAAACGCTCGATTAGTACAAATAGCAGATTGTGCCGTTATACTTTTATGTCAACTGCATTTTCGGATTTTTGCATACCTAAATAGCATAAGAAAATTAATAAAATCAGGGGAAATAATTCGTGTAGTTTTGTAAATTGGTACAATTATACCTTGTGGTGTCCAGATAAACATACTTAAAGTCCTCGAGGGTGGGGGCTGTGCTGAGTGTGTAGGGGGGGGTTGAAGGTACTTTTTTTCAGATTTTCGTACATATCTCGAATATCTGTACGAATAACGTTATAATAACTTCAGACAAAAGATTGTACATAAAATTTCCTACAAAATTGGTTATTATTATTTTTACTCTACGATCAATACTTTGGGAGCTACAGGGTGTTAAAGTTAACAAAGAGATAAAAAATAGTCGATTTAAGAAAACGTCTTTTTTTCGTAGTTGCTCATCATTACTATTATAATTACTTCGGATAAAAGTTTCTCCATAAAATTTGCTACAAAATTGATCATATTTATTTTTACTCTACGATCGATACTTTAGGAGCTACAGGATGTTTAAGTTAAAAAAATAGTCGATTTAAGAAAACGTGTTTTCGTAGTTGTTCGTCATAATTAATTTTTATTTTAGGATAAGCAAGCTTAGTCACCTGCTTATCGAATATACAATTCCCATGTCGATCCATTGAGAAATTCTTAACAAAAGAAACATATAAAGCTGCAAAACCACTGATTTCTCCCTGACATAGTTCTCCGGGAAAGAGTACAATTACGACCTGGTGATGTATGGAACAAGTGTAGGGTCTCTCCGTGTGACCCCCAGAAAAATCCGTCATTTCAAGATTTGCCTTGGGGTAAAAAGTTGGAGTACAGCCTGGCTAAACGGTCAGACCTAGGTCAGGGGTGCTCGACCAAATGTCATAGGTAACCGCGTGCAGTTTTTGATGTCCCTTAATTTTATACACTAAACACTAATTGCATGCTAGAAGCTTCTGTCTGCTAGAAGTACCTTAGACTTTTGATGATCGGTGAGTCAGTGAGTGACAAAATTAAGAAACTTTGATTAGTTATAATTTTTAAACTACTTGTTCAAATTGAATTAAATTTGAAATATATAGTGTTCATACAATGCGTGCTTGGTTACTGAAAATCCAGGCTTCTAGTTTTATACAAAACGAAGTTATAGGGGCGTCGAAAATGGCCTGAACTGCTTCGAGAAAAGGATGGTACGGCCGTGCCGCTGTTATGCTTGACTTGGCGGGGGCACTGCCGTGCCTCCAGATCATTTAGCGTTTTGGGCTGCCGCCAGCAAGGTCAACCTTTGTCTCAATTTTTTGGGTATATATGTTCTTTAATCGTAGTTGCTCCCATGCAAATATTTGTTCACCTTCCAAAACTGGTTTGAATGGCATCGGAAAAGATCATAGATCTACACTCCGTTGTAGTAAGTAAGCTTGCAAGTCAAAACTAGCGACCCTTCTTTGAAATCCTGTAATAGAGTAATTTTTTAGTGTAATGACGTTCCAGCGATAGAATATGATGATGAAGTATGAACATTTCTTTGAACTCGACCTAAATGACTTTCTTGTCTAGAGTCTACGCGGACAATGTCGCAGGAAAAAGCTAGTAACTTTATAATCGCGGCACGTTTGCAGTAATTCTGATTCAAATAATATATTTGTATGTATAACTTAAGTGGCAGTGGGCGGGGCACATTGCACGTAGAACCGATGGCCGTTGGGGCGGAAAGCTTCTCGTGTGGCGACCACGTACCGGAAGGCGCAGCGTGGGTAGGCCCCCCACAAGGTGGACTGATGACCTGGTAAAGGTCGCGGGAGTCCGCTGGATGCGGGTGGCGCAGGACCGGTCATTGTGGCACTCTTTGAGGGAGGCCTATGTCCAGCAGTGGACGTCTTTCGGCTGAAATTATAATGATGATGAGAAATATATTTGACCGTAACCAGTCGTGCCTGTGCCTGTCGAGAACGAGCCTTCTCGTAAAAACAAACCGCATATCGAAGGAAACCGACTAGCCAGCTTTCACTAAGTTACCATACAGCGCTGTTGTAGACCAGTTTATATCTGACCTCTGATTTCAAATAGCTGTTACTGTACTGGGGAACGAGTTGTATTGGGACTTGGGATAAGTCCTCAGACGATGGGTAACTGGACTGGTTTACCGGACTGCCTCTCTATTCACAGGAGGTTTTGGCATCTCAGGCCTCATCACTAGTATAATTTGACCTCCATATCTGTGGCTACGGATATTAATTTGGTATTGCTCTTTTACACACGCTATTTTCTTAAAAAGGTATTCTGGTCGGTTTGGTGTGCACGATTTTTTGTACAAAAAAAGCCATGTGCAGTTCTCTACGAAAACTCATCTTAAGGATTCCTTTTTCGTTAGGATAAGGCGTTATATGCGCTCGACGTGGGATATTGAAACAAAACCTAGTTCTCTACGAAAAGTCATCTTAAGGATTCCTTTTTCGTTAAGATAAGGCGTTATGTGCGCTCTACGTGGGATATTGAAACAAAACCTAGTTCTCTATGAAAAGTCATCTTAAGGATTCCTTTTTCGTTAAGGTAAGGCGTTATGTGCGCTCGACGTAGGATATTGAAACCAAACATAGTTATCTACGAAAAGTCATCTTAAAATTCCTTTTTCGTTAAGATAAGGCGTTATGTGCGCTCGACGTGGGATATTAAAATAAAACCTTGCAAACGCGTTTTGGACACGCTGAACTGGCTTGAGCAGTTTTTCCAAACAGCGTAGGAACGTAAACAGTGTCGCAATAATTAAATTGAGAGAGCACTAAGGATTCAACTAGCAAAATGCGAACTTTTTCAGATAGATGCTTCCTGAGACCGTATAATATCTTTAGGCGGTAAAAAGCATTCCGTATTTTCCCATTTACACGCTCGGTATAGCGTAATTCAACTAGCAACCGGAGATTTTTAGCTGTGGATGATAATTCCATGCGATTTGCGTTTATTTGGAGTTTAGGCTGTAAATCCTTTATTTTTTGACACAGATGCTTTGTTCCCAATATATAGGTATTTCGTTTTTGTTGAAGGTGGTTGTTTTTTGCATAGAATTCAGTTATAATATAAACTTTAAAATAAATCATGTCAAGTGCATTCAGCCTGCTTGCAGGCGTGCAAACATTTTTGAGGGGCATATATATGCCTGCTATGCACATGGCCAGAGGCCTCTAACACGGAAGGAACTGACAGTAATCCCCACGCTACGCTAGCCCGAAGCGGGTGGGGACTTCACATACACTTTTGATTTTCTGCGCAGATGTAACTATGCAGTTTTCCCAAATATGTTTTGTTGACCCAGGAGAGTTAGTAAATGTATATAAGCATACAATATGCAACTTATACGACCCTCTATGGCCTAGGTAAGAAAGCTGCACGTGCACGTTTACGTGCGAATAAGTGTCCCTAAATAATGAAATACCTTAATCCAACTCCCAATAAACTGGAAATGGAGTCCTAAAACCTATTGGAGTTTTGTTTACGATGGAGCTATAAGTCGAATAAGGAGCCAAATTGACTCGTATATGTTTCATTATTTACCCGCGAAAAGCGGATTTACCCTATATAAAGGCAATGATGTCAAAACTGCGGCGTTTGGTGTAAGCCACGGGCGCCGCGGGAACTGGCAGCGATGTTGGTTTATTTAATCAGACATCATACATTGTGAGTTGGTATAGACAATGTCATTCAAAATGATTAATTAAGTTTAATCAAGCATTACGTTTGAAATTGTTTGAACCAACTCCCTTAACATCAGAACGCTATATTAAAAAGCTACATTTTTGATGCCTGGTTATCATACAATACAGATAGCTATTGTGCATGCTCTTTATGAACATTTCACTAAAACAAATCACATACATGATAATATATCTTATAGTTAAGTCTTTCTTATACTTAGTCAAGTTGTTTATACTCTGTGTGTGTTTCACCTACTCAAATCATATGATTATTTTGCATCGTCTCCACCGCCCAAAGGTTATCTGGAAGAGATCGCTATTCACTTCAATTTACCTCTGTTTCTGTTATGTACTATTTCTGGTAAGCAATTAAGAATGTTTATATTGTATTGTAAATGGCCGCAAAAAACAGCAAAGATATATAATAATCTTGACTTTCGATTGAACCCTTTGGACCCCTTGGACATCTAATGGTGTTACATGTGGCAGTGCCCCCGATGCCAAGAACGACTCTAAGTGTTATTGGCATACGCTGTCAAGGTCACTTCATGCTTTCCAGTTAACATTCACACTCTTATAAAAAAAAAAGGCGTACTGGTTTCACTTTCAGACGTTAAGAATAAAATCCTTCGTCGGATTAAAAAACCGCACTCAAATCGGTTGATCCGTTTGGGAGCTTTGACGCTGCAGACAGACACACAGATACAAGGAAACTTGTGTTTAACCTATCAAATAACCTCATTTGGATCGGGGGTTAAAAACATTGCAGAATACAAACATTTCAAGTGTATGTTAACCTAAAGCGATCTTATCGCAAATGAGCAATTTCTTCTTAACAATCTTAATCGCGAAAATAAACTTTTAGAAACGCATTGTTGCATTTTGAAACGGGTTCCTTTCGGTTACAGTCAGCGTCACATAGTTAAAAGCAGTCAAGGTAGCCAAATATTTCGCTACACGTCTTTATTACTGTAAGAATAAGGGTGTGTTACGAAATATTTGGCTATTCTGGCTGCTACTAACTATATGACGCTGACTGTACAATTTAAGAATAAGAAGAATAAGAATAAGAATTTATTTATTTAGCACACAAAACACGGAAAAAGAAATGCAATCAAAAAGGTAACCTTATATTACAGTGCTAAACGGGAGCCTCACTCAGCATGTTGTCACGGGGCCGTGACGCTGGCCTTCAGAGGAATTTGCTCCCACGCCCGTCTCTTGAATGAGCTATACATTGATTGAGCATCCTGAATGATTTCTCAACAAAGACGTAAACAGGTTTTATAAAAGTCGGGGACAGTCAGAGTACAGTCCCCTAAGTCATGTTCCTAAAGAATATCAAGATACTTCTACTTCAAACGAATGTAAATCAAATACAATTCGATTTTCATTTGTTTAGCCCGTGAGGTGTCGGGTTAGAATTTCACCACCCCCTTTCTTCCCGTGGGTGTCTTAAAAGTCGACTGAGGGAGCAGGTTTGAAGTGTGTTGTGGGCGATGGGCAGCAACCTATCACTGCATATCACATTTTGTCGATCTTTTATACTCACAGTTATGCTAAAAGTGGTGTACATACATTCACGCCTTTATTCCCTTTTGGGAATAAAGGCGTGAATGTATGTATGTATGTATGTATTTGTTTTGCTTCGTTTGATTGTAGAACAAGTGAAAATTAAATAGGTATCCGAATCGCTTGGTTCAAATAAGATTGTTTTTTATTGTAAGAGGTGTCAGGAGAGTTGTCTACGGTAATAGTTAAAGGGTGGGTTGCACCAAATAAGCGGTGTTCGTTAAAATGTGAATGTATGGAAAGCTTCACAAGTTTTAGCAGTGTTTACGTTGATAGGTCTGTAGTTGTAAGTCGGTCCAACCCGCTCTAAGTCCGTATACGCTTGTTTGCCAATACGAAAGTAATAAAACGCTCTTCGCCGCTCGCTTGCGCCCCCGATCATAGTTGTCGGAGGCTGGCGTCGTTGTTAACTACGACAAACACAATTACTACCGCACACAAACTGCCCTTCCAGAGCAACAGGATATTTACACTTATACTTAAACCATGAACAATTTCACCACCGAAAATCGGAACTCACCAAACTTAGAAGTGGGCCAACTTTTGCGCGACTGCGGAGTAAGACGCAGGCAGTGTTGTGTCCTATTTATTTAGTTTATTGGACTTTTCACTTAGAATTAAGTGTTGTACTTTAAATTACAGAATACTCTTTGCTGAGTCGGAACTGAACAGTGTTACAAACGTATAGGACTACCTATGATGTATACCAACCGTGCTATAAATTTTAAGTGCCTATTTATGTATTTCAAATAAATCTAAATAAATCTTATGACACAATTGTTCAATCGTGCCAGAGGCGGCTCACTCTGTCGCGCCGCTAGAAGTACATGCCGGCGGCCCACTTAGTTGGCATGTTAAGCGGATGCCTTGATTCGAATCGAACACGCCCCCTAGACAAAGACACGCGTATGCCTTCCGCGCACGGGAAAAAGAGATGCAACACTTTAGCTTTTTTGGACAAATTTCGATAAATACCTAACTTAGAGAAGTTTTATTTAAATTTCATAAAGTGATATTTTAGATGAGATAAAATACTATACTTAGTGTTAACTTGATTGTGTCGTAAAATAATGTATCGTTTTAGTAGGCTGAGTGAAAAAAGGAAAATACACACCCAGCTTTGGAATTTTTTTCTATCGAGGAAATTTTAAGCAATCATGTATCGGTAAAATCACAAAAACAATCATATAGTCAAGATTCATATATCTGAAAATCAGACCTTATTGTTTCTTAATCTAGTCAGAACGGCGTTTCAAAGCACGCGATAATTTCCAATGCACCGACTTAAGGGTTGACGCGCGCTGTTGCGGAACGCACGTGTTTGCGCTTTACATCATTCGATTAGTTAATGTAACTTTCCAAATTATCTGTCGACAAGTAGTTACTTTTAAAATGAATTCTAGCAAAGAAACGGAATGTCCACTTGCGGTGCCTTATCGGTACCGCAAGCACATAATAAATAATAGCCGCCGGCGCCGCGTCGTCTAGTTATATTGTACAACTATGTAAATTTTTTCAAAAACAAACCTTTACATTGAGTATTAAATTATGCCTTCGTTTTACATTTTTTCAGAAACTGACAGTCATGATGTATCCCTATTTAGTGGCAAATAACATAGCTTTTGTGTCTCATTCATAAAACGAATTCACAATATTGTAACACTTACACTAACGTATGATTTAATTGGTTCTAGCTGGCGGCAACCCCAGCACTAACGCGCGGCCTCCGAAAGAGCGCGCCACATGCGATAGAAAGAAATGGCAACGTTTAGGCACGTTCGGCATACCTAAACAGGGGATTTGTTAACAGAGGATCTTCTGTACGTAGTACTATTAGGTATTTATTCTGTGATAATACTAAAACGAGTACTTCAATCCCATTTAGAGAACTTTGACTACCTACCTATGTAGGTCAATCTATTTTAATTTTTCATGAGTTTGTGCGACGTGTATGTTTTTTTGAAGTGTGATTTTTTTATACGTATAGTTCATCAAACATTGTATGTCGTGATTTACAAACTAAAGCCGCCTTTATACTCAGGCTATGCATCCTCAGTGTGCCCAGCCCATTGTGGTTTTAGTAAAAACGCGGCTTAA
The DNA here is from genome assembly GCA_947049275.1 of Epinotia bilunana. Classification (NCBI taxonomy): domain Eukaryota; kingdom Metazoa; phylum Arthropoda; class Insecta; order Lepidoptera; family Tortricidae; genus Epinotia; species Epinotia bilunana. Next base: position 9,639,619 of record OX346267.1, on the reverse strand, counting down.
GCTAACAAGATTGAAATACCTAACATATTTTTTTTATTAATGAATCGGTATATTTTTGGGTCAAAAATCATATTTAATGTAAACCATCGAGACAGCGATACATCTGTATTTGTATAATCATGTACTCTGTGGTGATGTTTCAATTATCTTTTATAAGCGCCTTTGTTATAAAAGCGCGTTATTATCATACAATAAAGTTAAGTACATAAGTGCACAAAGCGTCCCGCAGCCGACGAATAAAATTGTGAAGGCTGCCTCGTAAATTGGTGTTTAGGAGCCGGCGGCGGAAAGCACTAAATAAAACCATTCTCCAGGCTTCCGCTTGATGCCTACATTTCATAAAATAACAATTTAACAAAGCTAACAACGGCTACTTTACTGAGCTACAAACATTTTGAATAGTGAAACGTGTTCTTTGGACGAGTTAAACTTGCGCTGCCAATTATTGCGAGGAATGAGCGCGAAGAAGCTTACGCTCTTAGTTTTTGCTGGTTTTAAGTCTTCTTGAAAATGTGTTGCTTGAGAACTTAAAGAAGTTTGATACGGGAGGAAAGCTGCTCCAGCTGTTTTGTTGAAAATGCATATACAGTGCGCGCCACATAAGTTTGCGTCTGTGATTTAGGTACTAGCACAGAATAAGTAACAGTACTACGTACAGAAGGTTCTCTGTTAACAAATTCCCTGTTTACATACGCTAAACGTGCCTAAATGTGGCCATCTCTTTTTATCGCATGCAACGCGTTCTTTCGGAGGCCAAGCCTTAGAGCTAGGGTTGCCGCCAGTTCGACCTATTAAATTATACGATTTATTCGTTACTATAATAGTGTATATTACTTACGATGTTACGATTATTCTTTATTTAATGGTAATAATAAAATGGTGTTTGTTTACTAGTCTATGTATGTGTGTTTGTAGGTTTTACGTAGTTATGGAGATTTTATCGAGGAACTATGTTAAATCATGTGATGTCGTTACTAATATTCACATAAAACTGAATGAAAGAATTATCTGCAAAACAACTAGATAATTGATTACGCTGACTCTTGTACTAGGTACGTTGCCAGCTCGCTTCATCTTGAGTGTCGCGGCGCCTGCTGGCGTGGCTAGTAGAGACTATTACTTATTCTGTGCTGGCTAACTAACCTACCTGTCCAATTTTTAGCATTAGGACCCTTCTTTCAATGATAAAACTTTTAAATTGAGCGTGAAGAATATGTTATGAATTAATTCAACAATACGTTAAGCTAAAACGTTATGCGACACAGCAGGTTTAACCTTTTTCTGGTAAGTACTTAGGCATAAATATTTAGGAGGCGAATGACGAGCAAAGCGCGAACGCGTGCGTTCTGTAGCGGCGCGTGGCAATCACTAATAGACCGTTTAAACACGGCCGGCTGGCATGTACAAACGACAACACTGTCAACTGACCATCCTGTGTTTATATAGAACCTTATTACAATGCACTTAAGGTGCACCGATGGTCAGTTAGCTGTGTTGTCGATAGTACTTGTAGCGGCGCGACGAAATTACAGAGTGAACCACCCTTGGTACTATCGACAACACAGCTAACTGACCATCGGTGCACCTTAAATGCATTATTATAAGGTTCTATATAAACACAGGATGGTCAGTTAACACTGTTGTCGTGTGTTTGTACTAGTAGCGTCATAGAGGGGTCAGAGAGGTGCTACGGGTGTGCGGAAGCGGGACGTGACTTGAGGCTAACTTCAGAGACTCAAACTTATGTGGCGCGTATTGTAACATTATCTCGCTGAAGTAAACACACACCCGCATACATATAACAACATCGCGCTACCGGGCTAGCACAACTGTCGCCGCGACGTGACGGTTGATAAAATAAAACCGGCCAAGTGCGTGTCGGGCCACGCGCAGTGTAGAGTTCTGTAGTTGCCTGTCTGTTTTGTTACATCAACACGCGTCAAGTAAATGGCGAGGTTGCGTCGGCCGAATTTGTGCGAAAGATGGCCTTTTAAGTTGGTCGCGTAATACTCGGTAACTAGTGCCTACTTAGCCATGATAGATTTCCTTTTAAATTCATTACATGTTCTACTGCCACGAATTTTTGGGACATGACTCGAACAAAAATTAGGGCTCTAAAGCCCAATATCTCGCAAACGAATCACTGAGTTGAAAATAGGTTATAAGAAACCCGTAATACTTTTGAACAAGCTATCCAAAAATATCTCACACTATGGGTTTATCAAGAAAAAAATTACATTCCCACTACCTAAAGTAGGGGAGGTACCCTAAAAAAAAACGAGATTATATTCTACTGTTTTGTCGATGTCGGCGTGATTGATTGCCTATGCCGAATTACAGTTTTCTATTAGTAAGGGGTACTGAGCACAGTGTGAGTGGGACAGAATTCACTGAGTCACGCGCGACGGACTTGGCAGCCAAGCTGTGCTCGACGCACTCTTGATCACTCCTGACACATTCGCTTGGCACGCGTAGAAACGTTTACGCGAAAGAGATTCAAATCGTGACTGACGATTTAAAAAATTAACCTCCTGACCATGTTAGAACATACCACATCTAGTTTTTCAAGGGTTACTGACGATGATATTCTCTAACGCCCCCTACTCAATCACCCTGCTGATCTGCCTACCACGCAGCACTACATCATTTTGTGACTCGGCCCGCTACCAGGCCTGTCCCCCTTACCTCGGAGGGCAATTCACTCTAATGCGGTGGACACTGTTGCTGACAAAGGCTAGAATAGAGGGACTCACATACATACATGTGTGACAAACATATAAGCATAGACAATACCACAAGTAGAAACGAGATACAATGTCAAATCTCCTGTCCCTCAGCGTGTATAGCCTTTTTTTGTTTGCCACCTTGAGTGTCAACCTCCTGTCAAAATATTGTACTGAAGCTGACGTCACGGATATAATACGACTAAAGTATACAGACAGGAGATGTCAACGATGTATTTTCTAAAGTATAACCAAGATGATCAAGACTAGCATTAACTAAATTAAATTAAAACTAAGGTTAATCTAAAAAAGGGCCCCGAGGCATTGTACCGAGGATGCTGGCGGTATTTCCTCGCTGAATTGCAATGCTGATGATTTAGTGATATACGATGTATTAGTCTTCTGATCTTTCCCAATTTAGGCAGGTTAATTTACCTATCTCTATCCCTTTCAGGCTACTATTCAAGTTTTAAGTTTCTTTATTTGGCCAAGTAACAAAATAACAATAACATCTAGCACGTCCTGATACATAATACTTTATCTTAATTAAATCATGCACTTATAAAATAGGATATGATATCAATATAAAAAAGTTTGCAAGTCAAATGTAATTCGGTTATCTACGTACTGTATAACCTCTTTCTACGTTTCACGACGTGAAGACTCCAATGAAACATAATTTACTTTAAAAACAAAGTTTTAACCGACTTCAATTTAGTACTCCGCCAAGCCACGTTCAAAAAAAAGGAGGTTCTCAATTCGGTTGTATATTTTTTTTTTTTCAATGTTTGTTACCTCAGAACTCCGTCATTGATGAGCCGATTGATAAATTATTATTTTTTTGTTGGTAAATATATACTTCCAGGTGGGTCCCATTTTTTTGAAAATTCAATTGGATGATGAGATCCATGAGGAATTGAGGGAACTCCTCAATTATATTAGGCACCCGTGTAGTGATTTTGGTATTTTCTATTATAACTCGTGTATTTACATCCGGAAATCATAAATTGGTGGAGTGGAATTGATGATGAAGACCACAGATGACTTATGGAATTCCTCAATTATGTACTTAAAAGTACAAAAGTATATCACAGATTCTGATAAGATTCCGTTGAAACAGCAACTAATGAAGTGCCAAGGGCGATCCTTGTGGAATTGACGGAAGTCCTCAAATATTATCGGGTCACATACAGCGATTGGGATTTTTTCTATAAAAATCAACGCATTTGCTCTCGGAAATCAGTTCATGAGGTAAATTGGAAAAGAAATGTTCTCGTGGCTTGGCGGAGTACTAAATTGAAGTCGGTTAAAACTTTGTTTTTAAAGTAAATTATCCAATTTACCTCATGAACTGATTTCCGAGAGCAAATGCGTTGATTTTTATAGAAAAAAACCCAATCGCTGTATGTGACCCGATAATATTTGAGGACTTCCGTCAATTCCACAAGGATCACCCTTTGCACTTCATTAGTTGCTGTTTCAACGGAATCTTATCAGAATCTGTGATATACTTTTGTACTTTTAAGTATATAATTGAGGAATTCCATAAGTCATCTGTGGTCTTCATCATCAATTCCACTCCACCAATTTATGATTTCCGGATGTAAATACACGAGTTATAATAGAAAATACCAAAATCACTACACGCGTGCCTAATATAATTGAGGAGTTCCCTCAATTCCTCATGGATCCCATCATCCAATTGAATTATCAAAAAAATGGGACCCACCTGGAAGTATATACTTACCAACAAAAAAATATATTTATGAATCGGCTCATCAATGACGGAGTTCAAAAAAAAAAAATACAACTGAATTGAGGACCTCCTCCTTTTTTTTGAAGTCGGTTAAAAAGAGCATATCTTGTGCGTTTGAGCACGATGCTATGATTTAATTATCTATTCTAGCTGTCAAACATCGTGTTTATTCGACAGAGGACTTTCTGTACTTGAATACTATTGTTTATTCTGTGTCGCTCTCTCGGTAAGCCGATAGCGATACTGAGCCCGACAGGAGCACGTAGTCGGTTGTAAAAAGGCGTGCGGCTAACGAGCGAGCTAAGTAAGAGTAATTACCGGCGCAGGGCGTAAACTTACAATGGCGATAGTGGACAACGCGTGCGGTAACAGAGTACAAAGCCACGTGAGCTTGCTGGCGAGATATTATTTAGAGGAATTGCTACGCCAGATGCAGCGAACGAAAAAACCATAGAAGTCTAAGTAGCGCCGCAAAATGGCCCCACATCAGAATGGGTGCCATTGGCAATATGCGGGGTCAGGGGGCGGAGCGTCAAAACGATGCCAGGCAGCCGTTTAGCTCGAATATGCGCATCCCGGGTTTTAGGAATGTGTGTGTCAGCTTTAGCAGGCAGGGTCACTACTAGGCTAAACCGGTTGTCGTTATACACTGGTTCGCAGGTAGAAGTGACACTAGATTCTTCCGAAGTACTGACGGGTGAATCTCCTGTGGTTTGCAGTTTTTAACTCATTAACATCTCATGATTATCGCCGTAAAAGTATGTCAAAAAGCCAGAATTTTTAAAGTTAGTTCTGAAGGGTAACCACGAAACGTTACAACGTGCGTTAGGACAGTTTAACTGTAATTTTTCAAATAAAAATTATATTTAGATCTATTTAACGTACGTACAACGCGTTACGCGATCGACCTAGAGATCATAATTTATTTTGACAATATTTTTTGAGATAATAATGACGAAAAAAGAAGCGGGTTGTGTCGGAGATACAACCGTTAATTAAGTTTAAGTTTTTTTATTTTTAACATGAAAATATAAAAAATGTGTACCGTAAATACATCATGTCGCCAAACTGTGGAGCAGTTTGTTGGCGATGAGCTCGCACGTTTTATGACAAAAGTAGGTATACATAGAAATTACACTGTACAAACGACAACACTGTTAACTGACCATCCTGTGTTTATATAGAACCTTATTACAATGCACTTCAGGTGCACCGATGGTCAGTTAGCTGTGTTGTCGATAGTACTACCAGCCCGACGTAGCCCATTCATAACTCATAACATGTTATTTTCCATTAGTGCAAATAATATGACTGAGCCACTGGCGGGACAGCAGTACAACGGTGCTTATAAACTACCTACCTTGTTTTTAATGCTGTTTATTTTTATAACTAACTAGTTAAACTAACAACTCGTCACCATACATGTGGCCAGAGGCAGTGTGACTGTAATTAATCTTTAATACAATGTAATACCAACTTAACTTATAGTTACTTACTGCTGTTGTTTTATGGAGTTATCGACCTTATCTAATAATATTTGTTAGATAAGTTCGATAGTGGATACTTCTTTATTGGCTATGGAACCCTATTAAAAAAAACCGGCCAAGCCTGCCATTATGGTGTACCCGTAAAATATATTTCTGAATTAATTCACTAAAATCTGTATAAGTACAGATAAATCGGTATATATGGCAACATTCACTGACGTAGCTCATTTGACTCGCGGTACATTGAAAATGGCGGTCATTTCAGCATTATTTTCATATCCGCCACATAAACTAAATAACATTTTGTGATTAACAACTAATGGCAAATAAAGAAGGATTAAAACATGTGACAAACAATTATTTGAAATCAGATTAGGCTTCTCTTCAGTTATTCCGGAAGTCACGTGATACATTTTGAACTGTATCCCTATACAAGAACGCGAGCAAAGAAGTATCCACTTTAAAAACGCTGTATATTCCATAAAGCTTTAGTAAACTTAACTGACCTGGGTCAATTCACCCGAGACACTACCGTGAGGTTCGATCGTTTATCTCTCTCGTACTCGCAGATTCTAGCGACAAAGAGGGAGAAAGAAGTACGAAGTTGACGTTACGCGGTAGTTGATGTGACTCGTTGCCTTGGCGTACAAAACTTAATACCACGTTGGAACGCGAAATGTATGTATTAGATTAACCCTCTTATCTCGTCTCGAAAGTTTTTCGGGGGCTTCGGCAATTAAAATAACTTTTGGTTCCAGACGATTAGATTATAGTTATCGGAAATCATTTAGCGGACGGCGACAGAAAAGTTTACGGGCCCAACTCCGTTTATTGAAGTAGGGAAATAATGTGTTCTAGTTTCATGCGCTCGGTCTTGCGTTAGCGCGTAGCGTATGTGAGAGTGCTTTGCTTATAATTGGGTTGATTTAAAATTAAATGCGTATCAGTGGTTGTTTCTTATTAAAGGCTTAAAAGGGATCCCCCGTTTTGCATATTAATAATTCTTTATGGCATAATCTAAGTAGCCATACTTGACTTTGCGCATAAACTGTAATAGCAAATTCTAGATTTGGATAGTTTGATTATGCAGGTTTACATTAGTCCGAATATTATTTGTACATAATTTTGATGCTCCGAATCATGTCCACGCATAAAATGTATGAGGATAAAAAATATTTTGCAGAAAACTATTCTAGGAGAAATATATTTTAAGCTGAATTCAAATTTGCATATTATATATATATTTTGCGGCTTCGTTTTTTTCACTACTTGAATGTAATATATATGTTAAAAATAAAACCTTGTTTTTCACAATTTTTTATTTTATTATATTTGTGGTCATTACAACATAACCGATTTTCCCGTTATGCGGAGTTTGTTTTTGTTAAAGTCACAGTTCAAACCTAACCTAACCTACTTTTCTGATAGCAGCTCGCTTTTCGGTTGCATTTCTAACCTAACCTACGTTTCTGAGAAGTAGATACCAGTTCGTTTTTGTTAAGGTCGCCGTTCTAACCTAACCTAACCTACTTTTCTGGTAGGTACCAGTTCGTTTTGGTTAAGGTCGCAGATCTAACCTAACGTACTTTTCTGGTAGCAACTCGTTTTTGTTATGGTCGCATTTCTAACCTAACCTACTTTTATGGTGCCAGTTCGTTTTTGTTAAGGTCGCAGTTCTAACCTAACCTAACCTACTTTTCTGGCAGCAGCTCGTTTTTGTCATGGTCGCAATTCTAACCTAACCTATTTTTCTGGTAGATAGCAGTTCGTTTATGTGTCGCAGTTCGAACCTAACGTAACCTACTTTTGCGCCAGCACCTCTTTTTTGTTCTGGTTGCAGAACATAACTTACTTTTCTGGTACTAGTTCGTTTTTGTTAGGGTCGCAGTTCTAACCTAACCTAACCTAGTGATCTGTTCGCATATTGACTTTCTGCATTTGCCATTAAATGATTATGCCAAGCATGTAAGTATGCCAAGTAAGTTTCAGGCAATCGATAATATGCCGAATACAAATTATGCTAAACAAAATTATTCGTAATATAAATGCAGTATAATGCAATATTCCATAAATGCAGTACAGTTGTGCGATTGCCAAGTCACAAAATTTTATTTAGCTAGCAAATAAAGAAAAATAAGAATGCCTGAGACTTGGTACTTCGAAATATCTCACAACTTTTTCACGGTGGAAGAGTTTCGAGACTTGGCCTCTATTTTACATGGAATGTTTTTTATGGGATTTCACTTCTTTTCGTAGGTTATTGTGTTATCAATATCCCATTCTTAATTTTTAATTTTTTGCCCCATTCACTGCAAATATAACTTTGTAATCCTATATTTTTATATGTGATTACAAAGTTATTTACGCAGTTGGTGTATCTAGAAAACTTTTTTTGTCTTGACTTATTTATACACTTAACACTAATTGTATTCTAAATTTGAAGCTTCTTTATCTGCTAGAAGTGCCTTAGACTTTTGATGATCGGTGAGTCAGTTAGTGACAAAATTAAGAAACATTGACTAGTTATAATTTTTAAACCACTGGTTCAAATCAGATGAAATTTGAAATATATTGTGGTTACACAATGTGTGCTTGGTCACTGAAAATTCAGGTTTCTAGTTTTATCTACAACGAAGTTATAGGGGGGTCGAAAATGGCCTGAACTGCTTCGAGAAAAGGATGGTACGGCCGTGCCGCTCGCTGTTTTGCTCGACTTGGCGGGGGCACTGCCGTGCCCCCAGATCTTAGCAATAGTATGCGAATTCAATTTCGGACTATCACATTTTCGGAATGTTATAAATTATACCCAATAAAGTTTCTGCCTCATTAACATTCGCCGAAAACCGAATATGCCAAGTTGGTTATGCTAAAAAGCATTTCGGACAGTTAAGGGTATGCCAAATAGAGGGCCCGCTTAAAAGGCTCGCGAAAGCGAAAGCACAAAACAAATCAAATTCAAATTAGTGTGTCTGAAATCGGCCTGTCTTGGACACTATAAAAAAATTAAAAATGGACAGTTCCACCCACAAATGGTATCTACCTAATGCTCAAAATAAAAGATTAATTTCCATGAACAATCTTTCTAAAATACATTTTGCAGCCCGGGACAAAAACGCTTAAAATTGGCAGTAAAGTAGTTTCGCAAATACATTTTTTAAATCTCTAGCACGAGCAAAGCAATGTGAATGCAAAACGAGCATCGGACGGCTGAAGACTTATCTTATAGAGAGCAGCTCTGACAACAGTTTTTCTATTCTTTTAACTCTACCATCGAATATGAATTGAGTTGGTAATTTCTCGCTCTAACACATTTAGTTACGTTTTTGAGAGAGTGGGAGAGATGTTAGTATTGCAGTATATATTTAAATTTTAGGGTTATAGAAATAGAGGTGGCGTTTGCAGGCAGGTCGTGCGGAGGAAACCTAACCCTGTTACAGAGTAAAAGAGAGATAGTAGTGTAACTTTAATGTTTTACTGCGTTTCTATCAATGCTTTAACAAGTATATAGAAACCACTTTTGCTTATAAAGCCAGTTCAAAGGAGTGCAGTAAGGAGTGAATATAAATACGTAACAGCATGGAGACACGGCGGTCGTTAAAGCACAAAACCTTAAACAGGTGCAAGAAGTTCAAAAGAATATACTACATACCTAATACTAAACCCATTGATCAGCCGATCCCAAGAAACAACATACAACATATTTCGCGCACATTTTAGTAATAGGCATGTAGCCGAACGAAACGCGCAGTACTCAGAAAAGACTTGATTCAAGAAATTCATCTCAATTAAGGGCCGTTAATGCTCTCAAACCAAGAAAAAAATGCCTCAAGATAGCTGCAGCAAAATTATCTTGAGTCAAATTTTTTTCTCTTTGCAAATTTGAGGTAACACCACACCTTTACTGCGGGAAAATTGATTGCGTGATATTAACCATACATATTGTTATGGGGTCATTTAAACCTGCGCGAGCGTGTTACCATCATCGTAATAAATTTCTTGGTTCAAGAATATTTACGTCGAATCAAGGTTTTTACAAGCTTTATAATAACTTGCTGTATTAGTTAGTACGTATGTTAGTTAGTCAAACCTTGCAGATCAAGCACAGTCGGCAACAAAGGCTTGTACCCTTTTTTTATAGAAACTTTTATCTGCATATGTATCTTCACAGAGAGCAACTACTCATTGTACTGTGACATCCCGTCGCGGTAACTGCTTAATTATGCGGGCCTGCGCGGGATTACGTTTTTATTTCCGTGTGGAATTATAAATTCGTTAGGAAAGTCCCGTAATGCCGCGCTGCCCGCGCAGATCCGTATTTACGTCTTTAGATCGAGTCCTGTGGACTTAACCGTTGTTGGTTGCTGTGGGTATTCTATTTAATTAACGTTTTTTGCAGTATTGAGATATGATTCCATAGCTGTGAATCCTGGGAAAAATGTTCCCAACCATATTGGAAACAATTCAGTAATTCAGTTTCTTTATTGCCAATAAGGAATGAATCCATGCAGTAATACATATAACAGCATAAAAACAAAAGAGTATTCAAGAATAATGTTAAATAAGACTAGAGATTTCAAAATAATAGTAATAAGAATAAGAAGAATCATAATATGTCATCACTTAACAGAATAAACAACATTGTTAAATGTAATAGGAGTATAGCATTGAAATGTACAAAGTAATCAAAACATAATCATGTACAATAATTAAACAAAATCATTAAACAGTATCAAAATAAATTAAACAAAAATCATTAAAATAACGAATTAAATAAAAAATAAATAAAAAACAGGAATCATTAAGATAACAATGTCAATATATAGGGTAAATCATGTTATTACAATCGCATTTACCTAATCAAATATCTTACCAAAAAATTAATCTACATTATAGTATGGCCTACATTTTAAGAACAATTTCAGTTTACCACTAAATTCTTTTATATTAGTAGAGTTCTTAATGTCCGGTTCCAGATTATTATAAATTTTTATACCAATATAATTAAAGCACTTTCTATAGTTAGCAAAATGAGATTCAGGCACTGCAAGATCTAAGTTGCGCCGTAACGGGTATCTTTCACATACCGTTTTAGTTTTATAGGAACTTAAATGTTTATAGACATACATACATATATGATAGATATACAGTGCGGTGATAGTAAATATATTATTTTCTATGAATAGATGCCGATGAGTTTCAGGGAAATAACCTTCAATAAATCTTATAATTTTTTTCTGCATTAATAATATTTTGTTAGCGATGGAACTATTGCCCCACACTTCAATACCATAGCGAATAATGCTCTCAACATAGGAAAAGTAAATAGTTTTTAAAGTTTGCTTTTCACTTATTTTTGCCATTGATTTTAGTGAGTAGCATGCGCTCCCTAGTCTTTTTAATATGTAGTGTATATGATCATGCCACTTCAGGGCCGGGTCCAGTTCTATACCCAGGAAACGGATTTAGTCAGATTTACTAAATGGTAGATTCAGAGTACAATCTTCAGAGTTAAATGCGCGCCTAAAAATCATGTAATAACATCTATCTTGGTTCAGCGATAAGCCATTTGCGGAAAACCATGCGGTTAAATCTTCCCAGACACATTTGGTTACTTCTTTTAGATCCGAGTAATTTTTTGCACCAATAATAAGGCTGGTATCGTCAGCATATAGGTACGGGGATCCATTATAGATATTGTCAGGCAAGTCATTTATAAATATTGTAAACAGCAGAGGACCCAGAACAGAACCCTGTGGAACGCCACGTGTTAGAATGCCTTCATCTGATTTATAGGTGTGTTGACGTCCCCTGTTGTCTGAGCATTTAATTTCAACAAATTGTCTACGTCCGGATAGATAAGAGGATAGCAAATTGAGAACAGGGCCACGAAAACCATAGTATTCTAATTTGTAAAGAAGTATATTGTGATCGACGCAGTCAAACGCTTTACTTAAATCACAGAATATTCCTGCACACTTTATATTCTGATTTGGATAACTCATTACCTCAGAGGTAAGCCCAGTCATTGTCGAGATTGTATCTTTGCCTTTGAGAAATCCAAATTGTTGCAATGATATAGAGTTTAATTCATGTACCCTTCTATACGGTCAGCTAAACATTTTTCAAAGATTTTTGCGATTATTGAAAGTAAAGAAATGGGCCTATAGTTATTAACCTGTGTATTTTTGCCTTTCTTATATACCGGTATTACCTTCGCATGTTTAAGTCTGTCAGGAAATATGCCTACTTTTATATGCTCGTTGAAAATATGACTGATAGGTGTACAAAAAATATCAATGTTGTTTTTTATTATAGCAGTGTGTATGTCATCTGGTCCGCATGAGTTACTATTTTTGAGACTTCTAGCAACTCTGATGACTTCGTGTTCCGTAACAGGTTTTATAAACATTGATTTGGAGGTATCGATTTTTCTCGTATTTAATATTTTTTTATGTTCACTATTCGTACTAATGTTTGTAAGATTGTTACCAACATTGAGAAAATAGTCATTAAAAAGGTTACCAATTGCTTTGGGATCCTTAATGATTTCGTTCCCTTGTTCTATTTCCCATATTAGTTCCTTACGCGTAGTTAGTTTACCAGTATTTTCTTTCACTAATTTTCAAACAGCTTTAGATTTGTTTTTGGCTTTTTTAATGGTATTAGAGATGTGCACTTGTTTTGCAGTAACTAGTACATTTTTTAGAACATGCTGATACATTTTAAAGTCCCGATTGAGCTTTTCATCAAATTTTCTCATTAGTTTGATGTACATTTTTCTTTTTGTTCTGCAGCATTTTTTGATGCCTTTCGTTACCCAGTTCTTTTTTTTAAGTGCAATGTTAGCTGTTTTTATAGGATAGTATCTATTAATAAGTTCATAAAGAGTATCATAGAAAACTGTCAATTGTTCATTATATTTTAAGTTAGATAATATTTTCGTCCAATCTATATTTTCTAAAGCAGTTCTAAATTTAGCGTTTGCTCTTTTGGTATAGAACCTTTTTGTGACTAACTTATGTTTTGTGCTATTTTTAGCAATGTTCTTTTTGAGATATATTATTTGTGCATCGTGATCAGAAAATGAGCATGGCACAATGATACCATTTTTATTTTGGTCAACGTCGGTAAAAATGTTGTCAATTGTGGTATTTGTATTTTTGTGCTTCTTGTTGGTCCTGTAATACTCGGTTTCAGATTATGTACAAGTATGTTTGAAGGAAGTCCACTACTGTTTGTGACTTACGGTCCGATATATCAATATTGAAATCGCCACATACTACAACGTTTTGTGTGTTTAGTTCAGTTAGAAAGCGGTCTACATTGTCTAGAAACACTTTCACACTTGATTGTGGACATCTATACACTACAAATATATATATATTGCGCTTATTAGAAGTAATGCGCACACCACACAATTCGCAGCATTTTTCGATATTATACTTTGATACATTAACGGGTGTACATTGTTGCATTAAATTATTTTTAACGAACAATAGAGCACCACTACCTCTATTTTCGGCATTCATTGGGCTCAAGCCATGTCTCAGCTATAGCAATAATACTGGGTTGTAAATTTAATTCACATTCAAGTTATGCTTCTAGACTACGTAATTTGTTTCTCAAACGGTTTATGTTTAAATGCATTACGGTGGTGGATTTTTCGTTAGCATCATCACTGGATGTATCGTTACTCATAAAAAAGATAAGCTATTATACATTTTTTCATTTAAAAGTTTCAGAGATTAAGAGTTGATAGTTAATGCAATCTTATATTTACCTTTTGTATTTAATTTAAAACCATCATGTTTAAAATCATTATATACTAAGTCGTCACCAACACATGCAACGTACGCATGTGGATATTTACTTAAAAGCTTTGGTATTTCTGTATTAATCATTGTTACAAAGTCATTGAGAGGTTTACCATTTGAGTTGACACAGGTAGGAATAGTACAGATGATAACCTTACAATGTGCTAGAGCACTTACGGGCTCATCTATACATTTTACCGTGAATGAATGTTTCTTGGCATTAAAGTCAGAGCCACCACACATCATTATCACGCAATCCTTATCTGTGAAGTTCTTCGTTTTTACGGTTATATCCTTTAGATCGGTAGTGCCGTAATAGATCACGTCGGTACTAATATCGTAGTCTCGTTTTCTTATCTTGGATAATATGTGAGATAATTCTGTTCCGTGTGGATCTGACAATATTAGAAGTCTTGGTTTCGGGGCAGTCTGGTTTTTCATGTCGAGAATTTCCACCGCATCATAGCTCGGTTTATCTTTATTATGAATTGCTGTAAAGGATATAGTATTATTTGTATTTGGCTGTGTGTTCATAGTTACATCAGAGCTGCGGCTTTTTTTTAAATCAGTTATACCGGTTACGATTTTATGCATGTTAGTTTGAAGCGAGGTAATTGATCGTTGCATTTGGAATAGGACTGCTTCCTTCCTTTTTAATGTTTTGTTTTCAGATTTCAATATCATATAGTCTCGTGTAATATTACTTAAGCGATCAAGTAACTTTTTACATTTGTATGATGATTTTTTGCTTTTTTTATCTCTGACATCGGAGTTAATCATCTCTTTAGTAAATGGTAAGTTGAATGATGATTTTTTTAGTTCAGTTATTTGTTTTAATAGTTACAATACAATACAATACAAATACTCTTTATTGCACACCTCACACAAACAAAGCAGTAGTTGAAAGTTTTCTTCTTCTAATTCTTCAATCCTATTTGCCAAGTTCCTTTTGTCAAGTTCATTTTTTACTATTGTAGATTTTAGAGGTGTAAGTATTTCTACGTTATCAGTATCCATGAAATCAATTCGAGATATCAGATCATTGTTGTCCAGGGTTAGCAAATTTAATTGGCTACTGAGTGTGCTACAAATTTCATCCTTTTCTTTCAGGAGCACTCTAAGGGATCTTATTTCATCATTTAGTTTTAGCACAATGTTCTCTTGGCTGTCCACGGTATATTGTTTTATGCCCTTAATTACTTTTTTTAAGTTGTCAATTAATTTGTCTTTATCACTTATCATTTTAAGGCACTTAATGTGATCGTGTAATCCTTCTTCGTCACTGTGCACCGTGCTAAGTTTATTATCGGCTATTAATCTCCGTGTGCGTGTGGACTTCCCAAGTGGTACTTTTGCAGGAATGTTATCGCCATAGTCACTAATTTCAATAGTCTTAGACGGCGGTGTCGATGTCTTGTTTTGTTGTTTGCAATTAGAGCACTTCCATTTTTTTATATTTATTTGTAGAATTTTCTTGAACTCGACTTCTGATAAGCCAGCACACTTATGGTGCAGTTTATCTTGGCAGCCAGCACATTTTAGTAATACTTCAGTGCTAAGTTCCAACTGGCATTTCGTACACTTCATTGTATTGATGAGAATAAATAAATTGAATAGTAATTATTTATATGTAAACGCTAAATCTTGTCTCTTCGTGAACGGTAACAAACAAAGTTTCCGAACGAGCGCGCTGTGCTGTGACGCTATCCTGTGACGTTATCAGCTGTCAGCTGTCACTTGTCAAGTCGTCGCCGTCGGTCGGTGCACGATCAGCTGGTTTACTTGATTACCGTGATTTTTAAGATATTATGAGGAATATTGTCTGTTAATTTGAAGTTCTCTCTGTGTGAGCGTGTTAACATAAAGTACAGTTATCTTCGTCGTCCGATTTATACGTATTTTACAGAAAGTAGGTCACCGAAATGCTCTTCGGTGGGTATCCTGCTGTTTCGGCAAAATATTTTTCGCCAAATTTCACTTCGCACAAAACTTATGGCAGTAGTTTCATTTCCCAAACGAACAAATAGCACATTTTTGTTTTGCATTTTGTTCATTTGGTCAAAATATCATCTGGCATCATTTTGCTTTGTCAAGTGTTATTAAGACAAAAGTTTATTAAGCAAACACTTTGTTTGGGCTAATATTGTTTTCCAAACAAAACATTTGTTCGAATTTTCATTTCGCACACTTCACATAGCATAACTGGCAAATATTTGAAAAATTATTGTTTTATGTAATTTAATTTCATGACCAGATCATTCCAATTTTTATTATTTCATAGAATAACTGTTCAGGGAATATTATTTGGCAAATGATTCATTTTGTATGAATTTTAAATGGCAGAATAACAACAACGAATTTCATTTGTTCGAAATTTTATTACATTACAAAAACAAACAACAATCGATTACAGGGGTTTAACTAGATAAGGGTAGCCAAGGGACGGGGGCTCGGGGGGCAAGGCCGCCCGCAGTAAAAAAACAAACAACAGTAACAATTGTATTATAAGTAGGTTAGGTTAGGGTTCACTTGTGTCCCTCAGAGCGGAAATAGGCACCCCGCGAAGCGGGGTGACGTCGACATGCTGTCGGTTAGGTTAGGTTTAGGTTAGGTTAAAATAATTGCCACAGATAACTGAGTATGCTAACTATTTTAATTTTAAATCATAATCCTTGTAAGTAATAATTTGTATGCTAATTACAAAAGTACCGGCTTAGCAAAATATGTAATCTCACTCAAATACATTTCGTATGCACTAGACAATTAGGATATAAATCGTATGCCATGCAATAATTTGGAAAAAGAATGTTATGCCAAATAATACGTTTGACCAAATGAAACTTGACTATATAAAACTTTGCCAAACAATAATTTGCGAAATAATATTTTGCCATAGGAGATGATGCCAAGTGATAAAATGCGAAACAATAATTTGACTAGTGATTTTTTGCCAAATGAACATTTGGGAAACATTTTTTGGGAAGTAACACTTTGGGAAATAATTTTTGCCCATACAATAGAGAACCTCTTCGGTGATTATCCATGTAGTGCAGTGATGGTTCCATGTTTTTAAGCACTTTCGTTCACTTAATATGAAGGCTTTACAAAGGTTTGTGATTATTAGTTACGCAGTTCAGCAATACAGTACTTATCTGACAGATGTCAATTCAACTAAAAAAAAAAAAAAAAAAAAATGGACATAACCTGTTGGAACTACTGAAAACAACAGAAGTCTTCAGTAGCGCCATCAAAATGGAGTTTGGTGTCGATAAGTATGCGGTCATGCATGTACAGCGGGGGAAAGTTGTAAATTCAACAAATTTGCAACTTTCTGAGACAATGTCCCTCAAATCTATCTCCGAAGCAGAAACCTACAAGTATCTTGGTATGTCACAGTCATTGGGTATTGAGGGTGAGGGCGTAAAGCGGGCGGTGAATGAGCGCTTCTTTTGTCGCCTGACCAAAGTACTTAATAGTCTTTTGTCGGGCGGCAACAAGGTGCGCGCCTTCAACGCCTGGGTGATGCCCTTGCTTACTTACTCTTTTGGTTTACTAAGGTGGACTCAGACTGAGCTGGATGCCCTGGATCGAAGAGTCCGAGTACTGCTTACTGCGCATCGCATGCTACACCCACGCTCGTCTGTTATGAGACTGTACATCTCGCGGAAGTGTGGAGGTCGCGGCTTTTTAAATGCCAAAGACCTCCACAACCGCGGGGTGTGCAGTCTCAGGGATTATTTCCTAAACAACGAGTGTGGGATGCATCGTGACGTAGTAGCAGTAGACGGAAACTTCACCCCGCTCGCCTTGGCAAACGAGAACTGGCGCAGACTTAAAGTAATGAGCGTGGAGGACCGCAGGGCGGTGTGGAAGAGCAAGGAGCTACACGGGCGGTTCTACAAGGCCCTCACAGGGCCCGATGTAGATCTGCTCGCGTCGGTGAACTGGCTACGTTTCGGGGATCTCTTCGAGGAAACCGAAGGTTTTGTCTGTGCAATTGCGGACGAAGTTATCATGACGAACAATTACCGGAGGTATATCCTGAAGGACGGTACGGTCGACATTTGTCGGGCATGCCGCCGTCCCGGTTGTGGTCATCTTGCTAACGGCGACTACTTGCACAGACATAATGTAGCCAGGATTATTCACCAGCAACTTGCTCTGCTATACGGTCTTGTGGTTTCCGAAGTGCCTTACTATAAGTACACCCCTGCGCCAGTTCTCGAAAATGGTCGTGCCACGCTCTATTGGGATCGATCTGTCACACGTCGGACAGGACTATTCTTGCCAATAGGCCTGATATTGTGCTGACAGATCGATCGAAACGCCAGGCAGTGCTCGTCGACATCACCATCCCCCATGATGAGAAGCTCGTGAAGGCCGAGAAGGACAAAGCCAGCAAGTACCTAGACCTGGCTCACGAGGTAACCGCCATGATTCGACGATCATCGTCCCGATAGTCGTTTCGGCGAACGGTTTAATAGCGAAGAGTCTCGACCATCACCTCAAGAGACTTTCGCTAGATGGCTGGATCAAGGGTCAAATACAGAAGGCGGTACTCCTGGATACTGCGCGGATAGTCAGGAGGTTCCTGTCTCTGGCGCCCTGACCACCGGCAGCTTAGGCCCCGCCTCGCTGCCGGCGGTACTCTAGGTTAGGTTTTTATAATGATTTTATGTTTTGTATATAGTTTTTATATTTTACTTTTTATAAATTTATTGTAAAAACCTAACTTAAGATGAAATAAGAATAAAGAGATAATAATAATATAAAAAAACTATATCTAAAACTAAACTACTTATAAAATAAAATAACATACTTCCGTACATAGATTGTATGACAAGGGTCTAAAATAAGCCATACCAAGAGATGGTTATTTTCTCGAGCGAAGTGATGGAAAATCGTTTGAGGGGTAATAAGGCTTTTAGACCAGACTTATACTCTCTAATTTTCACTTTGATTGCGAGAAAAACCGAGATTATACATCCACAATCCATAATAATTTCCAAGGCGAAAAGATTGTTCAATTTGGCGGCATGTTTTTTTTAATATCCTGGTTTGAAACAAATGCAAAATATTGACATCACGAAAAACGCCACTGACCGTCTATAGGCGAATCCAAATGACCCAGTGCGGTTGACTGCATACGGGGCATAAGATAATAAATCATAATTTTAATTAACCATTTATTTTAGGCATCTTAGGCCCATAGCAACAAATACCTTAAAGCCTAACAATACATAAATTTATAATAAAATAAAAAACTATAGATATTTAGGCGACGAAACAGAGATAAAGCGGGAAAGACAGCAGTCTTACTCGCTCAATCTCATAGTTTATGCCATGCATGCAGTCAACCACGCTTGAACATTAGGACGAGGCTATAGACGGTCAGGCTTTTTAATACCTAATTGTGAATTAAGTTATAATATACAGCTACCTAATGCTTGAAATGAATTCTGTTTCCTGATTGTTCGATTTTCATATCTAACTGTATTCTGCATTGATAGCAAAAACAATTATTTTAAAGAGTTGTGATTGGTGGATCAGTGGAAATGTTTAAAAAGTCAATAATATGTATACATATTTCCTAGTGGGGTAAATGTACTATACTTTAGCCCCGCTGGCTAAGCCTAGTATGACTAACATTTCTAAATTTATTTTGCTATGGCTTAGTTCCCACGTAGGTTACCGTTTTATGGCGATAATTCAGCGTATCGCTACGTCACGGCATTACTCGCAGTAAAGGCTGGTTGTTCTTGCTGCTAAGATAACGCCATTGCAATTGAGTACCACGCCCCCGCCCGATGGCATCCGTAATGAGAAGACAACACTCGCGATATATTTAGACCTCAGTTCGATTAATCTCTTTCACATCCCAATTGCATTATAGCGTGTTTCGCGCGCACATTCCAACACGTTATCTAGGCGTGCGTAGAAGCGTGCGACACAAATAGAAATTTGATGGGGACCGGAAGTAATGCATAAAAATATACCTCTCGGTCGAGGCGCATCCATTATTAATGTCCACTGTAATAGAAAACTGATGCTCAACAGGTATAGAATAATATAGCTAAGTACTATATAGATAGACTAGGAATACAATTAGTGTTTAACACACACCCGCACCGAGGAGTCCAAAGATGCTATGTTCATCATCACCAGGTTGTGCCCCTAAAGGAGCCCGGAGTCCGCTTTGACATCCTAAGTCCACCTAATTTTGGTATAGACACTAGTTTTACGAATGTGACTGCCATCTGACCCTGAGTGAAAAACTACCCTTACTGGAATTAAACCGGTTTCCTCACGATATCTGCCTTCACCGATAAGCTAACGGTAAATAATCCGTACATAAGTTCTGGAAAACTCATTGGTACGAGCCGGGATTCGAACCCACGACCGCCGCTTGACAGCCGTATGCCTGAACCACTAGGCTACCGTAGCCCGAGTCCATTGGTGGTGGTATATTCATTCCTAACAGCTACGTCCTGACCCATTCCACTCCATTCGGCGTTTTTGTCGTAGGTACTGAAATTTGAGTGCCAAGAACCGGTTAGGTAGGCGCTCCGATCGTTGGCGCTTTTCTTCAACAAACTGTTTTTCGCATGTTATCAGCTACGAGTACGGTTGCCATATCCAAGAATTAAATGTCCTGATAAAAATCCTGACATCACCCTAAAAATCCCATTTTTGTAACAGCAGAGATTTGGCGTAGCTTGAACGACGCCCCGGCGGCGCGCTGCGCTCTGCGGTGTACTACTGTATTGTATTGTGGATCTACCTTTCCCTTTCCCTCCGCCCGACCGCGTAGCCCCCACACCGCGCTTACGGCTTGATTACTTACTAGTTTTATGTATCCTTTTATTCATTAAAACTGTGTAAACTCTGTAATAAATATATGTAAACATTTTTTTTATGAGCTCATTCCTAAAAATCCTGACACTTGCCAAGTCCGGCCGCAATCCGGACAAAGGGTCAAAAATCCTGACATGTCCGGACAAATCCTGACGTATGGCAACCCTAGCTACGAGCGAAGTGCTACGAAACCGTTGGTAGCAGTGTGTTATTACTTATTATAGCGCATAGCTAATTATTGTGTATTACCACGACGCACTGGTATTCCAATAGTCTTGGAATGATTCAAAATGAGTTGTTAGTTGCAAACGGAGTCTATAATTCTCAGTGCCAGAAACCGGTTAAGTGGGCGCTCTACTCGTAGGCGCTTTTCTGCAACAAACTGTTTTTACAAGCTTTTATTTAGTTTCACCTGTCCCGTTGTCTGTCTGTCTGTCTGTAATCAAATCTTGCACGTTAAATTTGATCCACTTCCCGCTTTCCGATTGAGTTGAAATTTTGCACGAATATGCAAATCGCGTGACAATGCAATATTATGATGACGTGGAGCTGATCTGATGATGGAGCTGGAAGGTGGCCATAGGAACTCCGTAATAAAACCACATAACCCCACGTTTGGGCTCGTTAGAATCGTCTCAATGAGTAGTTGATGACGGTATACAGAAAAGTACAGTCGGCAATAAAAGCTTGTACCAAAAATGATTTTTTTGACAGAAACTTTTTTTTCATGTTATTATCTACGAACGACGATGCACTGGTATTCCGATAGGCTTGGAATGATTAAAATTAAGTAATTAGTTGCAACCGGAGCCTATAAATTACTGTTTTTTTTCTTCAAAAACAGAAATAGAAATATATACAGTTATTAACAAAGGAAAAAGAAGTTATACTTAAATATTTAAAATCTATTTCCTAAGTCAATCCCACTAACTAAGTAGGAGGTTTATACACAATTTCTAATATAGTGACCATGCCATAGGAACAAAACAAAGAACAGCTTAAGTTACGTTTTATATTCATAATCTACTATCTATCTATGAATCTCAGTGTTGTGGAGCCCACGCGGCACAGTCACAGCCACGTATATCTCCCGCTGTCCTGATTACATTCTGGAGTGAGATCTGCATTTCCTCAGCGAGCGCTATATAAATCATGTCCGTGAATGGCGAGCCGACACTCGCCCATCGTATTTGGCCACCGGCCAGCGTCTAGGACCGCTGTGAGACGACACACTGTCCCGCACTGACACAATTTGGTAAACAGGGACGCATTAAGATGAACAGTCTCGATGTTTACGAAGACGCCGGTTTGATCGTCAAAGCGTGATTTGTCTGAATAGATGGGTGAGATATGGTTATGTCGGCGTGACGAGTTGTGTGAACGTTATCGTGAACTGGAAGCTTTATTCCTTGTTTTCATTGCGTCGAGTCAAGGACGATAGGCGGAAAAACATTGAGGGCATTTCGTAGATGTGCTATTAAGTTGTAGTAAATATACGAGTATTGTCAGGTCAATGAAAACTGGTGATTTCCTTTCCGATTTCTACTAAGTACCTATACGATATTTTCCGAGCTAGGGTTGGTCGAAAATAATACCTAAGTAAAACGTTGTTCACACATTTTGCTATCCTCAAAGTAGACTCCCAAATCCTGAAAAGTAATCGCGTAACTTTTTAGACGCACGTTAGGCAGGTCATCATTATTATACTGACATGTTTTAAAGGTGAAAATGTCCTATCGCTCGTTCAAAAAGTGACGCAATTGCACTGGTAAACATTGTTTGTCTATCTAGATGATATGAGTAATATGAATTGCCTTGGGCCATGTGTTCATATTTAATTAAATAAATAAATACAAAAAGGTTTATTTAAAAGAAACAGAACATAAGATAAGATGCGCGACCAATTAATAAATAAATGCTACACAACATTTCTGATAACTTTTTCAGTTTCAAATAATTAATAGTTAATGCCAAAAAAAAGGTCAAATGCCAATGTTTAGCTCATTATGTCTAATGGCCCTCTGATATTTAAATGGAATTGGAATAATTATGGAAATTATGGCCTAAAACAGTTAAATGCCTACATTTATAACAATGCAATATTTTATCATAACATTGCTACTACAGACTTATTAAAATTAGCCGTAACCAATTTGAATATCGATTCCCAGAATTAATCGCAAATAAGTTTACTGGAAAAAAACAATAGTTTTTTTTTTATATTCGTAACAGATGAACAGATCTCAAGTGGAACCACGTACATATCTTCACTAAAGCATGAATGCAAACACACCTGCATAAACAATTGCATTCGCATATTGTTTTCGTAGCGAAGCGAACACTACCACGGGCAATGTTTGCATTCAGGCAGTTTGAACACTTTGAACTAAATAAGGTGCTCGCGAAGTTGCGACTAGCACCACACTGTCTAACATTAGTTCCTCATTTACCAGTCTCTGTTAGACTTTAGAGTTCCAAGCCAGTGTTAGACACAGAGTTCAACGTCTTTCTGCATAACTTTGTGGTTTGTTGATTTGTGGCAATAAAATGATACCAATTATTAAACCAATAGTTATAATACTCCTTGACTGAATACTATTTTTCACTCTTTGTATTCGAAAACAAGTCTTTTTAAGCCCGTTTATAGGGAGCTAAACTTGTTTTTCAATCTATCTTTTTTGCCCAAGGTAACAAAATTCAGTTTTGCTCCCTGCACGTTTGTCATAGACCATACAGAGAAGAAAGCTTTAAAAACATTATTCTAAAAAACACTGCGGGCCAGAGCGAGGCCAGAGACAATATGTAATTTCAGTAGCGTGTTTAAGGAGACACTTTCAAAGAGCGTTTTTAAATACCGCGCTTTTTTCGTCGTGTGTCGTGATGATGATGATGATGATGACTTTCTAATAGCTACATGTTATTTAAAATAATGTTTATTTAATATATGTAATATGATTAATAATATATTGCTATTAGAAGGTTAAGACCATGGAAATAAGCCCGCGAAACATACCTACGTATTTTTTTAATGAATAAAAATTGTCGTCACTAATGACGCTTGTATAGAAGTAGTTCCTATTCTAATATTTTCAATTTAGAATGATGATTTTCATCCAGTTCAAGTGAACATGATACGTTAACACCGGAGTTTGTTAGAATGGAAGCAAGAAACGTCATTAGAAAAACGTTATTAACAATGTTCTGTCTGCAAAAAGCAAAGGTAAATATTTTAACGCCTATTATGAAACCGCCGGGAAGAATAGTGAAAGTGCAATATCGTTTTCAAGACCTATTCGAAATATAAGCAGCCTTCTACTCTTTGGACTATTAGGTATATTCCACGCCTAAAGTTAGTCAGAATGAACAACGACAATCAAATAAATACCTACTTGGTCGCCTAATCACAGTTTTCTCGCCGTAACAGTAAGTAAATAAATACCTACCGATAGATTTAAATGCATTTAGTTGTATCGGTTTGCTCTTTCTGAAGCATCTGTAGTCAAACTATTCCCTAGGTACCCCTATACTCGTAATTTCGCAATGTCTGTATGACAAAGCCATCCTTTTGAAATACCTACTTATATTAAACCTTGTTCTTAGGTAAAACATTGCTTTTTGCAGGTCGCATTCATCTTCGGAGTTGCTGGCTATTAAAAAATACTTTTGACGATATACAAAAACATTCAGACATATATGTGTTACTAGTAAAGGTTGATATTAAAACTAAAACAGATAAGAAGATCGTTTGCCGTCCAGGATGACTATCTTAAGATCATTAAAAATACCAATCCCTATGGCCATCCAATAATATTTCTATCTTTTTAATTAATAATAAAAATATCGTGTTTATAATTATCATGGAAGGAGTGAAAAGAAGCGTGTATTACGCGGTAACAAAATTATTTATACCTCGGGCGCCGTTGCTTGAATCCTTCACTACGCTAAGGATTCCACGTTAATCCTTCCCTTCGTTCTGGATTCATCAGTCGCTCTCGTCACAATACATTATTTTGATCCCTAATAATACAATATACTATTGTGCGATAACTTATTTTGTATATATACTTCTTTCGCTATTTCTATTTGTATAATATCACTTTTCCCCTGGTTAACCAGTGTTTGACCACTGATTACGTGTAACTGTTCAAAATCTCGGAGAAATCATGAGTATCGTATCTATTGGTATTACAGCAAAAACATTTTTTTTATGAAAAACTTAAATTCGCTACTATGGAATCTAAAGCTACATAAACTGATTACGGACATAGATATACCTCATGTCATTGTATATGCAAAGTTTCGTTACAATCAAACACGTAGTTTTAAAATGAGAGCGTAACTACGTTTGTATGGAAAATCGAGCTTACTGCGGACTCTTAATGTATTACCTAAATAAATAAAATAATAAATAATTATACTACCCTATATTTTCAACGCTAGTCGAGACAGTTTGTAAAACGTCTAACGGAAGTAATGGAACAGCAGTGTAATTGCGTAACTTTTCCTACGCGCCTTAGGAGGAAAATGGCGGCAGTTACTGGTAACGTTCGTTCTAAAAGTTACTTTATTACCCTACAAGAATATTGCTTGAGGGACAATCTTCAATGTTTCCCATCAATCGCATTTGCTTTCACGTCTGAAACCACGAAATCAAACTAAATTAAAAGGCATGGTGTAATCATCTAAAGCTACACCCAGGATATCCCAGGGAACGGCTCCACATTTTACCAACTCACCCTACCGAAAACTGTTAGCAAATTTGAAAATTAATAATCCCGTTTAATATTGCTGAACAAATAGTATGAAGCTGCACCTAATTAATAAAATACTCTACTGTAACGTAAGTTGCTCTCCATTTACCTACTTAATAAAACTACTTTTGTTGTGTGCTTTCATTTACGAATACGATGGAATGGGGTTTACTTTGATTCGGATGGCGATTTTGATCATATAGATTTTTCTCCGAAATCATTTAGTTTATATATTAGTATTCTATATTGCTGTTTACTAGATTAAATCTTCTTAATTTCAAATAGTTACACTTTTATACTACATTCTAAATGATCAAAGATGTCCCATTTTTTCCTAAAGTAACCCCCAGTTTACGGTACCTGAAGATTTGGCCAATTGTAGTCGCTAGTGGGTAGGCACCCTGAAGCGTTGTGCACCGTTATAACCCTAGGTCGTTTTATGAAAGCTTGACAGGTTTTTAGACTTCATCTATCTATACATATAAATGCCTATGTCCTGACTGACTCACTCACTCATTAACGCACAGCCGAAACTACTGGGACTGGAAACTTGAAATTTACACCAGAACTTCCTTTTATGACGTAGGCAAGGGATAAGACGGGATTTTTGGAAATTCCACCCCTGAGGAGGTTAAATAGGTGTGCAAAAAACTTTCTGCGTTGTAGAAAATTCCACCCCTGGCAGGGGGTTAAATAGGGGTGCAAAGTTTGTATGGTGGAAACTTTTCCTTTTGAGCTAGAAACTTGAAACTTTGTTGACAGATTAGAGATTACTTACCTATTTGAATACAAAAAAGAACTTTAAGCGTTTTGGAAAAATGCACCCCTAAGGGGGTTAAAAGGGGGTGAAAAGTTTGTATGGAGAGCAAGAAAATTTTAAATTAAGAGATTTGTAACTTAGATCTTAGCCTGTATGCTAAAAGACTGCAAAACAAATTTCAGCGTTTTTTTATTTATCTCCTAAGAGGTTAAAAGTGAGTTCGAAGTTTGTATAGAGAGCAAGACATTTTTGAAGTAAGAGATATGTAACTTCGGTTGTAGACTGTTTCTTCGAAGACTAGAAAAAAATATTGGGTGTCAAACGAGGTTCACCCTTAAAGGGGCTAAAAGGAGTTGGAAATTTATACGGGAAACAAGACAATTTTAAAATAAGGGAACTGTAACTTCGGTCAAGGAGACGCAGTAATTTGTTTTCTAACAAATTACTGCATTTTTATATTCTTCCTCTAAGGTTGAGATTAAAAGGGGTTGAAAGTATGGGGAACAGGTACTTTTTGAAGTAAGAGAATTCTTCGGTCAGACATATACGAGTATACTATTTGGTAAGTCATTAATTCAGAATACATAATCCTACTGCTCGCAGAAGCAGTTCTAACTTATAACTGCAATGCTCACAAACCGAATAGAATATTAGATTAAAAATGTTAATTTAAGAAGTTAATCATCATCAATCAATCAATAATAAAAGGCTAATCAAAATAATTTATTCTCTAACTCCGTTAAACAGATGGAAAGTTCTACGTCTTTTGGCATATGATAATTTTACTTTCAAAGCTATTCAGGGGGCCCGGACTAACGTAATTAAAACTACTAAACGGAATTAGTAAAAAAAAATGTAGCTTACATTACCTACTGTTTTAAAAAAAAAACCTTTAATACGTTATGGAAACCAAACAATTCAAGTAGTTAGAAACGTGTGATAATACTCAAAATATCTATATTTTTGAAAACGACATTTCAATTTAGGTTTAGCCATTTAAACCTTTTACGCCTAAACCCAGAACGTAATTAGATGAACATTGGCATAGAGATAATTTGAAACCCTTGGAAGGATTTAGGATAGTTTTTATCTCGAAAATCATCCCTTAAGATGGTAGAAGTTTGTTTGGGACAGCGATAATTAAAGCGTAAGCCTAAAATAATTTATAGCAATATTTTTTCTCAAGTTCTACGCGGACGAAGTCGCGGGCAACAGCTAGTCTATCTATAGATATAAACGTAAAAGTCCTGACTGACTGACTGACTCACTTGAACCCCAGCCCAAACCGTTGAACCTAGAAAGCTGATTTTTTCACAATAGGTATTTTATATGACGTCCGTACCCAACAAGAAGGGATTTTCGAAAATTCCACCCTCAGGGGGGTAAAAAGGGGGTCGAATGTTGTTTGGAGATGGAGTAAAATTTTAAGTGAGAGACTTGAAACTTTGTGTATGGACTCTTTATTACAATGCAAGAAAAATATTTTTAGGGTTTTGGAAAAACCCACCCCTGGGTGGGTTAAATAGGGGTGCAAAGTTTGTACAGGTGAAATTTGGTATGGAGATAGTTTAATTCCCGGGAAAGGCCATAGAATAGTTCTTATCCCGGAAATCAGTCCCTAAGGGGGTGAAATGGGGGGTGATAGTTTGTGGAGCTACGATAAAAACGAGTTCCTCGCGGACGGAGTCGCGAGTAGAAGCTAGTCCCTAATATAACGAAAGGTAGCCTATCTGTATATCTGGGGGCTCGGCAGTATTCATCTTTATTTGCTAGCTAAATAAAATTTTGTGACTTGGAAATCTGACCCACAGGTCCCTGGTCTCGTGTCACTGACTGACACCGTTCAATAGAACGAGACGGACGCTCTATCTTGTCACTTATCGCGTGATAAGGCAGACCATGATACGGGGTCAGGGACAAGTGTGACACGAGACCAGGGACAAGCGAGACACGAGGCCAGGGACAAGCGTGGCAAGTGTGACACTAAAGATGTTGGTAGTATCACCAATCTCTTCAAACCACCTAAGCTCTTTGGCAATAAGGCTGAAATCTGATTGTAGTATTAGCGCGCTAGGCTCGGCATGCGTAAACACGTGATGTCGTCCGCCTCACGAATTAAGGTTGAAATTCGTGTGTCGCTCTACGCTTCTAGACATGACAGATTGCCAGAGTAGAAATATTATTTGGGTATAATTCTTTTCATTGATTATTATAGACATAGACATAGAAAAACTTTATTTAACATCACATTTTATACAAAGGTACAGTGTACAAATTAGACTTAAAACGTATACAATATCGTACAAGGTATTAACATTGTGTGATGCTAAAAAGGGGCTTGACTCAGCATAATGTTGTAGTAAGTACTGAGTACCTACACTGCAACGCTGGTTTTCAATCAGACCCTTACATATAATAAGTTTTAATTCTAATATTACGTCGGAACGGAATGAATATTTAATTGGAATGTGAGTAATGTTATGTGTATTTTAATTTATATGTAATGACTGTGATTTGGTTGAACTTATAATAGTTATAAATATATAATGTTAGGTAACAAGTCAGTATATTAAAAGAGAAAATAACAAACAATTTGATAGACACGTCTATGAGGCCAGGACTTGATCGCCCGAGGGTAGAGTTGTTTGTATTTAGAGGTGTCGCTTTTTAATTCTAGAACTTCTTATTACCCATATATTGACCCCTTTTCCACTTTTGAATGTTAGCTAGCCTAATCAAATCCCCTTTTCCCCATTAATCATCAAGTAAATCTTCCAACATAGTGTATAAAATAAAAGTTCGTTTTCCTCTTCCTACTTATTTCAATAATTATATAATAAACATTCAGAAATCCGGTAGCGAGTATGCCCATTCTGTTACAATTTCTTAAATTAACCTATATCTTCAGATGGCATGAGTAGGTACAAGTGCAGTCTTCAGCCCAAGTCCACTCTTCGTGTGGGCGGCAACTCGCCAGTTGCAGAGGCGGCTTACTTAGCGGCTTAGAGCAACTTACCCGCAAACTATTCACTTAGCGCACTCGCCGAGCGAGGAAACTAGGATGCGGCTGTCCCGATTGGATTGACATGTCATACAGAATCAAGAAACAAAAGACGTCTGTCGTATGGTCAATATAGCTAAGCAGGTCCATTGCGTGTATCGCTTTTTACGTACGTTTTAAATGTAATTTTGTTCTAATGCTCGTTCGAATAGTTACGCAATTACCCCGTTTACGTGAAATATGTAAGATATTTTACTTCATAAAATGTTTTTTTCAGTGATTCATAGATTTTTATTTTGCTCGGAATGCAGTTACATAGTTACAGTTGAGTCATGGAAGTGTTCTATGTATTTAAGTATTTATAACTATCATATATATCGTCTAGTACCCATAACACAAGCCTTACTAAGCTTACTTTGGGACTAGGTTGATTTGTGTAAGATTGTCCCCTAATATTTATTTATTTATTTAAAGTTTTTAAAAATAGAAATGTCCAGTGCATTCAGCCTGCGTGGAGACGTGAGGAGCGTTAAAGTCCATAATTATAATTATAGATATTAGCATTTACAATTCAAAATTATTATAATATCGAATGCAAACAAAAATAACAAGGTCAAATAATAATTCAATAAAAAAAAATACCATGATATCAATCAAACATGACAAATACAATCCAAAAAATATATAAAAATACTATAAAATACTAACACTATAATTATGTTGTAAGAGGAGACGCCGCCGTTTATTCGGAAGAGTCCAACTAAAGGGCTTTATAGCCCTAAACATTGGCATAGGAGACGCAAATCCCTGTTTACCCTGACATGGTATTTCAATGGAAAAGGATTAGGTTACAGAGCAACGTAAACAACATACGTTACAGAACATTGTTAAATTATCAGGAAAGTTCTCAGAATTTCACTAGAAATTTTCAAATAATGCTAATAATTAACATATCACATGAAAGTAATAAATAATAGATTTTCAAATTTCCATTACCGTCAGTTTTTTTTTTATTTATACTATATTGAAAAAAAAAAAAGTACAAATGGCGGTTAATTCCGATTATGTTCACACGCACACTTTTTAGGACTAAAGATGGTGCAGAAACTTGCTTCGCACTAAGCGCCTGCATGTTTTTATTCTGACTAAACGTCGATTATTTTTAGCATCTGGCGCATCTTCCTTATACGGCCGCCTGCCTCGCGGGTGTCTGCGAAGTTGCCCGCCGAGTTAAACCGTGATGTGCCGGCGTCTTAACCCGCGCAGCGTCAGCTTGCGATCCCCGCCATTCACCGCCGACGTTGCGTCACTAGCATCATGTAACATGTTGTCTACTTATCTTGATACTTGATACGGCCCAATCCGGAAACTAGTTGAGCAAGAAGAGTGTAACTCGATATTTAGAACTGAACTTGTCTTTATGAACGAGCGAGCGAAGCGAACGACTTGCTTGGGTAAAAGTTATATCGTATGTCCGACTGTTGTTCTGTACAGGTCGCATTTCTCAACCGATTCTCGTGATATTTTTTGTGAGCAGGTATAATAATTACATGGAACTTTTTTGTTGATTGAGTTTTTCGAAATTAAACAAAAAAACATTTTTTAAAGACTTACTGCTCACTGATTCACTAGTGTGTTTACATGATTCTTAATAATTATTTGTGAACAATCTGACAATAATTGAATCGATATTATCCCAACAAACTTAAATAGCAAAGCTGTGTACTGTGATTTGGGCATTAGTTGACATACTTATCTGTACCTACTAATGAAATAATGAGAAAAAGTCGGTGACATTAAAAGTTTCCATGTAGGGGATAATAAAGGAACCACTTATCCAGTTTCAAAATGTCTTTCACCTGTGCATAATAGACTTTCTTGGATAAGCAAAGTCTATGCCTCACCTCGCGCGCTTTCTAGCGTATTTACAATGGCGGGCAACTACTATGTGATTTAAACTAGCAAGACTCGGGAACATATATTCAAAAGAAATTGTCAGAGAAGCGCCCAACGGCAAACATTTTGGCAAACGGCTACTCTATTTGCCAAATTGGTGTTCCTACCGTTGTGATTTACTACAGCCAAGTACGAGTCTGACAGACGGTTGAATTCATTGCAATTACGTTTGATGAGCCATACAATTAGCAACCATCTTGTGCTTTACGTGTATTTCGTCGGTTCATGCAAATTAAGTTAATAAAGTTCGTTCTTCCCGACGCTGTGCAAACGGTAGGTATTTTATTACGTCATAAACCTCGAAACCTACAGTAGGGTGAATTAAGTTTATTCATAAGTGTTAGCTGATGTTGAGTGTCTATACAAACACTTATGAATAAACTTAACGTAAGTAAGTACCTTATAATTATCGATTTGGCGTAAAATTGTTAGTTACAAATACAAATAGGTGTAAAATATTGCCTGCTAAATCTCTCTGCTTAAAAGGGTACAAAACGCCCCATGGCATTAAGTCCGCCTTTGTTGGAGCTTGTTCAATAAATTTTTAATATTTAAAGAAATAAAAAATATGCAGTTTTTAAATCCCGTATGTACTCACTTTCATGACCGATTTCCTCCCTCATAAAAAGTAGGCATTATGACTGTTATCCGGCTTAAACTGTGAGTTTTTTTTCGCGTAATTAAGTTCTTCCGAACACCTAAATCATTAATATCCGAAACATCTAAATATTAATAGGATGTAGATATCGCTGCAAAAAGCCGTCTGTGCAGGCCTTAACCTGCCAAACGAAACGGACGAACATCGGTCGCGTTGTGCAATAGGCCTGTCCCGTGGCGCGGTCACGCCTCATTAGAATGACAAAGGCGCATGGGGTGGAATAATCACCGCGGGATTAGCCGCACAGGCACTCCACTCGCTGCTTGCTGCCGCTACATTACACCCATCCTATTTAATTCTTTAACCTTTTCGCCGAAGGAAATGAAAGTGACGCCGCAGACACACCATCAAATGACGTCTAGGAGTTACCTAATTGCTAAACTTTTCGAACCCTTTTTAAGACAAATCGACTGTAATTTTCACCTAAAAACAGACAACTAGCGAGGCGATTGCGTAACATTTGGTTATGCAGATGTAAATGTATTTTTTTGTACGGGAAAACGACAGGTGAGGTGTCTTAACGCTCCTTCGAAATGTGCGCAATTAACCTAAGGGTAAGGGCTAGATCTAGGGATCTACCTTACGAACTCTTATCCTAATCTATAGGTACCTACTTACTAGACTTCGGTACGTAAATACAATGCAAGTATGTTTTAATACGCCCGGGTCCTATTTTATTAAGATTAAGGTTCTAAATCATCTTTTCTGTATAGCTTAATAGTAATCAAGCTATACAGAAAAGACAAAAACTGTATGTGACAGAGGGACAGACATCGAGTGATTGCATAAGTGTACCCATTTTAGTAAGGAACAAAGTTACCCTTCTGTAACGGATCAAAGATGTACCCATATACCTATAGGATTTATAAAAGCACAACAAACAAAACTTAATAGTTAATGAGGAAACCAGTAGAGCCTCTCGCTGCTGAAGTGTCGAAAAAACATAATTCTATTCCAATTGCGAACTTTTCCGAACAAATTGGAACTGTTGTATACGAAATCTGATTAGCCGGTGGACGCAGGTAGCCGCGCAGCTCGCTGACTTACAGAATTAAATTTACAAATGGATCCGAAGTTAACGGTCGAGATGTACAAGAAATTGATTAATGTCGCGTCGAGCCCGACAATTACGAAATGAACTTATTGGAGCAGATACGCAATTGAGAGGTAGGAAGGTCATCGCGCTCATATTTGAATCTGCCCTACCTTAACAGTAGGGTAACACAAAATACAAAAAAATACAATAGTTCTTAGATTTAAGACAATGGATAGATAGATTCGATAGTTTGGTGTAAGCATGGTATAAGTGAAAAAATATAAGATCTAACAACTAAAAGAAAAAATAAAGACGGCTCATAAATAAGCCATGTTACCACGAGATGGTTATTTTCCCGAACGAAGTGAGGGGAAAATTTTCGAGTGGTAATATGGATTTTAGACCAGAGTTAGAAAGATTATCCATCCACAATCAATAATATATTCCACGGCGAAAAGATTGTTCAATTTGGCGCCATTAATTTTTTTATTAACTGCTTTGACACTGATACAATAATGACACCACGCAAAAACGCTTCTGACCGTCTATAGCCCCGTCCGAAGGGACCGACAGTATACAGGGCATATAATCAAGCGAGATAAACATCAGTCTATCCCGCTCAATCTCATAGCTCATGCCATGTACAGCCAGCCAGCGTTTTTTCTAATGATTGTGAACTCCTAATGTCATGAATATAATTCTGTTTCCTGCGGGGCTAGCACAACTGACGCCGCGCCGCGACGCGAGTCGAGAAAGATCTACCCTCCTCTTTCTAATTTGCACGGCGCGAGTGAGATAAAGAGACGCTCAGTCGCGCGGGAAGCGACAGAGCAGCAAGTTGTGCTAGACGTACTGCACGTCTACCACGAGACGGCCGCGACATATTCTCGATTTTTCTCGCACTTTACCTCTTGTTCTAAGTGTTCTAATAAGAGAGAAAGAGAGATACCGGATAGTGCGAGAAAAATGGCGTGCTGATGGTCGATTTTAAATCTAGCTGATGTATTCTGATTAGTTGATAGCAAATAAATATGTTTTTTAAAAAGTTGAGATTGGTGGATGTACCTACGGTGAACTGTTTTAATTGTTCAAATTAAAATGTATTATAATCAAGATTTCTGAGAAAAATAAAAATTAAATTGAATTTCTGCTAAGCAATAAATTCAGTGAAATGTTAAGGGGATCCCCTCAGAAACAAATATTCATGCTCATCACATACATATTTGCCCTCACGGGAATCCGAACCTAGGCCCGTCAGCTTTGTAGGCACTACCAGTAGGTAGGCCAGGTGGGTACCAGGCTAAACTGGTCTCATTGAAATGCAATTAGAATGTCAAAGTGATGAACCTTTGGTCCAGAGCTGTAAAATGAGCGGATAATGTCAGGAATATCGGCGCTAGCCGGCCGTGGCTTGACGTTGATTAATCACAAGTTAAGCGCCGTTTCTTACTCCTGCTGATCAGGTTTCCGATAAACTCAAAACAGTTATTAAATCCACATTACCTCTTCTCTTCTCCATAGATAGTTATTTTGAAATACGGCAAGTGTCTGATACCAACGCGGTGTACTCCTACTCCAGGAAAAATACGGTTTTGAAAAACATTAATCTATAATAGCGTTTTTTTTGTTGATTTTATTTAGAATTCTAAGATGCTCTATTCAAGAATCCGACAAACTTTCCACCCGGAAGTATTTATGTAGATTTAAATAAAGCATGCATTTACTTTTTTTGTATGATTTATCTTGAATATTATAGAGCAAATGTAAATGAACCAAAATAAAGACAAAAATATTTATTAATATTTTTTCTGACTCAGAAGCTAGGTAATTTATAATTTTTTTGATGTAGAAATTTTATCGGATTCAATCGCTGGGTAACTATTTAATTGATAAAATATCCGTTACACAGAAAAAATAAGCTATTATAAATTATTTCCAAAATTGTAATTTTTTCCATACAAGTGGTCAGTTCATTGACTGGATTTCTATAGTATTCCTATAGTGAAAAATGCCCTTATATCAAATATTTGACAGCTGTCATCCCAGTACAATTTATGTCATCATATATCATCATTGACGTTTATTGTACCGGGATGACGGCTGCCAAATAACAGTTGTAAAAAAAAAAACTAATACGCCGAGCTAGCGTCTCAGATAGAAACAAATGGAA
This sequence comes from Epinotia bilunana, assembly GCA_947049275.1. Classification (NCBI taxonomy): domain Eukaryota; kingdom Metazoa; phylum Arthropoda; class Insecta; order Lepidoptera; family Tortricidae; genus Epinotia; species Epinotia bilunana. The sequence continues at coordinate 9,604,652 of OX346267.1, read as the reverse complement.
AGGCGCTTGGGCTGTGAAAGTTATTGAACCAAATTGAGGCCCTGACGCTGACGGCGGTCGGCTCTGATGTGACGCTGACACAAAGACAACTTAATTCGTCTTTTATCGTTCACCAATACGTTAGCTGAATCCATTGGGACGCGGTTGCTCTACGTCGCGTATTGGAAATCCTTCCAGAATGCAAATTACCTCCGCTTTTATATTTCAATCATTGCCTATAGTTGCGCGAAATACCATTATAGATATTTGAGGACTCAATTTACGTTCTAATGATTCTAATGTGTGTTTGAGACCTAATCCTAAAAGACTGCCGTGATCAGTTTGGGATTATTCAGTTTTCACGGGACTTTGATATGTATCATTTTTCTCCTAAATAGCCGCATCCTACACTTGAATGGATTGATTTGACTGTCCGTATATGAACTGTTATGAACTGTCTGTTGATTTGATAGCTACTATGCACACAGCTTCTAGACCGACCCTTATATGTTTAACTAGCTTCTTCCCGCGACTTCTTCTGCGTGGATCCGGAATCGTGGATACTGTCTTCGTGCGAAATTTTATCCAAATCGGTTAAGCCGTTCAAGTGTGATTGAGTAACAAACATCCAAACTTTCGCATTTATAATACGAGTAAATATAAGTAGAGTAGGGCATTATGATTTCAATTTGCTAACACCGCGTTCTAGAACGTGTGTAAAATTATATGTTTGATTCGGGCGATACTCACGATTTCAATTTGCTAACAACACGGTCTAGAATTGGTCCCGAATCCTAACTAGAGATGGTTGGTATCCTTAGTACAGTCTCAACATTACAGAATTAGTGTAGATTTTAATCCACGACATAATAATATGCCGCGTAATGTTATAATCGAAATAAATCCATTAATTCCGCCGTTGGTCGGCATATCGCGTTCCTAAGCCGGGTGGCAATCTGGCGAGTGCAATATAAACACAACAGCTCAAAGCCGTATTAAACTTACAGCGAGACCCTTTCAGGTGAACACGGAGTAAGACAACTAAAGGGCTCCGCTTAAGAGCTCATTCCGCGAAATTAAGCAAGGGAACGCGTCTAAGTCGTAGGGTTACAACATGGCGCGATGCATGGGCGTGTGCGATTCAAGAGCGCACTAGCTTATGCAATACGCATCACATAAGTATACGTCTGTGAAGTTAGCCTCAAGTATAAGTAGTAGTAGTCATGCCTGGTAAAAGTAGCGGGGGTCCGCTGGATGCGGGTGGCGCAGGACCGGTAATTGTGGCACTCTTTGGAGGAGACCTACGTCCAGCAGTGGACGTCTTTCGGCTGATGAAGATCCTTCCATGCACCCGTTGAACCCCTCGGACACCTTTGCGACGCTGCTAGTAGTTCACATCGAAATCATTCATTTTTTGCGGACGACTTAAAAATCTTTAAAGAAATTCACAACCCATCCGACTCAGTCTGTCGTCGGTTACCTCTTCACGCTTAAACCGCTGAATCGATTTGGATAAAATTACATATGGGTGGTACTCAAACTGTCTGTTTGCGCCCCGCGGAAATCATCCAGTAAGGGGTTGAAATGGGGAGTGAAAGTTTGTATGAAGCTACGATATAAACGAGTTCCTTGTGGACGGATTCGCGGGCAGAAGCTAGTGGTCCTATAAGAATAAAGTACCGTTAAATATACTCAAATGTAAACTTATAGTATTAAATGTCAACACGGGCGTCATGTTTCGAACTCTTCGTTACAAATTTCAATTCTCGCCTCGCCTCGTCTCGTATCGTCACGCCGGTGACGTTCCGAGACGTTACGAGAAGTGATAAAATGGCGACCCTCTAAAGGTGATTGTCCCCTTTAGAGGGTCGCCATTTTATCACTTTACTTGCCGGTAGGCACTTATCTACTGTCAGTCATCTGTATAAAATTAAATTTTATGCCAAGTTCAATAAGGATTTTGATATGGAAACCTTTTCCCACTTTCCCTGTAACTCAAGGATACAAATTCGTCATTTGTTTCAAGGGAAGTGGGTGGCAGTCGGACGGGTACCAATTACTTACATACAGCACATAATTGCGTTAATTAGGTGATTGGCAATAGGGAATAGTTCAACAGGCAGAGGAATCATCATTTGCCCGGCGTCCGCTGCCTCTTGTGTCCCGCGCCGCGAGCGCAGGGCAGAGCCTTAAATCGCGTTAGTGTCGACCGAGTGTTTATAATCGCCCCCGTCACGCCCCGCGCGTAACGCGCACTACTTACGACCAGCTTACCGACTTAAGCTTGTCAAATTGGTACGGGCTATTTGTTTTTAATGAATAACTAGGTAAGTAATAAGTGCCCAGCCCTGTGCCCAGTTGTGGGACGTATCAGGCTGTTGGTGCAAATCAATCCGCAAAACAACAGACTATGCCACAGCACTCTCTGCCTACCTAGGCCTATGCCCACTCGTGGTTGAGATACGGTATTATTTTGTGGGGTAACAGTACAGATGCTCATGTACAGTACGATTACTGTTAGTTAAGACCTGACAGATGGATTGCCTTCATTTAATTTTCAACTTTAATTTCATACAAATAAAGCATTTTTCAGAATACTGTTACCCACCTACCGATTTAGTAATAACTATTTTATTTGTATAAGATTAATGTTGAAAATTAAATGAAGGCAATCCATCTGTCAGGTCTTAACTAACAGTAATCGTACTGTATGACCTATTCATAATGCAAAAAAATGCAGAGGCTTAGCTTCTGATGAATTGGAGCTGACAAATCATGACATGTATACACCCCATTACCGACCTACACTCCATTTCACGCTGAATATTTTAAAAGATGTTTAATGCCAATCTAATGAAACACAACATAAGACATAATGACTATATGAAATAAATCCAAAATAAAAAAATACATTCAATGTTTGATTTTCTTATAATATTTTATTTTAATGCAATTGGAACGTAATAATACTTTTGCTCGATTGAATGGAATGGAACGTAAGTATTTTATTTTGATACATGTTCGGTATATTGAAATTTTCCTTCAAATCTTGTTGAGTTCGTGAATGGGAAGTTGATATTTGCAAGATATCATCATATCAGCCGAAAGAGGTCCAGTGCCTGGTGGACAAAGAGTGCGAAAGTGACCGGTCCTGCGCCACCCGCATCCAGCAGACTTCTCAAGAAAAAATGTGTCCAGAAATTTTATGTAACCCGTCACCGTAAGATTATATTTATTGAAACTGTGCACATAGATCGTAAACAATGTCTCTTGCATATAGACGTTCTTACGTGTTTAACATTAGGATATTAAGTTAAAGAAAATAAACAGACGAAATGAACTCACATTTACTTTTATTTACTACCCTACACTATACCTCTATTCCCCATAGTTATCTGATGAGATTGGGTTCATTTAGATGAAAATTGAACCGACGAGGTTTAATTTTCATCTGAATGAATCCGTTCTCTCATCAAAAACCAAAACATTCTTCAATTGTACATGGTAGCAGTATAGCTATACGTATACAGGTATACAGGAGCATATACATAATATGTACAATAAGTACCGCATAAATATGTATACATACAGAGTAGTCCTATCGTATACCACTAGATGTCGCTAGTCACTACTGGTGACTGATGTCTCTATTCTCAGTATATATATATAGTACTCTTTGGTTAGTTCCAGAGATTGATAATTATTCTCTCGAGCTCAGCTATACTCAACCTGCGGCCTGCGGGTTGCATGCGGCCCGCCAAGCTTTTGCGACTGGCCCTTGTGGCCCGGGCTCCTTAGCTATAATTAAAATGTCTTTGCGGCCCTCACAGAAAAAAGTTTATCATTATCAAGAGTAGTATATATCTTTAAGTTTATATTTTATCTGTATTATTAGTAAAGATTACCTCTATTTTTGTTAATATAAATCACGCTTTCATAAATTTAGTATCCTAAGGGGGAGGGGAATTAAAGCATAGCGCTCGAACGTATCTAAAAACGCGGCGTGTGAAGCCAAGTCTATTACTCTGGTATTAAATTCAAAAAGATGTAATAATTACTTGACGTGTCTCGTGGCTTGTGAAGAAGAGCGGAAAACACATGATAATTAGCCAACTGCTTCGCAAGGAGGGTTATGTTTTTCGAGTGTATGTAGGTATGTAGCGTATGTATGTACTTATAGATGTGGACAAGAAAATTATGTTTCACGTTCTGCAGTCCACACGCCTTGATGTATTTTTCCATCTGAGAGGTATCTTTAGATTCTTCAATTCATGATGATTGATGATCATAATCGTGTGAAGAATATTTGAAAAAAGCAGTTGGGATTTCTAAAAAGCAATTTTCCTATTTTATTACTAATTTCAGTATTTTTTGTGAGATTTATTTTCTACTATTTGTCAATTTGGGGTTTAGTGTATCTTATATTTTCTTAATTCTGAAGAAATGTTATGAACATTGTATTGGAAATTGCTACATAAACGGGTAAGTAACAAAACAGGAAAATTTGTTGTTTATTTTATTTATTTATTGTTTATTTGTTCAACATAGGTAGGTGCTAAAATACATAAGGGTCTTAAAAATTAAATACAGTATCACTATGTTGGGCCCTCAGGCATACAAAATTTATGTGTAATTTGGTGGAGGCCGTGTGGTACACATCTCCACTAACTACATGGTGTCTGTTAAGAAATCTGTCACTTTATAATAGGCTTTACTAACAAGAAATTTAAACAATGCTTTTTTTAAATCAGCTGTGCTTTCTATATTAATAATTTCTTTTGGAACCTTGTTGTACATTGTAGGTGCTGTACCAAGCACACTTTTACGACACAGAGCGGTTTTACAGGACATTGCGACTAATTTATTCCTTAGACGTGTACTATTAAAGGTCGGGAACAAATGCAAGTTACGTTTTACAAACAATATGACTTCGTAAATGTACAGGCAAGGTAGAGTTAAAATTCCTAATTTTATAAAGTATGATTTACAAGAATCACGAAAATTAAAAGCATCACCATACTATTCTAGAAAGGCTCGTTTAGTAACTAGACGAAGCCCGTTTCATGATCATGAAGGACACTCGGTTCGCTTTGACATTAACACTTGAAGCAGTCGTCGAACTCTCAAAACAACACGCGTAGGCGTCGTCTCGCCTTTGGTCGACCCTATTAGCTAAAATAGTGATTGTAGTCAGCATCAATTAGACAGTATAGATATCAGAACAAATCATTGTTACTATTAGGGTAACAAACACAACATCACATACCTTTTTACAAGCTTTTATTTAACTTGCACTATTCGTATGCGCCATTTGCCACAGTGCAATCCATTTTTCAGTCACTGGCCGTTATCCGATTGAGCTGAAATTGTGGGTAGGTAAATCTACTTACACTTTGGATGACCATTCAATATGGTGGCTATGGGAATTCAGTACTTAACCGACGTAACCCTGTTGAGTTCTGGCTCGATAGAATCGAATGAGTAGTTGATGACGGTATACAAATAAGTACAGTCGGCGATAAATGGGAGGAAAAGCCGTTATGGATAACCTACCTCCGGACCTGACCACGCGGATAGATAAGAAGAAGGAAAAAAGTTAAAAACCCACCCGATGACTCCTCAACTCATTTCGGACGGATCTGGGAAATACCTACGAGATGATTCATTTACTAGTCAGTATGTCCTGCCGATACAGTTTGACAGCCACGTCAACCTTATCATGGGTTGGTTGGCATATCGACTGGACTGAACTACCTACCCTTCCTCACTGTAGGTAGGTTTCCCGCACAACTTTATGCTCAGCTACAGTAGGCGCCAAGACAGCCAAGTGTCAGAAATCATCCCTAAGAGGGTGAAATAGCGAGTGAAATTTTGTATGGAGCAACGATATTCAACGAGTTTCACGCAGACGAAGTCGCGGACAGAAGCTAGTATTCCATACTAACATTATTAAAAAGAGCTATGTAAAATTGTAGTTTTGTGTTAAGTTTATGTTTTGTATGTTTTCTAAAATTCTTTCACCTGCGTGTAGAGTGGACTAGGATGGTTACAGGCTATATTATATCCCACGGGTTTGCCTGCATTCTTTGCAATATGCGGGCGAAGCCGCGCTGGCACCTAAGTTTAGTATGTTTATACAAAATTCTTACCAATTTTATTTTATGTTTACCTTTTTGGCATGCAGCGCGGATAGTCATTAAGGATTAAATATACTTTCCAATCGTTAGAAACATTAGCAACTGATCCAGTGGCAGGCGACAGGCTGACGAGGGCGCACTTCAACTTGTAATTCAACTGTAACTCGAGTTGGGACAGTTGGGCCGCGGGGAGCCGCCATCAAGTCAAGACTACCACAAGTTCTAGGCTGGGCTCACACAGCCAGTCATGAGTCTGAATTCATGCATTGACATGAATTCAGACTCAGATTATGATTCAATAATCATAATCTGAGTCACTCACGAGCAAATGAAACGGTAGGTAGGTACACTTTGTGCAGAGTTGCTACCAGAGGGTGTACCTTTTTTTGCTCTAGAGTACCTAATTCAGATTATGGTTCAGTGCATGACGTCAGCCTGTGTGAGCCCAGCCCTATTAAGTACTCGTGCTCGATCGATCACAGTGAATACAAAAATAATTTAAATATAATTTATATTTCAGGCAACAGACAACGACGTAAAACTGCTATTGGACAACAGCGTCACGGCCTGTCGTAGAGTTGCTAAAATGGACGCCAAATCTGCCAGACCTCGAAATATTTTAGTCTTTTTATCTTCCCCGCTCCTTCGCGACACAGTTCTCTCGTCGGTCAGCCGCTACAACAAGTCAATTAAACATTCCGATGATCCCACTGCTGCTCTGCTGAACAGTTCCCATCTCGGAGTATCCGGGCCAGGCACACGAGTTTACGTCGTGGAACACCTTTCACCGGAATGTAAAATGCTTCACGCGGAGACTCGAAGGGTGGCTAAGGCTAAGGGGTTCAATTTTGTATGCACTCGGTACGGCAAAAAAGTGCGCAAGGATGAGAACTCTGATGCTATCCATATTAAAGATACTAATAGTCTAAACAAAATAGTGTAACTATGTTCTTGATCATACTTTGTTACTTATAATTATATACTAAATAAGAGCAACTATAATGTTAATATATTACCAAAATGTTAATAGGATACGTAGCAAGTTAAAAGAAATAGGTATATATCTTAACATCTTAAACTGTAACTACGACATTATTTGTCTCACGGAAACGAACTTAAATGACGGAGTTTATGACTCCGAATTTTTGGACTCTAAGGTCTATCATGCAGCACGTATACTCTCGATTTTTCTCGCACTATACCTCTTGCTCTAAGTGTTCTAATTAATAAGAAAGAGACAGTGCAGGAGAAAACGTAAAATTGTGTACGCACCACGGGTGGTAATTCGTAAAGCCCAAGATCGCAGGTGTTTGTGGCCCGAACAGAAGGTGAATTCACCGCCCTAGGTAATTAAAAACTAGGTACTTTTAATGTACTATTATTTTGAATTGTGTTTTGATGATCTCAACGTAATGTCACCATAAGCTAACACACGACGTCCGAGTGCAGCGGACGGCACGAGCGGTACGAAGTTGAGGTTGCAGCGAGATAGGGATAGAACTTTGCAGGACGCCGTGCATCCGGCACGTATCCACACGGACCGAAAACACACGGCCGTGCGGGTGGCGGCTGCTAAATTCACTCTAGCCCATAAAGGCTATTACACACCTAGCAATTTCTCACCACAACTTGCTTAGTTGCAATGAGACCTGAAGACCTGAATAACCTTACTTTCATTAGGAAACGCTACACGCTATAGCTATATCAACGTAGTGGTCGCCTTTGGCAATATCTTTCGATGTAGTTTACAATAAAGTTGCTGAAATATTTGAGCATTATCTTGTTAAACATGATTAAACGCATTCTAGTGAATGTCAGACTATAGCGAAAAGCTCAACAAATAAACAGTAGCATGTAATTAGTGAGCATTCTAGCAATCGTCCTAGCGAGCATTCTAGTGAAACGATTGTAAATTGGCTTCGAGCTTTTTGCGGAGACGAGCGATTTTGTTACGCGACCGTCAAGTCTGTCACTTTCTTTAGGAATACGCACTTTTTTGACGATTTTTTTTTTTCCTACCTATCTTTCCAAGTTGGGTCCCGAAGGGGGCCTTAACTAATTACCTATACCTAACTATAATACCTTAAAACCTAATAAACAAGTAACACCGCAGGGCGCGCAATCGACACCACACCTTAAGTGCGGTGATAACAATAACGCGCCCTGCGGCGCACAGGCCACGCCCCCCGCCCCGCCTCAGCCAGCCGCCATGCGGCAGCACAAGACGAAGCGAGAGAGTGCGAGCTGTAGGCGAGACAGTATATAGCCGCTCGACCCAGACATAATATACAAACTTAAATCTAACGTGCAAACCATGCACTATAAAACTAACTAAGTAATGTACAAACCTTAGAATCTAACATATAAAAAATATACAGCCAGAAGGGTAACATGCACACAAAGTAAGTATACCTACATAGGTATACTTACTTTGTGTGCTTCTATTTGTTAATTTCTACTCTCTGTACATACAGAGAGTAGAAATTAACAAATAGAGTTATTTACATAAACAGAAGGAGGACGGGTGTAGTGTCGGACGCTTTTTGATCTAAAATAGCGCCTCGCCAGTGAGGGCCTGTATGGGAAGGAAGGAGAGGAGGAAGAGGGAGAGGGAAATCGCACACTCCCATCAATATCAGGAGGTTGGTGGGAAAAGCTGCGCGCAAACTCTCCCACCAAGTCCTCGTCCGTATTTAAATCCACAAAGGATAAGCCAGTGAGCCCGTCCTCACGCGCTGCCCCACGGCGCCTCTGTTGCCGTTCCCGGGCGCGGAACTCAACATCGTATTCGAGTTCGGCCCTCCGCTCCATGGTGATGACATCGTCCGGGTAACACAGGACGTGCCTAGGCCGGCGGTCCCTGAGCTTGGGGTCCGGCCTAGGCACGTAATCAATTGCCTTTCTAATGAGTGGACTTCCACTAAGTGCCGCCTTTTCAAAGTACTTAGTGGAAATCCGCTTCATATGATCCGCAACCGAAGGCATAAATAGGTCCGCGTGTTATGTTAAGTTTTTTGACAAGCTTTAGCTAGATTGTTCACTAGAATGATCGTGAAAATGTTTGTTTGCTTTGTTGGTTGTTGAGTTCGACAAATTTAAGAACGGCGATTGCTCGTAGTTTTTTTACATGAGAATGCTCACTTCTATCGGCACTTTTAGGCGCATCCAGACGAGTGAAATGGCAAAACCATGGTTGCAAGACTAGTCCGTACTAGATTCCCTTTTACCTTCGTTGGTAGTGCACCAATTTAGCTCGTCTGGGCGCGTTTATAGCAAATTGGTGAGACAAATTGCATCGTTTGAAGTACGCTTTTGAATGGCAAGGTGTGTAATGGCCTTTACACTTTTAATGACAGCCATGACAGATGACAGATGAATCTGACATTATGTGGTTTAGGTTATTCTTCACATTATTTTAGAAAAAATACCTGAATTGAAGATTTATTTGTAAAACAAAGACTTATTTAGACGCTATGGCGCTAAATAGGTTATTTGCTGGGTTATCTATTACCCCTGCTGCTCTCGGGAAGCGAACCATATATACATCAGTCATTCATTTTGCAAGTAAACCCAGATTAGTTAAGCCAAAACCTGGATTCGGCAAAGCATACAGACGTATAGTGCATTTTCCAGAAGAATATACAGTTAAGCCTTTGGAAGTCACTAATCTTGCGGGCAGAGATCCGGAAACAGGTTTCTGTCACTTTTTTATCATTTTTATATACTTTTTTTATATTTGAACAATGATACCAGTTGTGTATTCGTATTGACAGGTCGCGTTGTAGCTAAAGGAATAGGGGGCGGCATAAAACACAAATATCATTGGATCGCTTGGGTCAGGGATGGTCCCACTGATGGACCCCCTCAGGAAGAGAAGGTTATTCAGGTATCTGTTCATTTTCTTCTTCAATTAACTAGTTGGCTATGTGATGGTGTCATAAATTAAATTAAAATTGTTGCTAATCATTACTAGGCATCAGTTTTTGTCGCATGGTAAGACTAATAGCAAGCTATGGGGTCGACATTTGCCACTCACACTCACACTGAATGATACTGCCATTCTTGCCAGCTTCATGTTGTGTAATTAATTCTTGTGCTTAAATTAGTTACAGTTAGTTTTAAATGAAAATAACAGTCATCCCATAATACAAGCCAGGTTATGTTGAGAAAGGATTGTGCATTGGCCTCAATGGCAGTGTCATCCCTGTATTATTGGACACTGTGAACAAGCTAATTGCTAAATTAGTGTAACATTTTCATGAATACTTTTCCTTTCACTTCAGATTATGGAAGATGGGTGTAGGACGGCAAACATTGCCTTAGTCGCTGTTGGTGACAAGCTGAAGTATATCCTGGCTACAGAAAACATGAAGGCTGGCGACATATTGAAGTCATCCCGACACTTGCCCAGGATACCTGGTAAATATGCATTTGATTATTTAATGTGGCCGAGTTTTTATCACACTAACATTGGAATTGGAATCTTTTACCTTGGATGGTAGAGTTGCTTTTTAAATGGTCTATGTTGACACAATTCGGCCAACTCAAATAACCTCAAGTATATTTCAAATACTGCAGTAAAAATATATTCTCTTTATAAAAGGGTCAAGTTTCCAACTTCCACCGTGGCGCAAAGTGACAAAATACATTCAAATTTTGGAATTTGTTTGAATGAAAATGTGCTAGGGCAGGAAACCAAAGGTTGCAATTTTCTTTTAGCTTATGGGTCTCATACAGAAATAGAGTGTATTTTTGAAGTGAAAACTTCTTTAGAGGCGCTGTGCACTTTCTCTGATGGGGAAAAAATGTTAAACTCGCGACAGGTCACGTGACCGACAGATTCGTCAGATTGAAAATTCGTAAGACGGACACGTGACCTGATCTAAAAACTGTTACAATGTCATTGAAGCTAGTAGATTGTCATGTTTGTGTACGATAGCGCAATAAATGAATATTTTAAATAATAGTACACATAAATGATAGTACTTTTATACTGATAATTAAAACAATTCGCAAAATTATTCCCTAACCATTCCAAAATATCAAAAATGCACAACGTTAATATTCAAGTTTTCACTACTGCCGGCACTCCCGGAGTATTGTTTTTTTTTTTTTACAGTGCGAGCCAAGGAAGGGGATGCATACGTCCTAGGAGCACTGCCAACTGGTACTATTGTTCACTGCATTGAGAAAGTGCCTGGTAAGTAACAACCAGGCTATATCCAAACAGATGCTTTTAATAAGCCTATGGGCGGATAGAGGAGTATCTACCCACCTAAAGGCCTTCTCCCCTTCAGTGGAATTTATACTATTTTAAATTGGAACGGAGTTGCATTTGTTTTGTATAAATCTAAACAAACTGTACTCGTAATTGGGTAAGGCCGCGGAGCGTTTCAACCGCCGCACTTTTATGTAACGCTTTCTGGAGGGCCTGGCGGGACAAAATCACCAAGTTTCAATGAAACCATAAGTTTGTTTTTCTTCTTGCAATATATATTAAAGATATGATGATAATATTAATATAATAATAAAGCCTTTATTGTTCCTTGACTTAATGCTAACAGGTTCTTACAAAAAATAACATGCAATAAAAAAAAAAAAAAACTAAGTTAACTATACATTAAGTTGTGGCCCCATTTCGGGTATAGGCCTCCTTCTATCTGTTTCCATTTTTCCCTATCTTTCGCGATTTCAGTCCAGTTGCTACCCGCTACTTTCTTTATATCATCTACTTTTTCTTTCTTCTGCCTTGCGGGCCTTTCCACATTGTCACTGTCTTTGTCCATCTTGCATCTGTTGTGCGTATCATATGGCCGGCCCATTTCCACTTTAGACATTGTGCATGTTGTTCTGCATCAATTGCTTTTGTTCTGTGTCTAATGGAGCTGCTTTTTTGCTTTTCTATTAGCTTGATGCCCAGCATGCTCCTCTCCATAGTGCGTTGGCATGATGATTTTGGTTGTATTGTTGAAAAATGAGGTTTTATTCGGCAGTAAATCGTTACATAAAAGTGTGGCGGATAAAACGCTCCGCGGCCTTACCCAATTAGTAATTACTAGATTCAAATTTCTATTTTTGTGAATTTTTCTTGTATAATGGGCGGCTAGAGGATAATCTAGCCAGATCAACATCACTAGATATCTCTAATGCAACGGTTTATTGACATCCAAAATGAACTGACCAAATCTACTTTTCATTATCTGTCATAGTAGATAATTCTTATTTTACGTTAGATCATATTTAGACTAACATACCCTAGACACTATTCCTTGTGAATTAAATACTGCTTATACTATAATAGATACTGACCATTTCAAATGTTCATAACATTGGCAACACCTAATTTCTTTACCCTAATGCCAGGCATGGGCGGACTGTACATCCACGCGGCGGGCACGTCCGGCACCATACTGCGCAAGCAGGACGACCGTATAATCGTGCAGATGCCCTCCAAGCACGTGTTCAGCTTCGACCAGCACTGCATGGCTGTTGTAGGTCAGTATACTCAGTATTCTAGTAAGACGAGATATATTTTTGCGAGCCACTGTAGCCGAGCGGTAAAGCGCGCGACTCAATCGAGAGGTCGTGGATTCGAACCCCAGCTCGTAACAAAGACTAAAAAAATCCTGTATTATCATTAGATGTATCATACATCAGGTTTTTAGAGTCGTCTCGCGACCGAGGATCTAAGCGCACACACATCCGAAACGTTGGGAAACCTCTAAGGGGTAAATTAATAAGTTGCTTATGCCCGTTCAGTAAAAATAAAAATCATTTGATATTCAACAGTAAATTTTCAGTAAAGGAAAACAGTGTAAGGAAACAGGTCAAATCTCAACAAGGTTCTAATTTTCCCTCCGGGTTGGAAGGTCAGGTGGGTCACTTTCGTCGTCGAATCATGGGATTAGGTGTCAAAACGGACCCGGGGCTGCTATAGGATACAACCAAGAAAAACTTTAGGAGTATGAGCACTTTATTAATGATCGAAAGGCTTGTTCGTCAGCAAGGTTCTTAACCATGTTTGTTATGTCGGGGGTGTTTTAATATTGTTTTCTCAAACTTGCAATGAAATGTCGACCTGACTTACTTCAAATTAGGTTCGGAAATGCTACGTATCCGGTGCGATGAGTGAAGATGATATGCAGACATAGAAATCCGCGGGGCAAAATATTTTGACAAGTAGGGAGTTCCTATATTAATAAACTCAACTATCGATGCTAGTTCTATATACTAGTGATCACACAAGGGTTTGCTTGTAGAAATATGCTTTTATTAAGAACTAGCTTCTGCCCGCGACTCCGTCCGCGTGGAACTAGTTTATATCGTAGCTCCATACACACTTTCACCCCCCACTTCATCCCCTTGGGGGATGATTTCCGGGATAAAAACCGTCCTATGTCCTTCCCCAGGACTCAAACTATATCTATATCAAATTTGATCCAAATCGGTTCAGCGGTTTAAGCGTGAAGAGGTAACAGACAGACAGACAGACACACTTTCGCATTTATAATATTAGTATGGATATGGATATAAAAATAATTAAATAGTACCTATTGTTTTATAGTGAGTGTCTAAAGTAGCTAATTTACTTCTATTTAATTATCTAAAGAGGTTGAGATTATATTATCTATTTTGTAGTGCAATAGGTATTACGCCCTACCTTTATATAACCTAGCGATTATTTAAAATATGCTATGTTGAACAATATAACAAAACACACAATGTTGGGGGCGATCACTAGTATATAGAACGAGCACCGATAATTTAATTTGTCGATATAGGAACTCCCTACTTGTCAAACAATTTTGCCCGCGGATTCCTATGTCTGATGATATGTAAAGGAATTTCATACAGCCTTACACACCTAGGCCTGTAAAGCAACCTTCTTTTGTTTTTAAACGGGGGGGCGCGGGCCTGCTGCCGGCGCGGCGGCGGCGGTGCACTTCAGAAACGTATTATTTAGTTGTGTTAACCTTACGAATAAAACAATACGACTGGCTACTTTTTATTTTTATTTCATTGCAAGTTTGAGAAAAGCACTATACAAATCTCGGCGAGAAACGGGGTTGCCTTCGCTTCGTTTCGTTTCCCGGCCTCTATAGTAATGTACTATTTTATATCCAGGTCGTCTATCGAACATAGAGCACGGTAGCACCCCCATAGGCTCACCGCAGCGCAACCGCTGGCTCGGCAACCGGCCTCGGTCGGGCCTGTGGCACCGCAAGGACGGCCGCCACGGACGCAAGATACACCCGCCCAAACCCGTGAAGGAAGTCGGCAAGGAGAGGGCGTTCAGACCTGATGCGATTAAACTGACGATGCACCCGTAGGTTAAGAGAATTTCAAGTTGCACAAAGGTTCATTAAATCGAGACATCTAATAAGTATGAAGATCGCCTTAATAGTGAAAAACCACCTGAATGATGCAAATTAAAATTGCCCAAGTTCCCAAAATGATGTTTAGTTTGTGTCGACAAGCAAGTATTGCGTCGTGATTCTTCATATTTGCAAAAAACAGCGACTAGGTCGGAAGTTATTGTTATATATTTAATGAAAGTTTGTACATGAGGAGGAGGACGTTAGTTAAATAAAGATTTAGATGATTATATGATTTATTTCAGTTTTTCCACTACATATTATAAAACAAATTCGCTTCCCGCTGTCTGTGATGCAACGGATTTTGATGCGGTTTTTTTTAATAGATCGCTAGTTTTAATATAAAATACTATCGACCCGCCCCAGCTTCACATGGGTACTATATTATACATATACACCTTCCTCTTGAATCACTCTATCTATTTAAAAAGGAAGCGTAACCGCATCAAAATCCGTTGTGTAGTTTTAAAGATCTAAGCATACATAGGGACAGACAGCGGGAAGCGACTTTGTTTTATACTGTGTAAAATATATACTGTCATCTAGCTAGACACCGCTGAAATAATGTTGCATTGCAATAAATTATATTAAAGCTTGACATAAAGCTAATATACATAGAATATTTAACAAATTGTACAAAAGCGATTTAAATTGACTATCACATAAGTAAATGCTTATAGTGAGTGCTTGTTGAGGTTATTCGTCATCTTCGTCAGAGAATGTCAGGATCTGAAAATAATACATAAAATAATAGTATAATCCTACAAAACACCGTTTTCTGAAATCATGCAGGCCAAAAAGCACGAACTAGACAAAGTAGTGGCTCTGTGAGATGTAGAACTCGCAGGCTTTTTTTTTTTTATCGAATTGAAAAAGTGACGACATAAAAAACTAATCAACGAACCGGCTCACAAAATTTCACATTACTTTCTTGCACCACCTACTACTTATTTTTACCATTATTTTCTCCACTACCCAAAGGTTGTCTGGAAGAGATCGCTCTATAGCGATAATACCGCCTGTTGTTTTAACTCTACTATCTCCCTGTATGTGTTTTCTTTTGTAACTGCTGTGTGTGAGGTGTGCAATAAAGAGTATTTGTATTGTATTGTATAAGCCATCAATGCCATGCTTGTCTATCATGAGACGGCCGCGACATACTCTCGATTTTTCTCGCACTATACCTCTTGTTCTAAGTGTTCTAATAATAAAGAAAGGCCGTCTCATGATAGACGTGCAGGTCACATGTTTAAACTTACCTCAGTCATTTCAGCAGTCAACTGCAACTCGGCCAGTCCAGTGACCTCCTCCAAGTAGCTGCCGCTATTCAGCACTTTAAACACAAACTCGTCCCCCTCCTGTCTATATTTGTCCAACACGGCATCAGAGCAAGCTATGCAGCTGTTAAACTTCGCACAAGTTGGCACCACGGTACGGTAGGAGTGAAGGAATCCGCGTATGGAATGCGGTATCGGGCCCAGCACGCCCTGCAGCTCTGATGGGATTTCGGAGTCGTCGGTCAGGTTGTATAGCGCTGGAGCGTGTTCCCTGGGAAATAGAAAATGAGTTTTTAGCATTCGTTTGGACGAACTTGTACGTCTCTGAAACATATTATCGCCACATCCAATTGGGGTGTAGACACTGTGTTTGTCATGAGACGTAGGTGTATTGGGAGTGGGCTTATGGACTACTAGCTTCCGCCCGCGACTTCGTCTGCGTGGGCTCGGGATAAAAACTATCCTATATTTTAATCCAGGCTATAAACTATCTTCGTGCAAAATTTCATTCAAATCGGTTCAGCCGTTTAAGCGTGATTGAGTAACAAACATCCAAACATCTAAACTTTCGCATTTATAATATTAGTAGGATATTGTGTGATGCAACGAAATATATGCGAGTCTGTATTCTCCACAATACTGTTTTGTCACAAAACCTAGCCGGGCGTTTTTGTGTAAGGTGCATAAGTTTCATTTATTTTGCCATATACAGAGTGTACCAAAAATGTATCGTATTCTGATAAGAAAAGACTAAAAGAATATTTTTTTGACGCGATTGTTTTTACTTTTGTATGGAGCGTTGGCCGACTGGGCCGAACGCCCTTGATCGGTTCACACCCCATTTTTGTTACACCCTGTATATTATTTGGACCAGCTGCGATCGAAATCAGCCCAGCGGAAATCAGCTCGTATTTGCCAAGCCTACAGAAGAAGAATTACCGCCTTACTCATAAAACTTAAAATTACTGCTAAATAAAATGTGCTTTGTCCCTTTCTTTAAGAACACAAATGTCAGTGGCAGATAAAGACAATAGTTATTTGTTATGCAAGGCTGCAAAGTTGTTGTCTGGCGCAAGTGCTTGTATTGAAAGCCGAGCTAGCGAAGGATTGTAAGATTGAGAAAGTACAATCTTGAGCATAGCGAGGCTTTCGTGGCACGAGACGCCAAACAACTTTGCTGCCGAGCGAAACACACAACTTTTCACCTCACCACCTCGAGGAAAATTGAAAATGTAATGGGAGTAAATTGGACCTTATACTCCATTTTCAATATAGGTTTGTTTACATCTCATCAAGATATAGCATTTTATAATTACATTTATACATAAACATTTTTGCATCTTTAAATAACTCCACGTTTACCTACACTAAAAAAGTCGAAGTATTGTTGGGTACTCACGGGTAAACTAAGGCCCAAATACTCATATCCCTATATGTATATCTTCTGCACTAAAATCTATAAATTATTTATTATTTTGGTTATACTGTGACTTTAGAACAAAACAAAATTAAATGTAGTTTCTTCTTATATTCAAACAGTGCGTTCCAAAACTACATTTTAAAATTATTGTATCCTTATGAGTCAGTCTAAATATTTATATTTCGAATACAAAGAAAGAATAAGTATTATTAATTTAATTTTATCAAAATAATAACAATTAATTATTGGTATAACACTATCAGTTTCTGAACGCAGGATAATTACCTCTCTTTCGTTTTCACCTCACCGGCTCGAAAAGGCTTGCTTTATCGCTCACAATCTGCGCCGTGGACGCGAATCCGTATCCCCTTTGATGATCGGGGAAAAACCGCCTCGAGAGCGATCACGGCGTATCGCGTATCAAATCATAACTTCGTATCGTGATACAGTATCAAAACACGTCCATACTTACCGATCTTGATACACGTATCCGATCGCGAGTGTGCGGCGTATATAATAAACGCGTGTCAACATCGATCCCGAGCGATCAGATACGGCGCGCCGCATGATCGCGCTGTTTTTGCGTCCACACTAGCGATCTTGATACGCGTCGGTGCAACGGGACGGAGATACGGTACGACAAAATGATACAAATGTGGACCCAGCTTAATTATACGGCGTTATGATACGATACGCTGCTACGCTACGTTTAGTATGGACGCATTATTTCACGCGACGATGCTAGTGATACGGTGTGCCCAAAGTGAGCGTCCATACTTAGGATAAGTGAACTCGATACGATACGCGTGATCGTGATCGGCAAAATGATACAAATGTGGACCCAGCTTTAAATATGCTTATTTGAGTTTAGTTTACCCGTGAGTACCCAACAATACTTTGACTGTTTTAATGTAGGTAAGCGAGGAGTTGTTTAAAGATGCAAAAATGTTTATGTTACATTTAATAATTATAAAATGCTTTGATTTTGATGAGATTTAAACAAACCCTGTATTGAAAATGAGTAAAAGTTCACTATCAGTCCACCTAGGGTGGGATGCCCTTCTAGACTGTAGATTAGGCGAGCTTACCTAGAGTCTAGTCTAGATGTAGGCTCGCACTGACCTGCGCGGGTGTTGCGTGAGCGCGGCGAGCAGCTCGACGGCGAGCGCGCCGGCCGCGGCCGCGGCGCCGGGCCGCGTCACCGTGCACTGCTGGTCCAGCGTGCGGTCCCGCAGCGACTGCAAGTTGATGACATATTGATATGTTATGTCAAATGTTAGTACACCGAACACGAATTTATTTGTGCGATAAGGTAACGACGAAGATTTGTTCCTGAGTCTTGGGTGTTTTATATGTATTTAAGTACTTATTTTTTTATCTATACTCACTCGCACTGTGTAATTTAGAAAAAAGTAGGTTAGATTTTTCTCGTCTTCCATCGTTCGCGGTGTCAGTTGAATTGCGCTTCTCGCCTGAGGAAAGACTTTACGGAATAAATATTCGAGTATGGTCAGACTCTTAAGGCCTCCACCCACCGAACGCGTGTCATGCACGGCGCGTGTGCTGCGCGGGCCCGCGCATGTTGTAAAGCATTGAAACCACACTTCAACCACACATCGAACGCGGTCCGAACGCGGGCCCGCGGCGCTAAAGTTACAACTCGGCAGCGCGGCCGCGTGTCGTGCGCGTCGCGTGTCAAGCGCGGCAGCTGCGCAGCTAAGTGTGATAGGCATAGTGAGATACATATTAAATGTGTTGGTAGTGAGAGAGATATGCCGCGCTGCACACGCGTCACTGACGCGGCGGGCCCGCGCGTGCCGCGCTGCTGAGTGTGATAGAGATAGTGAGATACATATCAAATGTGTTGGTAGTGAGAGAGACATGACGCGGCGGACCCGCGCTGCACACGCGTTGCTACACGCCGCCCGCTTGCGGTGTGAATATACCGCTCCAACCGCGCCCGACACGCGCCGCGCACGACACGCGTTTGGTGGGTTTACCTATGGCATAGAACACGCGGCACTGCGCATCGAAACTTTGCTACGACGACTAATTTAAAACCTCCAAAGAATCTGGAATTTCCTAGAGGCAACGGGCCTTAACGGTGAAATCTAAAAAAGGGCTGCCACAATAGATCACTTGCTGGTCGAAGCGGCAGCATATACCTAAAGGTCCTCAAATCAACAATATTAGTAAATAAATATTTAAAACGCGCGACCTCTTCAGACGATCTTCAATGCGTTTTGCAGTCACGGACGGGTCGTGCTCTTCCACACGTGGTTTCGTAGTTTTGAGCGGTAACGTGCAATCTTCTCAAGGCCGTTTCGCGTTGTGTATTCTACGCCTTTTCTTACATTACCAGCGCGACGACTTCATGGCAGAAGTAGCATCAAAGCTGCGCGCCATGCAGGTCCATTGAGTGATGGTCTAACTTATACTACTTACATTGCCCGGCGCTGTGACGTCATTGCAGAAGTAGCATCCAAGTTGCGCGCCCTGCAGATACGTGGCCGGCGCAGACTGCGACTGAGACTGCGTTGGCTCAGGGGCAGGCTGTTCAGATAGCGAGACAGCCTCGGGAGCGGTTGCGCCATGCCTCATCACTTACTAGCTGATTGAATATTTGAGTGATGCTACTTACATTGTCCGGCGCTGTGACGTCATTGCAGAAGTAGCATCCAAGTTGCGCGCCCAGCAGATACGTGGCCGGCGCTGACTTCGACTGAGACTGCATTGGCTCAGGGGCAGGCTGTTCAGATAGCGAGACAGCCTCGGGAGCGGTTGCGCCATGCCTCATCACTTACTAGCTGATTGAATATTTGAGTGATGCTACTTACATTGTCCGGCGCTGTGACGTCATTGCAGAAGTAGCTCCAAGTTGCGCGCCCAGCAGATACGTGGCCGGCGCTGACTTCGACTGAGACTGCATTGGCTCAAGGGCATGCTGTTCAGATAGCGAGACAGCCTCGGGAGCGGTTGCGACACTTGCGACATGCCTCATTACTTAGTAGCTGATTGAATATTTGAGTGATGGTCTAACTTATACTACTTACATTGCCCGGCGCTGTGACATCATTGCAGAAGTAGCATCCAAGTTGCGCGCCCCGCAGATACGTGGCCGGCGCTGACTGCGACTGAGACTGCACTAGCTCAGGGGCAGGCTGTTCAGATAGCGAGACAGCCTTGGGAGCGGTTGCGACACTTGCGACATGCCTCATAACTTAGTAGCTGATTGAATATTTGAGTGATGGTCTAACTTATACTACTTACATTGCCCGGCGCTGTGACATCATTGCAGAAGTAGCATCCAAGTTGCGCGCCCTGCAGATACGTGGCCGGCGCTGACTGCGACTGAGACTGCACTGGCTCAGGGGCAGGCTGTTCAGATAGCGAGACAGCCTTGGGAGCGGTTGCAACACTTGCGACATGCCTCATAACTTAGTAGCTGATTGAATATTTGAGTGATGGTCTAACTTATACTACTTACATTGCCCGGCGCTGTGACATCATTGCAGAAGTAGCATCCAAGTTGCGCGCCCCGCAGATACGTGGCCGCCGCTGACTGCGACTGAGACTGCACTGGCTCAGGGGCAGGCTGTTCAGATAGCGAGACAGCCTCGGGAGCGGTTGCGACACTTGCGACATGCCTCGTAACTTAGTAGCTGATTGAATATTTGAGTGATGATCTAACTTATGCTACTTACATTGCCCGGCGCTGTGACGTCATTGCAGAAGTAACATCCAAGTTGCGCGCCCTGCAGATACGTGGCCGGCGCTGACTGCGACTGAGACTGCACTGGCTCAGGGGCAGGCTGTTCAGATAGCGAAACAGCCTCGGGAGCGGTTGCGCCATGCCTCATCACTAGATAGCTGTCGAAGCCCAGCGCTGCGTTTATTACTATCTGCGAAATTGATTAGAGTTATCAAGAGCCAATTCCCCCCCTCGCCCATAGCCCCCCCATAACATAGTCTAAATGTAAACCTCATTTCTAGTCACCTGAAAAAGCTTGATAATAGTGTCTTATACCTTCCCATAATGAGCAGCGATAACTGTAGGCAGCCACCTCGCCTCCCTCGTGTCGAGCAACAGGAAGATGACGTCATGAGCCATAATGGCCTCCGTCAAAGTCTTGATGTTGGCAGCGGTCTCCGCTCGCAGGGAGTCGCCCACTGGGTGCCCTGGCATGGGGACGTGTATCGCCAAGCCTTGGGTTTCCTGGAGACAAATACACAATTAAATACTAGACGACATTTATCCATCAATACTAATATTATAAATGCGAAAGTAACTATGTCTGTCCAGTCTCTATGTTACTTTTTAACGTTTAAAATGATTTTATTTGTTTGGGCAACAAGGCCCATATTTACAAATACCTTACAGACTAACATACATAACAAGATACAAAACTTATAAGTATAACACGGTAAGATGAATATGGACTATGGAGGTAGTTTGTATCCTGGTGAAGGACATAGAATAGTTTTTTATGCCGGCAGTCATGACGCCTTCCGGTACATGGTCGCCACTCGAGAACCTTTCCGCCCCAACGGCCATCGGTTCTACGTGCTATGGCGTGGATGCGGGTGGCGCAGGACTTTGGCACTCTTTGGGGGAGGCCTATGTCCAGCAGTGGACGTCTTTCGGCTGATATGATGACGATGATAATGAATCATGACGCAAGTACATACATACATTCACGCCTTTATTCCCAAAAGGGGTAGGCAGAGCACATGAAACGTATGTTCCAGCGCCACTTTTAGCATAAATGTGGGTATAAAAGATCGACAACAGTGATAGGTTGCTAGCCCATCGCCCACAACACACTTCAACCCTGATCCCTTAGTCGACTTTTACGACACCCACGCGAAGAAAGGGGGTGGTGAAATTCTAACCCGACACCACACGGGTCATGACGCAAATGTTGCAAAAATTTGCCTCGTTTCTATACTTAACAAGCTAAACACTGCCCCTTCCTACAAATAACGTGCAAACGATTATCGCCCTAATTGCGGGATAGTGCGAACGCAAGCGATTGTACGTACACATTTGATCATCATTCATTTCTAATTACAGACATGGATTACGCTGGTCTACTTACTACGGAAGGCAGGATCCTTCGCAGACTGTCGGCAGCGGCATCGGCCTTGCGGCGCGCGGCACGGCAGTCCTCGTGCGTGAACAGGACTTGCCGTGTCGGGTTCGAGTAGGACACTTTTCCGTTGTCCACGAACGTTATGTGGCGGAAGCCCCATGCCTTCGGATAAAACATAAATAGGTCAGGGCACAAATAGATAATGGTTTTTACGCACAGCTTTGCAGTGCCAGAAGACTTGATCATCCCGATAATGGAGACTGGAAAACAAACGTGTTCCTCACTAATAAACTGTGTAGTCATTGCACAAACAATCCCTCTGGGTGGAAAGGCTTCTAAAATAGAATAGAATAGTGTTACTTCAGAGGCCGGGAAAATAGCGATGGTGTGTCACAAATGATATTGAAACAAAAGAAGGTGACGTGATACTTTGCAACCTATCAAAAACGAAGACAAGGTCAATATTTCATTACGAGTTAGAAAAATTACTTACCAGCAGACCCCTCGCAACGTGACAGCCGAGCGTGCCCGCGCCCAGCAGCAGGCATTTGGTGGTCTTCATAGCATCCACGTCTAGGTCTGGCACCAGACGCCATTTCATGAGCTTTATATTCAGGTCTGAGGAGGTCTCCGCTAACCTGAAGTCAAGTTGTGATATCAGTAGAACTCGAGAGCCTGTCTTTTTCCAACATTTTTTTTAAGTGAAAACAGTCGGGTTCCTGGTAGTGAAAGTGATAAGACATACTTGATAGGGTCCATTGATGCTGACATGTTCGCCAGCTTTGGCCCGAAATTGCCTCGGTCATTCCTCTCCCAGCCCACCCAGCCCGCGCTTTCCACTGCTTGCACATTCTGGAAAGGAAGAACATCGTGAGGCGTCCGTCACCCGCGGTAGATGGTATTTCTAATCTTCATATAATATATCTCTTCTGTTACATATATATTACCTACTAGCTTCCGCCCGCGACTTCGTCTGCGTGGACCCGGGATAAAAATTATCCTATATTTTAAGTCAGGCTATAAACTATCTTCATGCAAAATTTCATCCAAATCGGTTAAGCCGCTTAAGTGTGATTGAGTAACAAACATCCAAACATCTAAACATCCAAACATCCAAACTTTCGCATTTATAATATTAGTAGGATGTCACTGAAATCGTCGAAAAATTGTTTGCATACATTTTGGTGGGTATCTGGATAGTTTAGTGGCGCAGCAATCGTGTTGCAAAGATTTTACAACGAAAAACAACTGTTTGGATAAGACAATATCTCAGAGGTCTGATGTTCAGTATAATATTCTTCTGATTTACAAAATTTTACGATAATGCTGGAATTATATTTGAAAAAGAGAATATCTGAGGCCTAAAGCCTTTTGCTTCTAAACAAAAAAAACAGTCCAGAATTGCAAAAGAATAAAAAGCTTACCTCAGGTACAGAAACAGTGAAGATCAAACTTTTGTCAACAGAACCACTGACGCTGCACCTCAGTCCGATCACTTGGATATCGGTCTTGCACAAACTTGGGCAGTGCTCTAATAGTGCCGCTAAAAACGAGCGCAGAGGCCATCCAGGATTATTCCCATTACTCGGGTCAGCAAACACAAAGTACAGACTAGACAAGTCAATATCAAAATCATCTTGTACAGCTAAATTAGGGTTAAATATGTCAGCTAAAGTTTTTATTGTAATATTATCTTTTTCTTTAAGTATTATGAAGAAGTTTTTCTGTTTTGGATCAAGCTTTTTGTAGTCTTGTGCGATGTTGCCTAGCTGTTTGTTGCTAAAGACAGCGGTGATATCTTTACTTTTCTCTTTAAGGTAGACTGTAGGCTGGCTTGGTGATGGAAAGGCAAACCAGTAGAAGTAGTGAAACTTCTTTAAATCCTGCAAATTATGTGGTTGGTTATTGCATAATTATGCTTGCAGATAGTCAAAAATGCCTGGATAAATTTATCCAGGCATGTTTGACTATCTGCAAGCATGTCTACATGTCTTGGACAGTCTACAAAATAGGGAGTTCTAATGTAATGGCGAATAAATTGTGGCAGATTATCAAACAATCTCTGAATCAAAATGAATAAATAATTAAGTGTGGGGACAATCTTACACAAATTGACCAAGTCTCAAACTAAGCAAAGCTTGTACTGTGGGTTAGGTTAGGCGATTATATACATACTTGTATATGTTTCAATAAATAAATACTTAGAAAACATCCATGACAGGAACAAATATTCATCATCACACAATCAAATGCCCTTACTGGGATTCGAACCCAGGACCTCCAGCTTCTTAGGCAGGGTCACTACAAACTAGGCTAAACTGGTAATTGAATAAGGGAGAGATCCTTCGTTCACAATCTCACAGACTACCACTAACATTTTTGCAGAGATGCAAGGTAAGTAAACTTAGCTAAAAATGCCATGAAAATGAACTTACAGCAAAGGAAAGTATAATGAAATTCAACAGAGCCTTTGGATTTGTGATCCATGACTTTGCCTTTATGTTAGCCCATACTGCTTCCCCAATGGAATTCAGAAGATATGCTTTATCTATCTTTTTAAACTCCTCAATAGTGTTCTTGTTCATGATTGTACCCGAAACATTTTCATATAGCTGCTCGCTGTTGGGTGCTCTAAAATATGCAGAAAAATACAATGTTTAAAAAAACATTCTGTGTAGAACTTAATGCTCATTTCACTTCTAGATTGTTAGAAGATAATAATTGGTTTATTACTTGTTGAATGAGGTTCCATCGACTTCAAACACAGCCCCAATATCCTCACGATAAGTAAATCGCCCGAAAATTTGTTTTGTAGTTTCGTTGAGTTTGTCAACTTCCAGTTTCAAATCGGTGAGCGCATGCCAGAAAGATGGATGAACGAAGGATGTGAACGGCACATATTGAATTATTTCATTGTTTAAAGCCATAGTACATAATTTATCTCTTAACAATTCGTTACGGCTAATTAGTTTTTCAAAACACAAACACCTCCAAAACACCTTCGTCAATGCATAAAACGTCAACGTCAAACTGATTTTTTATCTTTTTTAAATAATTCTTCCATTCGGACAGGCTAAGACCATGGGCCATACTGCCTAGTCTTCAGTACGTCAAACTGACATTGTGACATTGATGAGTCGTTTTTCCACCATGCAAAAAAATCTGAGGGAAAGAAATCCTACCGCGAAACTAAAACGAACTTCGTTTGTGGATCTCCGTCTCTATCGCACTTGCTAGTTCGAGCGACCTCAGGGTACAAGTTTAGTCGGATCGTTATGAATTTTGGGCGGGGGGGAATTTAAATTAGAAATGCATTGTATTTTATAGGACTCTAGTATGAAAAAATAAATTTGTGACGCATTCAGTGCCATGTTGTCATTATAAGTAAGTCTAAACTATAGTATACATTTTATTAAATTAAAATAATAGTGTAAGTAGTATGTTTCAAATATATTTTTTAACGCTCGAATATTTATATAATTGCTGTTACTCGATTCAAACGGGACTGGCAGTTAGATTTGAATGAGAGTTGTCACAGTTGACGAAAAATAAATGAATTATTCATAATCTGTTTTTAAAATGTAGGAATGTTTGAATTTAAAGAAGCAGCAATATTTTTTTAAATTTGTCTTATTCCTTATACCGTAATTATAAGGTTACTTTCATGTAGGAGTGCTGTAAACATTTTGGCTTGTTTTATCCGAAATTATCGTCAGTTAAAATGTGAGTACCTACTCTTGACTTCTTTATATTCACTCTTCTTTCAGCCTTATCCTAGTAGGCAACTGAGACAGCGCCTGGGACGGGCAAGAGGGGTGACGCTGACGTCAAATGGCACCTATCCATCAAGCGCCGTCTCAGTTAACACCTTCACTGCCAAGAATCGCTACGTGCTACCAATGGTAAAATAAACTAAAAAATACACCCGGGTCATAGGTTTTTCTTATGTCCATGCGCGCTACGCTCGTAGCCGATCCCGTGGTTTTTCTGCTAAGTAGCGGAACGACGGAATAACAAAGCATTTGGAATTGGCGAGTGGGCGTTCCCGTGTCGCCGAACATAGCATATAAATAAGCTCACTTCTTGCACAGATTATTGTCATTCACCTAGCAACCGCACGCGGCGAATGTCATGCGTACAAATAAGTAAGTATATGTTGATTGTAGGAAAATGCTCTATTGCGCTGTTAGAACCTGCTCAAATAACAGCACAATAAAAAATGTGTTTCTTGGAGGAATTTTATATCATCGGTACACATTATTTTAGAATATATAGAAATGGGGAATTATGAAACTATCGAATAAAAAAAACATAGCGACTGATGATGACATATTATATAGTGTTTTAATAACTTGAGCGGTATGAATTGGCGCGGAAAAGCGGAAAAAACCTCTGCTCATTATAGTATTTTTCAAAGTGGTTTTTGTATTCGAAACACTTCATTTAAGATAAAATGGCGCTCAGTATAAAAAATACATTTGCCCAATATTGAAAAAAATGCAGGACGTAACGGTGACACTCAAACAAATATTAGGTAGCTCAAATATTATGAAGCTTCTCATTTTGTATCTTAAGTAGGTAACTCAAATTAATGTTTGTAAGTTGCTGTTCTGTTGATTTCTCGTCACTCGCAGTTAGAACTAGAACCACGACGGTACAGCCTCTTTTTGTTGTGGAATGTATTGAGTTAGAACTCAAAATTAATTGTGTTCTAAAACCACAATACTTACAATGATTTTAACTTTTAAGTGAATAAGCTTCACAGTAAAAGATGTGGAGAAGTTGTTAAATGCAGTTCCAGATAATAAGTAGGTACCTGACTATATCTACCTTAGGTTCCTCAATTTTAACCTATTTTAAACGGATATTTAATTTTCAACATTTAATCTATTTCCTCACACAAGGCATAGTAAAACGTTGTATGATACACGCGCGTAAAGATGATTTCCGACTCGTGTCGAATTATACATTCGCTCGCTTGAAAATGACACTCGTCGGAAATCACCTACTTTCCACACTTGTATTGTAGCATAAATAACTATTGTAGAACAGTCACGATTTTTAACTTTTGAATTGACGAGAACTTTACGTACTATTTTTGCTACAATAAGGCAATCCTTTCCGAGCATATTGGAAAAATAAAAAAAATACTATAAATGATATTAATAATTATATACTTAATTTACACGATTTTATTAGAAACAATTTGTAACTAAGCCATAAGGCTCATAGGTAAACTAAGTCCTAAATATCGATAGGCCAAATCATACCCATATCCCTATTCCGTTAATAGCCAAGTAGTCGTATCTTCATACGCATTACGCAGTACCTAGTATTTCTGAAAACACTGCTGTGCCGTGTGAAGTAGCCGAACCACCACGTCTCTTGCAAGTCATGGTAACGGACGTAAGAAATATTTACTTGACACTCTAAATTAGACCGTAAATATAGGAGTTAAAGTATCTCTTGCATATAAAATTTGCTACCGTTAACAACTTATTGCAACCGTATGTTTTAACAAATCGAAAGCGTATTGCAATTGCGTGTTCGTGTATTTATTGAAGTGTGGTTGTGGGCGTGCGGCGACAGTGGTTCTCTATGAAAATCGGTTGAATGCCACTTCCAATGGTTTGCTATATATTCCGTCCGTGAGCGGAACGCACCAGCGCGTAGGCGCCCCGCTTGGCGGGTTCGGAAATATGTTTTATTAGAAGGATATTTCAAGATAGATTTGTCATCATAGCTCTCACTTGCTATTGAAAGTACCTATCAAGCTTAATAACAATAAGCGTCACTATCGCTATATGCTTCGCATAATTCGCATTTCGGCTCTAGAAAGCTTAAAGTGCCTGTACTAAAATGTAATGTATAATGATAAAGTGTTGCTATTTTATTCTACAGAGTTATCACGATAGCGTGACGATTCTCGTTCGGCATATCAACGTAAACAGTGACAATAAATGGGGTATCCTGTATTGCGGTGAGCATCATTTCAGAGACCTTAGGCAGGTCATTGTAACTTAACAGGTAGCCTTTATAAATAATTAATGAGTAAGTATCTCTCTGTAAGCATTAAATACTAATGATTATGTAAATCAACAGATTTGATTAAATTCTTGTGAATAAGCAAATTCGAGGCAATGGCAATTACGTCAATTTTTCATAGAGGTCAGAATCAAGATCAAGCTTCGTATGCCATGAGCTTCCAAGATGCGGCTCCATTTCGTCACACAGAAAAAAGCGTAATAAGCTCCTTCAGTGCCAACTCTAGCTACAGACGACGTAAAAGCAAGAACAGTAATAAATCCGTCTACCTCTCAAATGACAACGTGCATTTGCGTTCCCTCCACGAGGAAAAATGCGATTCAAATTACCAATCCTCTTTTCAACTAGCAGCGAAACTTTATAAATCGAATTCGGATGAATTCAAGCTAAAGAAGAAATCAGGTAAGAGGAGCAACAAAAAGTCCGTGTTGACTCTCCCCAATCAGCCTAGCGCGCTGCCGCAGTCCTGCACCGTTAGTGACATGAACGACACCGAATATTTAAAACGTATCAATAAACCAAAGTCACCAAAGACGAAAAAACGTCTGTCAATACCGAAGAAAAGACACCAAACACCGAACTACGAGTATTATGACAGAGACGCCGACTACTGTTCCCAAATGAATGTTTATCTAGATTGTAGTTCTGTAGACGTAGTTAAGAACTTCAAAGGCGACGGCCGGAGGAAGACGAGAGCTACAAAAGCTAAAAACGTGGAAGAATCATCGGCTTCTGACGTATGGACTGTATTAAGGAATATAAACAGATTTCAATTTCATCCGTCACCTCCCATGTCTGAGGACAGCACTTTTGACGAGGTAATGCCTAGAAAAAAGAAGATTCGCAAAAAGAAACTAAATAGAGGGTGAGATACAGATATCTTTTTATAGCCTGTAGATATTATAGACAAGAGGCTTAAACTAACTATAATTCTTCGTAGAGGTCTGATAAAAAGTTGTACTTAAATACATATTACTATTTCAGCGTTTACGAGACACGTCGAACAGAACAGATCGCCTACTTTTCCAACATCGAGGTTGATATACCAGGAGTAGGCAGTCCTTCTGGTTCTTCCCAAATTACAGTGATAGACAACCAGAATGAATTCGATAATATTTCCAAAGAATTAGAAAAGAATTTTCATATGAAACAATTGAAAATGTTTAAAAATGATTCTGCGAAACCGACGAAGATGAAGTTTAAAAACAAGACAAGTAAAAATTCTAATTTGACTCAAGGAACAAATATGATAAAGAAAAAATCTACCAGCAAAGATACACTCGTTGGGCTTAAATCTGAAATGTCGTTAATTAAGTTAGTGGAAACGACCAATAATCTCGATAACAGCTTTGTGGAGGCACGGAGAGAAAATGTTTGCACGGAAGTTGAGGTACAGACCGATAATAAGGACTTTGAACGTAAGTGACAGTAACATATTCTTGTAGTTTGGTTATCACTTATCACTTAAAGAGACAAGAGTTAAGTAACTGAGGGAGAATTAGAAAGTTCTTAAGACGGTGTGTGGAGATTGAAAGTAGTACTTATTTGCTACTTTGTTACAATTTCTGACTACCCTGAAATAAATCACATATACTGCGCAAAACAAAACAAGGGCCACTTACATTTTTCTATTTTATTGTTAATTATTGGACATAAACTAATTGATAGGTGGCTAATGATAATGAATGATGTCCCACATCCTTCAGAATCCAACCTCTTTCATGCTGGAAAGTTATTCAGTATACTCGTAATTACGTTTCAGAAAAAGAAGTTGATAAATGTATAGTGAGTCGCCAACCACGTTCACACAATGCTGTTACTCATACCGGGACTATGAGACACGCTACCATAAATGAGAATATTCACGGGCATCCTGATAGGAATGATAAGGCGCCAATTCAAAAACCCTTATTAGGGCGGGGACCCTGGTGTAGTGCTCAAGTGCGCCCCAATAAGTCACCAGAGCGTCTTTTGACGACAACACCTAAGACTGTAGCCTGTCCGGCTGTAACTACGGCACAGTCTAAGACTGGAGGTAGTCCAGTTATACGTTCGTTATCGATGGCACCTTCTAAACCTGTAGCTAATTCAACGGGTCGTCCATTAACGTTTGCACCTCCTAAAACTGCAGCCTGTTCAACTGGCCGTCCGTTATCCATCGCACCTACTAATACTTTACCCAGTCCAGCTGTCTATCCGTTATCGACGGTAGCATCTAAATCGGCAATTAGTCCATCTAGTCGCCCGATGACGGCTACACCATGTAAAACAATAGCCAATCCTCCCTTGATATTTTCCAAATTACAAGACTGCCCAAGAGTACCCCAAATCACAGCAGAACCAATTCAGCCGTTTACTCAAGCTGCTATACGCAGGATTCTGGCTAAAATTAAATTTCCATTAGTTATTATGGGAAGAGAGCAGGTGAGTGGAACATTTGAAGTTGCGGAATATGATTACCCTCAGTTCAGAGGATTGGATAAACAAGTTTGGCCGTTTATGATCAACTGGACTGATAAACCTAGTAAACCGCATAAATTTAAAGCGGCTACTCCAACTGAAGTATATCCTTCGAAATGCAACAAAATGGAACAGATGAGGAAGACAAACGCTGAATCCAAACAGTCTGCCGTGGCCAAAGTGAAATCTACGTCGCGATTCCGGGATAACATGCTGAAGCTATTGTATAAAAAGACTTCTCACCAAAACATTCCCAAAGATACTTCTCCTCCTCTTGTCCAGGGTGACTTAAAACCTGCGAAGGCGGTACTTATGAGAAGCGCTATCACCAATACAAAGAATTTTAAAACTATTGATGCATCGACCAGCAGTATCAAAATCGTGCCGCCTAGTGTAGTCAGCCCACCAAAGACTCTAAAGCAGAAATCACCACCGCTTCCACTGCCGCCTACATCTCCTTCGAAAATTCTGATACCCCCGAAATTTCGTGAAACGAAGCCAATTTGGGGTAGAGCTAAGTGGGCCAGTGAATTTATTGAAAATATTATCAAAAAGATTAAAAATGGCACGTATTATACGAGCCAAATTCAATGTAATGATATAAAAGCACCTCTTGAGAAAAGAACCAGCGATACTGATGATTTAAAGAAAGTTAATGGTAAGTTTTTAATTTGTGATGGGTTGAGATTTGTACTCACGATACTATTAAGCAATAAAAGTTTGTATAAACACTGTTACAGATTCGAAAGAAGTGTCCATTCAGGTGGCCATGCCTTTAGTTTTTGAAGATTTTACACCAAAAATAACTATACAAAAGAAAAAGGAACGTAGTATAACATTGCCTGGTTTTGACGATGTTGTGCCACAACTGGAAATAAAATCTATGACGCGGAACCAAATAGCGGTAAAGCATTGCGTTACGAATATTTTGCTACAGTTTGACGTGAATATGCCCCCAGAAGCGGATCGAACCCTCGCCTCAAAGCGATCTACATCTTGTGTACCCCTGTCTGTAACCGACAGCAAAACGAAGATATTCAAATGCAAAACTAGAATCTTAAACGCTGTATTGCCTGCAGAACTTTGCAGCATTATACCGAAAGTGATGATGCAATTTCTGGATAGGGAAGTACCAATTGCTCTAACAATGCAAGAAGAAAAGAGAAATACATCGCTAAGCACTATATCTGAAAACACTGTATCTGAAATACTGGAACCGTTGAGACTTCCATTATTGCCACAAATAGAGATGTTCCCAGAGCTAAGAAGGCTAAGGAACGGAAGATTCTCGAAAAATTCTAAACCATGCACAGAGAAGTCTTATTCAAACGAAAACTTTTACATCATTTCTGTAATTGAACTGCCATATCTCTATGGCCGAACAGAAGGACCAATGCTACTTCGACCATTAATTGACCAAAAATACTATTTTGTGGCCCAACCACGTCTTACATTGGTTCTGCACTCGACGGAACCTAAGCCTACGTCATCACCAGTTCCACCTATTCAAAATTCTCCACCGGCCACTAATTTATGCACAGCTTTAGTTCCTTATACTGGTAATCAAATGGTGTTTGGTGATTGTACGAATAAAATACAAAACACACCCGTCTTAGTATTCAAAGAATTCTTCAGGACGATGTTAGAGGCGACCACAAAGTGTATGTCCGAATACTTTCCTACAATACAGCTGCGAACTTGTAACAATCACCTCTATGTGAACTTGCATATTGAAAGTCACCAGGGAATTGGCACTTCATTATGCATCAACGCTACAAACATAATCTTGGAGCAGTTATACAAAGCTACTAATAGTACGAATTCGAGTTTATTCAGAGCTATTGAAAATAATGGATGTCCGGAAGAACAGATAGAATACATTAAGCGTGGAAGGACGAGAGAATCGAATAGAACAGATACGAAAAAGCCCCTGTTCAGTGGAGGGATATGCAAAGCTAGAAAGGGGCACGCAAGATATGTGAAACTATACAAGAAATGCAGATCCATGTCACACATTGCTTCAGAAAAGAGCAGCACACCTTTGAGTAAGGTGACGAATATGGACGAGTTCTTTCAAGCACTGGGCGCTGGAAAAATGCTGTCCAGTGCTGTGGAAGGCAGTTGTGGGAGTAAAATCTTGTCATGCATTTCAGACGTAAGACTAACATTCAGTTTGAAAATTTCGGACGTATCAGGAATCTATACGTAGTATCTAAAGTGTGTATTATTTCAGTTGAAAAGTTACATTACGGGAATCACACCAAGGCAAGCTCTGCTAGTAATGTTGCTGGCAAATAAAAAAGATACGTCGAATTTGGTGAGGTTCAGACCGATGATACTGCAGGGGATAGCCGTCAACAGGATCACGCGAGTGAGCGAGCTGGATATGGAGGTGGAAGTCATTGAGAAGGAGAGGTTTAAGATGCCGGAGGTAAGAATAAGAATAAGAATAAGAATAACTTTATTGCTTTCATGTTGGCATACAGGTGGTCTTACAAAATTAACAGTACAACATGGGACCCTGTAAGGGTATTGCAACTCTTAAAATCTAAAACTTAAAACTATAGTAATATACCTCTAAGTAACACACTTTATATCATAATATAAATCTCTGAATTTCAGTCTGAATAATATTTATAATATTTATTTAAGTCAAAGAATTCTTGTAATGAATAGAAACTGTTACATGGGTCAGACCGTAGATTTTGCCACAAAAGGTATAACCTAGCTCTCCGCTCCTTTTTTTAACCTTTAATACGTAATATTAATTTCTCAACCACAGCATTGTATTCCCTAAGAAATGGTGAACCTTGGTCACTGAAGATATTAAAATAAATCCATAAACTTGGGAAGTTACACAATATTTTTTCACGAAAAACGTCGAAATTTCATAAAAAACGTCTTAGGTCCGCTTAGGTAGTAGTGTACTTTACTCAATCAGAAAAATTTGAAAAAAATATATTTTTGATAATCTTTTTGATTTGACGTTATATAATAATAGTTACCTAGCCGCCTTTTAAATATCGTTTCATGTTACCTAAGAAAGTAAGAAATTTTCACACGTTTAAAAAAAACACAAAACCATTTTTCTGCGCTACTTTGACTGCGTAACTAACATCTCCCCATTTTGTGGAGTTAAACATTAGCAGTATTTGTATTATAGTAGTGACAACACCAAAGTTACCTTGTCAATGGTCAATGACGCGGTAGCGGCTATATTTTTGTCAGTCGGCTGTCAATTTTGGCAAAAAGTGGAAGGTAACCAGTTTGTCGCGGAGTGCATGTTTTAAGATTTCAAGGTAAGTCTTGTATGAATATTTGTTATTGTGCCCTATTCAGTAAAGTGTGTGTAATCTTTCAAGGCAAAGAAACCTGGAAAAAACAGTGTATTAATCGAGTTAATATTGATTATATCTGCGTCACGTTACGCAGAATGGCTGTATGCTACTCTGCGCTACTTAGTAAAGGTGTGCACACATACAATGCTTAGATTTGCGGTTTTTTAGGTGTCTTTTTTGCTAAGCTACAATTATTATATTTCCTTTCAGATGCCTTTGACTCCGGCAGAGAAATCCAAGAAATTCAGTCTTGTCTAAAGTAATAAAAAAAAACATATCATACCAAAATCCGTCATTTTATTTTGTACCTGACCTAACCTAACTATGATGAAAATCCTGAGGCTTAATAATAGTACTGATAGGTAATTTCTACTATTTAGTATTGAGTCTCTTGGTGATCTTGGGCGCATTTTTATAATGTATGATATTTCCTTACATCGTGTCTGTTCTACTTTCCTCATATTCGAAATCAAACGTGTAGTGGTATAGTGTTTTACTCGTATGAAACAACCCATTCCATCTACGACCTATTGGCGCTCTCACTTCGTTCCAGTACCTTTAATATCTCGTCTGTAATGGGGTTTTTATTCCCTCGGTTCACAATCTACTACTATTATATATTAATTCCAAATATTTTATGTAAAAATCACCGCTGCGCTCTTTGTGGCACAATCTACGGCCTGACCCACATGCTAGGTATGTTTTTTAACTGTCAGGTAACCGAAAAGTAGAGATAATTAAAATAGCGGCCAACTCCGTGTCGGGCCACGCCTAGTGTAGGGTTCCGTAGTTGTCCGTCTTAGTTACATCGACAACCGCGCGCTAACTAAATGGTGCGGTTGTGTCGATGTCGGCCGAATTAGCAGGAAAGTCGGCCTTTTTAAGTACATTTAAGTTGTTTGACTATTATACTCGGTAACTAGTTATGCCTACTACTTAGCCGTGATAGATCTAGTTCCAAGGAAATTGGAGGTCAAGAGAGTTAAGTAATATTTTTAGGGCGAATGTTATAGGAGTTGGTATCAGATGGGTCATTTTACGGAGAGCCTAACATTTCGTAACACACCCTTATTCTTACAGTAATATAAGCGTGTACCGAAATATTTGGCTACCTTGGCTGCTACTAACTATATGACGTTGACTGTACACCCGACTTTTTTTTTTTTTATTGATATAATCGGGTTTTTTCTACTCAGTATCGAGATCACTTTCGAACCTAATAGGAGAAAAAACCGTCCAAAATGTTACATATAATTTTCGGTTTTGCGTTCTGTTACCACCATACAAGCTTAGTACGGAATGGACTAAAAAATCTTGGGGCACTTTTTTTCTAGTATAACATTCGAAAGTGCTCTCGATTCTGAGGGGCTACCGGGAAACGAAAACGAACTTCGTTCGTGTATCTCCCTCTCTATCGCTCGAACTAGCAAGTGCGACAGAGACGGAGATACACAAACGAAGTTCGTTTTCGTTTCGCGGTAGCCCCTCAGAGTAGGAAAAACCCGATTATATCAAAATTAAAAAATAAGTTTACAATGTGTTACAAAAATAACTTTCCATTGAAATAAGTTTACACACTACATGACAAAAACATACTTACAACGCACATGACAGTTACATCTTTTCACTTACCTAATGCACCGAAGTTCTGTTTACCATCTGTCTTCCATAATATAAAATGATTATTTTGCACACATTGTGACGTAATAAGTAGGTTTACATTCTATGTTACAAAATAAGATTTCCTGTCAATGTGCCCTAGCTAAATATGTTTACATTAGCAGTGGCACTTGAAACTTTACGCTCAAGCGTACTATTGTTTTACTTACTTACACCTATTGCTACATAAATATCTTTACAGGTAGATTGAACAGTTGTTAATTTGAATAATGACACTGAATTGTAATATGGTACGCTTGAGTGTAAATTTGAAGTGCCACTGCTATTGTAAATATCGTCAGGTGACAACCAAAACTCACTAAGTAACAAATACCTACTTAAATCAAAGGTCGTATCTCGATATCGACTACGTACCTAGATACGAGGTTTTGAAGAGCAGTGACTTTTGGTTGTCAACAGGCGATAGGGCACATTAACAGGAAATCTCATGGAATGTAAACCTATTAATCCTATTATGTCAATCACAATGTGTGAAAATGTTTCTATGGATGACGATGGTAAACAGAACTTTATTGCATTAAGTGAAAAGATGAAACTGTCATGTGCGTTGTATATTTTTGTCATGGAGTGTGTAAACTTATTTAAATGTAAAGATATTATTATACTCGTTAATGTTTAAATTAAGACTTCTTACACCAAACTTAATCACATACTTTTTACTATGGAGCTCCCAACTCAACATTTCAGGACCAATCACGTGGCGCCTTTACTGAACTATAATGTATTTGACCAATAGGAAGCCGTCATGAGAAAGTCAAAAGGTAAATAGACATCAACGCACAAAAAGCTGAAGGTCCTGGGTTCGAATCCCGGTAAGGACAAATATTTGTGTGATAAGCATGAAAATTTGTTTCTGAGTCTTGGATGTTTTCTATGTATTTAAGTATTTATATCTATTAAATATATCGTCGTCTAGTACCCGTAACACAAGCCTTATTGAGCTTACTATGGGGCTAGTGCGATTTGTGTAAGATTGTCCCCTTATATTATTATATTATTATATTAAAAAGAAAAAGCCGTTGGTTGCACTCCGTTTTCAATAGATACCAAGTTTGTTTAAGTAGTTCAGTTGACTCGTAGAAAAGGTAAATTAAAATTAAAAAGGTAAATAAAAAAAATTAAGTGCAGTGAAGTAACGTGGTACTCGACTGAAAAAGCATACATTATATAACGATTGCATAAAATACTATTTTGTAACACTCAATTGTAAAGGTATCTTTGACCTCGACTGTATAACTCTCCGTAAAATGGCCCAGATACTCGTACGATTTTAAAATGGGATTCAAATTACGTAGTGAAGACAACGCTAATATTGTCTAGTATTTATACATACTTCCCCAACCTTCATATGAAAGGGCTTGAGTTGCACTTTCTAAAAACCGTTTTTTTTCTACTGTCGTAAAATTTTGATTTACTTGTTAATTACTTTTGTATGTAATTTTATGTCATCAAATTCCTATGAGATTATTGATAAAGTCCCTTCTTTCAAGTAAAAAATATTATCGAAATCGGTACACGTGATAAAAAAATATCGCTGAAAAACATACTAGGTTGCAAGTTATTATTACCAAAATACAGATGGCGCTGTACAATGGTAACTCCTATTATAAGCTGTTACTTAAGTGTTCAAGATTGAATGGTGTCATGATAGTCATGATGTGACGGAAACTGGTGTAGGTATGTCTGTTTGATGTCAGACTCGCACTTGATCGGTTTTTTAACCGACTTAAAAAAAAGGAGGAGGTTCACAATTCGGTTGTATTTTTTTAAAGTAGGTACTTTTTTTCAATTTTTGTTACCTCAGAACTCCATTATTTATGAGCCGATTCGTACAATATTTTTTTTTGTTTGTAAGTATATGCTTCCAGGCGGTTCCAAATTTTTCAATAATCCAGATGGATGATGGGATTCATGAGGAATTGAGGGAACTCCCTAATTATATTAGGCACGCGTGATTTTGGTATTTTCTATTATAACTCGTGTTTTTAAATTTGGTGGAGTGGAATTGATGATGAATTAAGACCAGAGATGACTTATGGAATTCCTCAATTATGTACTTCAAAGTACAAAAGTACGTCACAGATTCTTATGAGATTCCGTTGAAATAGCAACTAATGAAGTGCCAAAGGTGATCCTTGTGGAATCGACGGAAGTCCTCAAATATTATCGGCCCACATACAGCGATTCGGTTTTTTCTCTAATAATCAACGCATTTGCTCTCGGAAATCAGTTCGTGGTAAATTGGAAAAGAAATATTGAAATGTTCTCGTGGCTTGGCGGAGTACCTACTAAATTGAAGTCGGTTAAAACTGTTTTTAAAGTAAATTATGAATACCCAAGTAAAATGAGCTCTTGAACACTTTGGCGCCATCTAATAGAAGCTTTTTCAGTGAATTCATAGATGGCCCTGGCCTAATTGTCATAACAAATGAATGTAATGTGAATGTATTAAGTACATAGCTCGCGTTGTAAGCGACATTCAACGACCATAAGCTCGGGCACGAGCGTGTGAACAGCCTGTTTGTTCGTGCTTGCCGTCGATTCGGGACGACTGTCGGTTTTTTGACAAAGATCAAAGGGTGAATGTGCTCGTGCTTGTGTACCAGCTGTTCAAACGCTCGCGTACGTTAGTAAACATGTCGTAATTGGAGTCGTCAAACGATCAAAAATGGTCGAAAGGAGACGCTACACAGGCCGATATCGGCGGACGGCAAAGCAAGGTTACAGAAAATCTAGTATGGAGTGACCTTGATTTGGCCGGCCGCCGTGCTTCCGACACGTATTCACACAGGCCGAATCAAGCGTCGGCCGGCATGCAGTCGGCGTGCATATCGGCCCGTGTAGCGTCTGCTATATAAATAATTTTTAACCTGGAGTGTTTTACAAGGGTAATCAACAATTTGAGACCTCCAGAAGTAAACAGAGCTATAACCATGAAAGTCAAAGTTCGGGTACTTCCATCTCTATCACACTTACATTACTCGAGTGACCTGTCAACCACCTGCCAATCCCCTGCCAATCAACCTGTCAATCGAAACTCCCATCCCTGGATGGGAGTTTCGATTTTCGTGGTAACGCCGCAGCTTGCTTGGTGCGGGCCACGGAAGTGCACGGGCTGTGTGCCAAGCTGCTTGAAAGGCTGCTCGGCGTGCGTGTGAACGTACTAAGGAAGGGAAACTAAACTTCATCAGGCAGCAGGCTCATTATTTTTAAGGAGTGGTAGAGACATTGGCAGTCTTATAATTTACTAGTCTCTGATACTACCTACGTAGAGGGGATTATTTAGACGTCCTTTCGTAGAATGTAGGATGTGGCATGTTAGGTGCGCCCTACCCGTTGACAGTTCAACAATCCGAAGCTCCGAGCTCCGTCATCATGGAAGTTAGTGGATTATTCACGTTCCATAAAATAACAAATCCAATTTAAAATGTATTTTCAGTATCTGGACGTGCCTCCCCTGTTAGAAACTACGCAAAATAATGATAATCTTTTGGAAGAGTTATACTGGATAGCGAAAACCACAGTAAGATTTTATTTTATTTTTGTTTTTACACTAAGTACTTACTTATAATTAACTTAAAATTACGAAGAGAATGTGTGTGAATGAATGTGCGTTTAAAAACTTTCGCATTATTTTTACAACACAACTAGCCTTATAGTCTGTTCGTTTAGGTATTTAAAAGAATGTAAACAAACAAAACCACGTGACTTGGTCATTAAGTCAATAAGATTGCTGTGAATAGCAACATTTTGTATCTATGCTTCTTTTAAATACCTAAACGAACAGACTATAGGCCCTCTAAGCCGGTGAAAAATCTCAGCCCTGCACGGTTAGCACAAGGCGGCGCGCGAGATCTCGAGCTCTCTCGCACTATTCGTGTCTTTTAATTCTCTAATAAGAGAGAGAGACGGATAGTGCGAGAGAGCTCGCGTGCCGACTTGTGATAACCGCGCGTGCTGGCTCCCGGTGATCACAAAACCACGCTTGCTTGCGATAGGTTATAATATAAGTCCGTCTTATTAGACCATAAATGGTATTTCTAAAGAAAGAGGTGGGTGGGTGGGTAGTTTGGCCGTGTTGTACAAAGCGAAAAATAGTATTCACAGGGCCGAAACAAAGAAAGCCTCCAGATAGCATATATGCAATGCATTGACATAAATGGTTCAACTCCGCACTCATGTTGGAGTGGCCCGTGGTTGACAACTTTTCTCCTTGACAGAGCGTTGTAAAGGTAAATAGTTCGATTCTCAACTTACAGGCATCGGATTACCAAAGACGATTTGACGAGTCGTCTGAAAAACTGCTCAAGGCGCTTTTGGAAAAAAGAAAGAGGTTGAATCCATCTTACTTGCGAGTAATGGCGCGTTACGTCGGCTTGGGACTTCTCAATACACCGAGAAAACACTAGTTCGACACAGTGGGCAGTCTTATTAGGACCGACAAATTAATTTAGGTCTATTGAAATTGTTTGTGAACGTTTAACTTATTGAAAATTGTCTTGTGTAATTGAGGAAATTATTTATTAAATTAATAGGTCCGGCTGGAGTCGTTTGTTTTAATAATTTTTGGACCTCCACCCTCTTCCTCTTTGGTGGGGTTTATCCTGTAAAAATTGGATAACAATGAACGTTTCGCCTTGACACATTACACGGACAAGCTATAAGTGTTGCCACAATGACGGACGGAAAGGCTCCTTGCATGGGCTTTGGCCTTGGCTTAACATAAACAACCTACTAATTTGGGCGGGTAATGGTTTATTTGCCGCAACCTGGTAATGTGACAATTTTGAGCGGGGCTCCTATTTCTGGTCTGTTTAGGTACACTGGCCATTTCCACTATTCGCTACTGCCACATTTTTTGTACACTTTATTAGTTTCGTGACGCATTGTTTATTACTGTAATGTCCGTTTATTCTCAGTAGTTCCGTGGAAGACGTTCCGGGGCGAAACTAGTGAGACTTTTTTTCCCAATAGTTCCGCGAATGAACTAGTGAGATTTTTTCTTCCCATTAGTTCCGCGGAACAAAGCATCAATAAAGTGCTAATATTTTATAATCCCACTAGTTCCGTGCGTTATCGTACATTATAACACAAAAACGGTAAAATAAAATAAAATACATCCTACTAATATTAAGCTGCGTACGAATTTGAGCGGCTCAGCCTGAGGCATGCTCGTCCCGCGCGGCGAGCTGCTCACGAGCCAATTTGGTGCACATAAACATGCGCGGGCGAGGCAGCGTGCTTGCGGCGAGCCGACTTTGTGCGTCGTTCAAAATGGCGTCGGACACGATGACAGCCGCGGCTGCGTTTATCATATTTCACCGAATTGTATTCATAAATTTACGAACAAACTCGATTACACATGCACGGCTAATCCACTTGCTTAAATTCATACGCGCCTGGCCCACAAACAAGTCGGAACGTGTCGCTCTGTCCGCGGCACGCTCGGATACACGTCCAAATTACGCGAGGCACGCACACTGAGGCGCCTTTGAGCACGGTCACAAGACCGCCTCTGGCCGGCTCGCCGCGCGCCGCTCGCGGGCTGCTCGTGCACTGCGCGTGAGCGCGCGTACGAATTTGAGCGAAATAGGTGAGCCGTGCGTGCCTCTACCCGAGGCTGCTCTGATTCGTACGCAGCTATATAAATGCGAAAGTTTGGATGTTTAGATGTTTGGATGTTTGTTACTCAATCACGCTTAAACGGCTCAACCGATTTAGATGAAATTTTGCACGAAGATATTTTATAACCTGGATTCAAATATAGGATAGTTTTTATCCCGGGTCCACGCAGACGAAGTCGCGGGCGGAAGCTAGTTTCCAATAAATTCCTCGTGGTCACACCAGTGTGACAAAATAATGTGACTATGAGTCCGACGTCAGCCCTTCGACAGTTTCGACGGGGCCCCCTAGTCCGGAGGCTCCTATTTCTGGTCTGTTCGCCCTTCGGGCATCTGAAGATACCTAACGAACCTAACCTACCTATCTTTTACATCAGAAGTTTAAGTACGATAACGCACGGAACGAATGGGATTATAAAATAGTAGCGTTTAATTGATGCCTTGTTCCGCGGAACTATTGGGAAAAAAGTCTCACTAGTTCCGCCCCGGAACTTCTTCCACGGAACTACTGGGAATGAACTAAAGACCCGAGTCCTATGGAACACTAGCTACGAAGCCTAATTTTTGGTTGGACTAACGCATAAACGGCGTCATCCTCTTCTATATTACTATGCGATAAAAACATTATTTATATGCACGTGAGCTCTTAATTATTGACCACAGGACAGAGCAATTATGTTTTATACACTGTGTAATACCCGGTTATTATATTCCCGGTCGAGTTAAGTGTTAATTCTATTAAAAATACATGTTAAAGTTTTACATTTTTTTTAATTGGTTTTGAGTTGATCACTTTTGTGGAGCACTCTTGTCGGAGCTCTTGGAATCGCGCATCGAAGCTGAGCGCCTGCGTCTCAGTTCCTCTTGGCGGCGGACCTGTAGAACAACAATTAATTAATAACTATACAAAGTGCATGACGCTCCTGCCTCCCTATTCTTTAACTTGTTTTAAGCTTACCTCAACGCTCACCCACAAATATATCTTGACACCGTGATGCGTAGTAACTAAGCGTCGGTAGAGGTCTAGTTTCGTGACGGGTGAGCGGCGGGGTGAGCCGTATATAGCGCTTAACGAATAACATTCTTACCGTACGTGCCACACACATTGTTTGAACCACACTTTCGAGGAAACAAATACATTTTTAAACGAATTTGTTACACTTAAATTTATTTATAAATACGTTTTCAAACATAATAGTTAAAAGCTCCTTCCTATTAACTGACGCACGAGCGACAGATACAATTTAAGAAAAAACCAATACAGGTCATCCTAACTCTGCACGCTTGCACGCTTTACGAGCAACTGTGATGAAAATACTTTTAAGTTCCATCCAGGCCATATAGTTAGTAGCAGCCAAATATATCGTAACACATCCTTACTCTTACAGTGACAAAGACGTGTTCCGATATATTTGGTTACTTTGGCTGCTACTAACTATATAATGCGGACTGTACAGGAAAATATAATTCTAATATGTCAAGATAGGAAAGTGGTGGCCAGAATAGTATTGCAATTTTGGTGATTAGAGTTGTGGCTATTTTAATATCTCAGCTTACATTGACAGTATGCAGAGGGGTAAGAAACAGCACATTATCTTACAGCTCAATATGATTTCCATAAATTTAATCATGGTCATATGATATTAGCTGTTAAGCTTCGTACGAATTTGTGCAGGCACGCACACGCCTTACCTATTAATAATAATAATACCTAATACGGGTGTAGACTCAAAATGTATTATTAATCCAAAAGAAAGAAGGCAGGAAAATATGCCTAGTGACGAAAATCCTATTCAGCACGTCTATCATGTGACGGCCGACATACTCTCGATTTTTCTCGCACTATATCTCTTGTTCTAAGTGTTCTAATAAGAAAGAGACGGATAGTGTGAGAAAAATCGAGAGCTCGCGCGCCGTCGCATGAAGCTACAAAAGTTTTAATATTGCTTGTTAGAGAGAGAAAACGCTCGCAGATAGTGACGTCACAATCCGCGAGCGTTATAGTAAATGACAAACATTTCATATGAAGATGCGTTTTGCGGAAAAGGGACCTCTCGCGTTGCTTATTTCTCCTTGATTACAATTTTAATCCTTTTTCGAGTAAATAAAACACTATTGATCATTTTATTTAGTGTCTACTCCCCTATTGGTACAGCGCACGGCGAGCCGCCCAGAGTAGAAAGTCCGCTAAGGTGGTGAAAAGGGGCGGAAGTTTGTATGGCAGTAATATAAAGCAGTTCCACGCAAAGTCGCGGGCAAAAGTTAATCCTCATAAGTCAAGTTTGCGTGTCTAAGTTCATCATGGCAGTGACGGACGCCTTTTTACTAGATAAAACGGTGTACAAACCTTGGATTCCTTCTTCCTCTGAGCGAGCAGTTTGGCGTAGTCGTTCTCGGCGGCCTTGCGCTTCACCAGGCGCTTCTTCTTGAGCGCCAGCCGGTGGCGTCTGCGCTGCAGCACCACAGGGGTCACTAGCCTCTGGATTTTAGGGGCCTGGAATTTTATAAAGAGTTTTTTAAGATGTTGACATGTGTTTCGAGGATACATTTTCTTAATAAAGTGCACATGTTTGTAAAATAAATGTAGTTTAGAAATTGCTAGTGTTGCGCTATGGCCTGCATCGGTACACAACACAGCGGTGTTTGACGTGTTAGTGGTTGGAGGTTCAACCCATTCACCACCAAAGAAAAAATGTGAGGTGGCCCCCACGCCCACGCCACGCCAGTCTTAAGAGTCTGTTTATGGACGTCGTATGAAGTTGGTGGCAACGGTGACTAACTCGAGTTCAAGACA
Organism: Epinotia bilunana; assembly: GCA_947049275.1. Taxonomy (NCBI): domain Eukaryota; kingdom Metazoa; phylum Arthropoda; class Insecta; order Lepidoptera; family Tortricidae; genus Epinotia; species Epinotia bilunana. The sequence goes on along the minus strand of OX346267.1, from coordinate 9,560,433 downwards.
GTGGTGGCAAATGGGTTAATCTAGAGAAGCAGACAGAGCATATATTAAACTAATAATATTTTCAATGTTAATATTAGGAATGTTCAGCACACTTGTAAAGAACACAGGTATTACGACCCGTGTTACCTGCTCGGTGCCAATATGCTGTTCCCTGATGCTGCTGCATGCTACTATTAAAAAATAGCAAACAATATTTAAATCAGGGCATTCTTCGCCACTATCTGTTTTCAAGATACTCTCTGCATACCTCTTTTTATGAAAACCCATTCCCGGCCGTCTTTGTACCCTTTTATGGCATTGACATTTATACATTATGTTTCACTATACCTGCTCACACACATGATACCCACTGTATTTTTCATTGTGAATTATATGAGCATGACGAAACTATACTCGACTACCCTATCCTACCAATATTATAAATGCGAAAGTAAGTATGTTACTCAATCACGCTTAAATGGCGCAACTTATTTGGGTGAAATTTTGCAAGAAATTAGTATATAACCTGGATTCAAATATAGGATACTTTTTTATTTCTCTACACATGAGTGGGATCCTGGCAGGGCGCGTCGCCGACTACGTCCAGACGTATGCCTTATGTTCTTACATTAATGCACGCCGGTGTCGTGCCGCGCTCAAGCCGCCTTCGCGCTCGTGAATGACTAAGTCCATATATTTGCAAGGAGCTAACACGGCTACCGAGTACACAAATAACTGTACCTTTGATCTGGGCTTGGCATTCTCCTTGCCCTCCTTGGCCGGGAGCACGCGCTTGACCACGTAGCGGCGGACGTCGTCCTCCTTGGTGAGGTTGAACAGTTTGCGGATCTTGGACGCACGCTTGGGCCCTAGGCGGCGGGGCACGTTGCCGTCGGTCAGGCCGGGGATTTCCTGTCAAATAAACAATTAATAATCTTTCTTCTGACGAGTTCATTTGTTAAAAAAGTTATTAGAAGGACAATATCTCTAAGCTCACTGCCTCTTGACATAGGCCTTTTCTATTATATCTTACACAATGAACCTAGTCCCAAACTAAGCAAAGCTCGTACATACTTATGTAGATGAATAAATACTTAAATACATAGAACATATCTGTGCAGGAACAAATATTTGTGCTCATCACACAAATAAATGCCGTTACCGGGATTCGAACACGGGACCTCCGGCTTCGTAGGCAGGGCACTACCAACTAGGCTCCATAGCCATAACCTCCATAGGTTGTCGAATATATTATCAAGATAAGAGGTGTAACTTCAGTACCACAAAAGGAATGATGATGTTATGAAATAGACAAATTTCTCGTGTATGGGTGATTCCAACAGCATTTCAATCGACGTCAGTCTCTAGCTTGCATTATCAGGGTTCGAAATTATCAAGATAATTACGCTTCTTTGTAATCATCGGATAATTATCCGATAATTATCACCGGTATAAGAACCAATGACACTAGAGTTCGCTCAACTTTGCATAATCCGAACTGAATTCTTCTTAAGGGTCCCCACAGCGCGGCACGTCACGTTGACACTTCGTGTGTTCAGATAGAAGCAAGTGCGGAAATACACGTTCGAATACAGTTCACTTTCACTTCACGATCGCAATTTTTTGTTATTATCAATCGATAATTATCCATCTGTTATTATCAAGATAATTATCCTTTCGAACCCTGTGCATTATTATAAGGTTGTCGTAGATTTGGATGTTCTTTTGGGTTTTTTAGTGGCAAAGCCTGCAGGATATTGATTTTTTGACGAGCTAGAGAGATGAACGAGAACATGCAATACACATGATATTGATAACCCTTCACATAATTTACTGTTGACTGTTTAGCATATTGAGGAAATAGGTAAATAGTGATTTGATGAAAAATGTCAGGTGTTAAATAAATGCTAATGAACTTTGTAAGCCCATAAGCCCATGTTCAACACCAGTAATATTATACCCTGGCGCATATAATTACACAGATTTGCAGATCTGGGAAACAGTAAGAACAGGGATAAACAAGTTTTACGAATGCTAACATTGAATTATCTATTTTGCTACTTTGGAATTTGAACCCAATACAACCATTACATATAGGTACTTCGTAGGTATCATACTACAAGATTTGTTACAACACCGCTGTAAATGCTTTTTTGTTTTAATAATTCAATGCATTTGCTGCACTTAGGTCCAAATTTTTTTTTCCTAATAAGTTAATAAATTATGCACATATATGACAATTTCTTACCTGGGCACCTTTGCGGACAATGACCAGAGCCAGCACAGACAGGTTAGCATCAACGATGCATCCGCGGACTGACTTGCGTTTTCTCTCACCGTCACGGCGGGGTCTGTAGCAGGAGTGGCCCTTGGACATCAGGAGACGCACACGGCCTGGATGTGATGACTGTTTTTATTTATTGTGGCATTTTTTACCAAATACTAGATATATTTGTGTTGTCTAATTTATTTGTAACAAACTTGACAGTTTACATCAAGTGAGATTTGATTGTACAGTCAGCGTCAAATAGAAGCAGCCAGAGTAGCCAAATATTTTGTAACATGCCTTTATTCTTACAGTAATAGAGATGTGTACCGAAATATTTGGCTACCTTGGCTGCTACTAACTATATGATGCTGACTGTACCATGGATTTATAATAGAACTTAATAAAATTAGGCCTAGCTTAGCTGCTCTTCTTCCGAAAATGCAAAAATCGATAATGTTTAGCCAACACAAATTGGTGGTGTTACACCGATGGTGTGGTTACTTCGCAATTATAATACAGCCGTATCTGTATTACAATGGCAAAATAATTAGTTGTATAATAAAGAAACATTAGGAAAACAACAATAAGTTGAAACAATAATAATGTTCAGCACACTTGTAAAAGAACAGAGGCAATGTAACCCCGTCTTCTGCTCGGCACCATTGTTATTCCCTAATTAAAATTCCTTACTATTATTGAAAAATAGCAAAGAGAATAATTGAATGAGGGTAATCTGAACAAGACCATAAAGTTAAGTTTAATATGGTTGTATGGCAGGCTGTCTTGAAATTTAAAAAATATTTATAACCTCAAAAAATGTACATGGTTATTTTGATGTAACGACAATCGACTCGCGGACCAAACATAACTTTGTTTAAGTAATTGAAAGTACTCACTATTGGTCAGGACACCCTGCTTCATGGGGAAGCCCTGCTTGTCATTGCCGCCGGCGACTCTGAGGACGTAGCCCTTCCATTCATCGCCCAGCAGGTCAGCCTCCACCTCCGCGCCCATGCGCTTCTCGTAAAAGATACGGAGCTTGTGCTCGTCCACAACCTCGAATAACTTCTGGCATCCCGTCGCCGCGTACGAGACGTTCAACTATGAAAACAAAATTGAGGTTATCACTAATGAAACTCGCCAAAACGGGTTGTTATTGAATTAGGTTACTGGCTTCAATATTTGGAACGAGCTTAATTCACTTTTCAATGCAAACTATTAAAGAAATCAACACATGATGAAGTTTCACTCCACAACACGACTAGGAAATATCTAATTTATTCCCAGGAATCGTAACACTTGTTGAATAAGAACCGTAGCTGGGACATAGTTCAATATATCAACTATTCTTGTTTCGTATTATTTTGGCTTTATATCGAGTAAAAATATAAAATAAATCCTATAAACCTTCATGACTGCGGTTGAGTTCTTCGAACGTCAGCCATGAAAAAGAACCAGAGACAAGTTGATATGCTAGAGATGCTATGTGATGTATGGCTAATATCGGTTATCGGTAAATAACCGGTAAAAATTGAACCAGTTTCGAAAACATTACACTTACTAATGGATACAAATAGTCACAATTACAACATTTATTTATAACAACAAAAAGCATTTTGGGGACAATGCTGACAGGGCCCATTTTTTAAAATATTTTTAATTTTTGTCTGAGTTGTAGTCATAATGGATATTTTGGATTGAATTAATTGTTTCATAATATATTGCTTTACAAATAGTTCATTAGCCAAATTACTTACTTGTAATCGTAATTTGACAAATTACTCATTTATTATTCTTCACAAAAATACACTTCATAGTTGTTAAGATATTTACCTACATCGTCTCTGCTAACTCTTAAGTTATTGTTTAAATGTAAAAAAATACTGTTAAATCTGTACCACTGGTGCCCAAGATACAGGCTGGGCCTAGTTTGGGACCAACGGATACCGTCAGTGCTGTTGTTTTCCTTTACATATAATAATACCATTAAGTTAAATATATTCGCATAATGTATGTATGGTAATAAATATTTCTATTCTATTCTATCTTATTATTCGTGACAATTGGCAAAGTAACGTATGGTAAAATAACGGTTAAGAAAATGAATTGTTTGGTAAATATTATAAATACCTTATTTAATAAATCATTTGCCGTGTTGTTAAAGTTTTCAACTACAATGTAATTGGATAATTATATACAGTTATTGAATGAGCACACTGTAAGTCTAAAAGTGTTTAGCATGTAAGTAGGAAGCCAATCATGACACCTGTTAAATTATTATCATTCCTAGCCTATAAATCTACTTCAAGGTGTTAGTAGATGGTCCTACCTATTCTACTTATGACAAATATTTATTTTAATGAAACAATCATTTATAAATCGACGTTTTGTAAACTTACTTAATAATAAAGGATTATTTTGGCAAATATTATAATTTTTAAAAAGACAATTTAACATTCAATATTTTTTTTAAGTGTAAATTTTGTTCAATTAATATTTCTACATTTTGAGGAACGATATGTTTGTGAATCGTTGTTTATAAAATGTTGTTTATGGAACAATGATAAACCCCTAAAAGTACCTACTTTAGGTGGCTAACCTAAGTAACTTATTAAGACATGGGTATATTTGCGTTTTACATTCAATAGGAATCTAAATTACACCAATCCCACAGCATAATTACAGTCAGCTAGAAGACTTACATTTTTATTTATTGTTATAAGTATATTGTTTTCAATTTATTTTCGTTTAAGTATTTTTTTATAAATCCGGTAACTTTCGGTTAAGTATTTGTGCAGCTCTAAACTTATATGACAACGTTGACTATTCCGTGATTATTCATGTCAAATTGACAATGCCGTCTGAGTCCGAAACGTGTGTTAATATAACTCAATGATTTTCAATTTTATTAGACACCTTTTTTACTAAATTGAATAACTATTGAATTACGGCTTTTCTTCATAAGTTATACAATTTAGTTACTGTGTTAGTTATTGTGAAATATTGGTTAAAATTCTGCCACATGTCATGATCTAGGTTCAGTTTGGACTATATTATGTTGACAGTTTACTTCACCCCGCCCGCCCTCACTTCCCTCTACCTCAAACCAAGTCATTTGGGCGACATAAGAATGTGACTTATCCGTGATTAAAGTATTAAAATTATTTAAAAAATGATAGTGATGAATTAAATTTCCTAGTTATTGAGTATCCTCATACGGTATCAGTCAGTACACCACGAAATAAGCCAGTGGTAGTTTAGGTGTAAAGTATTTTTTTTGTATTTCATTTGGTGTTACATTTAGAGTAGAGTTATCATCATGAGTAATCAAGAAAACCTGGAAATGGCTCATAGGCAGCATGTGAAGTATTTCTTGCGATTCCTGGATATCTTGCCTTCGTCATTATCTTCGCATGATACTACTAGGCAAGTGTTTATGTGACTTCTTATTCAATGAGACTGTGCTACTTTTGCTGTTGCAAAAACGTTTACTACATATTCTTTTGCTGACTTTCACACAGTGTATACTGTTCAAAATTGGTGGTTTGTCACAGGTTTATTCATTTATTATTTCAACAAATGATAGCCAATATGGTGTTATAGTTTTCATAGCTTTACCCATAATGTGTTATGGGTAAAGCTATGAAAACTATAACACCATATTGGTATATCTATGTATATATCTATGTATTTATTATAATGTAAATTGGGTGACAACCCTATATTATGGCATCAACAAGCTGACCTGATGATAGAAACAGGTGGCCATAATAGAACTACAACTAAAAAACCCTCTCCCCAACCCAAGCAATTGTTGATGGTCCAAAAAACAGTACAGTTGGCAATAAAAGCTTGTACGAAAAAGGAAGTCTTTGAAACTTTTACTTTTTTTTATCTGTAATGGAATGCTATACCACATGCCCAGTCTCGAGATTGTGCATTTTTCACTGAAAAATGCCATGAATTCCATGGAATGATCATGATGATATGATGATTATCAATATGTGAAATAAAAATGAATACTGCATGTAGTGTTTTATAATCAGTTTTATTTTTGAAATACAAAAAAGACTATTTTTTGAACATGATCTAACTGACTAACTAGAATCAGATTTGAATATAGTTGATTTATAGTAATATTTTTTTATCAAATTTTAGTAGTTTACAATTTGTCAGTCGGATGAAACTTTTGTGATTTATATGGAAAGTTTAATATCAGAATCCCGAGAGGTCTTTTTGATAATTATATGAGACTCAGTCTTGTAAAATATGGATCGAGATTGCATTCCATAACTGTAGTTGAATAACTAAGTAGTTTAAATATATGTGTTGTTTCAGGGTAACAATAGCTTATTTCTCAGTGGCAGGGCTGGATGTGCTCGGGTCAATAACCTCCATGTCTCTGGAGCTGAGGTCTCGGATAATAGAATGGCTTTATCATCTCCAGGTGCATCCAAATAAAGAGAGTAAGTGCTCTTTATTTATTGACTACTAGCTTGCGCCCGCAACTTCGTCTGCCTGGACCTTGAATAAAATCTATCCTATATTTTAATCCAGGCTATAAACTATCTTCATGCAAACTTTTATGAAAATTGATTGAGCCATTGAAGCGTGATTGAGTAACAAACATCTAAACATCCAAACTTTCGCATTTATAATATTGGAGAATTTTTTGACTGATAACTTATCTGATACATGTAGGGCTTAAGCTTAATAAAACATCCTCTACAAAAATTAAATTAAATTGTTTTACTTTCATAATAAACAAACACAAGCAAAAAAAACCCCTTGTTCCTCCTGGCCAAAATGATTTCCCAAACTGGTTTAGCCACGAGGAAAAAGGGAAAAAACCCTACACCATGTTTTCTAAAAAAATATCTGTCAGAAAGCAAATATGTACTTGGACAGTAACATACCATATTGCGTAATATCTCCTGAAAACTGTCAAGAGCGAAGCGGTGGGACCACAAGGAAACTTAAAATTACTCGTGGACCCACTAGTGGGTCATCGCAGTGGGTCCACGAGTCTGGTGGGCCTTTACATTATAATGCATGAATGAATATTTATTTGCAGTAATCATGCTGCAATAGTTCTTAACATTATACATTTGTTTGTTTCACATGATTAACCACATAGTGGCAAGCAAAATTTATGAATAAGTACTAAGACTATGATTGAGTTAGGCAGAGAGGAAGTAAGAATATGACAAAATTAGATTTTTATATCAAAATTTCATTTAAAATAAATCATATTTTTTCCTGCACTATACTTTTTTATCTGCCATAGTGTCTCCCCTGTCCCTCACACATTCACCCATCCCTTTCACTCTCTCCTCCCTGCATTCCCTTTCAAACAGAAGTATTATAATGTAATACTTATTTATACTCCAGTTCCATGCCCACTACCTATTTTATTCCATTAGGTTAGATCTCCAAATTTCCATATTCCCTAATTCTGCGATAAAAAGTATCTTCAAACTAGCTACATAATCAGTTTTCAACTAAATTGGTTTGGTGGACATAAAAGAGAGAAATAAAGAGTTTATCTGTACCAATAATATAGTAATGTTTGTTTAATGGAAGCTTGTAACTGTCAGGCTTAAAACTAAGTTTGCACAAGTATGATTCATTCACTTTTTAATCTAGGTTGTTAGCTCATACAGCCTAGTATCACATTCAGAAAGCACCATTGTCACCTTGCCTTTTGCTATTAAATCATCAGCATTTCCTTATCCGTATCTCCTTTAATTCCAATAAAAAGCCTCGCCGCTCACCTACGGGACTTTGGCCTCAGGTCTTGCTTGCAAGACACCTGAGGATAGTGAGTGTCCGTCGGGCTCGCCCAAGGGCCTTCGAACCTGGGGCTCGCATAGGGAGCACTCTCTAAAAGGATACTTTGGGCATCTATATAATATTATTGACGACCAAGTTTATGAGGGTGTTTATTTAGATTCGAAGAGAATTCGAACTGACGTACAGTCCATGAAAATAAACATAGAATATAAGAATATCATCAGTATCATCACCATAATTTATACGCGTACGAAGTCGCGGGCAGAAGCTAGTACTCTTATAATATAAGGAAAAGTATTATTACCTACATTATTATTCATACAAACTAAGTCCTTCTGCTAGTTACAGTAACATTTTAAGATTATTTACAAAAAGCTTTATTCCTTTAATGCTTAATGAGATTAAAGGCTTTTTTTTATCAGGCTACTGAGTTGCCCTATTTAGGTACTTGTGAATGGTATAATATTAAAGTTAAATAAACATTATTTACTTTGATAAAGACGGCTACAACCTTGCATTGTACGCGAGTGGTATCGCATGTCGTTAGGTAAACATTTTGTGTTTTCTTATCATTTAAGTTATGACATGGTTGGTTAAAGGATTATAAATAGTTGCAGTTGATTTGTTTTGCTTTTATGGCTGAATAATACTTGAGAGTCGTGACACAGAGAATTCTAATGATAGTAGTACAGTCAGCTTCATACAGGGTGTAACAAAAATGTGGTATGAACCGATCAAGGGCTTAACAGGTATCATGTTCTGATAAGAAAAAACAGAAAAAAATAATTTTTTGACGCGTTTTTTTACATTTCTATGGAGCTTGTCGCCCCAGTCGGCTAACGCTCCATACTAAGGTGAAAAAAAATTGCAATTTTTTTTCTGTTTTTTCTTATCAGTACACGATACCTGTTAAGCCCTTGATCGGTTCATACCACATTTTTGTTACACCCTGTATAGTTAGTAGCAGCCAAAGTACCCAAATATATCGTAACACAGCCTTACACCTACGGTTATAAAGACGTGTTGCGAAATATTTGTCTACTTTGGCTTCTACTAACTATATGATGCTAACTGTACCTACCATGTACCTAATGATGTAACGATAAATGTTTTTTTACACCATTAGATGATAAGATTACCTATACTTTTTATATCGTGAACTGAGATATATTTCTAGTTTCAAACTCAAATTAGGGATTTTAAAACCTACTCCGTGTCTGTGAATGTGATTATTACCGATCTACAATGGGCTAAAGCAAATAGACACACTTACACATACCTATAACAAAATGGGGGAGCAGCATTCATTTGTAACAATCCCATGTCATTGCTGCGCCCCATTGTGACCTTGAGGGGACGCCGGGCATGTCTGTCGGAGATAAGTTTTTTTAGCAAAGAACCAACGCCGGCACTCAATTTATCCTCCCAAGTCCCAGGTTCCTATAAAAACAACAAAATTGTTCTAAAACGACGAGTCTTGCATTTGTTTTAGTCTTGTTCGATTGTAGAACAAATTAAAATACAAAACTATTTTAATTATTTTATATTTTCAGCCGGGGACATGTCGATGTGCGGATTCCAAGGCTCGTCCACCATCAACATGGATCTGGGTCCTGAGAACGCGCACTATCGGTGCGGGCACCTGGCCATGACATATACCGCGCTGTGCACCCTGGTCACGTTGGGAGACGACCTCAGCAGGATTAACCGGAGGGCGCTAATAGAAGGTAAGAGAGGCGGAACGTGACGCTGCTTACGGAACTTAAGACTTGACATAATTAATCTTACTTCTTTAAAGTTGCGCCACTGAATGAATAATAATACTACGTACAGAAGTTCTCTGTTAACAAATCTCCTGTTTATGTATGCCGTACGAGCCTAAACGTGGCCATCTCGAGGCGTAACTGTGTGTTACTAACGAGCGCTTGTAAAATCTTGCGAGGTGGATCAGATTGCCCTGAGCTGGTGGATCAGGCGGTGCGTCTGCTAGTCCCCTCACTGTCGAGGATCAATTTTCGTCCGCGTAACCGGCTACTGCTAGCTCCTCCAGAGGCGCGCACCGTAGCGCGCAAAAACTCTCCTTTCGTCAGAGCTCTACACAGCCTTAATGCGCTTCTTGCATCAGCACCGGATGTGGACGTCTTTGGAAGTAGTTAGTAGTCTTTGGAACTGTGTATCGTGAATGCTTAAGGTACTGTGAGATGATGGATAGACGTAATTCTTCTGTCATATATTCATATGCAGTGTATACATATATTAATTTGTAATTATTACATTTGTAATTTACAGTGAGTTAGATTTTAACTGTAATGCTGTGTAATTATTTTAAATAAATAAATAAATCTCTTTATATCGCTTGCAACGCGCTGCGATAGAACGCAAACATAGCCGGTAGGCCGTACTTGTAGCGACGCGACGAAATCACGGAGTGACCAGCCCCTGGCTCCGCATTTAATAATAGTTATGAAATAAGTGAATAAATAAACCACTTTATTATGCAAGTAGTCAGCAATAGCACATAACAAGTCAAAATCTGTCGGGACTATTATCACGAAGTAATGCCGTAACAAACTTATTGTCAGTATTTTTTTACCAAAACCGTTCCTTATCCATTCCTACCTACCACCCTACCTAGTAAACCTCTAACTAACCTACCTACTATTATGTACATTGATAGTACTTAATGTACTTATAATCAGTAAAAAAAAACGCGTAGTTCTACAAGAAAACATGTTAAAACTTAAATCAAAATGACTAAATCCTTTGATATGCTTTCTTCCAAGCCAGAGCGGTTACCGCGAAACGAAGTTCGTTCGTGTATCTCCCCTCTGTCGTAATTACTAATTCAAACGACAGAGAGGGAGATACACGAACGAACTTCGTTTGTTTCGCGGTAGTCGCTCAAGCTCGGCCTGCGTTATCATGTGCCGTTTAACTAAACCTTGAGAAACAAATGCTACCTGCACTAATGTCTCCATATCCTGTTTGAGCTATAAATGATCGTTCCAGGTGTAAAGGCGTTGCAGACAGAGGAAGGGAACTTCGCGGCGACGCTCTCGGGCTGCGAGTCAGACATGCGCTTCGTATATTGCGCGGCATGCATCAGCTACATACTGGACGATTGGTCGGGCTTCAACAAGGAGAAGGCTGCAGACTACATCATCAAGTCCATGGTAGGTTAATATCCATCCATCCAGCTGAGAGAGACAGGGCACAGTGGAATGTCTTCTCGTTCATATTGGGTGCAAGTTGGGGAAGTACCTCCACGTTTTTCTGTAAAACCGCAGTCAGTCATAATAACGCTACTACATGCTATTATTCAGAGCAATGACGCGTAGTTGCAGTGTCCAAGAGGGAACCGGATGGCTCGCGGTATTTGAGCTCCCAAAGTGTTGTGGAACCGCGCTGTGCAACCTGAACTGAGCCAACTTGGACTAGGTGTCCCAGGCTAGTGACTGCCACTGCCACTGCCAGTCACCGGGGCGACTGCCACCCACAGGGAAGAGGTCCTCGAGTCGGACGCCCTAAAAAATGTTATTCTGGGGGACGAGGAAACTTCTCCTCGCCTCTATCGATGGGTCTCACATGGGGACAGCTGCTGGTGGAGTCGCGGAAGTGTGCGCGAGCGTTCCCGTGGCTCCGCCAAAAAGGTGCTCTGCCCGTGGGGTTCTAGACGGCAGTCCGGGCGGTTCCCGGGAGCCTGTCATACCCGTTCTGGTTCCCCAACCAGGCTGGATGCATAAAAGCATTTCCTCACGAAAAAAAAATGGTGTCCTAGGCTATTCGTAACTAGCCGTTTAAGGGACATAAATCAAGAAATATGCCCAAACAAGAGCCCTACCAGATTTCTATCTCCGTTCTGTCAGGACTAGTGCCATTGGTGCCTGACACCAGACGTTTGCTTATTTAATAACGGCAATTACTCACAGAATCGTCACCACCATATTGCAGTCTTTATAAAGAAGTAGGAGGGCCTACAGGGCTTCTGACTTAGATTGTGGTGGTAGTACAAAAAGTAGAATTGCTCACTTAACACTTTCACTGCCTACGCCGTAGTCGCTTTCCGCTACATACGAGGAAAACCACGGGATCGGCTACGAGCGTAGTAGCGCGTAGCGATTCTTGGCAGTGAATGTGTTAAGTGAGCAATTCTATTTTAGCCTTAAGGCTAAAATTTTGTCCTGCTCGCTCGTTAATGTACCTTTACCAAAAATCGGCATAAAGTAAGTTTTTTGTCAAAACAGATCATTATTTTGAAAAAAGGAAGAAAACCAAGTATTTTTTATTATTTTGAGATTCTTTTTAGTGTTCCGTACCAAAATTGGTCCAACGGAACACATGCGATCATTCGGAGGCTGTCCGTCTGTCACTGCCAGTTTTCTCGAAGACCGTTTGACATAGGAAGCTGAAATTTGGTATAGATATAGAAATTTATGGCCTAATTACATAAATAAAGTCAAAAAGGTGTAAACCCCAATAAAAGGGGCAGTTTGAGGGGTAATAAGGGGTTTTGCAATATTTTTTATAAGTAAAATGATTATATATTGAAATTCGTAAATAGGCAATGTATAAAATCGTTACAAAATTATTAGTTCTAACGGTTATTTACGGAGGACAAGTGTTAAAGACTGCCTGTTCCTCTGTATCCTCTATTTGGAAGTTTTTATGTCTATTTGATTCATGTTTTGAGGTGTGCAATAAAGATTAAGGCGGTTCGCTTTCCATACAAAACGTTCATTCACAGACATGGTATTGTAATTTTTATAAACTAGAATAATTTGAGTATAATAGGGGTGTAGACTCGAAAATTATTATTACTCCAAAAGAAAGAAGGCAAAAAAATATGCCTAGTGACGAAAATTCCATTCAGATATCCCAAAGAATTACGAAGCAACAACCGTTTTTAATATTACTTGTTAGAGAGAGAAAACGCAAACAGTGTGACGTCACACATTACGGGATTCTGCCGGGGGGCCGCGTCGACGGCGGTGCCGAACACGGTGGGCACGGCACATTGCCGTCTATTAGTGACGTCACAATCTTCCAGCGTCATCGTTTCATATGAAGTTGCGTTTTGCGAAAAAGGGACAGAACATACCCCTTCTTAAAACTTTGGACACTTATTAACCTTTTGCGTTGATTTTTTCTCCATTTGACTACATTTTTAATACTTTTTCGAGAAAATATGACATTATTGATTATTTTATTCAGTGTCTACACCCCTATTGTTTTACAAAAGTATCAGACCCCAAACTAATTTCTCAAATTATTCTAGTTTATACAAGTTTATTCTAGGAAAGGGGGAATTTCGCGCAAATGGGAAGCCAATTTATGAAAGTTTGTTACATAAGTTTCTTAAAATATCACGCCGTTAGCCTGCGCATGTCAAATAACGTTTTGTATGGAAAGGGGTTCCCATGCGAAACGTTATTTGACCTTTAAAGAGTATTTATAATGCATAGTAAACCCAACCTACTTCCACAGGGCTACGACTTTGGCATCGCCCAGTGTCCGGAGCTAGAATCTCACGGCGGCACAACCTACTGCGCCCTAGCCACGCTACAACTCACCGACCAACTCCACAAACTCTCAGAGCACCAACTAGAGGGTCTCAAACGGTGGCTGCTCTACCGGCAAATCGACGGCTTCCAGGGCCGCCCCAACAAACCCGTGGACACCTGCTACAGTTTCTGGGTAGGTGCATCCTTGCAGATGCTCAACACTCTAAAATTCACCAACTACGGAAGCAATAGGAAGTACGTTTATGAAACGCAGGACCATGTTGTTGGGGGATTCTCAAAATGGCCGGATACTTGCACGGATCCCATGCACACATACCTAGGGTTAGCCGGGCTTAGTTTAATAGGGGAGAGGGGTCTTCTGCAAATTGTGCCAACGCTCAATATCACTGAAAGGGCTTTCGAACATCTACAGAGTTTACACGAGCAATGGGCTAAAGAGTCATAGTGGTTTGATAGGGTGTTAAGGTGCTTTTCCAACGGGGTGGCGAGACGAGGAATTTGCTAAAATTACATACAAAGTGAGATAAAACAGTTAACCATTTTTTATATCTTGTCGGTGTCAAACATACGTAGTGCCCGCTTGATGCTAAGCGGCCACCGCAGCCTATGGGCGCCTGTCTGTTTTATCGTAGGTACTAGAAATCAACCGTTACTCCTCGCCTTGTCTCACCGGTGGACAACCTCAAATACGGCTGTGCATGCTCGATTTACCCGTTAGTGCTTTGGCACATAGTAACATTTGTTAGATTGTTATCTTGTTTAGGAATTATTAAGATGTTTCAGAATTTTAATGAACTCTTGAAACACATGAAGCTAGCAAATTCTAAATTAATTATAAAAAGCAGGTCTGTTCTTACATGAAACAAAAGTTTCGCTTCGGGTAAGATTTCTGAATCTTTTATATTTATGGATTGTTTATACTTTAACCAAACGACTTGTGTACTGTATTTTTTTGTTTTAAATATGTTTAACTGTTATTTCAATTGTTCCTGTATATGCATTTGTTTTGTAAACTATGTATTAGTACTTAAATTAGCTACATATTACAATAGGTGCTGAATGGCTATGCCTCAACATTCTGAAGCTACAACGATTTTAAATAGATTAACACTTTTGGTACAATATATTTGTATGTCCTGTGCCATATAAATTGTATGAAATTCGGCAGTAGCTGCTGTAGATAGGTATTTATGAAATTATTGCACAAAGTAATTTATAAGCTTTAATAGTATGATTACTGCTTCCCTTTCTCATAAAATAAACTGGTTTATATCATTTTAATTCGTGTTTATGTAGACTATAGTAACTTTTGGATGCATTCATCTTAGTTCATAGCGTATAGTTTGTGACAGTTAAAATTACGAAAAGTATAGTTGAAATTTTCTGAACTGGACTGATCTTCTTATCTTCAGAGCAATAGCATTCAAGCTTAACAATACGACTGTGTGGTCGGACGCGTGCCATTTTTTGCAAGAAAAAGGTTAGCGCCACATAAAATGTTCATTGTATAATCGTCTTATTAACTATCGTCTTATTCAATAGATTCAAAATGGACTAAAAGATAAAACAACCCGCTCCGAGAAAGAAGATAGAGTTCATTGTTCAATGAACATTTTACGTGGCGGTAACATTTTTTTACGAAGGAAAAAAGGGCAAACAAAGGCTATTCATGAGCTCAGTACAATGGCCATTCATGAGCTCAGTTCAAATAATTTAAACTTTACTCAAAACCCATTCCGACCACCGATCTCCATTACCGACATCTATCGTTTCATTGTTATCTTCAAGTCGAGTTGTAAAACAATAACGCATAAACAATAGAACGAACAGCAGCAATTCCAGTACCCGTGCCATACTCCGGTCAGTTTTATGACGTCTCTTTGTTATCTTTTCCTTTCATATTTAGCAACAAAAGTTGTAAAATCCCACAGCAAGTGCATTTTCGTCATTATAACTTGAACAAACTATACAACTGAGAGCAAAATTGTATGAACGCGAACGCATAATATATGCGTTGCTGGCAGTGAACATATCGGCCGTTTATATTTCTCTGTAGATTTATAGTAACTGTCTCTGGGTGCAATATTCAACGAGTACAATACCAGCACTTGAGAGCAAAAATATATGAACATGAACGCATAATGCGCTGGCCGCAGTAGACGTCTCCGGGACCTTATTGCTCCCAATATCAAGAAATTCCTATAATATGCTGGTTTTATTGTGTTTCCTTCCATAAACATAAGTATGTATTCGCTCAAACGATTTTAAGTAACACAAGAATAAGCTATGCGGACACATTCAGGACATATCCGATTATCTGTAGGTACACAATATCCATACTAACATTATAAATAAATGCGAAAGTGTGTCTGTCTGTCTGTCTGTCTGTTACCACTTCACATTGAGGTGAAATTTGAGGGGGTGAAATGGGGGATTAAAATTTGTATGAAACTACGATATAAACGAGTTCCACGCGGACAGAGTCGCGGGCAGACTCTAGTAGCAATAACACATTAAGTGAAGATTGTAACACATTTTTTACCGTGTTTTAACGGCGAGCGCGACAAATATTAAAACATTTCAGACTTCTTTGAGGTTAGATTGCTAACTGTGTCTGTCACTATGTAACATATAATAATAATATCTCGCATTTAAACCGTATCAGGGGCCATAATAAAATTCGAAGTTTTAATAACGAGCAATATTATAGAATATTTTTTGTTATGAAAATAAATTATTTTTAGTCATACAATATTTCATAATCATTAGTAAGTCCTCATTAGAAGTACTAACAGGTAAATTGCTAACTGAATACCTGAAGATTCTTCAAAATATGAACAAAACAAAGCTCGCTTTCCTACACGTTAAGAATAACTGGATCATTGTCATCATCATCATCATATCAGGCGAAAGACGTCCACTGCTGGTCATAGGCCTCCCCCAAAGAGTGCCAAAGTGACCGGTACTGCGCCACCTGGATACACAACTGTTATCTAGATTCTAGGGTAAGGAATGCAATCTCGAGATTTCAGACCTAGGCGAGGCCACAAAGTCAGTCTCGCGAGATTTCAAGATTGGCTGTTTTTCACTTAAAGCGTATGCAATAATTACATTTCATGATTATCAACATGTGAAAAAAATCTGCAAGCAGCGGTAATACCCGTCTTATTTAAATATAAAAAAAACATCTTAAAACTGTTCTGATTATTATTTATTTAACCACCAGGTTTTAATATAATAAAAAGTAATACAGTTTAAATCGAATTATTAGCACATTACTATAGAGGCCGGGAAGTAAGGGGTTGCCGGCCGAGTACATATAGACAGCCGAGCGTGGCGAGGTCGGCTAGTTATGAGGCCGGCAACCCCTTTTCACGCCGGGGTATGTATAGTGCTTTTCTTAAACATGCAATGAAATAAATTAAAAAAACTCCATGAAATCTAACTTTAATTTTCATGGCTGAACGCCGTGATCCTGTGCCACAAATAGTGGAATGGAAATTAAAAAAGACCATCTTGCCGGCCTATGCCTCCTAATTTTGTATGAAATGCCATTACCGGTCTCTCGTCTCGCTGCGCCCGAAACGTAACACTTCGAAGCCCATTATGAAGAACACAACGTCAATATTTCATTGCATGTTTGAGAAAAAGTTTTAATTTGTCATCCAGATTAAACTTTTGCCATGTGGTGTTTTGTATGGAAAATCAAATCTCGCGATCTCGCGCGATCTCGTATGAAAATTATACGAGACTCGATCTCGTAAAATATGGACGAGATCTTGATGCATTCCCTATTCTAGGGGATCGTCATAGTATTGCTAGTATAGTTGTCAAACTACGGAATTAGAAGCCAGCACAGGTAAACCATTTCATGTCTGTATTCAGTGTAAATTCTGTATTCAATCTGTGTTCTGTTCTGATTTTTTTTGGCGGGCAATTACTGGTGATTTACCTTCAAACTTGTTTTTACAAATGACTGCGTTTTAATTAAAAACCTGCTGATCAACGTTTTCTCTAACAACATACCAAATGTGTATTATGAAAAAACTATTGTATGCTTTTTACCTTTGTACATAAGGTTCTTACCATTGTTCGATACAAAGTCAAATGTATTTGTTAATATATACGTAAGTACTCCAAATTTATCTAAGGGTGGTATTCCACTTCTCACTGTGTCTAATTTTCGATCCAATCTGAGGCTCTAGTATAAGTTTTACCGAAACAAAACTTTACGATCGCGTTTGCGTTTTACCCTCAATTTGTATGGGATTTGACAGCTAAACGCGAACGCGGTCGTAACGTTTTGTTTCGGTAAAACGTATACTAGAGCCTCTGATCAAATTACTTCGCCGTAGTAGTTGTTCCTCATATACAAAGATCAAATCAACCAATTCCTGTAATCAAATGCACACACACACCTTGGACAGGTGGAACCCTAAGTGGCTGGCTGGCTTAGGGTGGTAACCAAAGTAATGTTACAACATATAAATATTGATATTTGTGTGTGGGGTTTCTAATCTATTCCATTTATAACGGAGCAACAATTTACACTAAGTGCGCAATAAAAAATGGTGCTTGTTTTGTGTACGCATTTATTTATTGTTTTGTGTTTAAATTATAGATAAATACAGAGATTTTTGATTCATAGTGGTTTTAATGTAATAGTAGTGTAACGAAAGTGTAAATTTTCCGTTTGAACGCCTTTCATTCACACTCAAAAGTTACACTTACCTTATCTCCTAAGGCCTATGGGTCGGTCGTTTTGAAATAAAACAAAAGTGTACGCCATAACACCTGTCTCTACGGGTTTTTGGCGCCCAAAGCGCTTTTACATTTCCATTACTTAGTAGTCATTTAGCCGGCAGGGCGGGGGGACACTTGAGTCGAACAAAAATTAGGGCTTATAAGCCGAATATCACGCAAACTGACCCCCTAGCACACTAAGTTTTATGTCAGACATAAGCATTCGTCTCTTTCTGGCAAATATTCGAGTGCGAGAGGGACAAATGCTTTATGTCCGACATAAAACTTAGTGTGCTAGGGGGTCTGGTCACTGTTGAAAAATGGTTTTTAGAAACTGTTATTGAACAAGCTACCCAGACCATCGTGTGGGGACACGATGGTCTGGAGGAAAAAAAATGTCCCCCAATGTTGGAGAGAAACCCAAAAAAATAATTGTATGCAGGTTTTATTGTGCAATTTTGTCGGCGAGTTTGATTTATATACTTACCCATGCCGCATTAGGGGGGAAGGTGAGGTATAATGATCCCCTTAAGGGAAAATCTTAACTGTGGCTAAAGTTAAAAGCAAAATCGCAAGATTTCTATTGTTAGAGGTAGTGAATTTACTTAACTTTGTAACTGCATACTTATTTTTTATTATATGTATGTAGTTTTTTTGTACAAGAGGTTTTTGTTAAAGTTTAGTAAAGGATCATTTATACACACTTATGTAAAAAATGATCCCTGGGGTAGGGGTAAAATAATCCCAGGGATCATTTTATACCATAAGTTAATAAATATCAGTGAAATAAAACACTGGGCTGTTTATTTCAATCATGTATTGTTTATAGCAATTTAAGTACCTATATAAGCAAGTTACACAAAACTTTTCCAGTCTTCTAGTTTCATTAGAGATCTTTTTTTTATAATTATCTACTACTCAACCAACAAAACTAAACATTAAACATTGCAACAAACTTTGTTCTAGGTTAAACACTGTTTGTTTGCTACCTAACTTTTTAGCGGAGCCTACAGCTATTTTGTTTTTACCTTTGGCTCTTCTTTTTAATGCCATCACAGGGACCTTAAACTCTCTACTTGCGGTTTTGTAAGGCATACCATCTCTGACGGCATCTAATGCCTTTTGCATTTGTTCTTTAGGCCAATTTTGGCGATTAGTTTTGCGTATGTAAATTCTCGGCATGATCTGTAAAAACAACAAATACTAATGGGGTAAAATGATTCCAGGGATCATTTTAAACACACAGAAAGGGATCATTTCGCCCCAAACACCAAATTCCAAGATATCGATCAAAACATAACCTTCAAATACCGCGTACGGAGATCGAACATGGCTTAAATATTAACTAACTGCTATTAATACCCGCAAATAAAACAACATTTCAATAAACACGAACATGTATAAAGTAATGAAAGTTCAAAAACAGACTTAACTTAGATCAGAGCCACACGTTTTGATTATTTTTTAATAAAATCACGCCAAGCGCTCGCACCGCCATGACACTCGGAGAGGCAACTGACAGGGTTGCGGGACACATGTTTCATGCGCATTTGGATAGGTAGCACTAGTTGTCTCAGATTTACGGCGGGGGATCATTTGACCTGCAGGGATCGTATTACCTCACCTTCCCCTACCTACAGTTTTCTAGTAGTACGAGTAAGTGTCATTGAGCTAAAGTGGTTATAACATTGTCCGGAATTCCGTCACTGACGAGAGGGACGCCGCAATACGTTAGATACGATATGAGATATCTCGTATCGTATCTAACGTATTGCGGCGTCCCTCTCGTCAGTGACTGAATTCCGGACAATGTAATAACCACTTTAGCCGCAGACGGACAGGCGAAATTATAATGGTTCGTTGTTGATTAGGTACAGGACCCTAAAAACCCTAAAAATCGGTGATTCTGATTAGCAACGAAGCCTTTTGAGCAAAGAGTATACTCTGAGTTTGTTTATAAAAAGTTTTACTCTGTGATATTAGTTGTCAATTTTATTTGTGTCAAAGAAAGTCATAAATGTCTTGTAAATTAAATATTATGAATTTATGAGTGCGTGATTAGTGTTTCTGATTTTCGGAGACCTAACTATTCCCGCTACAAACCGCACGTAAGTGATACATCGACGTCAACGTCCATCTCATCTAATATTCTTTTAAAAAATGACTCCCATCTAAGTTAAGATGATTTCGCCAATGTCAAGTTTGCCTATAAAGCGACGTTGTTCGGTAGTTTGGTCAGTCTTCAATAATGCAATCAGCGTCAGAAGCTCCGCTTAAGACGCAAAGCGTCCACCGCTGACCGCGTCCCCGACGAAAGACCCAACGTCCATCTATTTGTCGCCGAGACAAATACCTACCGCGCAAGTGAATCTCGAGACTTCACACCACCTCATGACCTCATGACCTCAGCACGGCTATCATGCGACGGCGGGCGAGCTCTCTCGATTTTTCTCGCAATATCCGTCTCTTTCTTATTAGAACACTTAGTACAAGAGATAGTGCGAGAAAAATCGAGAGTAAGTATGTCGCGGCCGTCGCATGATAGACGTGCTGCTGACGTGGCGCGCCCGTGAACAGGTACTTAGTGAAATAAGTGAATCAAAAGATTTTTTTTTTAAAACAAAAAAGAACTGCAATTTTCAAATATAATAGGCTCACTCACTCTCACTCATACGATTATGAGGAATCCAACGACACCTCATATGCCAAAATCCATCAAACCGTTTGTACATGTAGCCCGTGAAATAGATTTCTCCTCGACAGCGTAATTGTATTTATACATATGTAGGTACATAGTAACATACGCTCAAAAATAAAAGAGGGTTACTCTTTCTGGGGCAGTCGGGTAAATATTACGTCCATCAATTTGGATGCATCCATTTCGGGAGCTCAAATACCGCGAGCCGTCCGGTTGCCTCTCGGACAGCAGTGTCCGAATACTATACGAGAGTAATATTCAGAGCAGTGACGCGTAGTTGCAGAACTACGCGTCACTGCTCTGAATATTACACGAAACGTTCTAATCAATATTTAAGGAAAAAACATTGTCTTAATCACTGGCAATCACCGTCCTACTTCCCGTTTTCTTTTTACCGGGAACTCCGTAACTGCCGCCATAGCGTCGTAGTTTTCGCTCGGATAATGGCCCCCGGAAACAATAGGGTTTAATGGGGATACAAACTTTTCTTTTTCACTCGTACCTGCCGACGAAGTTCTCCGAATTAGCATACCTAATTACAAACTTCCACAGCCCTTTTATTACGATGTACCTAATTACTTTTGTTGCGCGGTACTAATTTATTAAACGAAGGTAATTTTTGTTATACTTTATTGATAAAGAGACTACAATCGGCTGCCCTCCCTTTCATTTTCGCTTACCTCTCTCTCATCCGGGGCCTAGGAGTGGGACGTATATAGGATGATGATGATAAAAATAATTCAGGATCGACAAAGGCTATATTAGAAAGCTACAGTAGCCTAGTGGTTCAGGCATGCGGCTGTCAAGCAGCGGTCGTGGGTTCGAATTCTGGCTCGTATAGTTTAAATTATTTGAACTGAGCTCATGAATGGCCATTGTACTGAGCTCATGAAGAGCCTTTGTTTGCCTTTTTTTGCCTTTGTAAAAAAATGTTACTGTCACGTAAAATGTTCATTGAATAATGAACTCTATCTTCTTATACAATAGATTCCGAGATAAAATACCACACACAGCGCCTTGTACCTGGCTCGCTGGGAGCGGGTTGTTTTATCTTTTAGTCAATTTTGAATCTATTGAATAAGACGATATAGTTCATTATACAATGAACATTTTATGTGGCGCTAACCCTTTTCATGCCATCATTATAATAATAGCATTAAAGTCTAACACAGTCATATTGTTAGACTTGAATTGAAGATAAGAAGATCAGTAAAGTTCAGAAAATCTCAACTTTACCAATTAGTTTTTCGGAAGTCATGTAGGTACGGAATATTTACTGTTAACTTTTCGGTGAAGGAAAAGATCGTGAGGAAACCGGTCTAATCCCAATCAGGTCTGGTTTTTCCTCTGGTTTGGAAGGTCAGATGGCAGTCGCTTTCGTAAAACTAGTGCCTATGGTGTTAAAGCGGACCCCGGGCTCCTTTAGGCCACAACCGGGAATAACACTAGGAGGATCATCATCATCATCATCATATCAGCCGAAAGACGTCCACTGCTGGACATGGGCCTCCCCCAAAGAGTGCCAAAGTGACCGGTCCTGCGCCACCCGCATCCAGCGGACTTCAGCAACCTTAACCAGGTCATCAGTCCACCTTGCGGGGGGCCTACCCACGCCGCGCCTTCCGGTTCGTGGTCGCCACTCGAGAACCTTTCCGCCCCAACGGCCATCGGTTCTACGTGCTATGTGCCCCGCCCACTGCCACTTAAGTTTAGCGATTCGGAGGGCTATATCGCTTACCTTGGTTCTGCTGCGGATAGCCTCATTTCTGATGCGATCACGCAGAGAACTCCCAACATAGCCCTCTCCATTGCCCTTTGGGTGACTTTGAGCCTTCTTATGGGGCCCATAGTAAGCGAGCACGTTTCCGTGCCATATGTGTGTAGTGTGTGTTGCCAGTGATGACACTGGCAACACACACTGGTCAAAGACTCTCGTCTTGAGACACTGCGGAATATTGGACGAAAAGATGTGCCGTAGCTTCCCGAACGCTGCCCAGCCGAGTCGGATTCGACGATTGACCTCTTTCTCGAAGTTGGACCTACCTAACTGGACTAGGAGGATGATGATGAGTTGCTTCATATATTATAATATAACGTAGGAATGTCTCTCCCACAATTAAGAGGAATTCAACGACATCTCACAATATGTTAAAATCCATTAGGCAATTTATCTGTTATGTCACTGTTTCCCGTGAAATATAAATATTCTTGTCCGCATACATGTACATTACATACATATCTACGCTCGAAAAACATTATCCCTCCTTATGAGGCAAACGGGTAAAAAGGGTACCCTGTAACGTCGATAGGTATTTACTACGAATAATTTCAGTACCAGGGCTGTAACCGCAGGTATTTTTGCTCCCCATATTTCTATTTTATCAGTCCGGACTCCCAGTAACATTTTATCCGCCCTGAATCCATTGGCGGTCGCAAATACGCACAAATAAGCAATTTACAATTCTGATCCTCGGAGTGAGCTCTCCTATTCATCATTTAGATTTATAGCCTCTTATCTAGCCGATCTGTTTTCTTGTTTAATTAATGGAAGTAAGAAAATTTCGGTCTGGTGTCTGAATGCATAATGAAACTATTAGAGTCGGCTTTCGATCCCGGGCCCTGCGATGTCTTTCGCGTTTGTGGGAGATTATTTATAGCGATAGCGTTGGTATTCGGTTTCGCAGTCTAGGGCTCTCAGCTTATTAAAGGTACTTAATTACCTGTTGGTAAGAAATAACTGAGATGAGTATTCGAGTTAGGCTACTTAAGATTGAGTTAGGTATTTTTGTTTACTGCTAGTAACTCCAGTACTAATCTGAACCACGAATGGGTAAACCCATGGAAAAAAATCGATTAAATTTGGTAGATATCGATTATTATGGGCCTTATGTAATAAGAATTTATTACAGAATTCAACGCCTATACTACAAAAGCCAAGTGGGTATGGAATGATGGCACTTTTAAAACATACCTAAATAAAGTATTACACTTACAAACTCTAAAAAAGTTGTGGATGAAAACCTAGGAGAGCTATAGTAACGATAACTATAAGGCTCTATTTAAAAAACAAAACATAAGGCACTGGTCCCACCGCCGGTTAGTAAGCTAGAAAAGTTGGGCGAGTAGCATTACATTGCGGATCTGTAAAGGTCGATTGATCACACTGTGCCTGGTCAGCACGCAATGAACCGTTACTCGCCCAACTTTTCTAGCTTACTAGCCGGCGGTGGGACCAGTGCCTAATGCCGGTGCATGAAAAAGTTAGTTAAGTATCTAATAACAAAATGACCAATTCAAATAACGGAATTTAAATCACTCCGAGTGTACACCCCGCAAACTGAGAGTTGCGACGCGTCGAACTTACACGGAACCCGTATTTAACACCTCGTATTATCAACTTCAATCAACACAATATTTCCTGAACATGAATGTACTAAAGCAAGCACATCTTCAAGAAAA
Source organism: Epinotia bilunana (assembly GCA_947049275.1). Classification (NCBI taxonomy): domain Eukaryota; kingdom Metazoa; phylum Arthropoda; class Insecta; order Lepidoptera; family Tortricidae; genus Epinotia; species Epinotia bilunana. The sequence continues at coordinate 9,535,970 of OX346267.1, read as the reverse complement.
GGCTAAAAATATTGTAATATAGGTTTTTTTTCTCATACTTTTTTGGAATTCCTCCGCTCTGTACGCATGGACCCGGGGTTTGGGCGAACTATAAAACATAAAAAATGTAACCTTTTCTTTGTTGGAAAATAAATTAAAAAACACCGGGATAACCATCACATCCACATCTTGAAAACAACTCTTCTCTCTTTTTTCAACAAAAACCGTTCATATCTCGCAAAATATTGATCCTAGTAAGTGCAAAAAATTAATTCAAATGACACTTTATTCGTCCAGTTTGTAAAATGTAGGGGTAGGACCCCTAAATTTTGGTAGGACTCTGCAGATCCTCATTTCTAGTGCCAGGATAAAGTTATATAAACTAAATTTCATTAATGTACATATTTTGCCTCCTAAATATGCTACTCTTCCTGTATTAAGTAGCACTTAAAAAAAACAATATTATGTGACGAACCGCTGGAGGAAATACAGGTAGGTGAACATATGTATATTATAATATTTATGGTTATATGTACCTAATAGTTTTGATTGGACATAGTCCTGATGAATTTTCTTCCTTGTTTGCTACAGGGAGGGGAACTTTATCTACAAAGAGCTTCATCAGTCATGCCAGATGAGGGTTTATTTGCATAATAATAGAATAGGTAACATGTGTAGTCACAACCCCACTATAGACAGGAAATTGAGAAGTTTTAAGCTAGCTAAGGTCTCGGGCACGACTTCCAGCGGCAGCCATACGCGGAAGCGAGAGGCTGCCTTCCAATCTCTTGCTCCCACGTATGGCGCACCGCTGCCGCTCAAGGTAAAGTGGCCACACACAGCCGCTCCAACAAGCCGAATGGTGCAGCGCCGCGCCAAATTCGATCCATGGATGTCAAAACTGTAGCCTCTGAAGGTAGACGCGGCACGTTGGATATCCAAACGGATGGAAAGCTATCGCGTTGCGCCGTCGCGCCATTCGAATAGAACAGTCGTGAATGACAAAATTCAACGTTGGGACGTCAATGTCTATTTGAACCCATCCGTTTGTCGTCGAGACAAATGGCGCGCTAATGAATGTCGAAACAATACACAAAACCACTAGCAAGTTACAGCTACGTGGCGCGCCTGTAAAGTAGTCAATATACTACATCCATTTGGCACCGATGTGCGATACAAACGGCCTGGCGCGGCGCCTAAGTGAATAGGTACCCAGCTTAAGTTCTTCTCAACAAATAATAATTTTCCGATAACTCTTAAAGATGCATTAATTAACTCAGATTTAAAGGGAAACAGCAATCACCAAAGCACCATTAATAAATTAATCGGAATAAGTAATACTTAATTACTTAAGTTTTGAGTCGATTAAAGCGACGGTTGTCGATTTCCGCCGAATTAACTTTACATTATGAATTATTCAGATATTTAATTTTACATCGTTTCCGCTTGGCTGCCTTGCCTCTGGAAAATGTTTCTGTACTTTCACTGGGGATAAAATATCAAATCAAACACCTCCTCAGGCGACAAATACCTGTCTACGGTAGAGTGATTAGAGTAGAAGGTTAGAGTGATTTGATTACTTTTTAGGATTCGGCAGTCAACAAGGAACCCTTAGTTGCATGCCGACAAAACGGTAGAATAAAATCATAAAAAATGGGTTTCTAAATAGATTTTTTTGTGTCGGTGGTCCATTTGCGCGATATTTGGCTTTAAAGCCCTAATTTTTGTTCAGGTCCATATTGGCTGGCATAAAATTCATTGTCCTATTTTTTTTTATACTAAAGTTTTGTATTCATAATCATCACATCATTTTTTTCGTCATAATTTGTTTGTTCCTAAATTTCTATAAACTATCATCGGAAGGCATAATGATCAGTATTCATAAAAAAAACTTCATAATTTCATTACTAAGACCAGGCTTGAAGTCATAATTTGGTTTGTTATAACAGTTTCCTTCATAACGGACATACATCATATTTTTTTTAGTCCTAATATTATAATAATAAACTAATGAATGAACGCTTTCGCTAAGAAAATCGGCCTAGTGCGAGTCGGGCCACGCGCAGTGGAGGGGCTTTTAATCTACTGTTTTGTCGGCGTGATTGATTTATACCCATGCCGAATTACAGTGTACTAGTAGTAGTAGTAAGGGTTACTGAGCTAAGCCGAAGACGAACAGACGGACGGACATGGCGAAACTATAAGGGTTACTTGTTGACTGCGGAACCCTAAAAATCGGTTCTGGCGCTTCGCCGGGTGCTACCGTAGCACGCTTGCTTTTCTCGATCGGCTCACGCGCGTAGGGTATATGTTTAATAATATTAAGTTATAACTTCATATTATTAAAAAAATATGTTTCATCATAATATTACAAAATTTATTTTTCATCATAACATAAATTTTTCGTATTATATATAATACGGAACATTTATGTTATGATGAAAAATATTATGAAAACAATTTTAGTAATAAAAAATGTATGACTAGTGTAATTTTGAATTTAAGTAAAACGGACAAGTGAGTGTTATGATGAAAAATAAATGAAACGAACTATTAGGATATGAGAAATTTATGATTTTTGTCATTATGAATTCGAAAGGTTATGACTTATGAGTTATCGTTATGAATAAGAATGATTATGACTATTTATGACTAATGATTATTATGGTGTAAATTTATATTAAAGAACATTTTGGACACAGGCCTTAAAAAAAATTGGTGAACAAAAGCGATCCCTTTTTGTTCAAGTCAAGTGCCAGCCGGCTTTATTGCTACTATACTGGGAATGTGAAAAAAATCGTGGCAGTAGTACACACCTAATAATGAATTCAAAAGGAAAACTATCACGGCTAAGTAGGCATAACTAGTTACCGAGCAATATTCGACCAACTTAAAAAAGTAGGTACTTGGAAAAGCAAACTTTCTTACAAATTCGGCTCACGCAACCACACTATTTAGTTAGCGCGCACGTGTCGATGTAACAAAGACACATACATCTATTGAACCCTACCCTGCGTGTGGCCCGACACGCACTTGGCCGGTTTTTATTAAACAACAGAATATAAATTATATAAGTTTATAAATCCACGGATGTATTTCGAAAAGTGTGTGACTACTGTTGCGTTGATGTCCAGTGACCTATACTCGTCGAATCGTAGCTGCTGAAATATGGGCCAGTAGGTATACATTATACTACCTCCCCGACGTACCCCTAAACACGACTAGGTACTCGTAATTCTGACATTCGATCACGCATAGTTGTTACGAATGTCGAGGTCAAGTTGCGAATAAAATAGTGGCTCGCAGCGTCCTTTAACCTGTTTGAGACCTCCTTCAAGAGGTTTAGGCTAGTAGTTAAAGCAATGACGCGTAGTTTCAGTGTCCGAGGGCAACCGGTTGGCTCGCGGTATTTGCAAGGTATTGGATTGAAACAGCATTTCATTATATAAACAGCGTACACACTTTCAGGCAACCGCTGTTTCAATCGGCTGCCTTGCGACAAAAAAAATCTTATTCATACATTTTGTCTATTTCCGCCCCAGTCCTAGTTGGCTCAGTTCGGGTTGCACAGGGCGGTTCCACAACACTTCGGGAGCTCAAATACCGCGAGCCATCCATTGCTCATCATCATCTCATTGTCATTGTCATTGCTCTGAATATAGGGGTATTTCGACGTCGAATACAACTTCGTACCGCTTGGGAATAGGGTACCAAATAAAATAGTCAGCGTGCATTCAATTTTGCTATTTTGATTTTTGATATCAACTCCAATAGTATGTACTTCAATTAGGCTGCATGTAGAATAAAATAATCAAATCGTCGAACAGTACCAACCTACAATACCGAAACGCTAGAATGTGATATTTTGTTCTATCATGATATTGACAGGGTACATGTACGTTGTTCGCTCATGTGTAAAACGTATATTTGCCTGATACGAATCCGTCGATAAATCAGCATCGTTATAATGGAATGGATTTTCCTTGATAACAAATATGCAAATAGACATAATGAATCCAGACAGGTTGTCACTAGATATTTTCATCGCGTATTCGTTCTTCCTTAAACACCGACGGCTTTTAGTATAAAAATAGAACGAAACATATTTTCAGATGTCGCTTTCAATTTATGTAAATGCCCGAATACGATAAAGATCCTCTTTGGATCTATGTACGACTCGATAGAGACCGTCGAACGCGACGACAATAAACTTTATTCGAAGTTTAAATTCCAATTTGCACGGCAATTATAGATGCAAATTGATCGTGTGCCGATAGAAGTTAACTCTTCATTATCTTTGCCTGCGTAAGCGTTTCAAAAAATGTAATTTTCGGGACGTAGAAAAATATAGAAGTAAGGTGATGAACAGTGATTTGAATACCAAATTTCAGTGCCGCTAGCTACCCTAGGTTACCTTTCTGAATCAGACAAAAATATCTCCGAACAGTTTCATTTGCTTTAGAAGCAGATCTATTCTTAAAACCATGAAAATATCAGAAGTATTATAAAACAAACCAACCTAATGGGTTTCACACGATTATAATAAAAAAATGCTTTGAATATCGAAAAAACTTCCTTTAGCCGAAGTCGCTGAAAATTCGGATAAACAACACACGTACACATGACATGCATGCATGTAGGGTACATTGGGATGAAATTTAGCGATTACGATAGGCTATTAGGTACCAAGTCGTCGTATTTTTGAATAATAATAATATTAATGAATAAAGAGAATAATAATTCATTTATTAAAAACGTATTTTACAGAATGATGGCTAATACTAATAACTACTAAATAAGGAGGTAATTTATGTGATTTGTAAGTTTGTAGCTTTGTAAGTTTATTTGTAATATTATACTGTATTAGATGCATGCGTGTTTATACGGCTTTTTATAGCGGAGAGTTATAATTATCACCATAGGCGAACTGAGGGAAATAAATGTAATTACATAAAAACTATTCGGAGAGCTGTAACTAATTATATTGCATTTAACGATTCCTTTGCGAATACTCAGAGGCAGTAAAATCGTATAATTGAGGGTTAGGATGAGCTAAGTACTTACACAAGTGGCGCAGTCTAAGCCGTTTAGATCCGGTTGAATTGCTCGAAGACTCCTCGTTTAGGGGTTTAACGCCTTCATTCAAATCCAAACGTATGTCTGTACGGGTATTTCATTAACTTGCGTTTACAGTGGGCTTGCATTGCCACAGATCCTTGAATATCTTTGAGTTTTGACCATAGGGTAGTTGAGCCTCTTCTAAAAAAATGCTTTTTTGGACTTTTCTTAGTTCTAATCGTTGATACTATCGATCCATATACAAAAAAAATAGCAAGGTTTTAGAAATGTGAGTAATACTTAACCTAAATGAATGCTCTAGATGTGACTTTATTAATTATTATACATTATATGCTTGCACAATTTCAATCTCGATTTTATTTATATTTTACATTTAATTAGAGTAATAATTTTTTTGTCATGTAATTACCATCAATTGTATTTTATCTTCAATTCCACGTGACTTTAGATTTACATCTTTACCTACCTAATGTTTGTACGCCCATTGGCAAGACATAGAAGATCACATAATGTACTAACAACTCTGTAATTTACAGCCTACCTATGTTCTATAATAAACATTGATTCTGATTCTGATTCTGATTACTTTGTAATATTTTTCTTCCAGTGCGTCACGATCATTTACTTATACATGTTATCCCAAAAGTCTACGTCAAGCCGCAAACGGGTGATAGCCTAAGTCATAACCATAACAGTTATAAAAAAAGTTAAACATACCAAGTCATGTTTAAAAAAAGTTTTCCTTACTCGATGCAAATAGAGCTTTGAATTTCCGATGCCGTATTACACAAAAAGCAACAAGCGTCTCACGCTACTTTAAAAAATTCCTAATGGGACTATCAGCCATCACTCCTATTCAAATTGAAATGTGAATTTTAGGTCTCTTTTTGACCCCTAGATGATTGATCGGATTGACCCGCGCGCTGGCATCCAATCCTGTTCCGCTTTCACACATTCTGATTGTCTTTACGTTGTGTTTAAGGCATTGATTTCAACAAATGGTTCTGGCATCCGAGCCTTCGCTCGAACCACTGCAAGATTATCCTTCCTCTATTCATTCTACACCTGTGATTCTTCATGTGCTAGAGAAGTACTCAGCGAAGTCATCGCTATATCTGTCTTTGTCTAGCCCCTTCATGTCGAAGTGTTTTATCACATCAAGTGTGTCGGTAAAAAGTTCAACTCATTTTTCATAAGCGTCCCTCTCTTTAAAGTATATTGATTATGTATTTAAACGTTCTAAGAGTAATTTGTTTTACAGCGGCGTAAAAAAGGCTTCCTCGTTTTTAATTATACCAATAAAAACGTTAATCAGTTCCTTTCCGGTTGAAGTGTTTGTAAATAGGAAACCCGAGGAGAGCAAGTGTTTTTTGAATAAAAGGAATGCAGTATCAAACACAAAAGGGAGGAAAACGCCGTTCCGTTTCTTTTCAAATATATTTTCTGTTAAAAAAGGTTTATATTAGGTGTTTTGTGTTTCAAAGAGAACGTTGACATTTGTGTTTTAATTGGACCATAATATTTTGGGCAAGTAGATGTTTTGTGGTATAAACATTGTTGTAGATACCAGGTAATAGGTATTAGAATTCATATGCTAGTGTGAGTGAACATATTGATAAGGGGATCAAAAGACGAGAAAAAACAGAGCCAGCTACAATTTCTCGATAAGACAGCTAGCTCAGTCAGTTTTCGGTAATGCTTCGGTGTATCAAGTTATAGCGCTAGCATATGACTATATGTTAACGCTTTTATTGCTATAGTCCAGTCAATGAACTGACAGCTTGTATGGAAAAAATGTCAATTTTGGAAATAATTTATAATAGCTTATTTTTTATGTGTAACGGATATATTATCAATTAAATAGTTACCCAGCGACAAAATCCGACAAAATTTCAGACATCAATAAAATGATAAATCAACTAGCTACTGGAAAGTCAGAAAAAAATATTAATAAATATTTTTGGCTTTACTTTGGTTCATTTACATCTTCTCTATAATATTCAAGATAAATCGTACAAAAAAAGACAATGCATGATTCATTGAAATCTACATAATTACTTCCGGGTGGAAAGTTTGTCGGATTCTTTAATAAATCATCTTAGAATAACATTTTAAAATGAAATCAACAAAAAAAACGCCATTATAGATTAATGTTTTTCAAAACCGTATTTTGCCTGGAGTACTATTGCTAGGAATCCGCTAGCTCATTCACCGTAGCGCTACGCCGTAGTCCGTAGAAGCACGCATTCACTGCCAGGAACCGCTACGCGCTACGCTCGTAGCCGATCCCGCGGTTTTCCGGCTAAATAGTGGAAGGCGCCTGCTAGGCGGGTTTCTGGCAGTGAAAGTGTAAAACTTTTTATAAAAAGCGCGGGTTGCGCCCGTATCGTTATCGATGGGCGCTCTGCTCGAAGGCGCTCGTCTCTGTACAAGAAACTAGCCTAGCCTAGCTTAGCTTAGTGCTGCAAAATCGTTGCCGCCTATCTGTGAACTGTCGTGGGCTGGCTTTAATATTAAGATGGCCAATCGCATATTTGTTCTCGTTGTACGCGGATGTAATCCAGGTCGAAACGGATTGTTATAAATGTGATTAGCATAGGAAAAGACCGGTACATTTTTTTTCTTATCCTGCAAAGTGTCTCACTGCACGGCAAAATCCGGCCCTAGATTTCCACTCGTCAGCCATTACAAAATAAACAAAAAAGTATATAACATTGTCTTGGACTGAGTAGCACCGCAAGCACACCACAAAGCTGGATGCACTGCACAGAGTAGATAGTGCGGCTGCAGCTAATACCGCAGTAAGTCCTGAGCCGCGGCCGTCTATCTGCGAACTGCCGTCGGCTAATGAAGCGCTGCGCTAACTTGCGACACTGCTCTTATTTGATAACGCGTATCGGGCGTCATGAGTTTATCAGTACGCCTTTTGGTTTACCTGACGCACCCCGTAGGCTGTTACAACTTTTTCGGGGCCTCCTTTGGTGAAACTCAACTGACGTTGGCCGTGACAAGTTTGTATCGTTATCGGTAGGTACCCCGTTTGGTTTACTTGCTGGACCACGCGGTGTGAAATGTGAGACTTTTCCAAAATTTCGTAGGTGACGGGGAGAAATAAAATCTTATAAATAAATATCCTTAGGTAAAAGTACATAGCCTAATACATACCTTAAACATAATGGGTAATAAAACATTGACATATTAAATATTTACTTAGATTAGGTATGAATTCTGGCTGTTTTCGTAAACGAATATGTTTCTTGGATGCGGTTATAATAAACTACATTTCTTGCTAGCAAAGTTTATTTTAGTCATCAACTTGTATCAGCAAATAAATAGACCTATCGCAACAAAATATTTTTATCATCAGATAAATAAAAAGTGTCCTCTGGTATTAATTATCAAATTAAAGTCAATACAAATCTAAAATAATAGATGGATTGCCAAAAAAATTAAGCCCATTATATAAATAAAAACTTCGTTCGCAAAATATTACTTTTGCTTTTCAAATAATAGCTGCTCCGGCAGAATAGTAGATTTGCCAGCAAATATATTGACTATAGTTGTGTGTTAAAAAGAAGTGTAAGTTTTATTAGAAGATATTTAAGGTTTAAGTTTTAATTAGAAGAAGGTTGCTTTATGTTGTTTTTAATAAAGTCTTAAGATACGCGGTAAGAAAAAGCAACAAATACCCGTAGCAATGGTATTATTAGAAGGTTTCGTTAGGGTTAGCTTGTGTTCTTTAGAGCGGAAATAGGCAGCGCGAAGCGTGGTGACGTCGACACGCTGGCGGTTAGGTTAGGTTTCGGTTAGGTTAAAAAAAGCTTTGTTGTATTTAATAAAGAATTTAGATTATTTGACATCGAGTTATGAGGGCAAACCTATTAAAATAAATACAAAAAAATAAATTTGGCACTTGATCATAAATTCCGGCGATTTTAGACGATTAATTGTTGAATTGATTAAAAAAAAATTAAGGGCAAACATTTGCTGGCAAATCTACTATTTTGCCTTCAAACCTATTATTTAGCCAATTCAAAACTAATTTAACTGGCGATCGTTTAAATGACACCCTTAAAATATTAACATATTTTCCTTTGGAAAATATAGCCCTGGCTGAATAGTTCTTCGTACTCCACAGAGTAGCACAAATAGTGGTGTTAGCATACAGTATCTACAGACCGGATAGTTTTCCTGAATTTCAATACCTGAAGACACATGGAGATATTCAATGGACAAATAAAGTTTGCCTGACGAAAATGATCTTTACATCTATTATAGAAAACATATTTCTCATAACTGTACTGTCTCATACTGTGAACATTCGTAGCGTTGAGACCATCGATGTACAGTCGCGGTCAAAGATATGTTTACACTTTTGCACCTTATTGCCTTGTAATAAGGTGCAAAAGTGTAAACATATTTTTGACCTCGACCGTACAATAAAATTGAGACATTTATTAACGTCCATGTGGGGATAGCGATAAATGATTAAAACCCAACCCAATAAAGACATAAACCATATTTCACCACGTTGACAATTGTCACCTGACAGTGATAGTTAGTTAGTTGAACGAGCGAGCGAAGCGAACGAAGTTCTCCATTTCTGTTTGGGCCTAAATTCTTTCGTACAGCTGGATGTCCAGCTGTCCGGCTGTTCTCGCCGTATAATTTTGTGAGCGGTTCAATAATCATATTAGATTTAGTTATTTTTTTGCCGATTCTGTTATTCGAAAATGAAGACACTCACAGAGCCACTAGTTAGCGACATTGCAGGCTGATACGTAATTAATGTGTTTTTACTGTCAGCTGACAATTGTCAGTGTAATAGGGGTAGTAGGGATCTCTTAGGCTTCTTAAAACTTTTTTAACTACTTACAAACTGTACTAATTTCGTCAAGCAAGAGCCCTAATCGCCCCTGTCCCGACTCAGCATCCAGACACGCATTCATCCACGACTGCGACTAGTATGTAAATTCCTCTGACTTCGCAACTCTGGCGAGCGGAATTGGGTGCCGACTTCGTAATTACCATCACGTTAATCGTTGCCTCTCCCTGTCACAAACTTAATTGTAAATTATTTACTGCTCCCTTGAGAAAAGTTCTTCGGACCAGCGTTGTAATTAAACGCTCAAAGGCACTAAACAAATTGTTTAATTAATATTTTAACTAAAGTTACATATTAAATTGCTCTTTAAATTCAATTAGTTGGTAATTGCTCGCAGAGACAATGGTCGAAGAAGTAAGGCAAAGGAGTGAGCAAGAAGGTAAGTCGTGAGACTTAATTTGTAATTGTTTTGGTTCGTGAATGCTGTGACACAGTCTGGGTACTGAGGCGATGTGGATGGAGTGCTAGTCGTAGCTGCCTCACACAAACTGATTTTAAACCAAAATGCACAAAAAAAACGATATAATTAACGAACCTGCTCGCAAAATTTAAAGACAATCGGTTGAGCATTGCGACCTGTAGCGGAGAACAGCGACCTGTAGAGGAGAACAGTGGGACAACGGGGCAGCGGGACAGCGGGACAGACACCGGAGACCGGAAAAACGATTTTCGGCCCAAGCTAAGCTAATGGCTATTTATTCCTGAAATTTCCTCCTCTAAGGGTGAAAAAATAGGTGATGAAATTTTGTATTGGACTCCTGACTCACTATAATAAATAATAATAATAAATAAATATAAGGGGGCAATATTACACAAATTATTATGTATGTTAGTCTTTAAGGTATTTGTAATATGGGCCTTGTTGCCTGATTTAAATAAATAAATAAATGAAATAAAATAAATATTACACAAATCGACCTAGTCCCATTAGTAAGCTCAGCAAGTGTTAAAAATATAATTTGAATTTCCCGCCTTTTCTAGCCAGTTTTTTGTTTTCTCTCCATATTTTTCACTCCGTGACAATGTCATAGTCTTGGTATTTTATGGTATAATTAAACTGTTTCATCACAAATTCCACCTTGTGTTGATTTATTTTATCAGCAAGGCTTGTGTTATGGGTACTAGACGACGAAATATATAATAGATATAAATACACAGAAAACATCCATAACTCAGAAACAAATATTCATGCTCATCACACAAATATTTGCCCTTACCGGGATTCGAACCCAGGACCTTCAGCTTCGTAGGCGTCACTACCCACTAGGCTAACCGGTCGTCAAAGTATAATAAGGTATATACTTCTCAGCTGGTTCCATGGTCATCAGATCAGGATGTGATGATGGGATCCTAGAGAAATCTTTGTATTTTGTATTTATTTATTCATTAACATTGTGTGTTGTGTCATGCCTTAAACCTAAGAATATACTTATACAAAAATGACGGATGGATGTTTAAATATTATGTTTTTTCTATTTCGGTTTTTACGTGTTTAGAATTATAAAGTGTACAGTGCTTTGGTTTCTTACTGTTAAACTATATACATTTTGTATGATTACATAAATAAATAAATAAATAAATGACACTTTTCAAATTGACATAATACACAGGTAATCGAGGGAAAGTTTTATAAGCTCACTTGAAGCGATTTGGGATTTGTTTATGGTGATTCTTGCATTCCTAATCTAACTGCAATAAATTATGAGCTCAATGACTAAAAGCCTGAAATAAACCATCTTTTTGTTTGAAATATTTTTTTTGTATTTTTTTCATGCTACACTATTATTTATTTATCTACAACAGTTTTACTTTACTAAAACTAAAAAAAACAAAGCACAAGAAAAAATCATATGTACGTAGTCGGTCCCAAAGTTCTGTCACTGGCATATTATTTTTAAATTTAGAAGATGATTTTAAGAAAATTTTATTGGATTCCATTTTTGAATGTTTGACAATTATTTTAAAACAAAAAACAGTCATTCGTTGCAATTTCTCACGATGGAGTGGACATAGAAAGAAAACCGAATAGCTGTTTTAGCATTGCACCGATGTGGGCACTCGCCAAGTACGATTTTCAAGTTGCTCAAAAATTTAAAAATAACGCTTAGGTTTGTGTACCGTACTATTGATAGGTACAATGAAGTCTCCAGTGTTGAGGACAAGAAAATAATTGGCCGGCCTCGCTCCGTACGAACACCAGCAGTGATCAAAGCGATCAAGGCGCGCATAGCAAGAAATCCTGTCCGAAAACAGAAATTGATGGCTTTGCAGATGGGTGTCAGTAGAAAAACCGTCAAAAAGGTTTTAAACGAAGATCTTAGTCTACGAGCATACAAAAAAAAGCGTGGGCACTAACTTAATGCCCGTCTAAAAACAATAAGGCTTAAAAGATCCCGGAAGTTGTTAAAGCGGTACGCGAACAATCGACACCGTGATATCCTCTTTACAGACGAAAAGATTTTCGATATTGAAGAGAAGTACAATAAACAGAATGATAGAGTGTACGCTAGGAGCTCTGAAGAAGCAGGAAAAAGAGTTCCGCGGGTGCAACATGGGCATCATCCATCATCAGTGATGGTCTGGTTGGGTGTATCTTATTACGGGCCAACTGAGGTTCATTTTTGCGAAAAAGGTGTCAAAATCAGTGCGAAAGTATACCATGAGACAGTTTTGGATAAGGTTGTCAAAGATCTGCCCAACACGCTATTTTCGGGACATAATTTTGTGTTCCAGCAGGATTCTGCGCCAGCACACAAAGCCAAGACCACTCAAGCCTGGTTTGACCGTCAAAAAATCGACTTTATAAGACACGAAGATTGGCCTTCCTCTAGTCCGGACCTAAATCCTTTGGACTATAAAATTTGGCAGGTCTTAGAGGGGAAGGTCTGTGCTAAACCACATAAAAATTTGGAGAGCCTAAAGTCATTTTTAAGAAAAGCAGTCACTGAGATAGATATGAAAATGGTGCGTGCTGCGATAGACGACTGGCCGCACCGATTAAGGGCCTGTATTAAAAACAAAGGAGGTAATTTTGAATAATTTTGAGTAATTTTAATTCTTTATTAAATGTACTTTAAATCGGTATATAATTTATTAAACATTTATTGGTACTTTTGTTTTTATCATTATTTTCATTTGTGACAGAACTTTGGGACCGACTAGGTACGTATTTTAAAATGAGATGAGCTTTTCCCAGGTAAAGTCTTTATTCTAATAATTTCAAATATGTATGTGTGTGACAGCCGCAATGGGCAATAGCAGTTCTCTTTCTTAAATGAAACACTTGAGTCATCAGCCCTTCGCCTTTGTCCATTTAAGAGTCCGTCCTGAGAAATGGACGCTTAAGGCAGTGATAAAAGGCAACTTTTGTTTAAAAGCAGTGAATGTGTTTCAGTCAACTTCGTAGCTGCCACCAGCAAGGGGTAGTTTTTTTATATTTTGCTAAACACGCAATAGCCAGTTTTGTTAATGTTTGTCGGGGTTCTAAAGAGTTCCGTGGCTTGAAGTCAAGTACATATAATGGTTATTCGGGAATATCAGGCCCTTGTTCTCAACTCGGTAATTTTTCACCGATTATGACAATCTTTCTTTGACACTACACCCATACCCTTAATTTTAATTCCGTGGAATTTCGACGTTTCTTGGTTTCTTCTGTGGTAAATTAAAGAAGAAATAATTAATATGGAATATGAATTACCATTTAAGTATTTGAATTTACAAACATAATAATACATCATTCACTATAAATAACATACATGGGTTAATATTAAAATTGCACAAATTGGATATAAAAAATATAAAGTACTTTTATAAGGAAATCGAAAATTGTAGTGGGTAACATTCTAACAATTTTCATATATATTGCAAACCTTTGGTTTAAGATTATAGTAGTTCAATATTATGTATAGGTACTTCAGATTATTTGAGTTGGCCGAATTGCGTCAAAGTCGTCCATTCAAAAAGCAACTCTATCGTCTAAGGTCAAAGTTTCCTATTCCAATAATAGTTTTATAAAAGGTCGGCCACATTAAATAATCTCTACAATATCATGTATAGCGTGGTGTTCCATTAATCTACTCTTACTTTAAAATGCAGTAATACAGTGGGCGTAGCATGGTTGCCATTTTATCACTTATCGTTGTGGTAAAGACGTCCATCACGCTCTGACAAGTATGCGAGTGCGAGAGTGACGAATGCCTTATCCACAACGATAAGTGATAAGATTGCAACCGTGCTACGCCCGCTGGGCAGGAAAATAAGAGGTATGCAATTTTTAACCTATACAATTACAAAAATAAGCGATAAATACCAAATATTTGTAAAAATGACGTAGCAATTAGGCAATTATTTATGAAAATTAATATCCAGTTTATCTTGTTCGAAAATGCGAGGCATTTTCATAGCGTCTTACATGACTTTTCGTATTTCCTCGGAAATCTGTACCTTATCCCACGGTAATAAGGAGCAAAATAAGGAGCGACTTTACAGAGCATGAGACCACGCGGTCTTTAATGAGTTGAATACGTAAAATTAAAGCCGTCGTCCTACACGAAATCGCCAAGCGTGTAGATTTGAGAGCGGAATGGCGCCAAGTGGTAAAGCTTGCCACTCAAACCACGACGGCCACGACCACTCTGATAGTACAACGACGAAGAATTGTCAAAGTGATAACGCCTTCAACAAAAGTGCTTTTATTTTGTGTTATTTCCCGATACTGCAAGACGGGTAGTTGGGGTGAATAACAATGAATATGCTAAGTGTTATTGTTGATAAGATAAACCGTCACGCGAAGTGACAAGAAGACACAAAATCGATCGCTCAAGAATCATGAGAAAAATGTATCTAATGTTATTCTTAAAGACTGTTGCCGAACATACGGGCGTGGAGGTTAGAAAGTAAATTATTCATAAAATTTCAACGAACGAGGAAAAATATTAATTGAACCTGCTTCTTGTCCCAGATGTAAGTTTAGACTTTAGGGCATAGTAAAAGTAACAGAATAAGTAAGCAAATTAAATGCAAAAGTATTTTTCGTAGCCCAAGCTTTTTCATAATGGTTAATTCTTTATTTGTGCATTGATCTTGGTATTAAAAAGATACAATAAATTTGTGGTGACATGAAAATAATTACAAATGTATATGAATGAATTAATGTATTTTAAAACAAATCAATTATTGATTATAACTATGAGTTTAAGATACAAACTAGGCAGTAATCACGTTGCAATTTAAAAAGATTATTTAAAACAGTTGATATTTAACTGTATGGCCGGCCAACTTCCCGAAGTAGGTACCATCTAAAATACATTTTGTATACAAGCGTAAGTAGAATAATGCAATACTCGTATTATTGTACTTTAAAGCTGGTCTGATAATGGAGACAGAAAACCCGTAATGTGTCTAACTCATTAGAATCATCGCAATGAGTACTTATAGTAGGTACAGTAAAGTGCAAAAAAATGGATCGATAACATCCTCTCATAAATAAGTACCAAAGCCTTAATCCGCTGACATAAGAGTTATGGGACATGTGATGTAATGTGATGTTTTGAAGGGACGCCCGGCCGGTAACAGGCGGGCGGTCGATCGCTTGTCGCGTTCATTCAGCCCCATTCCCTAAGTTTGGAGCCTCAGGTTACTGTCCCGGCGACGTTCCCATATCAAACTCTTCCATTCTTCTCGTTTTCCTGCAGAACAGTAGGACATCTTATGTTATGGGACATATTTATGAGTAAGTTGCAGGTGCATACCCATATTTTACAGCCAGTGTGCTAGCATGCAACTTATCTCATACCAACAAGTCTGCACTAAAGTATAATGTACTACAGTAGAGGAACGACGATTTAATACTTACATGTATTTAATTGTCGTTCCTCTTTTAATGTTTACATATATTCTTGTTTCCCTTATGTTGTTATTCTCTTCTTAACCTCTTGTTGTGTTGCCTTCCGTTTTTTCAGCAAATGGACTCTGCGGAAGATCAGCGCTGGCTGTTAAAGCTGTCACCAATAATTGTTATGAATTTGAATTTAGTTGGACGTGATTTTGCAATAGGTTTCTGTCCAAAAAATAATTTTTGATACAAGCTTTTATTGCCAACTGCACTTTTCTATATACAGTCATCCACTACTCGTGTAGACAATTCTAACGAGCCCTAACTCAACGGGGTTACGTATGTTAATTCCGGAATTCTCCATGGCCACCGTCTGTCCCCATCGTCTGATCTTCTCGATGGTACCATAATATTGAATTGTCATCCAAATTATACTTAAACTTACGGTTGAAGATGCTTCAAAATTGAGTTGAAAGATTCCACCCCAAAAAATATTGCGAGTTAAATAAAACCTTGTAAAAAGGACCCACAAGCGACTACTATTGAAACGTGTGCCTTTGGGTATAGCCAGAAAATCCTAGTTTAAAAAATATTATCTCGTTACCTTTTTCGTAAACTGATCTCCAGCTGAACGCTGTGCTAAAAAGTACAGCCGCCAATGAAAGCCTGTACTATGTTTTTTTGCTTCTTTCATCTGTTGTTAATTCTGTTTAACCAGGCTATTTTCCCGTATGTCCCGATCCTTAAGCCTCGCCGAAGCCCGAGGGGCACTCGCTCAACGCCGGCACTTTTTCAGGGACACGAAAAATGCATTTGTGATTCCGTCATAAACATTTCACTGCGGGTTTATGTCGGTGACTGTACGTGCCCCGCGTAGTGGACGTAATTACGGTAACCAGTGGAGTGGACTTCTCAAGGTCATGTACACTCAGCATCGTAACAATATAGACAGAGAGTAGCAGATTTGAGCCAAAGTGGCCTAATACAGGCTGTTACAAAAATACCTCTTAAGAGAAAGGGGACTGAGATGGTCTGTTGTTATTGTAAAGAGTCCATTAATCATATATGAAAAACGCACCTTTGACTTGGGACTGAAAAAATAAAAAAATAAATTCTTATTTTAGTAAAATGAAAAAGTTGCTCGCTCGTTCGATTAAAGTTTTTCTTAGTTCAGGACTGGATCGATTACTGTACCTAAGATTGTCCCCAAACTGCTATGGACACCATATTTGAGTACGCAATATGCAATATGAAGAAGTGGAGCACTTCCTCTAGAATTTAACGGACAAAACATACCGAAAAACTGAGGCTTTTTAACTACAGTTGACATTAAAGAGATGTTAAATTTTTCGCCTTAGTACAATGTATTAAGGTGCAAAAGTGTAAACATATCTTTGACGACTGTACCTAGCAACCGTTTATAAAATGGTGCATATCTAGAAGAAATAGTCGTTAAGTACCTTCTATTTCCCCCAGTTCTTTATGCCCCAAGAGAAATACGCGATTTGTGGAGTATTCAGTGTTTTTATCCCCTGCCGATAAACGTCTAGAGCCGAAATCAATGCGTTACGCAACATCAAATGGTCTCTGCGACACACTTTATACTATTTCAGGCTCCATTGACCACGAATGGATTTGGATAAGAGACGATTCCGACAATATACTCCGGTCAATGAGTTCAAAATTTAATATAAAGACATAGATAATTCCTGGGATGTTGTAACTTAAAATGGCTTCATCCATTCGACGCCAATCAAGGCTAGGTGTTAGCGTGTAGCAACATCCGAAATAGCTAGTAGCATTACCCATACGTGACTCATTGGCCTTAAATGGGTTAGTAGCCAGAGGTTTTCTTTCCAAACCGGTGATAGTTTATCGACATTCATAGCTGCATGTAATAATAAACGAAGAATAAATAACTTTGACTTAGAGCCGTGGCACAATTTTGCGTCTTTGACGCATTTGAATGCTATTGAAATCACTTGCCGGTCAGGACGACGTTCTGATATTAGGATCAGCACGTCTATCATGGGATGGCCGCGACATACTCTCGATTTTCTCGCACTATACCTCTTGTTCTAAGTGTTCTAATAAGAGAGAGACGGATAGTGCGAAAAAAATCGAGAGACCTCGTGCGCCGTCGCGTGATAGTCGTGCTGTTTGTATTGAGTCTTTGATGACATGAAAGACTCAAGTTTGACTGTTGAAGGTAAACATAAAAGTAATTATTAACCTAATTACAAATGCGAGATTTTCAACATATCAAGTAATGAGGTTCGTCTATGCGGAGTACTCAATCAAAGTTATTAATGCAGGCGGTACTTTTTGTGGAGCCACTTGCCATCTGCCCTTTCAACCCAAAAGGAAAACTAGATAGACCTTATCGAGGTTAGAATTTGTCAAGCGATCGGTGATCGGGAAACTGTTAAAAGTTTTCTCAGGACCCGAAAGCCTCTAACTCGACTAAGGGATTCCGACTGTGTTGACAGTCGGAATCCCTTAGTCGAGTTAGAGGCTTTCGGGTGCTACCACTCAAAGCGGTCACCCATCCGAAAACAAACCGCGACCTACGTTGCTCAACCCGCGACTAATCGACGAGCACAGATTCGTTTCTCAGTGTCACAGCTTCGTTAAGCTATGAGCGCTACGCATATTTATTGTATGTTTACTATTGCTTGTATCATCATACACAGTGTAAAATTTAGGGAATATTGTTGAGCTTATCCGAAATGCAAAAACTGCAATTGAGTTTGAACGTCCGGAACTATATATGTACTATAACAATTCATCTTATCTTAAATATTTACGTTAAACATGACAACCTATATTGATTAGTCTATAAATAGCAGATATTCAGTCAATAAGCAATCTCCCATCGCACAAAAACGCCTTTGATTCAGAATCAAGATGAATGTTGGCCGTTTGTTCCCATTGCCTCCTATTAACCCCCAGATAGAGCCGCTCGCTCGTCCGTCACCGAACCTAATCCTAGCTGTTGTTAATACCAATAAGTTGCTCCAAATTTACGAGGGTCGGTCACAGCGCTTAATACCCCGTGCCTCATACCTATTGACTCAGTCCTGTAAATTTATTAGGTTAGTTACCTGTAATGAAATTAAGTTTAGGCCGAAAATACGTTAGCTCGCGCATCGCTTGGCCGCTTCTTAGTTGAGTTACGTTCAGTTTATAGGCGGTTAAACTTCGTCGTCATTTCTTGCTTGTAACAGTGCTAATAGTTGCATTCTTACGAATACCTAAATCGACATGCTAATTGGTCCAAATTCTTATTGTTCAGTTGTTCACTGACGTAACTTGTTCAAATTTCTATGTTACACAATACGAGTCGTTACTATGTAGTTTTTTATACACGTTATCAATTTATATAGAAGGTTTATCTATCCTATACGTGCCGTGACCGGCGACCTAAGGTATAGTGAGTGCATTCCTATTTGTATTGTGTGACAGCTGCCATAATGCAATTAGGAATGCACTCACTATAATTGTAACGAACTTCCTCCTAAACACTAACCAAGAACTTAATTCGGTCACTTCCAGGATATCAGGGCAGTACTATTAAATGTCATACTGCCTCTAGGTACGACGAGATCGCAAGTTGATCATTGTCCCTTAGTTTGAGAATTTGCACATCGTAAAGTGTGCTACAACAGGTCCTACATCCCATTGCTGTGAAAAGTACGCACACAAACATACATTAAAAATCATACTACAAGGTATAAGATGCAAATCGGATATTGTTAAGATAGGTAGATACTACAATACTATATCAGATAAGTGGGAAATTCTCTGCGATATTGCACAGTGTAAAGGGCTTTTCACGGCGCGTTGAGGCGCACTGACAAGTGTCGGGTGCTAGTGCTGGGAGCCCATTAGAAACATGCATTTCGCATTCCAATTTCATTTCATTGCTCGCTTCTACGAGTGCCAAACTGACGCGTCAGGATGAGCGCACGAAACACAACTAAATTAATTTGTAATACAAGCTTGATGGACTAGATTGACCTCTATTTCTACTTCGACGTGTGTCTGTTATAAACGTGAGTCAGAATTGCTTAATAAATAAACATTAAGGCTAGTTTTGTGCTCGAATGATGATAGAAGCTAACGATCGGATGTGTTTTGTAAGCCAAACGCGCTGACGGTCAGCGTCAGTTAGAATGCACCCTTTCTACCGTGATTGCTACGCCGTCCGCCAGACCAACGGTTTGCGTAAAGTCGGTCGACCACTAAATCCAGCCTAATTCGCGTTAGTTCTAAACTTGGCACTGAACTTCACGTACGAATATCAAGATATTATAACGGTTACAGACGGGGACTTATTGCTGCGATACAAGCGCGATATAGTATACTGTATCGCGATATATACATATACATATCCAAGTGATCTATGGCAAGTTTCGCGCACGTTCGTTTAACGCAAACCAAGACACACGTATGTGTCATTATGTAGTCATAATTAGTGTTTTAATTTTACAATTGTATTGTTTGTATGTAAGTCTTTAAGGTATTTATTACTATGGGCCTTAGTTGCCTGAAATAAACTATTATTATTATTGTATTAGCGTCACGGGCGCTTTTCGCTACTAATGGAGTTTTAGCTGCTGCAGACTACAAGGTAGAGCTACGAGCATAGCGTGGCGGTCAATGAGCTAACCATCAACCTCTTAGTGCCAAATACCCGTGTATCATTTGGACTTATTTTATGTAGCTACTTATTCTGCTGACTTTACTAATCGCAAACCGATTTTCATTCTGAGAACTGACAGATGTGTTAATAGAACATTCTACTTGGTAATCCAGTAAATGTCATTACATTTAGGACCTTTTTGCTGAAGGAAAACATCGTGAGAAACCTGGATATATCTGCGAAGTAATTCATAGGTGTATGTGAAGTGCCTAACTTGCACTGGGCGAGCGTGAAGACTACAGCTTGCCCTCTCACCCATGGGATGAGGCCTATGCCCAGCAGTGGAACGACTATAGGCTGATGATGATGATGATGACGACGACCACGACGACGATGATGATGACGACGACGATGAAGATGACGACAACCACGACGACGACAATGATGATGATGATGATGATGACGACAACGACGATGATGATGATGACGATGATGACGACCACGACGACGATGATGATGATGACGAGGACGACGATGATGGTGACGATGACGACGACCACGACGACGACGACGATGACGACAATGATGATGAGGATGACGATGACGACTATGATGATGCCGATGATGATGATGTTTATTTTGACACAATTAAGCACCTACTAGAAACCTAGGTCTCTTTTCGAATAGGTGCGCCACTCGTATTGGTCCCGTACTAGGCACGAAAACTACTTTCCATAATTTCGATGAAAAGTCGTTTAGCTATATTTTAGTAAACAAGTGCAGCTCGTTCAATTCAAACAGACGACGTGCAATCTTTTAGGGTCTCGCAGGAATAAAATTCAAATTCATTCCGCTACGTTAAATTGTAGTTTCGAATTTTCAAACATAATTTACGATTTGATTTGCATTTTAGTAAATTCATTTAGAAGTTTTCAGCTGCCGGGTTAACATGATGTTATATTTCTGTTTCGTGGTTATAAATTTGTCTTCATGAATGCTACAATTTAGCTTCATTCTAAGAGCTTAGTGAGTTCAAACTGATTTGCAGTTGAAATGTTAAGTGGATTTTTCAGAAGCAAAACGAAGTGTGATTAATGTTTCTCAGAGCGCCATTTCCTTGCGTTATTGCTTTTTAAAATGTACGGGAGGTAGCAACTAGTTGAAGTTACCTATCTGCTAGTTATTTGCTGCGCTGGCTTGCGAAACAAAGATAAGTCGGTACTGTCAGGGGAATTAATATATTTACAGATATTTATGTACGTATACTAGCTTCCGCTCTCCGCCCTTCCGAGTAGTAGTTATGTCGTAGCTCCATACAAACTTTCAACCCTCCATTTCACTTCTTAAGAAATTATTTCAGGGATAAAAACTATCTTATGTCCTACTCTTCTCCGGGACTCAACTATCTCTACGCCAAACTACTTCTCAATAGGTTTCGCGGTTTAAGCGCGAAGAGGTAACAGACAGACAGATAGACAAACAGATACAGTTTCTCATTTTGCAAAGTAATTTCAGCTACTTGCTTGGTATCCCTCTGAGTTGAAATTTGGCATTAGGTAAGTTTAGTGTTAATGCCATAATATGGCACTACCGAACTGATGATGGCGACAGAAGATGGCCATTGCAACTCGTAAAATACACAAGATAAACGGGCCGTGCTGGGGCTTATTGGAATGTCCGAAGTGTTGGGTGGGAACCTCTCGCTGCCGACCATTGTTTGTAAGATGCAAGACAGCGAGAGGTCATCGGAAGCAATGGCCTCCTTCTGCAAGTCCGTGATGGCGCAGAAGGAGGCTGCGGAAAGAGCGCGGGAGGACGACCCTTTCGCTCCCCATACCCGCAAACGTAGATCGGGGAGCGCACGTCGGTTACGCGCATTTGCTCCAACCGCCGTAGTGGACCGAGTCGCAGGGTTAGGGGACCCCAGGTCCACGGGATTGAAGCGCCTCGAAATTGTCCCGGGGCGCTCTCCCTGGCCAGGTCTGTAAAGCGGGCTCGTCGTGAGGTTCAAAGAAGCATGCGTAAGCGAACCTTTGACCCTCCTTGTAAGCGGAATGGCTGGACCATCGTTGGGGGTTTAGTGGGTGGTCTGGGCCTTCTGCCATGGAGTCCCTCACACCCTTCCGGTCTTATTGGTATCCTCTTAACGATTAGTGGATGACTATGTAAAAAAAAGTACAGTCGGCTTGTATCAAAAAAAGAAGGCGCTGCCATCACAATAACATTGAGCCCGCGCTGATTTATTCACAAAAATACTTAAAGGGACTTTTAAGGTATAAACACTTATTAATTCACTAAAATTTATTGTAAATACTCACGATAAGTGTTATATCAATAAACTATTACCTTACAGGTGATTTTTTCCAAGACGCTTAAAGTATTTTTTATTTGTATTCTAATAAGTAATCTTTCCACAAAGTTTTAAGTCTCTAGCTCCAAAAAAAAGTTTCCCTTATACAAACTTTGAACCCCCACGGGGGGTGAATTTAGAAAAATCCTTTCTTAATTTACCCCTATACCTTACAAGGAAGCTATGCGCCAAATTTGTGCGTTCATATGTCAGTCAGTCAGTCAGTCAGTCAGTCTGTCGGTCAGTCAGTTTCTTCTTTTATATATTTACACTGTTCAAATTATCTGCGGATGCCGAAGTCACTGATACTGAACTGGTAATGTTGCACTGCTTTGTTCTCACAACTTCACTAGATCCAGATGCCTGTACCTTTGTCAAAACACATTTTTTTTTTCTCACAAGTTATAGACCGTCATGTAAACCATTAAATCTCCACTATAATAACAACCTTACCTACATCCAGCTTAAAAATATATCACACTGGTCCACAAATGATGTGTATAAAAATATATAATAAAATACCACAAGCAATCAAATCCATAGAACCAATTGACCTATTCAGAAAATATTTAATTAAGTTTTTAGCACAAAATATTTTTTCACACTACAAGATTTTTTGAAAAAGTGTCCTTGAAACGATAAATCCGTTTTCACGTTTTTTTTCCAAGTTATGGGAATATAATAGTTTCTGTTTATCTTTAATGTCAATTAGCTTAAAGCGAAGTATAGTCAAGTGTAAAAATATGTATCGATTATCCTCTCATAAATACGTCCAATGAACTTAATCCGCTGACATAAGAGCGATGGGACATATTCCGAAGAGTAAGTAAGTTAAGAGTAAGTAGGGTAAGTATGAGTAAGTTAGAATAAAATTGTCTACCAAATAAGTTAGTACTAACGACAACACTGTTAACTGACCATCCTGTGTTTATATAGAACCTTATTACAAAGCACTTAAGGTGCACCGATGGTCAGTTAGCTGTGTTGTCGATAGTACCTAATATTATTATTCTAGTTCAAGGTAGAATTAGTAGTATCCAGGTAGTACCTAGTTATAAGCTTCTTTACTGTGCCCTTACGGGGTCCATCTTATTACTTGTAATATTTGTAATATTATGTGTGCAATAGATATTTTGAGTTTGAGTATCTAGTGCCAGAGACTTGTTACCAGGATACCTGAATTCTCACCAGTGAGTGACACATTATATTAATCGCAAATAGTTGGCACTCACATAAAAGTCGATAAAATGAGCGTCGCAGGACTTGCTACTGATCAAATACTTCACACATTTAATCTATTAGGCATTAAGGTGTTAGGCACTACGACAAGGTAATATAGAGGAGAGGCACTACGATGTGTATACTTACATACTAACATACCATATTTATAGTGTTGTAAACAGAACCCGATGTAAATTTGTCGGAAACATTTGATTAAATCCCGAATGGTTTCCCCATAATGCCAGCTAATTTCCCTGTAGTCTAGCTAATTATTGTACACAATGTCTGATTAGCTGCATTCATGTTGACTCGAGGCAATCAGTGCAGCTGTAAATCAGCGCAATGATAATATTAACGTGCCCGTTAAATGATAACCCGGGAATGACGTGGTGTCTGAGATACGATCTGGAATGCGCTTTGATCGTTTGTGAGCTCAAATGAATAGATACACTGTAGTAACATGGCTGATTTATAATGCATTGAAATGTCTGAATGTGATGTGGCGTTTCCATGATTGATGTGAGGTATAGCGATTAACTAAAGTTAAAGTTTAGTAATTACCTACGTAAGTTGTTTGCTAGCAGAATAGTTGATTCTTAGTCTTTCTGTGGCATATTTTCCTCTATATTTATTGTATGTATTTTATTTGTGTATTTTATAGTGTAGTTTATATTTGAAGTTGCATCGCCCACAATCTGTCTGGTTTGGCCAAAGGTTGACTGGTGTAGAATGCTTACGGCATTAAGTCCGCCTTTTGTATGATAGTTCTTCTATAGTGTAATCAAGATTAAATAAATAAATAAACTTACACGGTTTAATTAACAACACCTATTTTTAAATTAGCATGGGATTAGCACTGCTTGCTGGCATTTTAAGGTGCTGGCTGTTAGATGTTGAATAAAGAACGATTGAATGTGGTTTGTTTTTTTTTGGAATGGCGAAATATTTGACGGATTACGCAGTGAGAAAGTTGAGCCGAACAAAGCGACGGGGCCGAATGTACCTAAATAAAAAAGATTTTCCAAGAAATCTTGTATTTTCTTCCACCTGGACCCTCTAGCGTATATACGTCGACATGTGGCGGCCATACACTTAATATGGCGCGCAGAGCTCTTTTTACGTGTGTCGACCTATAAGTTTGTCTTCTTTGGGACAGACTGTTATGTAGTTTAGACTAATACATAATTTGAATGCAGGTCGTAAATACGTCAAAACCGACTTTTTGTTATATAATTGACACTGATTTCGAGTGAAATCAGTGTCAATTATATAACAAAAAGTCGGATCGTGTCGGAGTCGTGTGAGTACACGTTTATGCTGTTGCTATTGCACGATGACGTTGACCGACATTGCTACAATAGAATTGACGTTATTTTAAACCTTAATAGAATGCGAAGATTAAGATTAACCACTTAAGCTATAGGCTATTAGGAGCCTCCCGGTTCTCAATCGGAGAAATCTGCCGAATCGCAAGACGCTATTGTTGTGTAGAATCACTGCCACCCTGACACTTTCAAAGTTATTTAGCCTTTTTCAAGTGAGTAAAAAACTGAGTGTTAGATGTTATGAAGCCACTAGAAGGCTTACTACTTAACAACTGGTGTGGACGGTAATAATGAATTCCAGAGCATGGAAATGCCAAATAACTTACTCACACCTGTCACATCCTTTTTATCACTTATAGCTGTGGATATGAGAATCGAACAAGTATTCGAGTGCCTCGCACTCGAATACTTGTTCGAACGTGACGATGCCTTATCCACGGCGATAAGTGATATAGGTAACGGCAAACAGTATTCGTGCAAGACTCAAATGTTATAATTTTATCGAGCAAATATCAGATACCTACTTATTCACGGATAATGGCATTAAGCAGTTGGTTTTCTCAAAGTTTTTTCGATGTTTTTGAAGACAAATACCAACGTAAAGTAAAAATCCACGATTTTCCTTGATGTTAAGTCATGTGTGAAATTACTTCTTACAAAGAGCTGTCTCATTATTATACTCCTTATTCGCGGCTGTTCCTGTGGGTTTAGCTGGTAAATAGAATCAGAAGATTTTCTTTCAACAATCTTCGCTGTCAAGGTTTTTCTCATCAAGTTGCAAGTGATTTAGAAGATCTGAGTTAGGTTTTTGGTCTCCAGTGTCAAACGCCTTTCGAATAATTAACATGTCAGGGGGGCTAGCACAACTGACGCCGTGCCGCGACGCGAGTCGAGAAAGATCTACCCTCCTCTTTCGAATTTGCACGGTGCGAGTGAGACAGGAGTAGCTCAGTCGCGCGCGAAGCGACTTGTCAGCAAGTTGGGCTAGACGTGCAGACGAGCTTTATTTAAGTTGCGTAGAAGTACGTAGAAAGGCAGAGCATCCTAATGACGTAGTTCATAATGAATAAATCCTACTAATATTATAAATGCGAAAGTTTAGATGTTTGGATGTTTGGATGTTTGTTACTCAATCACGCTTAAACGGCTGAACAGATTTGAATGATTTTTGCACAAAGATAGTTTATAGCCTGGATTAAAATATGGGATAGTTTTTATCCCGGGTCCAGGCGGACGAAGTCGCGGGCGGAAGCTAGTACTATATATTTGTTTGACAACTTATAAACAAATGTTTACTAACTAGTAAGGCTTTTAGGAATTATAAGTGCAATGACACTTCATGATATTGCAATGCCATTATTTGCTGGTACCTATCCTCCTAATCCATCCCCTAACATCTTAGCGCTCGCTTTTTCTTCAATTTGACCCCGAGATTAGTAACTACTATGCGTAAAGGACCGTGCCGCCAAAAGAGTCTAATCGGTTGACCATAGACGATACGAATAGAGGAAGTCCAGAAAGACCTGTGCCAGCTTCAAACAGCCGATTCGTGATTGCTGACAGGCTACCCAGGACAGACCACAGTGGCGTGTCTTAGTGTCAGAGGCCAAGAACCACTTCGGGTCGGTGATCCAGCGTAGTAAATAAGTAAGTACGAGGGGTGATCCAAAAGTTTTGATAATCTGTATTAAAAACAGAAGTTCTCCGTATCATATAATTTTTAATTACTGAATACACTCTTTATTAATTTACTTACCTATATAATATATTAAAAATGTTTTAATTTTGCTACATATAAAAAAAACTTTGGATAGACGAAATGAAGCTTAGTTTTTACATCGACGCAATTGCACCGATTTTATTGAGGAGTTTTCCATATCTAAGAATTAGAAGTAATAGTAAAAGCGTTGGTCTAGATTACAATGTAGGTAACTAGATTTATAGAATTCACAAGTCTGAAAAACAACCCTGGTAATCGGCAAGCTCAGCCAAAAAAAACTCATAGAATTGGTTTTTTATTTCATTGGTTTTTTTCTGAGACGGCCTCGCTTAATTGCTATAGAATTATGATGTATCACTCTCCCTTCGTATTTATATTCATACTTTTGTCACCTACGTCCACCTTATTTAAATAAATTAAAAAATATGTATTGATGGCCAGAAAAACCTACCTTGAACTTTGTTACGTGAGCCGTGCCGTAAAAAAATGATGACATGAGTTTGATTTATTAATTTCGTGGCATCCAAATGAATAAACTTCAAATTTTTTTTTTTTTTTTTTTATTGCACCAGAATTTTGCCAACACCGACCCTAACAAGTAACAAAATATTTTCCCTTTTTGCAGACGTCAGAATATATTCTATACCATCATATTTATTTAGCTATTAAAGAAAAACAAATGAATGAATTCTTTTTTTTTAATTTTAAGGTTATTATTGAATAGTGGCACAGTAGGAATGACAATCACAAATTATCATCACGAGACCAAATCATGCTGATTATCAAAACTTTTGGATCACCCCTCGTATGCGTAAAGAGGTCAGACTGAGACTGGTTCCCCGAGGTGAGTTATTGGAAATCCTTGTGAATCAACCTCCATAAAACTTCAGCAGGACATCCTTAGTGGTTACGATTACGTGATACGTACGGCCATGTTCCTTTCTCGATGATCCCGTAACGACCTGTCGTTACGAATTTAGTGACCCTTATACCGACGCCGTAAGAGCTATAATGACTGATAAGGCTTGTCTGGGACAGAATGGATGATAAAACACATCTGGTGCCGGTTTAACTACTACTCATTAAGTTGTCGACACACCTGAGCGCGATACAAAGCGGTTTATTGATTTATCCCGTGTATATGTGTACAGTCGCTAGCATTAAGAGGAAATATGAGTGATAATTTTCCCATACAAACGTTCTCGACTAAACAGTCCTTTGAGGTTTTGACTGTAGTGATTTTTTGAAATAATATCAATATTTGTATTGGTATGATTTGCTTTTTTGATATTCTTATTTTTATGAACTTCAAACAATGCTTAAAAAGCACTAAGCAGCCAGCGATATAGGTAAACAAAACGGAAGTTCTCGTGGTCTTAATGCCAAATGGCATTCTCTACCAGTCAAACATAGGGCCAAACAGAGGCACTTAAAAATTCGTGCAAAATTGATGCTCAAACGTTTAGAGCGATTTTAGTTAAGACTTGGACGTTTTCTATGTACATACATGTTTTTATCTATTACTAGCTGGCCAATGCCGCGATATTAACACTTTCACTACCAGGAACCCGCCTAGCGGGCGCCTAGGCTATAGTCGCTTTCCGCTACATATGGTAGTGAATGTGTTAAATATACCTCGTGTCTATCTGGAAAGTAATTTTTATAAACAGGCGGAATATTTTTTAATGGTATACGTGGTTCCGGAGTTTCCTACATATATACTTAGAAAACTGCAATCTCGCAGACTTTCCTCTTTATTATATTATCATCTTGTAGTATTCAAGCCTTCCTGAGCTAATTACAGGGCTGAGTTGCAAGGCGAGGCGGTATTGTGAAAAATGCGGCTACTACTACGGCGTAACCACGCTGCGTGGTAAGTCACCCATTCACCGCTACGCTACGCTCGCAGCGCGACTGTGGCGTAATTTGCGCTCCAATTCGAGACTTAGCAACGTTACGTGCGTTACGCGCTACGGCGCGTAGCAGCATTTTGGGCGAATCCACACACCGAGACAAATGGTGCGCTAGAGATTGTCGAAACTTCACACATGGCCATGACCAATGGACAGGCTCGTGAATGTAGTCAAAATAACGTCAATTTTTTTGGATGCATCCGTTTGGCACTGAGATAAACGTAGCGGCGCGGCACCTTAGTAGATTCCCAGCTTCAGATATCAAATTGGAATGGGACAGATAGAAGGGCCTTGCGAGCATGAGAAGTGAATGTTATAATTTCATATCCTGGTATTGTCGGTGTCTGTTCGTAGTTGATAGGTTTGCGGACGCGGTTGCCAGTAATTGTTGCCGTCAGGCAATCGGCTCTGCATCAAACAGGCGACGTTGATGGGTGGGCTCCCGCCTCAATAATCTCGCACCATGTGAATGGCATTTTGACAAAGCAAAAATAGTTAAGTATAGTTATTTGTACCACGTTGTTGGGAAATGCAAGTGGCAAGCGGGCGGTAACGTGTTAGATTTTGAAACACTTTTTATATGGAGAATTCTATCCAACTAGCATACTCGTATCTTGTTTTCTTATTGCCAAGAATAGCGTTTATTCCAAGATTAGACCATATAATTGTTTTGTTATATGGTCTTAAATAGCGTTCTAATTGCGGTTGCCGCACTGCACCACAAGCGTTAAAATGCATCAAAAGTATCGGATTCGATCGACACTGTGAAAAACAATAATTTCACAGATTTGGGTAGGTACCCAGCAGCTGCGGGAAATAAAGTGGTTTAAATATCTATCCAACTGTATTAAGTAACATAATACAGCCATACATGTAAGGTTACTAACGACTCAGATATAAAATCATGAGCCAATCCAAGCCGTTCAATTTCAGAGTACAATTTGAGACGTTCAGTTCTCACATTTCACATTCTTACACAGCTCGGCGCAATTGAAAGCAAGGGCGCGAACAACTTTTAAATAAAATTGGTAAACTTCCGTATGTCCCAGACAGACTGGACGTTAGCATACATTATTCTCTCTTTAAGGTTTTTGTAACTATGGGCCTTAGTTGCCTAAAATAAATGATTATTGTTATTATTATTTTTAAGTGGGACTGGGCCGGGCAAATCTGCCACATGCCCGAAGACTTGTGGGCAAAAATCACCACCAACTGGTTCCTACACAACTGAACACGGCGTCGCGGTTGACCTCTTCGGAGATGGCGAGCTTGAGGTCTTTGACCAAGACTTGGGGAGACTGGCCCATGATAGGGATACGTGGAAGAAAAAGAGGGAGGGTTTTGCCCAGCAGTGGGACACTTAAGGCTTATTATTTTCTAAACAATAATTCTAAAAAAAACGTCACCTAAAAATACTCCGAACATTTTTACCCCTTCAATTCTTTACTTTAATTTCCTTTACTCGTAACTGCACTTAAAATCAACTTACTTCCCCTTCTACGGACGAGGAGGGTTCAGGTGGAACCCTTATAATTTGATTTGGGAACCCGTTCATCTGTTACCGCCTCCTATAATTTGGTGTCCGGTGAATTTTCGCATATTTCGCCATATTATAAAATTTCCGGGCACAGTTCTACCTGGAACGTCATCCCTTTAAACTTTCCGTGACGACAACCCGCCAGGTTCTTTAGCTGTGAATGTTGTTAGCAAACGATATCGTAGTGCTCATAGCTAGCATCGTCATTTTACGTGTGCAGCCTATGGACACACTATCCTACACTAAGGGCCGATTTTTCAGCCCTCAGATAAAACATATCTGTCAGATAAATGTTAGCTGTCCTTTCCTTTTATATGTCTGGGGAAAAGGATAGTGATAATTTTGTCTGACAGATACATTTATCTGGTGATAGAAAAACCGGCCCTAAGAGAGCTTACAGTGCTTTGTGTGTCCAATTCAATAACGGCTATAGGACGTTGCTGGGGTTGTTGCCGCGCAGCGCGTCTGGCATATTTGCGGAGGCTCGCCAGTATGATTTTTATGCGATTATGCGCAGGTGTACAATGTGGGGCAGCACCAACAGCTTCCTAGTTCCTATAGGGGATAGGCACAACCCATTTTACTACTGGATGACATTACATGTACCACAATTACTAATAAAAATGTGTCTAGGATTAGGATAAACTAACATAGATAGATATATATAAGCATTATTGTTACTTCTGTAAGTACATGCATGATCCATACCTGTGTATGGATCATGTGTCTGATATAAAGAACATTATTATTATAGCGGATAACATGCGAATTATTTGTCATGCATTTAGTCTTCAATGCATCAATCCAGCAGTAAACATTTTAGAAAAGGAAGAGGTTAGGTATATGTACAAACGACAACACAGTTAACTGACCACCTGTATTTATATAGAACCTTATTACAATGCACATAGAGTACACGGATAACGGGTAAAATGCCAAACCAACCAACAATACCAACTGTGAACCGTGTTCAACTAATAATTATTCTATGACAGGTAAATTCGATGAATCGTTACGCTCCAATTTGAGACACATTCGAAACGATTAACGATGAACAGTTGCTTGATTAAATGAAAAACAATGTATTGATGATTATATGATTAGGAAAAAAACGTAATGCGATTCGTGGAATCGTTTTCGGTGACATGAAAATCGACGTAAGACATTTCGTTAAAATGATAGACACCCATACTATGTCTTCAATTGCTGAACAATTAAAATGTGTGGCTATGTCAATATTGGATCAGTTGAAATGTTTTTTATTGAATGAGCGAGCGAAGCGAACGTAGTAGCCGTTTCAGCTTGCGCAACAACACATGAAACACTCAACGAATACAGGAGAACAGCCGTTGTCCTCTGCAGGTCGCATTTCTCAACCGATTCTCGTGAAATCTTGTGAGCAGGTTTAATAATGACAAGGAATTTTCGGTCGATTCAGTTTTTTGAAATATATAAGAACAAAATACATCAGGCTCGCGAGTTCTGCAGCTCCCAGAGCCCGTTTTTTATTTGATGACGTGCGTGGATGAAGGTGTTATGTCAGAAAAAAAGACCGGGTTGCACTCCGGGAGTGCCGGCAGAAGTGAAAACTAGAATAATTTTAATTTTGCAAAAAATGTAACTGATAGGATACGATATTCAAACTTTGATTAAAATGTATCTAACAAAATATTACAATATTATGAATGTATAGGTAGTTTTAAGGTTTTAATGAAAAAATATACATAGCACCTTCGTCCACAGTCAGAATGTCATAAATAAGGACATCAGAAATTGAGGTAACTACTAGATTTATTTATTTTCCCACTAGTTTCTGCCCGCGGTAGCTCCAACAACCTGCCACCCCTATTCCACCCCCTTAAGGGACGATTTCCAAGATAACAACTATCCTATGCTCTTCCCCGGGACTCAAACTATCTCTATGCCAAATTTCAACTCAATCAATTTAAGCGTGAAAGACAGACAGACACACTCGCATTTATAGGTAATATTACTCGCTTTACTAAGCACTAATTTTTACCAATGTCTTGTGTACAGTAAAGTATTGACATATATACATACAATTAGGTATCTAACGTCTAAATTGCGCTTAAGCTTTTCTGAACCTTTTAGAGACTCTTTGAGAGTTGTTATTGAAAAGAGCTAATTAAGCTCTCGCTAAGGGATCTAAAAGAACAAGCGAACCCTCGTGGGGGATTACCTTGTAAAGGCTGAGAAAACATGTCGAGTCAGCGAATCTCGGAAAATTATACACAGATTGAGCCGAGGCGGTTGAAATTCGGCGGTCTTAAGTAGGGTAAGCGTGATGGGGGTTGATTTGATGCAGTTATCAATACATGGCAGAAACTCTATACTATTAAACGAGCATTATTTGTGTGTGTATGTATTTGCATGCACGTTCTCGAAAACGGCTCTAACGATCTCAATGAAATTTTGAATGTGTTTAGGCACTGGTCCCACCGCCGGCTAGTAAGCTAGAAAAGTTGGGCGAGTAGCATTACATTGCGGATCTGTAAAGGTCGATTGGTCACACTGTGCCTGGTCAGCACGCAATGAACCGTTACTCGCCCAACTTTTCTAGCTTACTAACCGGCGGTGGGACCAGTGCCTTATGGGGGCGAAAAATCGATCTACCTAGGTCTCATATCTGGGAAAATTCGTTTTTATCGTATTTTTCCTGTTTTCTTGCTAGCCGAGCTCGGTTGCCCTGGGACTGTATTTAAAACGGGGAAAAGAGGGACGCGTGCTTACGAGATATTCTAGCAGGAGGCCAATATTTTGTCTTATTAATTATTTCAGTTAAATGTATGGATATTCATAATTCATTTATTGCTTGAAATGACCTTCGATCTGAATCTCTTAGTTTTAGAATCCCCTAGACTGAAGACCTGAGTTTATGGTTTTAATTTCAACTATACCAGGCATTCCCGAGACAAAGGGTCTTACTCGTATCAGAGAGACAGACGGAAAACAAAGTGATCATATAAGGTTTCCGTTTTTTCCTTTTGAGGTACGGACCTCTAAAAATAATTATAGAAGGGTACAGGAATTCCACTAGCCTAATAACCGTTGTTGCTTGCTGAAGTTTAGTACTAGGTCGATTATAATATTTGATAGCACCGACATGACTTTGTCACGTACTGTTGCCGACTAACAAAAAACTAGGATTAAAATAACTAAAAATATATTTTTATGGAATGAATATTGAAATGAAATGTGATAATTATTATCTAAGTTTGTTGGATTAATGATTTCTGTAAGATTGTTATTTAATACGTTATTACAAATGACTTTTCATCGAATCGTATTTTAATTGAGATACTGTGTTACATCGTACCTCTAATCCTTTTGCATGGCGGCACGTCACGTCATGTTACTCCCGATTGATCAGAAGCCGACAAGGTATTCCAGTAACTTTTTTAGTCACGAGTAAATTGGTTTTCCTCGCGATCCGTCAGTTTTGATGCTTTGCAGTTTTCCGAAACACGATACCATTTATTTCTGGCTTTGTTTTGGTGTCCCACTGCTGGCCAAAGGCCTTTCCCCTTAGTTGCCATGACTCTCTTACGATGATATAGATGCCTTCTTCGGCAATTGGCCGGAAGAAACACATGTACTCAACCTATGCTGCAAAAATATGGGTGCATATATCATCATCATCATCATCATCATATCAGCCGAAAGACGTCCACTGCTGGACATAGGCCTCCCCTAAAGAGTGCCACAATGACCGGTCCTGCGCCACCCGCATCCAGCGGACTCCCGCGACCTTTAGTGGGCGGGGCACATTGCACGTAGAACCGATAGTCGTTGGGGCGGAAAGGTTCTCGAGTGGCGACCACGTACCGGAAGGCGCAGCGTGGGTAGGCCCCCCACAAGGTGGATTGATGAATATATATAACTTATCTAAAAATATATTCCAAATACTAATAATGACTTTCCGTACTGAATAGGGAGGCTTTATTCGAAACAAAGTTTTGGGTTTGAATGTACCTGTCTAATTTACACAACGCGACAGTGCCATACAATCAAGAATATTCAGGATTTAATCTAAGGTTAAACTTCAGGGTTGAGGTGTGTGAGTGGGCGATATGGGCTAGCA
The DNA here is from genome assembly GCA_947049275.1 of Epinotia bilunana. Lineage (NCBI taxonomy): Eukaryota > Metazoa > Arthropoda > Insecta > Lepidoptera > Tortricidae > Epinotia > Epinotia bilunana. The sequence goes on along the minus strand of OX346267.1, from coordinate 9,501,381 downwards.
ACCTATCACTGCAATATCACATTTTGTCGATCTTTTATACCCACATGTATGCTAAAAGTGGCGCTGGAACATACGTTTCATATGCTCTGCCTACCCCTTTTGGGAATAAAGGCGTTAATGTATGTATGTATGTATGTATGTATTAAACTTAGGGTGAGATCGTTTTCTATAGACTTATGTTGGATTTAACTCTATTATGCCTAAATCCATTTGGATTTATACTCAATCAAGAAGTGAATCGTCAACATTTTAGCCCATAACATTTTATATCTTGGAATAAATTGAAATTTTTTCTTTATATTTCACTATTAATCATCCATACAAACATTTGATCTTCTCAAAAACTGGCATGGCATCACAAAAACGAATTAGAAAAGTAGCCAATTGGCTTGTAGTACTTATGGTTTGAATATTTATTTATTATCTTTATTGCACAAAAGAACAACTTATCATTAGTCAACATTTAGGCAAAGCAAACAAATTGGAAAATATCCTATTGCTAGCAGGCCGGTACGACATTTCACAAACACTGGTTAAAAAAGTCTGCGTAAGAAGGTAACTCGATTCGGCGAGCCTTCACTTCGCAAAAACATAAATCTTGAAACTTCTTCACTCGTCGCGAGTTGGTTTTTCGCAACAAAGCCCGCGGATGTTTACGATTTAAAAGGTTTTCGACGTAAAATATTAATGTTGGCAACACTTTTAAGGGGATTTCGTGAACTGCGGCGGAGGATACATTAACTGGGTTTAAGGGTACCTAAATCCTTTATGGTATTTAGTGGAGTGATGATAAATATTAGGAGGGTTTCTTTTACGTCGTAAAGCCGCCATCAGATACTCGTATATCGGAGCAACGAAGTTGCTCAATAATATCTGAAAAAGATTTTATTGATAAGGCGTTAGAGAGCATGATCAGATATTTTTCAGCACCCTGAGGATGGCAGACATATTTCATGGCGATTGTACGATGATTGAGCAACTTGTGAGGTTGCATTGCGAGGAACATTCGATCAAAAACTTTTAAATAAACATTCTGACAATCAGCCGTCCAGCGGGTCGTACGTTTGTTTGCGATCCTCGTGGTAAAAACAGCGAAATATAGTGAAAAGTGAAAAGTTTTGTCCAAATATTGTGCGGATGAAGTAAAGTGCTTTTACGGCAATATTTTGATAGTAGATTTTGCCCGTTCGTTTCAAAACAAACAAATACACTTTGTTCGAACTTCGTTATTTACGTTAATACATAGGCATAACAATGCACTAGACACAAAGCTACAGACACAGCATAAACTAAATTGACACTACTTTCAGTCAGTTAACGCCTTAAACCTGAATGATGAGTCGTGTCGTCAATTATGAAAATTTTATACATTGTGAAACATGCACTAGTAAAGTCTTTCGGCCGTATTCATAAACGTCCTACAAGCCTGTTTTAACTAAAATGGCGTTAAAATTCGTTTGCCCTTATCTGTCACTTTGACATTTGTGTTCGTAAGAAAGGGACAAAGCACATTTTATTTAGCAGAGGCATTTTAAGTTTTATGAATAATTATATTAATAAAAACTTGTTATTTGTCTACAATAAAGAGTTTTACTAATAGTACGACTAGCACCTTACGATGTAGTGATATCAGGAAGTGTATACTACAGGCTAGGTCAAAAGTTTAATCATGTTTCAAGAAAATCAGACGAATAATGAATCTAGCACCAGGCCTATCCTACTGTCCATTTGGTGCGAATCGAAGTCTATGGTAACCTCTTGTCAAGGTCTAGCAAGGACTGTATTGCGTACGTTTTACGTAGTAACACCGTAATTACATTGATCGCACACAGGTATACGAATTTAAATTTTACAACAGCTTGCTAACATGACGAAAGAAGTAATCCCATTGCTAAATATGAACTGTTTGTATCAACCTCGGCTGTTGTATTTTTGAAGTGAAAACTTCTTTAGCGGCGCTGTGCACATTTTGGGATGGGGAAAAATTGTTAAACTCGCCACAGATTTCGTAAGGTGAGATCCGAGAGAGGTCGCGTGACCGTAAGCTGCGTAAGGTGAGATTGGGGGGATAGTTGATGATGTCAGTTCATCATCATCAAATATCAAAAATGCACAACGTTAATATTCAAGTTTTCACTTCTGCCGGCACTCCCGGCGGTCTTTTTTTTTTTGTTATCATAATATGTCATATTATTATTTTCAAAATGTGTAAATAGTTATTATTTTGGATGACTAGATATGTGGTACGTTAACAACCCTATCTCACTCTATGATTGTCTATTGCAAAGTGGTAGCTAACGTCATCACTTACGCAGTGGACCTTCTGTACCTTTAGGTGCTATTAATTATTCTGTGCTAGCACTCAGTTACAATATGGAGCTCTAGGGAGCGTCTGACTAGTCTTAGGATTAAATTACGTAGTCGCCACCTATAAGGTGTTGTTTACGAGTAATAACGTTTACGACTATACGGTTTTATGTCTTGCTACCTTGGAATAGAGTTAAAGGTACAGGTATGTGCTCTGAGTGAGCTGATATGGGTTGGGACGCTACAGTCGGCATGTTATTGTGATTGCGGTCATGGTAAAAAACGGCCAGACTTTGGGACATAACAACAAGATAAATCGTAATGATTTACCAAGTGGCTTTATGTAACACTAGAATCTGACCCCAATTTCATCCGTGGGGTAAAAATCATATTACTCCTTTTTATTTATTGCAATCGAGTAAAAGTATGTTACGCGCGTTGCTGATTCTTTTTGTTTTCCGTGCCCATTGAAGTTGATGCCATGGCAGTGCAAAAGGTATTTTGGCGACTGCCAATCTTTTTTACAAGACGGTAACAGCTGAAACCTCAATCTCATAATTTCATTATTGGGCTTGAAATACGGTAATAGTTATAATTATAAAATACCAGAACTATTGCAACTTTTTTCACGTTCGTTATTTCGAACAGCGTGATCCCAGAGCTTAAAATGTAGAACGGCAACGCTATCAATATTGCTCAGGTTCGAGCTAATGTCGACAGTAATCCTTCTTTAGAATCGCTTTTACCAGCTTGAAATTGCTGCTCCAACGAGGCAATGACAGGCTAAAGATTTAACTGAAAGACAGCGGTTGCAAAAATTCCTTCACTGCCGTTAGGTAAAAAAAAATGCCTTAAATTTTTATTCGTCTGGTCAAATCAAATCTTTTACACGAGTTACTTAATACAAGGGATAATATGACCTCTTGTCCTAATAGTCAATTTCGCAGGTAAACAAAGGTGCGTTTCCTAATGGATATAAATTTCAACTCAAACCCTGTGCCCAATTAAATTAAAACGCAAATAAGCCAGTCAGAGGGCAATTATTTTTCAATGGCTCTCTGAGCGTGAAATTAATTTGTTCATAGGTGATGTGTCGGTCCATTTGGGTGTAAAAAGCATCGGCGCAGTCCGCTTGACGTAAACAATGTACCGTGAAGCCAATTAGTTCGTCAGCTAAATCCGTAAGTCAAGTCCTCGCAACGTGTTGCGAACATTGCATGACTACGATATTAGAGGATACTCGCTTTAAATATTTTGCAATTTAAGTTTTAATTCGTTTGAAATACGTCGCATTTTAAGTCAGCAATTTCAAGTAGTGAGCGTTCTAAAGAGTTGCAACATGTTGACAGCTCTTAACAACTAAGTAGTTTTGTGAATTTTATGACGCGCATTCATAGTTTTGTATGACCGCTGGCTATGTAATTAATTTAGTTTGTTGACAACTCTGATTGCGTATTTAAGTTGTGCTTATGCTATGTAAGCTGACACGGTGATTTATTCGTGTGGAAACAGGTTTAAAGTTAAGATTTGACGAAGAGGCTTCGTCTAGTGACCTATATTTGCCTGTTGACATACGTTTTTTACGAAGATGATGCTAGTGAATAGTTAAAGCATACAAATTTTCTAGCTGAACTAAAACAAAGATTATTCGAACGAATGAAAATGCCTGACTAGAATAACAAGTGAGCTCAATTCGAGCTAAAGTAAACCGAATGAAATCATATACCTACTTGAAGAGTTGTCCTCAAATGATGACACAAGCGATGTCGACGTTTTAAATTAAGTTGTTTGCAGATTGATTTGTTGAAAATGACAAATATGCTAGCAACAACTTTAAATTATAAATTGTTTCGAAACATATTTATTCAACCTAAACGTATAACGCACAAACCACCCACATACACTCATAAGCTATTAAACTGGCCACCACGTTCCCAACACACAAATAATTTATATTTCGGGTCCTGATTTTCGAGTTAGCAAACTCAATAAATTGTAGTGCTCCCAGATTTAGAAGTTAACATAATATTAATTGACAATGTGGTCCTTAATTTGGTCTGCTAGTGGTTCCCTAGTGGCCACAAGCCCCCCTACTGGCGAGGGGGGTTAAGGACGCCTCGTTGGTGCCGGGTCGTCACGCGCTGTGCTCGCCCGAAGCGAGGCTTGTACGTCTAGTAAGATATTAGAGGTCCTGTACAAAGGACATTCAAATGAGATTTTATGCTATGAGGAGTGTTGTTGATTTAGTGCTAAGCACTGAAGTTATATGTATGATAGGCTGTTTCGGTTTGTCCTGGGAAAGTTGATGCATATTGTCGATCTTTCATATATACCTACCCACATTTATGCTAAAAGTGACACTGGAACAAAAGTTTCATGTGCTCTGCCTACCTCTTTTGGGAATGAAGGCGTGAATCTATCTTCTATGTAAGATGAAAATGGGACATTTTGATCATCAGTAAACTTTGTACACTTGTGAATTATTTCAGTTCATTTGTACAGGTCAATATTAATAAACCAAACTACTAGTTAGTTAAGTTCGCGTTTTGATATATTAAAAGTATTATTTCTGTCATAGATTATATTATCATAGGTAAAGGTTTCAAAACTCATAATATAAATGTAATCTCACTGATATGTGAAGAATTAAAATGCAGAATAAAAAGATAATAAGAACAAAGCAAATGCAAAGAGAGCTTAATATGCTTTCTAATATGCAGACACTGTTCACTATAAAATTATTCCGACGATTTTAATTTCATTTCGCTACGTAAGGCCTTCAATATGGATTCAATAACTTGGAGGAATATTAGTGTGCACTTGTGGAATATTGGATGAAAATATTTGTAATATGTGTAACTAAAATTTTAAATAAGGACGTATTTTGCTTGCTTACAAAGTCTTACCTGTGTGTGTGTTTTTTTAAATTTACGATAGTTCGACATTTTAAACATAATAATAATATTATTTGACACAGTTGTCACATGTTTACCTAAAACTTATAAATTGTTTTATAATAAACTAGCTTCTGCCCGCGCACGTTCGTTTATATACAAACAAACGAACAAATCCAAATCGCTCCATACAAATTTTCACCCCCCATTTCACTTCCTGGATGATTTAGGGGATGGTTTTCGGGATAAAAACTATCCTATGCCCTTCGCCGGGAATTAAACTGTCTTCATACCCATCTCAATCGGTTTAAAGGTTTAAGCGTGAACAGGTAACAGACAGACAGACAGACTTTCGCATTTATAATATTAGTATGGATGGATATTGATTAGTACATATTGATTAACATTTCCATCAGTCTGATCAGGGGACCGATTTTTGACTTTCGAGCGCTCGACTTTTTCATTCGAAAACTGACAAAAACTATGAAATGCTATTTTGAAATGACGATAGAAAATTTAAAAAAGAGCGGTATTGACCACTCGTATTCAATTCTATCGGTAGAAAGTAAGTGCCCGTAATTTTGAGACTACAATAGCATTTACTTTTATTTAATTTTCGAGCGCTCGAAAGTCAAAAATCGGTCCCCTGATCTGAAGATGGTACTTTTTGAGTGAATTGCATAAGAAACTATACTCAGTACATCTGTTGGATAACAGATATTAAAAACATCTTGTCAAAATACGTGTCAAATCGAATTTTCTTTATGCTTACCGAATACTTGGCACAGTTGAGATGCAATTCGACATTATTTGTATATAGCTCCTAACATGGCTTATCGTCTAATATGACCGTAATATTTCAAAATTCGGCGAAGGTCGCTCTCTAATTCAACCTTCAGTTCAGTTTAGAATTAGTCAGTTCACCAGTGGCAAAACCACATTTTCTGAGAATCGGCCATGAGGATGCCATGTCTTATTTTATGTATTTTAGTGTTTATGTATCTGCTTACTAATCGGTCAAAACACCATTGACGACCGCTTTAGCCTAGTTAGGTAGTAACCCTGCCTACGAAGCAAGAGGTCCCGGGTTCGAATCCCGGTAAGGGCATTTATTTGTGTGATGAGCACGAATATTTGTTCCTGAGTCATGGATGTTTTCTATGTATTTAAGTATTTATTTATGTATATAAGTATGTTTATCGTCGTCTAGTACCCATAGTACAAGCTTTGCTTAGTTTGGGACTAGGTCGATTTGTGTAAGATTGACCCGTAATATTTATTTATTTTATTTATTTTTATTTACCTGTGGCCTCGTCTGGGTACGGTGTGAAGTGTATATAGCAAGCGCGAGAAAAGAGGAAGCGGGACTGCCGTCGTATTTCGGGAGAGTGCACCGATATGGCACCAGGCAGTAGTTTTGAACAATTTCCTGATTCAGTTTAACAGTGTGCAACCTTCCTAACATCCTGAGGTACTCTCTTCGTATCCAATTAGACAACTCAAACATCTGAATGCAGGAAATTCAAATGACAGTTTCCGGCATTAGTTAGGTAAGGCATTGTCTTGTCTGATAGTGCGACTCAATACGGGTTACAGAAGTTTATGAGTTCTGCATTGTTACGATTTACTTGATATGAATCGATTGGTGATGGACCGAATGTAATAATGATAAATAATAATTACCTACTCTAAAAAATATATTACACATAATGTAAATTGAATACACTCTGCCTTAAAGTCACTTGAGAAAGGCATCACTCAAAATGTTTTCTAAATGATTTATGTACCTACCTATATATATTTATATTCCAGTTTGGTCAAATCGAGTTTAAGGGCTAGGGGACTACCCCTGGGAAGTAGTCCGCATTGAGAAGTACTAAGATTTTCCAGCAGTTCTCCGCATCTCGCACTACAACAGATGTTTTTTTCACAATAATTCACCCTCGACACTGCCAGAGCGGACTGATGAGAATTTGCGGTCATTAGTTCGTACTTTTGAATTATGGGCCATTTTTTTTATTTTGTCTGCAGTGTGATCTGCAGGGTGCGGGCTATTGGCAAACTCTTCTTCTCGTGCACGTCGTGCACTCATGTCAGAGTGGTCGTGGCGGTTAGTCTTCGGTTTCGAGAGTTTTGTTAATTGACTTCATGCTTTCTTTCGCGATGTTTCTCCATTACTACTGGCTGTTGGACGTAACGTTGCGAGAATACTTAGCCACGAATGGTTTAGTTAGTCATTTCAGCAGGATGGTCTATCGTATAAGTGACCGTCCTCTAGATATTTTGGCTTCCAGCCGGCCTTGGATCACTAGCCACTCCGTTAAACTTTTATTTCTGTTATCAGATTAAAGATTCGTCGAAGGCGTCAGTTCAGTTTAGATTGATTAACAGTTTTGACTGATGCCAGAATGCCGGACCATGGACATGGTTACATGATTAGTCCAGACTGGCAGCAGACTCATAAAAAGCACGAACAGTCACCGTTTGGAACCAGAACACAACAGTCATTAAGTCACCATTGACAATGGATAAATATGACGAAGAAAAAAAAACCAGCCAAGTGCATGTCGGGCCATGCGCAGTGTAGGGTTCCGTATTTGTTACATCGACACGCGCCAAGTTAGTGGTGCCGTTGCGTTGGCCGAATTTGTACGAAAGTTGGCCTTTTCAAGTATATTTTAAGTTAGTCGACTATTACTCGGTAACTAGTAATAATAGTAATGTCTACTTAGCCGTAATAGCTTTTTTTTTAAATGCATTATGTGTACTACTACCACGATTTTTTTCACATTCTCAGTAGCAGTCATTTAGCAAGAGGTGGGGCCACCATGACTAACAAAAATTTGGGCTTTAAAGCTCAATATTATACAAATGGACCACTAAGTAGAAAATTGGTTTTAAAAAACTTATAATATTTTTGAACAAGCTATCCAACGATACCCCATATATGGGTTTAACGAGAAAAAAAAGACCGGGTTGCACTCCGGGAGTGCCGGCTGAAGTGAAAACTTGAATAATTTTAATTAAGCAAAAAAACCCCGTACGTCTTACATCACAATAACCTATAAAAGTATTCCGCAAATCCGCATTTTCATTTAAAAATCCAATTTTTGAAAGCGCAGCTCCCGCTGTTTGTGTTCTGGCATCTTGCAACACTAAATCTTACGGTGACGTGACCTCCTACGCTCCTACACCTGTGGCGAGTTTGACAATTTTTTCCCATCACAAAAAGTGCAAAGCGCCGCTAAAGAAGTTTTCACTTCATAAATGTAGGTACATCCCCACTTTACGTGAAGGGTACCTTAAAAAAAAAGACCGGGTTGCACTCCGGGAGTGCCGGCAGAAGTGAAAACTTGAATATTAACGTTGTGCATTTTTGATATTTTGGTATGGTTAGGGAATAATTTTGCACGAATTGCTTTAATTATCAGTATAAAAAACCCCTCCTTTTTGGCGCGGACGGTGACTGACGCGAGTATGACACAAACTGGTTACACAATCAGTCTCCTGTCAGTTTTCTGTCATTCACAACGGACCGACGAATATTATTAAAAATATTATATTTTCATCAGTCCGGACCATCATCAGTCCGTCAGTCCGAGGGTTACACGGTAATTCCCTCATCAGTCCCTGATGGATTGAAATAACGCCAGAATTAGCGTATAACCGATGTCTTACCTCTTACGTATCTTGGAGTATGATTATCTTGGCTGTCACATGACAGGTGCGTGTGGTGTGGACAGGTGAGGTGACATCTATAGGTGAAGACTTAAGCACCGTGTCAAAAATCACTTATTTTTAAGAATTAGACCAGTGGAGACATAGCTAAAGAAATAGTCGACGAAAGCCGTTCCTTATTCTACTGGGAATCGCGAAAACTGAAGTCGATGAGAGTGCATTTGCTAAATGTGGTTACAGTTTCAGGCATCCTTAGGCGTTGCACTGTCTCTTACTTACTCTGTATTTATCCGACCGTGATTAAGTTCTGTGATTCCTAATTAAATATATGCATGACTGAGTTTGCGACTAATATGGAAGTCGATCACAAACTTGCGTACCGTATCAAGCGGCAGCGTGGCAAGCCAAGTTCAAAATAAAGGAACTGGCGACGCATCGGCCTTGTATTATACACGAATTCACAATTACACGAACCATTTGGAGCCACTTTCTACTCCTACGTAACTCAAAATCTATGAAATATAAACGTATTACATTTGGTTCATTTATTTAGACCCTTTAGGCTAACTAGAACCCCAAACTTCATGAATATAGTTCAAACGCTTATGAAGATACAAACACCTTTAGATAATCACGTTTTTTTTCACTGACTGCCTGACCTAACCTCAAAAACCTACCCCACTTCGAGATGACTTAGCAAGTTTAAATTTGGCATCCAGCTGGGTAATTGTGTGGTTACGGACCTAAGATAAATAAACAGTGTTTTTTGTACGATTTGCAATATTTTCCAAAAAACAATTCTTTATTAAAACACTAAGCGCCTATCGAATTAGTAATAGCAAAAATGAATTTTAGTTTCGAAATGAACTAGAGATAGAGGTAGCACAATATCGTTGAACCGCATAGTTAGAGTATAGTTAGTGCTAGTACAGTCAGAGTCATGAGTCATGTACCTAGTTAGTAGCATCCTAAGATGCAAAATAGATCGTAACACAACTTTACTATAATTGTAATAAAGACGTGTTACGATCTAGCTGGCCCTTGACTGCTACTAATTATGTGATAACCGCCTTATTACAAATATATATTAAAAACTAGCTAAGTCGAATCATTGACTTCAATTTGTGTTATATGTTATTTGTGTAACGGTAGGTACACTGTTTAAATATAAGAAATAATGTAATTATATTTTTAAATAGCAAACATCTCATCACATATTACATATTTTTTTATAATTCAATTTCAGGATTATCATAGGTACAGAGCAAGGCATTCATTTAGGTCTCAATTTTTTGTCGGCGAAGTTGACCGCCACGATATTGTTAATATCGAACTTGGCTCCCCCTTTCATATTTATGTACTTGGTGGGAATCTAATTTATGAGATAATAGGGGCAGCGAGCGCATGCAATTGACGTCAATTGGGAATTCAACACGTAAGTTTCCAATTGACATGTGGTGTGTATAACATGTGGAGAGAACTTAGGAGCGTATGATTTTGAGGACGTGGTCAGAAAATACATATTCACCTGGGAAGTACGAGTAATGGGTGACCCATTAGAGATGTCAAGCTATTTTCATAGAAGTAAGCGTGCGAGGTGTCAAGAATTAAAGAAGCTTGGCATATCCCTGGATACAGACCCTAAAATATTGTTATTTCAGACGGCTTGCCAAATTTGTCGAATAGCTCTTTTACACATTGTGTACGTTATAAAAAAAGAACAACGGGTTGGACTCCGGGAGTGCCGGCAGAAGTGAAAACTCAATGTAACAAGTTTTCGATCAGCACGTCTACCATGCGACGGCCGCGAAATACTCTCGATTTTTCTCGCACTATATCTCTTGTTCCGAGTGTTCTAATAAGAAAGAGACGGATAGTGCGAGAAAAATCTAGAGAGCTCGCGCGCCGTCGCATGATAGCCGCCGTGCAAGTCACGTGTCCGTCTTACGAATTTTCAATCTGTCGAATCTGCATATATATGGGATAGATATAAATCGGTCACGAGACCTGTCCCGAGTTTAACATTTTTTCCCCATCACAAAAAGTGCACAGCGCCGCTAAAGAAGTTATTCTTCCCTTAGAGGTGAATTAAATTGGAGCAGGTAATTAAGCCTAGTTAGTACTTTTGAATGTATCATAGACATAGGCGTATACTCTTTATAGGTTCGAACAAACAGCGGAGTCCTAGGGATAGTGAAGTTGTGGGTACCCAGTGTTCAGAATCTTAGAAATTGCTTTCTTTGAATACAATTAGAACTCTGATGCTAACAGTACGCGAGTATAAAATTTTATTTAACCTGGTTAATTGCAGTTCCTCTGAAAGTTTTGCAACACAAAATAGGTAAGTATTAAAACAGACACTTTAGCTTAAGTAAGCAGGTCTAATGGGAACTTCCAGATAATGCCGTGGACATAAACTGGCACTTCGTTTTCTTAAAGAAGCGCATAAACCGTATACTCAATACAAAGTACTGATCTTTTCAAAACTCTTTGTCATTCTAGCGTCATTAGCAACCTACATAAAATAATATACAAGCTTATGATATGTTTGAAAATCGAACAGATTGTTGTTGACTAGTATTTGTTTTTCTTTCAATAAAAAATAAAATGATTATTATAAATGCCGGTTCTTACGCTTATTTGCATTGTAACAGCAATTTTAAGTTTTAACACATTCACTGCCAAGAATAGCCGTAGCCGTGGGTTTTCTGGTACGTAGCGGAAAGCGACGTATAACCTTAACGCTTTCACTGCCAGGAACCCGCCGACTACGCTCGGCGGGTTCCTGGCAGTGAAAGCGTTAAGGTTATAAACAGTACGGAAATGACAGACGTGTAGTTTGTTAAAGTAAATACAATATATATTTATTATACTGACACGAAAAATATGAATTGGAACTCTCGCCCATCTTGGTCTTGTGGAATGGTTGGCGTTAAAATGAAACACAAACGAATTTTATTACCAAACCGTCGTTATTCATAAAATAATATTTTACACTTTTATTTCTAATGCATACTTATTACCACGTGTGTCGACAAGCATTCAGCTTTTATTACAAGCGGTTAAATCGCTACTCGCGTTCACAAAGTTATTCGCCGCTAAATTCTGTGTGTATTTTTTAGACTTGGACGTTTTAATTTAACCGAGGTTCCGTGTAGGGTTACCAAAAATCGGCAGGTATGTGTGGTTCTGAAAAACCAGGACTCTTCACATAATAATGGTTGACTGGTGATGCCGTGTGGCATTAAGTCTGACATTTGTATTTTCCTTTTATTGTGCAACTAGCTGCCTGGTGGCAAAGCGGGCCCCAGGTTCCTTTAGGGCACAACCCGGAATAACGCTAGGAGGATGATAATACTGGTACATGCAAGAGTGCTTAATAATCTGAACGTATGTTGTCGCCTTTACAATAAGATCCTGATCAGATCTGTTTGCTTTAATGTATGCGGTGGTAACTGTACCTATGTACAATCACCTGCGTGCGTGGTGTTCCATTCTAAGAGCGATAATCGTTACAAAGTCTCACATCGTTTGTGGGAAGGGGCAGAGTTAAACTCGTTACTACAGCCTATTCATTATTTCGTGTCCTTTCATGTAAACAAGCATGACGTCAAATATGATCATAGATAATGACTAGCGATTGGAAATGACGATAAAATATACATGAAGTGTTTGATCATTGATAGACAATATAGACATCGTTATGACAGATATTTTTGAGGTCATTCGTTCGTTTCTTCGTTTATTAAAAAAAAATTGAGAATAAATTACATTTTTCAGTGGTTACTTGGTTGAACAATTTGTGAGTTTCTTTAAGTATACAACAACATTTTAAGTGATGATTATTGTGCAATCCTAGAGAAAGGTGGCGATGGCGTCGAGTATTTGTTTACATGATAACTTGATAAGACACACCAGGATGAATAGACTTAAGGAACCAGGCAATATTTTCAGCCGAGTGTACTAGTCTAGAATTACTGTTTGCAAACTAGCTGAAATTGTTAAAATATTAAAAACGATTGTTAAGTAATAGCCGGTAGCATAATATACAAAAGTGAATACTGACCTTTTCGCAATCGTATTTTTTAAGTGTAACGTTATATCTAAATGCATTTTGGTTCATCTCTGTTCATAAAATAAACACCTAAATTAACACCTAACTTTTAAAAATCGTAAAACAGTTGTTTCTAGTATTTTTTACACTAAATATGACTCAAACGTCCACTGGCAAATCAAAAAACGTTATGAGAAATCAAATTTCGCAGATGCGGAATTTTTCAAATTTGCGTGCGCTAACCCTACTCCTGGGTCTTTATTGGGAGCACTTAAAGCAGCATTCAGCTTATTGCGGCTTCAGCCCGGTGGATTTGCGCTTTTAAATTTATTGAAAGTTGGCTCCGGCGGACATGGAGTGGCATGGCCGAGTTTTACAAAGAGCCCGCTCAAAGCATAGCGCTGCGGATGACAAACTAAGTTTAACTTGCGAAATTATATTCACAAGCGAGGCTTATAGCGCTAGAATTAATGACCGAGCGCTGATGACGGAGAAAGAATTAAACGTGATTAAAAGGATGCCTGGGAGTCACTGTAGCTGAGCGGTATGGCACGTGACTTTCAATCTGGAGGTCGTGGATTCGAACCACGTAAGAGCCGGGACTATATAGTACGGTACTATATATACACTAGGGTTTTTCAAAAACTTATATACGAAATATCGAATGATATTTCTATTAACAGTGGCCTTTCATGAACGAACACATTGTGGGAAAACCGGTCTAATCCCAATAAGGTCTAGTTTTCCCTCTGTGTAGGAAGGTCAGATGGCAGTCGCTTTCGTAAAAGTAGTCATGCCAAATCTTGACGCCGGGCTCCTTTAGAGCTCGGAATATCGCTAGGAGGATGATGAATAGGATGCCTCGATTTCTCGAGAGAGACACGTTTATGTATTCCGCGCACAAGAAATTCAGATGCAACACTTTATGAGGATTGATTGTTTTGGATAAATAAAAGGTCAGAGTCGCGCTTGTGATTTTTCTAGAGCCGCAAGCGTCCATAGACTAAGGAGTCTGCTTACTATGATGCAGGTCGCATGACGGTTAGCCGACGTGGTATAAAAAAATGCTTTTCTTAATTGTGTATTTCGATTGCAATGCCTTTGCAACCAAGAAAGGACATATTATTTGACACGGTGGTAGCCTAATTAAGCGTTATTAATACTAGCTTCCCCCCGCGACTTCGTCTGCGTGGACCCGGGATAAAAACTATCCTATATTTGAATCCAGGTTATAAACTATCTTCGTGCAAAATTTCATCTAAATCGGTTGAGCCGTTTAAGCGTGATTGAGTAACAAACATCCAAACATCTAAACATCCAAACTTTCGCATTTATAATATTAGTAGGATTGAAAAGACTTAGTGCTCAAATTCAGCAACCACAGATGATCAAAACTAAATGGTGAGAGTTCGTTAATTAGTGGATTAAACCGCTAGGAGTTTATTGCTCGTATCGTATCGTAAACCCTATGGTAACCCTATAAATAAATAAATAAAATAGATAAATATTAGGGGAGAATTATACACAAATCGACCTAGTTCCAAACTAAGCAAAGCTTGTATATGGGTACTAGACGACGATAAACATATTTATATAGATAAATAAGTACTTAAATACAAAGAAAACATCCATGACTCAGGAACAAATATTCGTGCTCATCACACAAATAAATGCCATTACCGGGATTCGAACCCAGGACCTCTTGCTTCGTAGGCAGGGTCACTACCAACCAGGCTATAGAGGTCGTCAGGAGGTGTATGCCAACGTTTTCCACATGGAGCTATTGCTTTTTTAATGGATACATGTTTTTGTAACACCTAACTTTGACGTCGCGATGAAAACCACCACCAATGAAAATGAAAATGTTGAAGATACTTAATAGTTAGGTTAAGTATCTTCAACCTTGTTATTTTGAAATTGTAACTACGTGTCAGTATTTTTTTTTATAGTGAAACATGACGTTTACTATCACAAACACAATTTTTTTATTGACTGGCCGTGCATGATTAACCGAATTAACTTTTTTTCTAATAATAAAGTGTATAGATACTTTTTGGCCAATAATGTAGATACAATATTAATGTAAGGTTTGAGCTTGCAACGCAACTCTTATGGCGATTATTATTATTATTACTTTTCGTATCTGCATATCATTATCCATATTTCGTTCCAAGGGTTCAGCAAAAGTTTCAGCGACTGAATGTTTCGCCGAATTTTAATTTTATCAAAAACAATTTTTTCCGAAACAGTAAACTTTTCAGTAGATATTGTCACAAAACAAACCTAACTTAACTTAATTGGTTCAATTACACAAAAGTTAAGGGTTTCTGAGAAAAACAAAATCGATGAAATTAAAATTCGGCTAAGCACTGTATTATAATAATTAACCATAGTATGGTTAATTTTTGTGTCACAACGAAACTTTTTAACTACTACCGATTAACCAGGCTAACTACTGGCCAAGAATTTGCTCCTTACTCTTCACCAAATACATTTAAAATAACCATACATTTCTATGGTTTACTATTGGCCAAGAATTTGGTCCTCACCCTGAAACGATTGTCGGTAAAATAAGGGACTCCGAGTTCTTAGCCAAATCAGCTAAATCGATATTAGAAATACAATCATCTATTAAGATTTCAACGCTTGTCGAACAGAGTCACGCCTTGTTGACTCAATTTTATTCAGTTTAAGTTGACAGCTCATTACGGGTGCGAACGGGAGTCGTGAAACGCCGAAAGGAAAATTGGGAATCGGCCGTGGATACGAACCTATCATGAAGCGCCTGTTACAATGAATCGATGCAATTTGTCGAGATTGGATACGCAATGTCTGTATCTACGGATTACGCGTCCCCTGGTTAATTCCCATACCTAGATTATCCCTTTTTGGGGATCGAGCGGCAATTTCATTCCGTCTAGCCTATGATTACTATGGGATATGGATGAACGGATGGTTGAAATTGACACGGGGTTTAGAAGTTTTCGTTTAGTTTGGTTTTATCCTATTGAACGAGAAGCATTACCACGGTATTATCATTTACCACGGTAGCTCAGTAAGTACAGAGCAATGCAAGGAATTTTTTTTTGTGTGGTTCTGCTAAGTAAAAACTACGAGAAGCATTTGACCTCGCCGAAATTTGAAGACCCACTACATTTCTTCGAAATAAACGACATAGGAATATAATAAATTATTAACTAAAAGGAAAATATATTATCAATATTATCATCTATTTTGTTATGTTAAACGAGAGGTCATATTTCTGATGTCCCACCAAAATTCCAGTTCAGTATAAAATGGCGAAAGATGATAACTATTAGTTATTCCCTATTAAGATTCAATTCGTATTTACAAGAAAAAAGTGTAGGTACGTTCCTTTTAAAATGGACGAAGAAGAAAATAACTGCACTCTTGAAGTAATTGCGTGAGTATCACAAGAACTAATGTAAAACTGAAAAGTAAAAAAAAAATGCCATTTAGGTGTTTAAAATGAGTTGTAGAAAAAGTATTGTATGCAAGTATGTGTAACTGCAGGTCGATCACGTAACGCATTGGAGCGCGTCAGGTAGATTTATCTACATGTCACGTTTTAGATGTTGTCTTTAATTGCATACCCCACGCCACTCGCGTTGATACTACTTATTTATACAGTTTCAAATACTATAATGTACCTACATTAACGCAAAACCCTTTTTTCGATTAGATGGTGGATGGCCAATATTTGACTTGTACAGAATGCCTTATCGCATTAAGTTCGCCATTTGTACGTTTTTGTATTATGCTATGAAGGTTGAAATAATAAGTAGATAAAATCATTTCCAGTAACACACAGATACAATTCGTCAAAACCCATCACAAGCAGCTTAACGCGTTTAAAATTACCCTACCTACCTTACCTACCTATTAAATAAATTATGGTTTACGATGAAACAAGTGCCGCGCCCTAATACCCATGGAAGTTAACGGGCACGTAACTTGTCATAATATACGTGTCGCTGGGACTGGGACGGGGCACAGGGATGTAACTGAGAAAACGAGATTTCTACACAGTAGATACATAACAGCTTGATGTAGTAAAACAAATCCGTACAAAGTGGTACGTACGTCCGACGTGGCGCATTGACACATGCGTAGCTACAGTAAACTTAAGCGTAGTTCTGCGTAATCGGATTTCATTGGAGCTCATCCCCCCTATTCTGTAACTTGTTTTAAGTTTACGTCGACGCTCTCACAAATATATCTTGACACCGCAATTCGTAGTAACTAAGCGTTAGGTAGAGGTCTAGTTTCGCGACGGGTGACGGGCGGGATGGCCGCATTAGCGTGTAGCGATATATTTGCTGTGATTTCGGTGGACGTGGGGTAGAAGATATCAGAGTGTCAGTACGTTCGGTTCTTTATATGTAGAGGTGATAATTCATTTGCGGTAATTAAAGTCATATGCTTTGCAGAAATTCATAAGTGTAAGTGAAATCCGTAACCCGGCCGATTCTGTCTGGAGTGGCCCAGGGGGCCTAGACAAGGTTACAATCGACAAGCGCTAACGCCAATAGAAAATAATAAAATGTATGGGAATGATAGATGTTAACGAAAAGTGTTTCGTCGGCATCTGCCATTCCCCTACATTTTATTATTTTCTATTGGCGTTAGCGCTTGTCGATTGTAACCTTGTCTACGGCCCCAGCAATGATTTCTCCCGAGCTCCCTTGATCATGATGGATTGAGTTATTTAACCCAAAGTAATCGTCTTCAGCCTAGTTGGATATAAAATTTAAAAGTCCATAATAAAGACAACATAAAATTATCACGCAAAGAAATTTCCTAAATATTTAGTTTCGTCCATTTCCCAGTTGTCTGCCTGTCATAAGCTACCGATGAAACAGGCTTCCGCCAAACTTACCTCCGTAAAGCCCGGTTTCAATTTTCGAGACGGCTAATTTGGTTCCCGGGCCCCTTGTTTCAAATATGTCTCCCGAACCGGCCTAATGAGCTACCGTTGAACAAGTATAGCTAGAATATACGGATAACCTGCGGCTAAGTTCATTAGGTTTGTAACGGTCTAGAAGGTTAGCCAAATTTACAGGGAGATTAAGTTAGTCGGTCGGACTGGCTATGGCCTCTATAAACGAACAATTTCATTGTTACTTCCTATCTTATTACTACGTCCCATTCGCAGGCTTGGCTAAGCGATAAAGCGAGATCTAAGATGATTGACGTGTCAATTCAATACGGCAGAAATGTGTTTGGAAATTAGGCCTTGTAGTAATATAACCATATTACTACAAGGCCTAATTTCCAAACACGTTTCTGCCGTATTGAATTGACACGTCAATTGTTAAGATGCGGAATAATATTTGAATATTTTGGTAGTTATATTGTTGCATTATCTCAGTACAGTGTAAAATTAGATAGCTTCACATTGTAATTAAAATGTACCCAAGTATCTAAATAGTTAGCTACCCGACTCGCCGTCACTAAGCGAAATTTTGCTATCCAATTCATATAATAATAATTTTAAAGAACGTTTAAGTAACCCTTCATTTAGCTCCTTTCAGCTGTCATAAAAATGCTTCAATTACAGAGGTTTGAAAAACGCCCGAATTCAACGTACGAGTTCAAATTTGCATATATTCACAAAGTGACTAAATTTTTACTTTACGGTCCCAATACTCATTCATACACGTCCATGGTCTGAAGAGGAAAATTGATAGATTATTGAGTGATTATGCAGCCTACTTTACCTCCTCGTGAATGTTCTCAGAATTCTTAAAATATTTCTAGCTTTGAGACAATCTCTGAGAGTCCCACGACGCAAGTAAAAACTAGTAATTTAAACCGGCAAGAGGCTGGTATCAGGTTCTTATCGAAAACTCCGCGTAAACCGATCCGAGGCCAGGGGAGCTCCGGCAGAAAAATATAAAACGTCAGTACAGCTTCATTTTATTTTATTTCCCATCTACGCCGTGGAAAATTCTAGTTTCGTTGACAGATATTGAGTTACCGGAGTTTTGTCAAATAAAAGCAGCGTGTTTTAGCTGGGAATTCTGTAAGGGGAATATTTGTCTACCTATTTACAACCAAGTATGCTTTTTGGTGATAAACATACGAAATTATGCTAATTTTTCACAATAGCAATAATATATTGATATAAAAGGTTATTGCATGCATGACAAAATTAAACATTCTTTCTATCAGGTGTTTTTAAATATTGGTTAGGTTGAGTGTAATTTTAATGCATAAAAAGATAATACGTTGTTTCCATTTATATTTGCCACCTAAAGACATAGATATCGTATGAATTTGTTAATAGAGTCAATTTAGTACCGGCAGACAAAACAATTCCTTGATATTTTAAATAGTCCAATTAACCTTCGTCTGTCTTATGACAGCGTTTCAGCCTTGAGCTCTGCCTTGTCGGCCTACGAGTAGATAACGTTTTTTGCAACATTTATTTTAGTAACGTTCTAGGAATAGATCTTCCTTTTTAGGGTTCCGTAGTCAACAAGGAACCGTCTGTCCGTCTGCCCGTCCGTCCGTCTTCGGCTTAGCTCAGTAACCATTACTACTAGGAAACTTTTATTCGGCATGGGTATATAAATTAATTACGCCGACAAAACAGTACAATAAAATCTTAGGGTACCTCCCCTACACTTAAAGCGGGGATGTAATTTTATATTTAAATTTTATATAAAAAATCCGTGGTAGTAGTACATATAATGAATAAAAAAGAAAAACTATCACGGACAAGTAGGCATAAGTAGTTACCGAGTAATAGTCGATCAACTTGATGTGTACTTGGAAAGGCTAATTTTTTCATACAAATCTGGCCGACGCAACCGCACCGCACGTCGATGTAACTAAGACAGACACGCAAATACGGAACCCTACACTGAGCGTGGCCCGACACGCACTTGGCCGGTTTTTATTATTTTTCATACTTAGACAGATAATCCATACCTATCCTCGTCCTCCTTAATCAGTCATCGTTGCTGAGGATCGTGACTCGACTAGCCGACGCAGCATAGCCAGTAGTCTTCTCCAGGACTTTCGGTCTGCTGCCTGTTGGAGGGCTGCATTAACCGGCACTTTAAGATGCTGCGACACCTGGTTGAGCCAACCTTTGGGGCTTCGGCTTCTTGGCCTTCTGCATTCTACTGTGCCAGTTACCACCAAATTCAGCAAGTTCTCGGGATTCCGGCGAGCTATGTGGCCCACATATTGGAAAATACGGTGAAAACGTAGAGACGACCGTCACTGCTTTTTTGTCTAAGCTTATCTCTTTAAAGATGGGTGCGTTTCTACAAAATACAATCCTCGTTATCTTAAGCATGCGACGCTAGCACCACACCTCAAATGCATCAATTCTTTGCCGGCTGTGATGGTCCAAGTTTCCTGCCCCGTATAAGAAAATGGAGAAGACGAGTGTATGGAATGGCAATATTTGTTCGTCTCGAAATGTTTCTGTCCCTGCATATTCTAATCAGCTGGGTCATCGCCGTTTTCGCCATACCGATGCAACGACGTATTTTCGGTTCGCACCTTTGTTGTTGAGCACGGAACCGAGGTACTGGAACTCTTCGACAATTTCAGTCGCGCAGCAAATTTGTTCTTTGGAAAGCTGCAAAACTGTCAATCACCACACCATAAGCGTCGTCTTATTTTTATTTATGACAAGGCCCAGTTCCTGGCTCTTTAATTTTAGGCGTAAAAGTAACTCCGCCATTTCCACTTCCGAGGAGGCAAACAAGGTGGTGTCATCTACGTTGTAGCGTTTAGACATGTTGTGTCCTCCTACCCTCACGCCACTTTCATGGGAAAGTGGGTCTTACGCATGATATGCTCCCCATAAATGTTGTAAACGAATGGGAGATTCAGATTAAGAACACATTCTTGTCTAACTCCTTTTCCAAATTTGAAAGGGCTTGAAGTGACGTTCTCGAGTTTAACAGTTCCATAGCCAGTCTCATGCAAATTCTGGATGAGTAGGACGATATGGCTTGGCACCATCTGACACAAGAAGAATGGAATAGAATTTATTTGCATAGAATAAGTAGGTACATCAGTGTCATTAGGCGGTAGGTGACAAAAAGTAGCTTATTCTGTTATTTGTATTAATACTCGCATGCAAATATCTTTCGGAATCTTATTGTTCAATATTTTGAGAGAGGTAGTCCTTTACACTATTATAGTCCCTTTCAGTTAGGAGCTTACCTAATTTATTTTAAAATCTATTTAGAGGTAGTTCCTGTATACATTTTGGTTACTTGTTGAAAACTTTCATGCACATTACAAAGCAGTGGTTTGAGTACAATTTTGTCCTTGGAACGGAATTATGAACCAACCCTCCAGGATTACGTTGAATTCTAGTAGAATTGGTTGCAGCTGTTGTAAATAAATACATATGTCTCTTTACAAACATGCAGATTTCTAATATATATAAGCAAGGTAGGGGTAGTATATTAAGCTTTCTGATAAGTAGTCTACGAAGCATATCATTTCTTTGTATTCGTAATATTTCTCAATAACTTGGATAATTAGGTAAATATTTCTAGATATGTTCTCTTGTTACTTTCCCTTTCACAACACTCGCTTGTTCTTGACGGATTTACCAGTCTAGAAAAGATCGCAGACGGCTGTTGATGATATGTAAAAGCACCTTTTAACTTTGCGAGACATCATCATCATCATATCAGCCGAAAGACGTCCACTGCTGGAGATAGGCCTCCCCCAAAGAGTGCCACAATGACCGGTCCTGCGCCACCCGCATCCAGCGAGACATAAATTATTTTAACTTTTTATTGTTTACAATCGCAATCAAAAAAGGAAGTCCTGATAATTG
Source organism: Epinotia bilunana (assembly GCA_947049275.1). Lineage (NCBI taxonomy): Eukaryota > Metazoa > Arthropoda > Insecta > Lepidoptera > Tortricidae > Epinotia > Epinotia bilunana. Next base: position 9,479,609 of record OX346267.1, on the reverse strand, counting down.
GCAAATGAATGACATGAAAGTGCTCAACCGAGAGAGGACGAAAACTGGGTGAGGCCTTTACTCGTAAAGCGGTCCACTCATTAGATTCATTATAATTTAAATAGTAAATATATATTTAGCGGATAAGAACAGATAGTTATAGTAAATATAGATATATAACTAGTTTATTTAATTTTGGTAATGTAACTCTTAGCTGATGAGACGGAGTATGTTAAAAAAAATATTTATTTATTTATTAATGTTTACAACCAATATCATCCTTTTTGAAAGTCACGGACCTGAACCATTCATGATGATAAATATAGTAATTTGGAAAGAGTACAGCACAACCAGTATCTTAATAGTTGTCAACCGTTTTTTGCCATCACATTATCTCTTGTACCTGACAATACATTTTTGTCAATAGCTACATTATTTAAAAAATTAACCACTCTTGACCCAACAAACATAGCTAAGAACCATCCAGACTGATGTCTTTCAATAAAAAAAAAACCGTACTGAAATTGGTTCATCCGTTTGGGAGCTACGATGTCACAGACAGATTATATGTTAAACTTATAAACCCCCTTGTTTGGGTCGGGGATAAACACGTAGATAGACGAGGGAAATTTAAGAAAACAAGCACTATGTATTAGACTTACTTACATGCATTTCGACTGTGGCTTGCCATCAGGTCGAAAAGTCGGTGCTTACACAATGCGTTTCACTTTTGTCACCCGTCCGTGTATCTTGCGGGCGATATTAGTTTTGCCAAACAGCGTGTTTTTGCTGGTATTCCAATATGTGTGGTGGCAGGCGCTGTTGTTAATTTAGAAGGAAAACTCATACACAAGCTGCTCCAGGGTTTGAAAAACGACAGCAATGTGTTAAATAAAACAAGTGTGCGCGGCCAATGTGAATTTGATTTAAAAGGTGTGCGAGGAAAAAGTCCAGCAATAGCATTGGTAACTGTTTATGCATTTATTCCTATTGGTGGAATTTCCTCGCATCCCGTTCCGCTACTTCGTACAGCCCTGCCTCGCTATTCTGTATTGTTTTAAGCTCACCTCAACGCTGACCCACAATTATAAATTGACGCCGCGATTCGTAGTAACTATTTAAGAGTAGGTAGTGGTCTACTTTCGTTAGGCGTGACGGGTGGGGTGAGGCGCATGAGCGCGTAAATAATAACAACAGCCCTGGTGGATACTCACCTTTAATCTGGTAGACCAGCAGCGATTTTATGAAATAGTACATAACTATAGAGGCCGGGAAACGGAGGGTTGCAGGCCAAGTAGATATAGACGGATAGGGATACGCGGCCGGCAACCCCGTTTCTCGCCGAGATTTGTATAGTGCCTTCTTAACTTTCAATAAAATAAAAATAAAAAGTAGCTAGTCAATTTGTTTTATTCATAGGTTAACACAACTAAATAATAGACCAGTAGTGGGACCGGATTTTCGCCCTAAAAGTTTTGATAATTCTAGAGATGGAAAAGTGATGCTTATATGGCATCGGACATATTTTTAAGCATATTTGTAATATATGATGAAAAGTTAGAACGAGCGTTAAGTATAAATTAGGTATTTATATATTTTTATTTATGATTTGTGAATATTGAATTTAAGTGCAAAGTTTTAGCTTCATCGTTTCTAATATGTATGAAGCTTTATGTTTTTAAGTTTGTAGAATTTTTTTTTAGCAGCTTCTTTGTGAAACCAGAATTAGGTTATTACTTTGTCGATATTGAATTAAAGTTTAAAAAATCCTCAACAGTATCTCTAGTTCCTTAAGTTAATAGACAAAGCTAAAAATATAGAAGAGTAGGATACATGCTATAAAAGTAATATGCGTTTTTTGTCCTGTAAGATCTAATATTGAATTAGAGTCTGTAAAAATAAGTCTAATACTATAAAAAAATATATGCAGCCATATTATGAAAAGTAAGAAATTTCTGTGTATAGCTTGCATTATAATAGTACAATCTATTCAAAATGGCGCGAAATTCATAACCACGCCGTGTTGGCCCGCGGGAGCCGATCGCAGCCGACCTAGCGAGCGATACCTCGCCCCGCCCCTCCACACTGCCGCGCAAGCACTGCTTTTGTCTTTCAAATCCAATGATATACTATAAAAAAGAGGTAGATATATGTTATAATCGCTCTAAAAGTGGCACACTAAAACTCAGTCAATAGGCATGATGCCTCATGTTGAAATTGATAACGTAGTGATGCTAAATGAATAGTAAACCATCAAATTATCGTAATCTATATATATAAAAGAAGACTTCCTGACTGATTCATCACCGCACAGCCGAAACTACTGGGACTAGAAACTTGAAATTTACACGAGAACTTCTTTTTATGACGTAGGCAAGGGATAAGACGGGATTTTTGGAAATTCCAATTAAATAGGGGTGCAACGTTTGTTTGGGGGAAACATTATTTTTGGAACTAGAGACTTAAAACTTTGTAGGAAGATTACTTATTAAGATACAAAAAAGTACTTTCAGCGTTTTAGAAAATTCCAGCCCTAAGGGGGTTAAATAGGGGCGCAATGTTTGTATGGGGGAAACTTTTTTTTTAACTAGACTTGAAACGGTGTAAAAAGATTGTTTATTAAAAAACACGAAAATAACTTTCAGCGTGTCAGAAAATTCCACCCTTAAGGGGGTTAAATAGGGGTGCAATGTTTGTATGGGGAAAACATTATTTTTAGAACTAGAGACTTGAAACTTTCTAGCAAAATTACTTATTAGAATACAAAAAAGTGATTTCTGCGTTTCAGCAATTTTCACCCCTAAGGGGGTTAAAAAGAGGTGCAAGGTTTGTATGGAGGGAACTTTATTTTTTGAGCTAGAGACTTGAAACTGTAGAAAAATAACTTATTAAAATAAAAATAAAAGTAATTTCAGCGTTTAAGAAAATTTTATCCCTACGGGGTCTAAAACAGGTTTAAGGTTTTGTACGGGAAACACTGGATTTTTTAGCTAAAGACTTGAAACTATGTACAGATTACTAATTAGAATACAAATAAAGAACTTTCACCGTTTTAGAAAATTCCACCCCTCAGTGGGTTAAAAAGGAGTGCAAGGTTTATATGGGGAAAACTTTATTCTCTTATCTAGAGACTTGAAACTTTGTAGGAAGATTACTTATTAAGATACAAAAAAGTACTTTCGGCGTTTTAGAAAATTCCACCCCTAAGGGGGTTAAATTGGGCTGTAATGTTTGTATGGGGGAAACTTTTTTTTAACGAGACGAAACGTAAAATGATTGTTTATTAAAAAAACACGAAAATTACTTTCAGCGTTTCAGAAAATTCCACCCCTCAGGGGGTTAAATAGGGGTGCAAAGTTTGTATTGAGGGAACTTTCATTTTCAACTAGAAACTTGAAACTAGGTAGAAAGAGTACTTATTAAATAAAACAAAAAGTACTTTCAGCGTTTTACAAAATTCCACCCCTAGGGGGGTTAAATAGGGGTGCAATGTTTGTATGGGGAAACATAGTTTTTTGAACTAGAGACTTGGAACTGTAGAAAGAATTCTAATTAGAATACAAATAAAGTATTTTCTGCGTTTTAGAAAATTGGGAGTTAAATGGGTTGCAAGATTTGTATGGGAAACACTTTTTTTTGAGCTACAGATTTGAAACTTTGTAGAAAGATTACTTATTATAATATAAACAATTACTTCCAGCGTTTTAGAAAATTCTATCCCTAAGATGGTTAAAAATGGGTGCAAGCTTTGGATGAGAAACACTCATTTTTGAGCTGAAGGCTTAAAGCGTTGTATAAAGATTTCTTATCAGAATAAATAAAAGTTCTTTCAGCGTTTTGGAAAAATTCCACCCCTAAGGGGATTAAAGGTCTATTATATGGAAACCATGAAAATGTTGTAAGAGATTTTTAACCTCGGTCTTAGCCTGTATGTTAAAAGACTACAAAACTGATTTCAGTTTTTTGAAATTCATTCACTATAGGGGTTAAAGGGGGTTCAAAGTTTGTATGGAGAGCAAAACATTTTTAAAGTAAGGGATTTGTAACTTCTGTTTTAGACTGTTTTAAAATTGATTCTAGAAGGGGTACACATTCATCCCCTAAATGGGCTAAAAGGAGTTGGATGTTTGTACGGGGAACAAGACAATTTTAAAGTAAGGGATCTGTAACTTCGGTTCAAAACTAGGAAACTAATTACTTACAGCATTTCTTAAAATTCATCCTCTGCGGAGGCTAAAAAGAGTTGGAAGTATGTATAGGTCATACATAATCCGACTGCTAGCAGAAAAGTAGGTTAGGTTAAGTTAGAACCATGACCCTTACAGAACCGAACAGCTACCAGAAATGTAGGTTAGGTTAGGTTAGAACTGGGATGCTCTCAGAACCGAAAGGTAGGTAAGTAGTAGTAGTAAGGAGGTGCGGATTATTTTGTTAAGTTAATTTTTTTTTTTGGTTAATGAGAATAATATTATTCTCTAACAACGTTAAATGGGGACGGCGGAAGGAGATGGAAAGTTCCTCGTCTTTTAGCATTAGATTACGATTGCTTTCAAAACTATTTTCAGTAAAGTAGCTTTCTTTAATACATTATGAAAAATATAAAATTTAAGCTGAAACGTCTGTTGATGATTTTAAAAATATTTATATGTGTAAAAACAGAGTATTCAATTTAAACTAATGAACTCATCGCACCCTATATGCTTAATCCCTAATTTTTGGCAAGCTAATAAAATGTATTATATTTTTTATAATGACATTAATCACGCTAAAGTATCTCTTTCTCGAATTATGATGGTAAGTAAGCAAACGTCTAAGGTAAAAAAATCTATATTATTTTAGTTTTTCTAACGTTATAAGGTTAAAAAAAAACAATTACAGTACGTTTAATATGCTTCCAAATGACACCTGACATGAAGTAATCAGTTAAATAGAACCCGAGATTTGAACAAAAATCGATGAACGTCGGCCGCCATCTTTGTGACAGCTATGTCCGTCCCCCTCTCCCTTAACTAAAACCGGTAGATTCGTACTCGGGAGAGAACAAGAAACATCCATACCAGATTTAGGTATATAGAAGACGTGTCCACGACTTTTATCAATATTGGGCAATTTCCGCCGTACTATTCGTTGCCCTCTATAATTACTTTATCTTTCAAACACAACAATTATACACTAAACATGAAAAATGAATTATGAAAAAATTGCACATTGCCATTCGAAAAACTGTCTCTTGTTACTGTCGGCTTGTCAACTGTCCCCGCCCGCGTACCTCGTGCCGCCTCGCCGCAGGTACCCCTTCGCTCACCGCGCATTCCCCTCTTGCGCATATTGGAATTGATTATATATTGAAAACCACTTAATAGGTAATTTTAAGGTGGATTATCGTTTCATCTATTACAATTTGACCTCTAGGAAAACTTCGTAGTTCGTTTGGCTGATATTATTTATTTCACAAGACTTTTTCAAAGTTAATATGGCTTTAAGTTTTTACGATTTATTCAGTATAAAAAGTGTCTAGACACGTAAAAGAGATATATATAAACCATAACCTATACTAATACCTTATATGCCATTAACGGTATGAATTTTTATTTTTTACTTTAATAAAAATATTATGTATTATGATTATGAAGTTTCTTTTACAAAACGAAGTGGATTTTATATGCATCACAAAGAACATAAATAGAAGTAGTATATTATAAAGTAAATAATTCTTACAGCATTTTCGCCAGATTTTTACGTAATTTATATAGATAAGTTTTTATTATTTAGTACCGTCGCGGTATTAGATGTAGGTTATTAATTAATATTTAGTCAAATTACCCAATCTATTTTTTGGTGTAAAAATCGGGCTGATATCGATATATTGTTGTTATTCCATAGAGCGAAACCGTACCTACCACTCTCAGGCTACTTTGCGTTGTTCGATGCCTGCTGCCACAGCGCACAACGCGGCGCGCGCATACATGCCGCGCTTTTTAAATGTATTAATTTACGTACGGGGTACTTACGTATCAATATTTAGTGTCGCCGTAAGTTTATTTTTCTTAACTTTTGTTTGGTAACTGAGATCATTGTCATGACCGTTTACTATTAACTCTACAAACTTTAATTCAATATTGGCTATACTGCTTAGCCGGAAATCAATATCTAGGCAAGCATTGTCTACATTTCTAACTTTATTCCGATATGTTGTGGATCGATAACATCGTAATTTTGCAATATCCGCTACTCTAATTCTTTATTTACAAAATAATTTGCATTTTTACGTTCACCGGAATGCAGAAGTTTCAGATTTCTAAAAACAGAACATTGTATAAAAATAAAAGTGTTATTGGATATCTAATTCTATATTGACATAGTTATTGGCAAAAACGAAAATATTTAAATATAGCCGAAAGCTCCAGCTAACATTTTCTAACTTTTTACATAAGTATTATTTACCATGCCTCCAACGACATATCAAAAAAGAAAAAACTTTAATGTTGTAAAAACCCATTTTTGTTCAACCGCTGGTCTAATAATACGTTTCTGAACTGCACCGCCTGCACCGCCGCCGCCGCGCCGGCAGCTGGCCCGCGCCCTCTGTAGCGCCCCCCGTTTAAAACAAAAGAAGGTTGCTTTACAGGCCTAGGTGTGTAAGGCTGTATGAAATTCCTTTACATATCATCTTCACTGATCGCACCGGATACGTAGTGTTTCCGAACCTAATTTGAATTAAGTCACGTCAACATTTCATTGCAAGTTTGAGAAAGTACATTACTTACCAAGGGCTGTAAAGAAAGCCCGAAATCGCAGGTATTTGTGACCCGAGCCGCAGGTGAGGGTTGTAAATATGCGATAGAGGGCTTTCTTTTTTACTGTCCGTGATGAGTACACAATTTTACGTCTTCACCTGGCCACAATGTTAAGTGTGGGCTATCGTTGGATTGCTGGTTTTGCAACTCAGTGATCCGTGTGCGTGACCTTGGGATTTAAAGCCCTAATTTTGCTCGAGTCGAGTGTCCCTGTGTGCTCAGAATGTGAAAAAAATCCTGGCGGTAGTACATATGATGCATTTAAAATGAAAACTATCACGACTGTATAACTAGTTACCGAGAAATAGTCGACCAATTTAATGTGTACTAGATTACCTCGTATGTTTATTATATATTTTTACACTGGGCGCGAAACTGTGCAACGATTTTTTTGTTTGTATTATCTGTTGCAACAACAATAATTAAGTAAACTCAACTGAAACAAAAAGTGAACGTTTTCACACAGAAAATAAACCTTATTCTAACTTTGTTTGAACCTGAAAGTTTGTTTTATTTAGTTAAGCGCCCCAACTATTTAGTCTATCCCTTTGAAATTTGGCATGATTGATAGGATTACAAACGTACCCAATGCGCATATTAATATGTGGCTATGAGCAATATTTTGAGGGGATGCTTTTATTGCAAAATAATGAGATTATTGAAAGGCAATTACTGTCCGAATCAGAACTAGGAAACATAGAACTATGGAATAAGCTGCAAACGTGTAAATTAATATAATATTATTAAGTATAACCAATGATTGGAATGGGTAGTGCTATTTCGGGTAAATGACCTTAAAGACAAGACTAAAGGATAAGACGTGAGATTCCCCTGCTCTAAAAAATAGTCATTGTAAATACATCATTCATTTACTTTCGTTTAACAGTTATAAGTAGGTACTTAACAATAATATAACTATAAAACAAAACACGAAACATTAACATCACTTTATTAAATTAACATTATTAAATTATTATATTAGCTATTTGTTTCATATCTTTCGTTCCTTACTCTCCTTGGAATTATAGTAGCAAACCATATTTTTTTCAATATTTTCTATGTTCAGGGCATAACAATCTATAATACTCGCATATAAAAATTCTAGGGCATTCAACTAAACATATTTTCAATCGTTAGGCCCGGGGTTCTTTAAAACATTCTTTAAACCAAACACAAACTTAAAATGTTCATTCAAGTCCCCGGGCTAAAGACCTTATCCATACTACGCTTACGCACCGATATTCCCCGAAATGGCACTAACAATTCCGATCACTGATTATAACCGTCGAAGTTAAATATATATTTATATATACCTCCAAGTACAGGATGTATTAAAAATGGGGTGTGAACCGAGTAAGGGCTAATCTTTAGCGCACTGCGATTCCAAATTATGCTTTTTTATTTTATTTTTGTTTACATTGATATTTTTGTTTTTGTTTACATTACCGTTTTTTTGCGTTGACATTGAGTGTGTACCTATGACAACATACCCCCGCGAGGGTGAAGGGTGAGAGGGTTTATTTAATTTTCAACCGTAAGCAAAAACAAAAAAAACAAAAGCATTTTTGGAAAAATACGCTACCGAACAAGGCCTTGATCGGTTCACACCCTATTTTTGATGCACCCTGATATGAGAACACGAACATTATGACCATTTTTTTGTGACATTTTCTAATCGCGAGGCCGTTTTCATACATTCGTTAGATAGATCTAAGTGTAAAATAGAATAATAACATATATTAATAAGTAATTTCAGCATATCCTTTTTAAATCGCATAATTAATAATATAAGAGGCATTTTAATTATAATATATAAGGTTGTTAAAATATCTCCTCCGCCTAGTACCTATAACACAAACCTTATTGAGTTTGCTTTGCTGTGGCTAGTTCAACTTATGTAAGACTTTTCCCTAATATGTATTTATGTAAAAAAAATCAAGTGTATCATTCAACATTAACGAAATCTGTTACAGTAGGTACAAGAGCCCTTTGAATACATTACCCTCAGCACAATGGACTCGCCGAGCGGTGTTGGAGGGTGACTTTGATTGCAGGTTTCCCGGCGTCACTTGAACCACGTCAGATGTCCGTGGATACCCCCACTTATATGCAAATTTAATGACAGGAATATTTGCAGTCCTTGCTAAACATTCGCTTAAAAGTGTGAAGATAATATTACTAATAATTAAGGTTAAACTGACGTTAATAATGTTACTATAGGCGACACGTTTCGAACCCTTCGGGAGATCTTCTTCATGATGTGTTGTCGCGGCTGTTTCGTTCCGCACACGTTATTATTGAACGAGCGAGCAAAGCGAACGAAGTTCTATGCTTCAGCTTGGCCCAAGTCCTTCATATGCCCGTTTGTTTAGCTGTTGTTCTGGACAGGTCGCATTTCTTAAACGATTTTCGTGAAATTTTGTGAGCAGGTTCAATAATACAGATTTTTTTGTTCTACAGCTCAGATAGCCACCAGTTATTAATACCACCGTAAGATATAAGACGAGTAATTTACATGCTATCCTTTGTGCAAAATAGACGTTTCTGCAATAAGTGCTAACGGTTAGTCGGGCTACATCACACTGTATTCAGTTCACGAACTTGCTTCTGCCAACTCTTTGATAATATTTAACATTCACTCTTTCATTCCGGTAAGTCAATATTCGAACACCCGGCTATTAAAGTTTTATGACGTCATGAATTAAATGGCTGGACGAGTAGCACAGCTTGCCAGAGACGGGAGTGGTACGGTCCGCAACAAACGTATTTAGTCATTTTAGAACCCACATCAGTTAAATTGTGTAACAAATTAATGTGCATTTCCGAAAAGACCACAGGGGCTTCATCTGTGTTTAATTGTTATATTCACAAAACGTACATTATATTCACAAAATGCCGTGGCTTTTTATTGTAACCTAACGCCAGCATAAAAACTAAATTAACACGAATCCATACATTACATAAAAATGTAAAAGTAGTAAGGTGACACAGAGGTGCATTGGTGACAATGATTATGAACTAACTTGCGCCCGCGACTGCGTCTGCGTGTATTTTAATCCAGATTATCTTCGTGCAAAATTTCACCCAAGCCGAGCCGTTTAAGCGTGATTGGGTGACAAACATCCAGCCATCTCAACATCCAAACATCCAGATATCCAAATTTTCGCATTTATAATACTAGTAAATTTAAGGTTTCCAGCATGGGCACGTTTAGCTCACGGCTACATTTGTTCCTTTTTTGTTGGTCGAGACCTTTACAATTAACATTTCCGCAAAATCAATCAATGATTGCTTGTAATCTTTTCTCCATGAGTTATTTCATACAGTCCGCCCAGATGACAATCCCCATTTTGTCTTCCGAGGTGGCTTTGCGCCGTATGTCGTAACGCAACTACATTCTCTATCAGAATGACTTAACGTTTATTACCTTTAATTAAATCCAATAAAGTTTATCGCAACTGAGTGCTATGTAACTTTTTAACTTAAAAGCATGATGGCGGAAATGAAGCGGTCCGTTCAGCTCAATAACTAGCCGTCACCGAAAGTTATGAACACTTGCAACAATTTTTCAAAGCAAATTGTAACTAAAGTGTTTAAGTAGTTCCTATACAAAGTTCCACCCCTCTTTTAACTAACTTTCAACCTTAGGTATACTGTAACCTCTGCAGCGTTTTAATGTATATAAATGTAGATAAGAAAACAAAACCGCGTGAATCGAGACCAAGTGGCTCCTTAAATGAAACCTTCCATTTCAACGAATTCCTTTGTAAACTATTTTTCTATATCGTTTAGGTAATACAATAGAACCAGGGCAGCCGAGTTCATTAATTCTATAATACCAGAGCTTGTATTGCTTACAAGTGTTATTCTCTTTCTTGAACAATTGCTTTGCAGCAAACAACATACTTTGCCAATTAAAACTAGCTCTATTCAGTTTCAGTGAGTTTTCTGAGCGCATGCCGACCGCTGTTGACTTTCAATTTAGTTTACCGCGCCGATCGCTTGAACGTGATGATGGAGTAAAAATAAATGGGCCCTAACTAAATAATTACATAGGGCATTGGCAGGCAGCTCCAGAATATATTTCTCACGTCGTTACATTAGCAGAGGTTTTTTGGGAACTTCGTTCTTTTGTCTTAGGAGACACCGCTTAGCTTGATTGTTTTTTGGGATGTTCTAAGTTGATTTCGCCCAGTAGCTACGTAAAATTATAAAAGCAAGGGGAGAATGAAAGTACTTTTAAAGTTACCATTTCATTGTGCTATGGAACGAGCGAGCGATGCGAACGAAGTTCTTTGTTTCAGATTGAGCATGCAATTATTTCGTTTGTCCGACGTCTGGCCGGCTGTTCTCCTTTATGAGGGGTTTACACCGGACGATTTTCGCCGTGCGGCTAGTCGCGCGGCCAAAGTCGGATGCTATCCAACTTTGGGGCTTGGCTTTAGTGACGCCGAATGGCCATTTAGACGGTCGATTTTAGCCGCGCGGCAAAAAACGTGCGGCTTTAGTCACCCGTGTAAACCCCACTTTACAGGTCGAATTTCTCAACCGATTGTCGTGAAATTTTGAGGTTCAATAATTATATTCCGTTTCAATCATTTATTTTGTTGTTCTGTTTTTCGAGATGAAAAATGATATTTTAAAGACGGGCTGCGAGTTGTTTTAGGTACTGCTCACAGGGAACATTAAGGCTAGGTTAATGTTGTTAAATGGTAACAACTGCCGTAGGCACATTTTTATGAGAATCAAATAATGGAGATAACAATCCGAAACTACGCAATGTAAGTACCGATTATCAGACTAAGCATCACATAACGTCACCTGACTATCAACGCCGACTAGTTTTATTCGTCCTATCATAAAATACTCTTAAGTGCCGAAACGTATCGAAGAATACATCAAAACGCCCTCGTATCGTCAAATCCGATAAACAAATTGAAGACCGCTCGATAGTTGGAAAGCAATATTCGCAATGTGGCATGAAATATGACCCGCAACTTCGCGACCCGTTGTAACCAGGTTACGAGTAAGATTAATGTGACTAGAGGTGCACACCTCCAAAGGAAATAGGCAATAACGATGCACGACGCTTACATATTCTTACTACCTTTCGAATAGTGTTGAGGTATTCCTCGGCATACAAACTAAACCAACGTAATTTCTTACGATGTTCGCGTTTTGCGAAGCATGTTGTTAAGTAATTCAGCAATTTATTGACAACTTTACATTGTGTTTTCATGCTCATTTGGCTAGGAATTTGGTGTGTGTTGTTCTAAATATGTTCCGACAGTCGGCAACAAACATGACCACCGACGAGCACTCGGGGGATTACATGGTTGCTTATAGATGTGTCTACTGTCTAAACATTTTGAAATGGGTTGCCTACTTGGGAGATATATTTGGAGCATCATTTCAGCGCAAATTTCACTATCTTCGTAGTTTATGATACCTTACAAACTCTCAAGGGGCCCGTTTATTTATACAACAACTTTTCTGACTTCCTTGTTTTAAAAAGTTTCTGTGGAAACCATATTTAGTTTCATTTAATCTTGAATCTTATATCACGAAATCGTATATCATGAAATAAGAGAACTTAATAAGTTTTCTTATATCTTGAGTTTGGAACTGTGGTATTTTAGAAAATATAAATGAAAGTTGTTATGTGTACGTGGTAAGTAAGCATACATACTGCCTGATGGTAAAGCTTGCACATGGACGCTTGCGACTCGAGAAGAGTTCCAACCTCTTTGTCAACCCTTTATTGATTTGAAGATTGTGTTGACATATAAAGACAATGCAGTTGATTTATCCTTCGTTTTCAGTGTTCATGAATTAACTTCATCACAAAATGTATGTTTTGTGGACAATACAAGAGTATTTTTGACAAAAGATCCATTTTGGCATGATGGTTAAATTGATTATACAACGAGTACACTGAGAAAAAGTACAAGTAATATAATTTATATAAATATAGCACACATAGCCAACGAAGATACTCTCCACTAAAACAAACAGTCATTAAACATCTTTCGCTCCGTGACCATTGATTTGCTGAATGTTGCTTTGTCACCATGGCTGAATTACGATCCTGTGTTTCCTCAACACCAACATAAACAATGCGGCCGACTTAACGTTTATTAGGTTGGCATAGAGGTGGTTTTGCTTTAATGGTACTTATGGCAGCAAACTGGTTTGCAAGACAGGCGTGACGTTTACAAATGGCACGCAGATGGACACTGGGTTTGATCGCATACGACATAATTGATGGGCTGATGGGGTTGGGGGCTGGCGGTATTTACTGTGTTATCTACTTTCTTTTGACTGATTAACCTTGTCTATTCCTTAAGGGGCTACCCGAGGTTTTCATCGATTTTTGACAAGTTTTGAATCGTAACTCCTACTTTTGCACTACAGATAGAATTATAAATCAAACGGCTATCGTTTCTTCAATCTTTTGTCTCCATTTTGGTCTACCGAATTTTGAAACAAACGAATACTTAATTTTGTATGATTTTTTTTAAACATTGTCTAAAAAAAAACTTATTTCGTATCTCTATTGACGTGAAAGATCTAACGTAATACGAAAACTACATATTTGGGTTCGTCTGTGACGTCTCTAAAACTGGTCCTGGGTTTTCATTTTAAACCAATTAACACAAAAGTTATGGCCAGAAAACCAGTTTTTTGGCTTAAAATTGTTCAACTTTGATGCCAAATATCTCGAAAACAATGAACATTGAAGTAAATATGGGATACTATTTTGCTTAAAGCCGTTGTTGTTAATATAATAAGCTACAAAAAACATTAGAAAACTAAGGGATTCAGATCGAAGGTCATTGGCGTATGGGAGCCTCTTAATGATATTTCAAAAGTCTTAAGAAGTGATATATCGTACATTGGGAATCGTTTTCCTTAACGAAACTTAATTCAGGGGTTAAAACTCCGACTGTTATAACCCCTGAAATACGTCCAAAGGAGGGTGATATAGTTATTTAAAACATTCGATAGCGGTTAGTAATTAAATGTTCACAAGAATAAATGTAAATCTTACAAAGTCCATAAAAAAACAAAAAAAAAACCGTTTAAATACAAGACACGGAGTCAAGTAAAGTGTAAAGTGAAATACCATATTCGTGGAACCTTATTTTACAGAAGAAAACCGAAACAATTCCAAATGCAGCGCTCCAAAGGCGCTATATTCAATTTCTGTTGCAAATTGTGACAAGATTTTTATATAAGCCGCCGCTAGGCGTGAATTCGCAAAATAGTAACGCAATAAAATAGATTGTCTCCGACCCATTCTTGGCGCCTGCCCAGCCACAGCTCGAGGGGAAGGAGGACTATTCAAACAAAATGGCATTTTTTAAAACTCGTATTACCCTCGGCAACATACCTGAAAAGGCTACCTTACTCTCAGCGACGTTAGGTCCATAGTCTAATGCGTATCACGGAAAATTAAGTGATTGTTAAAGAAAATAATTGCCGTGTACGTTCAAAGATAAATACAGATTATACGAAGATATTGAAGCTTCAGCATACGATTTGAATGCTTCGAGTGCAGTCGAACAATGCATTTATGACCTGGCAAGGACGTGTTCCTAATAAAGCTTTTAGAAGCGCATATTGCCGTTTAAAGATTTACCGTGTACTGGCACAAAATTCTTAACTTGGCTTACAAAACTCAGGTAAGTAGGTGACTTAAAATAAAAATTTAAAATCGGTCATGCCTGCTGTCTTAGTTACATCGACACGCGCGCTCCAATTAAGGTTTATTCTCCAGTTTTGTCGGCGTGATTGATTTATATACCCATGCCGAATTACAGTTTTCTAGTAGTAATGGTTACTGAGCCAAGCCGAAGACGGACGGACGGACGGACGGACAGACGGACATGGTGAAACTATAAGGGTTCCTTGTTGACTACGGAACCTTAAAAACAAGCAAAGAAAAAGAAGGTAAAATTCTGCCAAATTATTGAATGAAGTATAATTTAATGTCGTTGACATATTCAAAAAGAGTTAATAGAAGTTTAAGGTTAATTTTTGATGACTACAGTTTTTTTTTACATCGATGACGTCTACGTCTACGAGTGATTGTGACGCCACAAACGTCGTAAACCCAGGGTATCCTGTGTACAACGACCCACCGCAGATAAATCTTAGCGGTTTCCGCCAAGTGCTATACCATAAGATTTATACATTGTTTCGAGTGTACCGAAAAACATCGACGCTCGCTAAATATCGAAAGTTCAAAGCTCAGAAGGCATACTTTTGGGAGAGGTTTAGTTGTACAGTCAAGAGCAACAGAAACTGATGAAATAGGGTCCCAAAATAATATATACAATAAATTAAGTCAGATGTTACTATTGCACTCATAGTTTATCAGAAGTAAATTAACTCTAAATGTGTCATGCTATTCAAACCGTTAATCAGTATGAGTTTGTCAAATTAAACTGATTATACTGCGTGGAACGGAACGATGGACTTTCCCGCAAGAGGGGGATTATTGAGCGCTAGTACGTCACATTTTCCAGATAATCATTTTTTTTGGCGCGATTTTTTTTTACCTTTGTATGGAGCGTTGGCCGACTGGAGCGACGAGCTCCATACAAAAAAAAATCGCGTCAAAAAAAGAGTTTATCTGGAAAATGTGACGTACTAGCGCTCAATAATCCCCCTCTTGCGGGAAAGTCCATCGTTCCGTTCCACGCAGTATATAAAATACGGTTTCTGGGACTGCACGATCTCACAAGAACACTTTGGAATACAAGTCAGACGTTTGGTTAAACTCGGTTGCATTCGTCAGACAAACACGCGAAGCAACTATAACACCTCACGTGTCTGTCAAGGTTTGAAATAAGTTCATATTACTTCAGCTTGATTTTTTTAATAAATCTTAAATAAATTCTTTTTGACTGCCGAGTTCTCGACATTCTGAAATTTTGACTTTCTTTTGTTCGTCACTTTACACTTAGGTGAAAATGAGTAATTCCTCGTAGTTTAGAGTACAGAGATAATAATGACATCGTGTATTATTATTTCGCTTTGACATTGATTGATTTGTCATTTCTTTTCTGTTTCCCTATGTTATTATGATCATTTTCTTTTGACTAATTAATTGTTCAGTATAAAATGTCACTGGTATAATTTGTTATATCTGAGGCGTCATGCTAGAACATTATTAAAATATTGATTTTGATCACTTACTTTTGACGTTGGCTGTACATGAATGTAAGCTTCGAAACCATTTTGAGTACAACTTAGTTGGTAACTAGTAACTTAAATAAACTATTTAACCGACTGCGCGCAAAGGAGGGGTTATGTTTTTCGAGTGTATCAATGTATGTGTGTTTATTTCTTTGGTACGTTTTGCAGTTTGCGGCATTGTTTTTGCATTACTACTATTTAACATGTCGTTAGATTCCACTTAGGGTGGGTTGCACCAAACCGTTTGAATGTATGATAAGTTAGACAAGTTTATGTGT
Source organism: Epinotia bilunana (assembly GCA_947049275.1). Classification (NCBI taxonomy): domain Eukaryota; kingdom Metazoa; phylum Arthropoda; class Insecta; order Lepidoptera; family Tortricidae; genus Epinotia; species Epinotia bilunana. The sequence continues at coordinate 9,463,351 of OX346267.1, read as the reverse complement.
AATTACAGCTGCCAGCGTCATATTCAACGTTGATCGGCCTGTAATCATAAGTTGGTGCAAACCGCCGTCAGTTATAGTCCAGTAAATGAACTGACAACTCGTATGGAAAAAATGTCAATTTTGGAAATAATTTATAATAGCTTATTTTTTATGTGTAACGGTTATATTATCAATTAAATAGTTACCCAGCGACAAAATCCGACAAAATTTCAGACATCAAAAAAATGATAAGTTAACTAACTTCTGAAAAGTCAGAAAAAATATTACTAAATATTTTTGTCTTTATTTTGTTTCATTTACATAATATTCAAGATAAATCGTATAAAAAAAGACAATGCATGCTTCATTGAAATCTACATAATTACTTCCGGGTGGAAAGTTTGTCGGATTCTTGAATAAATTATCTTAGAATATCATTCTCAAATGCAATCAACAAAAAAAACGCTATTATAAATTAATGTTTTTCAAAACCGTATTTTGCCTGGAGTATTATGCGAGTGTCATAGGCGAGTAATTGTAAAAATGCATTAGTGTTTAATTTTTTTTAATTATATTTAACATGGGATGTACAAACGTCATCTTTATTTATCAACTTTACCAGGTATCTACTTACAATTTGTTTGGAATACCATTGTTCAAAGCAAGTGTACATTAACTGAGTATTTTTGGCCCGAGTGTGCCAAAACTATCTTCTTCTTCTATCAAGGTTTTTCGTTACAATCTCGAGAGCCTAGGTTTTCACTTCGACCTTACAAAATGCAGATTGAAATGCTGTCAACGTTTGTCAGGTGTATTGTTAAGTTCAGGTATCGGGTAAAATTCTGAAGGCCCTGGGAAAAATATTTCGTGCGATATTGTATCGGAACTATAGATAAGCGTTTAGAATAAATTTAGTTCACGCCTGATATAGGAATTGATCCGTAAAAATATTATTATGGTATGATCAACGCGCACATGCAATATGTGTAAAGCAATAAGTGTAGTAGGTGTAAAGCTAAAGTAAAGCCCCACTTCGTAGCATGTAGTTGTGGATGGCTCGATCACGCATGTTTTGTGTTAGAAATTTTAAATATATAATGTCTAATGTATAGTTAATGTTTTGACTAATTGTATAATCCTACTAATATTATAAATGCGAATGTTTGGATGTTTGTTACTCAATCACGCTTAAACGGCTCAACCGATTTAGATGAGATTTTGCACGAAGATAGTTTATAACCTGGATTCAAATATAGGATAGTTTTTATCCCGGGTCCACGCAGACGAAGTCGCGGGCGGAAGCTAGTAATAAATATATAACAAGACACAAGAGGAGCCTTTCTGAACTGAAGGTAATTATTAGAGATACGAATGGAAGCGCGCAGTTCACCCATCGGTTAAATGGATGAGAAGTATTTTAGCGCCAAAGGGTTGGTTAAAAAAATCCTGGCCAGACTATAATTAAAAAAAAACAAAGACGACTTTTTTCTTTATTATTGCACTCAATTGTTACAAACAAATGTTATATTATCGAATATATTTCAATATCATATAAATGAGTTATCTTTTATATGTGTTTAGGGTTCCGTACCCGAAGGGTAAAACGGGACCCATACTTTACACCCTTTTTACCTTACTTTTTGCTATTTTTATAGATAATGGTACGGAACCCTTCGTGCGCGAGTCCGACTCGCACATGGCCGGTTTTTTATGAATTTAAAATAGCAAACTTAAATTAAAGGTTGATAGTTTCGAGTATTTTCGTAATTTGTATCTGTTGCTAATGAAAGAACTCATTATTTTCAATGTTGTCATCAAATACCTTATTAACAACCGTTGAACCGTAAAATATTCGTTTAATTATTCATAGCGTTATACTTGAACTTTCTAGCAACTACGTTTCAAACAAATAGGTTCTATTAAAGTAAGTAGGACGTAATATGATCGGCTAGGAAACGCAGTTCGTGCACGGCACAGCGGCAGAACGTGACTCTTTGTGGAGCAGCGTGCTCACCAGCAATGCAATTCACAACTTCATTCTATTCACCACTCTTTCTTAGGGCCTAAGCTTCGTAACAACTATACAGGGTGTATTATAAAGACTAAAAGTCAAATACGTAAGTTTTTACTGCCATTGACCCACAAGGAATCTGAGGATATGCTGTCCTAGAATCGTGGTCGAAGCTTTGTGTCCTAAGTAACTCTCCTAAAAGTGGCTTCTCGCCAGGCCAAATTTTTCCATTGTCTACTATCACTTCTACATCCACATGTCCCACATTCACACCATAACACACACACTCCACACCAAATCATTTACACACACTTACAGGCAATGAAATATAGTTCTGTTTTTAATGAACACCTGTTCTAACATTTATTTGTAAGAAACTCATGTTATTGCGTAGGTTTTTAATTGTAAATTGTTAGTATACTATTTTATAGTTATGCATGTACATTTGTTCTTAAGCCGCTATGTTTATGTTTATGTTAACCCTAAATGTCTCTAATTCCCACGATACAGGCCGTGGGAGTCGCCGATAAAAACCGTTAAAAGTATAAATGAATTTTTGGTAAATAAATATTTTACTTTTACTTTTTTTTTACTTATTCAAACGGGGTAGTGTCAGAAAATCCGAAACTACAAGAGACACGGAAATTTGCTCCTAGGAGTCACGAGACCGATTTTAGAAAAGATAAAAATTGCGTTCAAAGATTTAAAAAAAACCCTCATACACGGCTAGGAGACCTTGTCAAATTTGTCTATGAATCTTAGTTCGTTTTATTGCGTAAATGTATAGTACTGGAAGTAAGGAACAATTATTGCTATAAAAAACAGTATCTACAATCACAGGAAAATGCCGTATTTCATAGTATTAGTTACAGAAATCTCCCCATACTAAAATATACACAGAGTTCCTTAGCAACAATTGTTCCTTACATTCAGCACTATACTACTTTACAAGAAAAAAACGAATTCCGATTTTTAGACATATTTCACCGGGTTCGATACCCGGCCGTGTATGAGGTTTTTTTGAAAATATTTGTGTTTATCGCCCTCTCTCTCACCCGCCATTGGTCACGCATGGCATCAAAACTCATTTCACTTAAAACCTCCTTTCGCACATCATCTGCTCTATGGCCTGTCTGCCAAATTTAAATTCTGACAGTAGAAAAACATCTATCAGTTCGAAAGAAAGATTTATACATTATAAATAACAATTGGAAAGGAAATAATACGTTTTTCAATAAAATAAGTACGCGATAAACCTCTAAATTTCGCAGAAGAAGAGGGGCAATCCGCATACCTTCGTTTATAAAGAATAGCAATTGGCGGCCGCCCGAAACCTCGCCAAGGAACATCACGTACGGCAGGCTTCCTTTAAACTCATTTCATTCCTAAGACCAATCTGTCTCTTTCGGCCTACGGTCTTTTACCGCACGGTCCTTCGTCTTTTTTCCTTCTCCGCGCCCACAATTTGAATGCAGTAATTCTATTTTGTAAAATCGGTGTCGTGACTCCTAAGAGCAAATTTCCTTATTTCTTGAAGTTTCAGATTTTCCCTCACTGCCTGGCTTAAATAATACACCATGTTTATGTTATCAGAGGTCAATCTTATGCTGGTTCACCCGACGTGAGTTGTTGGGTGGCGTTGTCAATATACCCGGGCTACGATGGGCCACAGGCCGGTCGGGCCACTCTTTGCCAAGACATGCCACAGCGCGTTTATACGCGGTTTTCATGATTTGCACTAGCTTATAGGGGTGCATGTAAGATATTCATGAGTTTATTTCATTACTTGGGGGTCATTCTGACACATGTTTTGCATATTGATTTAGATTCAATTGGTGCGCTCGCTTAACAAGTGTCATCTTAGGGTGACCGTGGTTCAGAAGTGGAACTGAAGCCGCCGTCAATGCATTTCGAAAGTAAGTGCCTACCACCTATTGATGTGCCGTTGAGACTATTCCTATTCTCAGTAATATTGCCATCGGCAATGTTGCCGGAAAGTTACCAGTGTTGCATGAACGATACCGGTGAATTTTGTATTAAGCAGTAACGTCGCTAATAAAAATTATCTCTTAGGTGTAATAAGATGGAACTGGTTACAGAGGGGTGTGTAATGATTGGTATAACAACTTTTGATATATTTTCATTGGATATAACAGCATTTAATATACATAATTTCATTGGATATAATCACTCAAGGGACATAATAAACTTTTGGTACCTATAACAACAATCAGTATAATTTCATGGCGTATAATGTTCAAATGCATGTTAATAGTAATCATGAATATGAATTTTTCATATTTATTTTTCAATCTTATTTATCATTTTATACTTTAATCAACTAAAAAATAAACAAAAAACTGTGATACCAACATTAACTTAAATAATTTTTAATGATTGTTAATGATTATTTTACTCTTTTATATTTTATACAACTTTATAGCTATGATATAAATTCTAATTAATCTTTTATTTTAAATAGATAACTCCCCAACTGAACTTTTAAGCAGTTTTTCGATTGTACATTTTTAATGAATATTTTCGTATTTTTTTATTTTTATTTATTTATTTATTTATACTTAAGGAGTACCAACAGCTGCAAAAACATGAGCATGATGATTTTTAAATAAATTACTAAGGTCATGGGTTATTGGGTTGAATGGTGGGTGGTCTGGAAAATGGGTTATGGGAGGAGACTAGCGGACACCTGCCGTGACAAAAAGTCTCAAAATTGTGAAAAAGCAGGCGGTGACTCGCCAACTCGCTAAGTGGGCCCCACAAACAGTCTCACGCACAGTGCGACAATGGAGCAACACGTCTGAGCGGCTGTAAGGTTGTCGAGAGGTGAATCTGCGGTGCGCCAGCCGGTAATCCGTTCGAGGGCCGCCGGCGTATGACATTTTACACTTCCAACCTGGAGCATAGGTTCTGCGCTTGCGACTCCACTCTGGCCGGCCGGTTAAGGCAAGCACAGAGGCGACGGCCAGATCACCATCATCAGGGCCCGCCCTCTGGAGTTTAGTGGTCCGCGGTGTCGCCACTCACCGTCAGCTCGCCACAAGCTGCCCCCGCGGGCTTATTATTATTATTATAAATGTTCAAATAGTATAATACATTTTTGATATAAGGTTTAATGGATATAATGTATATTGGATATAAGTATTAATGGTATAATGTTTTGTAGGTTTTTCACACACCCGTTAATTATTTTAACCTAACCTAAACCTAACCTAACCGCCAGCGTGTCGACGTCCGGTGCCTATTTCCGCTCTAAGGGACACAAGCTAACCCAACCTACAAATAATACCATTGTTACAATTACTTGTCGTTTTTTTACTGCGGGGGGCTTCGCCCCCCGAGACCCCCTTTTTGTGGCTGCCCTAACCTCATATTCCATATTATAATCCTTATACGAAAATATACTATGTGTTACCAGGTTATCAGTGGCTATTATACTGTTGTGTGTCAGTGGTTACTCGTCGTCGTACCTACACCAACCTACCTTAGAGTAAAATAGGTAAGAAATAATAGTAGGAAGTATTCCAGATTATGCCAATAGTACATTATACCAACTGAGTTTTATATCGAACAAAGTTATATCCCATGTATGTTATACGTTATGCCTGTTAGATTAATAGTTGTTATATTACAAGTTCATTATCCACTCACTTGCTTTCGGATTTTAAAAAAGGTAGCCTAAATTGTTTTCAATTTTTCTTTATCAAAGAAGTCCATACTTCACTTGGCAACCACAGTTGCCACCATCAGTTTAGGGGTGCGCGAAATTGGCAACTGTGGTTGCTACAAGCAAGTGAGTGGTTATATATCTGTCGATAATTATATTACATGAGAATATATCAAATGTTGTTATATCAAAAGTGCATTATATCCTTTAATTGTTATATCCAGTGAAAATATATCAAAAGCTTTTATATTCGATCGTTACGCACCCGTTACAGAGTAAGCAGGTAAAATTTGTCTTTATCTGTTACTTATTAGATCATAGTTTGTTTAGTTTTAGGAATAAGTTTAAATAACACTGTATAGCATCAAACGTGTGCCAAGCACAGTACAAAGTGAAACTTACTATTATTTGTCTTTGAACGAGCGAGCCAAGTGAAAAATGTTTCCGCTTCAGTTTGGGATAAACATTCTTTCGTATGTTCGGCCTCTGTCCTGCTGTTCTCTTCTACAGGTCGCATTTCTAAACAGATTATCGTGAAATTTTGTACGCAGGTTTAATAATCGTAATATATATTTATATGTCGGATCAGTTCTTTGAAATAAAATAAAATAAATGAAATAAAGTTATGTTCGCGAGTTCTGCAGTTCACTGAGTCACTAGTATTAATTCAATAATTAATACTACACAGGGGTACACAGGGTCGAACACAGGAGTTGTATAGACAGAGTTATTTATCGTCAATGCAGTAAAATTTGCTTGGTAAGCTCTGTGGCCAGGGGTGCTAAACAGTATTACACTAGCTCTTAGTGAGCTCCAATGGATTCTGAAAGTTACTGCGAGGTCTGCGGTGTCCCATTTCTGGTTCGATCGGATTAGTTTATAACTTTATTACCTTTGAAGCACTCGCTGTTCGTTAACGATCATTCGAGTTAAGCGAACACCGGAACGTTGGTCATTGTTACTTCTGAGGGGTAATCACGTAAGGTTCCGAACGCGCGTTAGGATAATCCAACTGTCTCTTTTCCATATAAAATTTCACATTTAGATCTACCGAACATGCGTACAATGTGTTACGTGAACGACCATCTGAATCAATATGGCCACTCATGGTAAAACTGTTATTACAATACATACATAGATTCAAGTGTTTATTCCCGAAAAGAGGCAGAGCACACGAAACTGTTATTGTAAAAGGTTTTATTAAATAACTAGATGCCCGCGCAGCTCCGTCCGCTTATTGCAAACAACCGAGGCAGAGCTTCGGGATAAAATATAGACTAGGAGAGCTATTGTAATGATTTATTTCTAAAATTGGAGTTATATAGTTTGGATGATTACACCCTACATAACTACAAACTTACATTTCACAGACAATACCACTTTATCCTACTATTATTAGAAGCTAATTATTAGTATATGTAAATAAATATTAGGGAACAATTATATCCAAATCGAACTAGCCCCACAGTAAGCTCAATAATCCTAAAAGTGAGTATCCACCAATAGCATTGCTGGGCGCGCTCACGCATCGCTTCCTATTGGTGCATTTTTTCCACGCTCACCGCCTCGCAACCAGTCACAGCTCTCGTGGATATACTCACCCTAATGACGCTTTTTCGAAATATTCGCCTATGTGGATGTCAGCTGACACTGGCATTTAGCGGTATATTTTTCGAAACAAACCATTCCTTAAAATTCTGTCAGTGAAACACACTTGACTTGCCGTCGGCATTTACTGTAGAATTATAAACGCCATGTTTTTGTTGTATTCCGACTTACAAATTCGGCTGAATGCCGTGAATACGAAAATTAGTAGAAACCAAATAACACGATTAGGTCCAATTCTGGAAATTCCTGATAGGGATTAATTTAGAGGTATGTAACCTCTCTTCTGAATAGTCTGGGCTATTATTGGACTATATTCTGTTCTTGTTTCAAATCAAATCTAATTGACGTATTACTGAACCTGTACTGGTATGTTTAAGCAACGCGGGTTCCCGTCTCGAAGTGTTTACACGCGTCCGGGTGTCACCTTACGTTCGTAATTTACATTAAAACAGTATTTTTATGCGATAAAGTTACAAACAGGATTTTTCTCATAAACCGAAAATCATAAAAAATAACAACAAAACTGAATTTGTACTTATCAACTTTGTTATTAAAATATGCGGCGTAATTGACAGATATTTTGCTTGCGTTTTCTTAGAACTTTGATTTTTTCATCATTCCAGCGGAATGCAAACCTGAGTATAATTGTTTTTAATTTAAATTCGATACATCCACTCAGAATAAAATGTCTTGACTGATTAGACGAACAACGAAGTAATCCATTATGGGTTCTTTTTTCTTTTTTGAGGCACGGAGCCCAAAAACAGTGGATCACCGAGTTTTTGACACCACGTTCTAATCGTCTATAGCTGCTAAAGCCGGGCCCGTACGCTTATCTACCACCCCAGTGGGATAAAAAGCCGTAAAAGTGTAGTTTCGTATTGCAAGCGTATGCAACGTTTGACACGTTTCTTTTAACCGCTGGCAATCGTGATCTTATACAATATTTATTCAAATGACAAAAAACAAGTCACGTGGTGCAGATGAAGTGGGGCAGAGTTCGGTCTGCAGCGCACTAAATGCATTTTTCATGTAGTGAGGGCAACTTTGCCCGTAGTTGGAGACGGACTTAGGATTGCACACACTGCACACGTGTATTTGCAAATTGAACATCGTATCACAAGGAAATCGCATGTTGGAAATTGTAATGGCGGTAAGTAGTCTCCCTACAAACGTAGCTTGGTCATCATTTTAAAGCGGCATAAAACGTTCTACTAGCTCTTTTTTTCTATTCTAATTAAGCAATAGATACTATTTTCCAGCCTAGGTATTTTGCTACACACACACACACACACACACACACACACACACACACACACACACCCACACACACACACACACGCACACCGTTTAGTCTGGGATGTTGTTTTAAAGACAGCCTTGCGTGTTACGGATCACAGAGCTAATAGTAATATTATACGTCAATCGAGTTTCGAAATAGACCTTTGAACTCCAGATTATTTCGATATCCGAAACGATAGCGGTGTACGATATCCGTAAATAAAACGTACCACGATGCACGGCCCGAACTTTTATAAGCCGCACATAACTTACTTATTTCCAAAGATCAAGCGGGTTTTCGAATATGTGCCTAACTTAAGTGCACTTTATACTACTACCATCTCTCAATTGAAGTCGGAAAGTTTGCTGTATCCAATAACACGGGCCCGATTGAACATTTGCGCAGACAGAAACAGAACGAATAATAAACTGGCACAGCAGGTTAACACTTGAATAAAGTGAGGTAGATATATCTTTGATGCTTCGTAGGTTAAGTTATGGCGTTGTTAGTAAACTAACAAAATATATATATTTTGTTCTTTGTGCAGAAATGAGATTACGCTACCAATGTTTAAACATAACTAAAGAATTAGTCTGGCTTTCTCATTTTGATATCATAAACCCTGGAGTATACTTAATGCACCCGAGTTAATTCACCTGGGGGAATTAAGAACACTAAAAGTATAATTAATTCACCTGTCAAATCCGCAAGATGTTTTAAGGCAACTTAATGCCCCTGAGGTGAATTAGGTTCACTGAGAGTATACTTAATGCACTCGCGCTCAACCAAGGGTGAATTAAGTACACGGACAGTACACCTTATGCACTCGTGTCCAACCTCTGGTGAATTAAGTTAACTGAACATGTACCTTATTCACCCGTGACCTGCTAACGGTGTATTAGGTATACTTTTTTGACAACTTTATTACCCTGGTCGGTTAATTAGGTTATCTTATCGGTGAGTGGATTTTGTTCCCTCTAACGCAGCCGCAGGTCCATTGGGTATACTTCTTATTTCCATGATTGGTGCTTTATTTTTGAGCTAGATTAGAATTTAATTCCCCTGTTTGGTGAATTGGGTTGACTGAAAGTGGACTTTGTGCTCACGAATCCAGCTAAGGGTGCATTAGGTATACACACTTTGTTAACTTTATTCCCCTGTTAGGTGAATTAGGTTGACTGAAAGTGGACTTAGTGCCCTCGAATCCTGCTAAGGGTGCTTTTGGTACACATTTTGTCAACTTTATTCCCCTGTTAGGTGAATTAGGTTGATTGAAAGTGGACTTTGTGCCCTCGAATCCAGCTAAGGGTGCATTAGGTACACATTTGGTCGACTGTATTCCCCTGTCAGGTGAATTGGGTTGACTTTGTGCCCTCGAATCCAGCTAAGGGTGCTTTAAGTATACATTTTGTCAACTTTATTCCCCTGTCAGGTGAATTGGGTTGACTGAAAGTGGACTTTGTGCCCTCGAATCCACCTAAGGGTGCGTTAGGTACACATTCTGTCGACTTTATTCCCCTGTCAGGTGAATTGGGTTGCCTGAAAGTGGACTTTGTGCCCTCGAATCCAGCTAAGGGTGCTATAGGTACACATTTTGTCAACTTTATGCCGCTGTTAGGTGAATTAGGTTGACGTATATTTGTATGAAGAGCCGAGCATCTTAAATCGAGACATATAAATGTACAATAGTACGAAATTAGAATATTATTAAGAGGCAGTGTCTCGTCTGATTTAATAATACTCTTTGTCCATTCTCAGCCAATGTCAAGTGAGACGGTATGCTATGGTAGTTTCTGTGGGAGAAACAGGGACAAGTTTTCTTTTTCGCTCCCGGAAATAAGCATACCGTCCTGCTCTCATTTGATACCCATTGTTAGTGTGTATCTGCAATATTCGCAGTTCTTTCGTGTGTGCGTAAGCTGGCCATTTATAAACACGGAAGTTCATATAGACAACTTATCTACCTCTTTTTATATTACATCATTGGTGAAATACGTAAAGCGTGGCAGGGGACTTGTGTTACTATACGAGAGGAGGCAATTTTATAAAAAAAGGAGCTCAAGTCGTCATCGATCTGGTACCGGTGCTGCAATAAGAAAACATGTAAGGGGTCGATAACAGTGAAGGTACGTTTTATCTGCTCGTCTTCCAGTAGTGCAGAACTTGGATTAGGGGAGTAATGAGAGAGGGAGGTGGCGTAATGAGAACCTTGGGGTAATTATGAACAGTGTGATATATATAAAGATAGTACCTACTTCCAAATGCACTACACAACCCTGCACCGGCTTAACGCGAGCACCAGTTACCTACAAGATGCGTAAGAGACAGTCAGATTGAAAGCCGCACGCATGCGATCATGGTTAAGCGCACAAAATAATTTGAACTACCGATCCCATTTGCCCCGCGGACTGATCTCAATTACGGCAACGAATAAATAGGAACGGTATAGTTTCTGTTCACGTCCAAATTACATATGATAACGTTTTTTTTAAGAAATTTTATCACGGTTATTACTTACGTAGGCAGATAACAAAACTAACAATTCAAAATTTATTCGATTTGTGAAGGTCGTCACGTTCCTAAGCACTTCGTGGCTGCTCACCGCTGAGTGACAGAGCACGGTCACCCATGTCCTTTGTCACAGTGGGCGAGGGCTACTCTCCCTCCACACCTCCGGATTTGCAAAAAAAACTGTAGGGGTAGGACAGACAAGACCATGTGGAGACCGTGGCGTGCTCCAATTAGGGTTTAACAGTCTAAAGATACGGACTACACACCCAATGGCTTGATGGATTTCTCTGTTGGCTCAGTTCGGGTTGCATAGGCCGATTTCACAACACTTCGGGAACTCAAATACCGCGGCCATCCGGATTCCTATTGGACACTGAAAATACGCCTCATTGCTCTCAATAAGATCCATTAAGATCCATAATTGGTAGTTAGAGTTCAGAAAAGTTGACAAAATGTGTACCTAAAGCACCCTTAGCTGGATTCGAGGGCACAAAGTCCACTTTCAGTCAACCCAATTCACCTGACAGGGGAATAAATTCGACAAAATGTGTACCTAATGCACCCTTAGCTGGATTCGAGGGCACAAAGTCCACTTTCAGTCAACCCAATTCACCTAACACTGGAATAAAGTCGACCAAATGTGTACTTAATGCACCCTTAGCTAGATGCGAGGGCACAAAGTCCACTTTCAGTCAACTCAATTCACCTGACAGGGGAATAAAGTCGACAAAATGTGTACCTAATGCACCCTTAGCTGGATTCGAGTGCACAAAGTCCACTTTCAGTCAACCCTATTCACCAAACAGGGGAATTAAATTCTAATCTAGCTCAAAAATAAAGCACCAATCAGGGAAGTTAGTTAGTTATACTGGGCTTTTTTCCGCAAGTCGACATCCATTGTGCCTATTTTGCGTGAAATGGTGGGGTAGCGCTACTCTAACCACCCCAGCTCCTCTACAAAGTTGGTGAGTGCCTTTGTGTTCCTGACTGCGTTCCGTAGTGTGTCTGGAGACCCTAGGTGCTTTTTCCTGTATACTTCTACCTGCTTGCAGTCCAGTAGAATATGTTTGGTTGTTTCCTCCGCCTCCATGCAGGCTCTGCACATGGGGCTGTCTGTGATACCCATGTTGTACAGGTGTCTGTTCAGGGTGTTATGTCCTGTTATTATTCCTACTATCTTGCGTAGTTGGTTTCTGTGTGTCCTCAGTAGTGCGGTTGTGAGTTTGTTGTCGCGTTTTGACAGAATCTCTTTGGTCTGTCTGCATGTGTCTATATCCTCCCAATATCTCTGGTGTAGGTCTTTGGTGTATAGGTCAAGTTGATTGTATATGTAGCTTTGTGGCAGGGGTAAGATTGGTTCCGGTCCGTATGCCGCCGTTTCTGAGCCTTTCCTGGCCAGTTCGTCCGCTGCATCGTTTCCTCTTGAGCCACTATGCCCCTTGATCCATTGTATGGTAACGTTGTTTTTGTCTGCGCACACCTCTGTTAAGTTTTGGTGGCATTCGTATATCAAGCTAGATGTGATGTTATCACTGTTCAGTGCTTGTAGTACCGATTTACTGTCTGAGAGTATCCGTATGTTTGTGTTCTCAACTTGTCGTCTCTTTATGGCATTGCAGGCTTCAATTATCCCTACGCATTCAGCCTGGAATACCGTGTTTTGTTCACCCAGTGGTTTGGATATGTGTATGTTTAAGTCCTCTGAGAACACTCCACATCCCGTTCCCGTATTTGTTTTCGAACCATCTGTGAAGATTCTGAGGTCTGTTTGGTTTAGCCCCTCCCTCGAGTCTTCTGTTAGTACTATGCCGTAGTCTTTCTTGAAGACTGCAGTTCTCGGTATTTTATCGATTGGAGCCTCCATAATAGGGAGGCTTGTGATCAGTCTGTTGTGGTTCTTCGTGTGTGGTGTGTTTAGTTTTGTCCATAGGTTGAGGTTTTTTAGGCGTATTGCCGTCGCAGCCGCTTCCTTTTGTATGTGCATGTGTAAAGGTAGGAGTCCTAGGCCAATCAGGGAAATAAAAAGTATACCCAATGGACCTGCGGCTGCGTTGGAGGGCACAAAATCCACTCACAGATAAGATAACCTAATTTACCGACCAGGGGAATAAAGTTGTCAAAAAAGTATACCTAATACACGGTTAGCAGGTCACGGGTGAATAAGGTACACATTCAGTTAACTTAATTCACCAGAGGTTGGACACGACTGCATAAGGTGTACTGACCGTATACCTTTAGTGAACCTAATTCACCTAGGTGAATTAAGGGTGAATTAGGGGAACTAAAAAGTACACTCAACTTCAGATTTTCTGAGGAGAATTAAGTTCTCTTTTAGTGTTCTTAATTCCCCCAGGTGAATTAACTCGGGTGCATTAAGTATACTCCAGGTCATAAACGTCAATTAAACAAATTTTGGTTAAAATGCCGTTTAAATTCGTCTGTTCTTAGCTCTGTCACCTTGACATTTATGTTTGTGAGAAAGGGACTAACACGATTTAGTAAACAGGTGTATATTTTTTATGAAAAAGTGTAAAAATTTACATTACAATTCAAGAATATAAGTATTTTCTTTTCCAAAACGTTAAAATGTTACCTACATTAATATTTGTGATGTGGATGTACTTATATTTTATTCATCATTGACTTAAATTAATCTTAAAAGGTATTTACTAGTTACTGATATATGCGACAATTACGGAGTACATAGCATTGACTAATTAGGGATTACATAGCGTAATTATTTTTAATTGCGATTCTACTTTGTGATACTATTAATTTTTATTTTTCATATTAAAGTTATATATTTTTACACTAATAGTAGTAATAACAAAGTTACGTTCAATCACGCCTCAGGGTAGGCACTTGCTGCGATCTTGCCGAACCTATATCTTCATTCACTATACTACCTTCATCTGAGATGTTGTCAGCTTCTAAATAATTGTGTCACTATTCTAACACACATTCTATTTATATCCAAGTGTTTGATACCAATCGCTTGAGCTCTGTTCATCTAACAGTCGGCGGTGCATGCTAGTCAGATACACAAATATATAGCCAGGTATAAACGGCCCCATTCAGCTTGTGTAGTAGGAACTGTAGGGTGTAACGATGCTGAAGATACTCGTAGACGTCTATAAATCTTGTATGGTTTAGCCGGCCGTGAATATTGCCTTGGCTTCACCTCATTCGCATTAAGGCAGTGTATTCGAGCAAATAAGCAATATGAAATTACGCAATTATCTAAGGGGTCGATTTGAAACGATACACTTTGATTACCATTTCATTACAATGCGGTGCAAAAAGAGGCACTGCAGTCGTGCGGTAAGGCAAGCGTCCTTCAAATAGGAGGAAATAAGTTGGTTTTTTTTCAAAAAACTTATGTCCGAAATATCATTTGTTAATCAAATCGACCTAATCCCAAACTAAGCAAAGCTTGTACTATGGGTACTAGACGACGATAAACATATTTAAATAGATAAATAAATACTTAAATACATATAAAATATCCCTGACTCAGGAACAAATATTCGTCACACAAATAAATGCCCTTACCGCCGGGTTTCGAACCCGGGACCTCTTGCTTCGTAGGCAGGGTCACTACCAACTAGGCTAAAGCGTTCGTCAATAAAATCGCTCGGTGAAGAAAATGATCGCGAGGAAACCGGTATTATCCCAATAGGGTCTTGTTTTTTTCAGATGGCAGTCTCTCTCGTAAAACAAGTGCATGTACGCCAAATCTTGGGCTTGCTCGTAGGTCCCAAAGTGGACCCCGGGCTCTTTAACCGAAAAAATCTATTGATCTATTTTATCATATGAATTCCTTTTATAGGCTTTGTATTACTATGTAAGACTTATATCATGGTTTTTGGGGCTGTTGGTACTCCTTAAGTATCATTAAATAAATAAAAAAAAAACGCAAGGAGGATGACCAATGCGTTGCGTTGCGTTGCATATTTAATCGCCTTAAAGTTATCGAAGATACCTACTATTTATTCTGCCACGCGTAGGACATTTTACGGATTCACAAAGTGAGGGTACTTTGAAATTGTGTGAAACATTTTAATCAAGCCCAACGTTTTCGAGATTCCTTGTTGTCAGCAATATTGCCGGCGACCTATTCTCACAAGTCACGTGCGGAGTTCATACCCATTCGGGCAAGGTGGCGAAATAACCGGATCCCCCCTACATCAACAACGAAGAAAATTGTTTTTATAGATTCGATATGCCTCAATTTCAATTGGACTCGGATCTGTTTTCCATATTCGGCGCGGTACGGGAACGGAATCAATTTGCTTTTGAATGAGGCGGAGTCTCGCCTCATGGATTTTCTAATGTCTATTCATTGATGAATGAATATGCTTTGTTGTGAACTAGTAGTATACCATGGGTCTGCTCGTATTCAATTCCGGGGAAATTAGTAATGTCTAATTTTGTACCAAGTAAATTGGTTTTACGACGTTTAAGAGTAAACACTAAGGTCAAGATAATTGAGAAATAGGTATTTGTAAAATGTATTGCTGTCGCGCCAATCACAAGCCTCCCGTCGCAAAGAGCGATAGAGACAACTGCAGCTTGGACCGAAAATATCAATTAAAATTACATAAATTCAACGTTTCGTAGTCCCCTGATTTCATCTCCAAAACTTGACCTATTTAACTTTTTTTTAACATCAAAGAAAGGCTTTGACCGTGTTCCTATGTTTTCCTTTTTTTAAATAATCTAGTCAAAATTGTTTTCTGGATGTTTGAATACAGCGGAAAATCTGGCATTCTTTTTTGGTTTTTGAAGGTAGGTACCTATCTCTTTTAAGGATACATTTATGAAAAAAAGGAAAACATAGGAACATGTCAATAGTAGCCATAGATTTATGGAAAAAAAAGATTGCTCTACTGCCATTATCCAGGGAGAAAACAGGGGACTACGTTTCTATGGAAAAACGGCCGTTGTGTTTCCTCTTCATTTATGTTGTGTAAGTTTGGTGGCTCACGAAGATGACGCATTGATATGTGGATCGATCATATACTTTTATTTCGTATTAAAATTTGATAGAAGCAACTTTGGCGCGCACTATTTGTTTCCTAATTTATATGTATATGTATATGGTATTTAAACTGTAGGAATTTTGTAACTTGTCAATAGAAGGGTGTATAATGATATATATAACAACACACGATCTATTTGCACTGTATCACGACGACCAAATATTTTCAATTATAATCAACACAGAATATACCAACAAAAGGATATAATTTCATTATTGACATAAAACATAAAACTAAGGTAACAATTACTAAACATAATGAAAATAAGGACATAATATTCAACGGTATAGTTACTTTCAACATACTTTAGTGAATTACATTACCTAAACGATTTATGGCCGTACCTACTCATAGATTTAACAAACTTATTTTAGGTAAAATGCCTTTAAAATTTGTTGTTTTTTTTATCTGTGACTTTGACATATGCGTTCGTAAGAAAGGGACAAACCACATTATATTTATAAGAGGCATTTAAATTTTTATGAATAGGTAAGTGAAAGTAGGTATTAGTGCTTCTCCTAAAAAAAGTGTACATACAGACCAACCACTGTTCTCCAGCATATTAATGTAGGTACCGATTCGTGACCAGAATCGCTGGAGCGACGTCTTAAATATAAGAATCCGAATAAAAACACGAAATTATTATTCATTATAATTATGAAAGGTATTTTCCTCCGACGTGCTCGTCAATTGTCAATTGGTTTTGAGCTGTAATTAAAAAGGTATTCCTAATTATCTGTTTTAGTTCGAAAAGTAATAATAAAATAAGAATGATGAAAAAGGTCACTAAGGGGTTCCATTTTATGTAGGTACCGACAATTGGAGTGACTTTGAAGTCAGGGGTGACTTTGACCGTTGGGAGAGATTTTATGGCGGTTCTAACGCTAAAATATCACATTCATAGATTTCTGTTGGACGGATAACTATATTAGTAGCATATTAATTACTAATTATAATACTGTCTACATATTGCTTATCCAGAACTAGATTAACGAGTTCAACCCCCTAGCTCTATAAACTTAAACTACAAAGTAACCTTACTTCAAACGTTGGAAATTTAACAATTTCAATGCAAACTCCGTTGTTTTAAACATAATATTCTGCACATTATTCTCTACGGCTTTAACGGTAATATTAAACTTCATGAACTGAACTCTAAGAGGAAAAGTATCTAAACAACGTCAAGGCGTGCATAATTCAGAATCAAGATTGAGTAATGAGGGCGCTCAGGAGGTCCATCTGACTTGACGTTTCATATTCAAATGTTATACGCGTTGCACAAACTCGTTCTGACACAGCTCGACGCACGTAACCTATAGACTATGAAATAAGTAACAACTGAGTGATTAAAGAGCTTTTAAATATTCGTTGCATTTTCGAAGCCTCTTAGAGCCGTTGATTTAAATATAATATTCATCACTTTCTACAGCTGCCAGGATTATACCTACCAGAGACTGCAGCATTTATAATGTAATGAGCAGGGCAATAAAACTACTAGATTTAACTTTTTAATTGTAAAGTAACTGAATACCATACCTAATAACTTTATCGGCAGTCTATAAAAGACTGCCGGTAATAGCAAGGATAATAATTATCCTTTAGTACCTATACCTATGTAGGTAAATTCGATCTCTTAACCCCTGCATTACCATCCATCCATGTATACATAATGTCCAGAATTACCTCTATACAAAACCTCTATATAAACCATGAATAAAACTTAGTTAGCCCTAGAGACTAAATAATCTATTATGCATAAAGAAAACCGTGTACAGATGTATAATTTTTAGTTAAAAAAAATTTTTTTTTCGGTTGACTGTACTTTTTTCATACTTCATACTAGTGTAAATACTTACTGGGTGAAAAAAAATGCACATAGTTAAGGCCTTAATCCAATCTACGCTTTAACTTTTTAGTAACGACAATTACCCATGTAAAATGTATGGGTAATTGTCGTTACTAAAATGAGAAAAGTTAAAGCGTTGATTAGATTAAGGCCTTAACTATGTGCAATTTTTTTGATTTTCACCCTCTACTGGATTTAATTTAACATGCGAAATGTGCAATTTAAATAATATCTAGCAAATAAATGAAGTATACGAGTCAATCTTTAAATAGGCAATGTCGTTACTTTTATTTCGCTATGAAATTCTGGTTTTATTGAAGGGACATTTTAGGTTCTTATATATTACAACTTACAGTATATAAAAGTAATAAACGTTAGTGTCATTCATCAGACTGAAAGGAATTTAATAAAGATATTCCCACGGTAATAAAGTGTCTTTACAACACGCCGTGCGAGGAACACAATATCCTACAATGTACTTACTAATAGCTCCTTCCAGACCCCGTATCATGGTCGGCCTTATCACACGATAAGTCACGATAAGTCCGTCACTGGCTGACACCGTTCGATAGAACGAGAAGACGCTCCTATCTTGTCACTTATCGCGTGATAAGGCCGACCATGATACGGGGTCTGATAACATTAGACTCTAGAATATCAAAGAGGCAGTGGTTCTAAACAATCTATGAAGTTTATATCATTCAACGAGCGAGCGAAGTGAACAAAGTTCTCAATTTCTAAATTAATTTTGTATTAAGCAGTAACGCTGCTAACGAACTAGACAATGGCTAAAACAGATTGTTCCGATAGCTCAGTTGGTTAGTAGCGACGGGCCACGAATGCCTGTGGTTGCAGGTTCGAATCAGGCTCGTAGCATTAAATTTTTCAATTTTGCCTTTAATTTAAAATTCTCCATTTCTGCTTGAGCCAAAATTCTTTCGTATGTCCGGACCGGTTGTCCGGTTGTTCTCCTCCACAGATCGCATTTCTCAGCTGATTTTAGTTAAATATTGTGAGCAGGTTCGATAATTATATAGATTTTTTTGATGAGTCAGTTTTACAAATTAAAAACGATGCAAAAAAGACAGGCTTTCGAGTTCTACAGCTCACTGAGCTAGTCATATAACTTGGCTTTTATTTTAAAAGTAATCTGTTTTTGATTATTTCATTCAATAAGAATAAATTTATGAAAAATAACGTACAGGTTTTATATAGGTACACATGAATATCCGGCAGGACCCGAACTAGGTTGAGCCTGTATCTCGGGACCTAGCAGTACGCTATACAAATGAAATAAATTTGTATATAAAGTTAAGTGGGAAGTATAAGAAGGGGTAGGTAGTGGTAGGTTGTTAAGTTTGTTAGCTGGGATTGAGAAGGGATGCAGGGAAGCAGCGGGATGGGGTGAGTACATTGTATTCGCACAAGGTTTAAACAGTAATAAAAATATATGTTATATATTAAGAATACAATAATGAAGCCTATTACGCTACAAATATTGACGAATGTCGACTCCTGGGCTGCAAAAGCGGCTCACCCCGCCGATCACCCGTCACGAAACTAGACCTCTACCTACGCTTAGTAACTACGCATTGCAGTTTCTAGATATATATGTGGGTGAGCGTTGAGGTGAGCTTAAAACAAGTTACAGAATAGGAGGGCTGGGCGTAGCTAGCCCTCGGGTCCGTCTTTGACGCTATGCCGTCGCGCCAAAGAGTATCGAGAAAACAGCTAGCTAGAGCGATTGGCTCCCAACACCTCTGGGGTCTGATGCAGTTGAATCAGTATATAAATGCGACCGGTTAACGTGAATACGACAATTTATATAATACAAAGCTACTAATAATCGATACTCCAAGAAGTATACCCGGACTAGCTTCCGCCCGCAACTTGCGTAGACTCGCACAGTGATTCGTCTAGAACAAGCTACCTGGACAAAAATATTTTATTGTTTTTTTCAAATCTAGTGCTTATATTTACTCACTTTATGATTATATCTTGAAGGAAAAATATAATTGAAGCATGTTATTTTATAATATAATGGTATATTTGAAATAAAATGGTTTCTGTTGATAAAACAATATTTATTTTCTTAAATTAATACAAAAAATATGTAAATAGCAAATATAAAAATACAAAAAACAAATATAAAAACAGAAAAAAAAAATTACACATCTATTATAATTAAATCGCCTATATTATACAGTAATCCTTAACTATTTAATCTAACAAGTAATTAAATATACCACGTTCATTTAAAATAATCCACTAGCCTAATTGGAATTGTGTAAAGGTCTTAAAACAACTTAATACCTAAATTATCTAATCACCTAGTCATTATCGCTAAATTCGTCATTTGATGAATCATCTACAACATAGTCATTGCTGTCTATAGTCTCTAAAGACCCAGTATTTTCACAGGTATTTGCGTAAGATGGCAGGAATACATCTAGTACTTCGGAAGGGAGATTCCCCGTCATTTTTCTAGTAATATCCCTGAAGCTGTTAATTACAGGATCGGATGTAATCAGCAACATATTAAGCAAGTCTCTATTCGTGGCAATACGTGATCGCTTTCGAGTGTTATTCTCTCGAAATCTCCTGCAGTCTTTGTTACGAGCTTCCTGGGCTTCTTCAGAGAGCTGTCCGATTGGCAGGAGAGCCGATTGTATAACCTCGGCACCATGCACTAGAATTTTGTGCACAGTTGCAGGCATGTAATACCACGAATACAGACTCAAATAAAGTTGCCTTGTATCCTTTGCTAAATCACTGAACTTTTGTATGTTAATATCATACTCAGATGACAAAACCCTGAGTATGATATCAAACTTTTTTAAAAGGTTCACGTCCAATCCTGTAATCTCCGCACTTTGTTCGGGATTCCTGAAAAATCGACGAGCTGTATTTCCATCATTGGAGTTTCCATATCCTGGCTTTGGTTTGTCTATAATCAAACCCAGTTCTTGCTTAAATCGGTTTTGAAAGACTAAATCTCCCCTCATCCAATCACTGTGGTTTTTGAGAAAACGCTCCTTGCATTTTCCACTTCTAGTCCACCTTTCCATTAAATTTGAAGAAAATCTGCTAATAGTATTCTTCGTTTCTCTCATTGATGCCTCAGTTATCCCAGAAATATCGTATCTTGAACACAAACATCGATAAAGCATAGTGAGTTGGTCACTTTTACTATGTTTCAGCCATTCTTCGAAGAGCTCTATCTTTGCAATAGAGTAGTAGTCTGAAAATTAAAAAAAAAAATAGTTGTACAAAAGTGTGCAGTCTAAAAGTGGTATTTATAGAAACTGCATAGTCACAGCTACGATATATATAAATTTCAGACCCGGGGCAGACCGGGGCAAGTAACTTTTTCTTTAATAAATGTAAAAGTTCTTAAGAAAAATGATAAGTTTACGATTCCGGATAGTTGGTACAACCATAAACAGAGTTAGGTATTAAGAATTACATAAAAAAATATAGTACTGACCTTTATCTTGGCAATCCATCACTAATTTATGATAGGCACAATAGTAGAAAATAAAATTATATGGTGTCGCGACAAGAGCAAAATATGCAATGATTTACTGTACTTACCCCTTTCTTCTTAAATAGGAACTTATTTACGGGTTATTAGTTAACGATGGCGAAACAAATTTGGTTAATTTATAATGACTGGGATGTTGTTAATCACTTCCCATTATCACTTATCTGTATTTCCGTAATGACTTTTGGCCAGCTAGCTTGTTCTAGGCGAATCACTGTGACTCGGGACAAAAACTATCCTATATTTTAATCCAGGCTATAAACTATCTTCGTGCAAAATTTCATTCAAATCGGTTCAGCCGTTTAAGCGTGATTGAGTAACAAACAACAAAACATCCAAACATCTAAACTTTCGCATTTATAATATTAGTAGGATTAGACGAAATAGCTGCCACGCACTTGCACTGCACTAATGATGCCAGGCGACGTAATGCGGTTTCATGCATCAGTTCCTTTTCCAGCTAGCACCTTTGTAATGTACGTTTATCTTAAGCTAAATTCCAATTAAGCCATTTCCGCCACGCATTAACCCTACGCCGTGTAGTCCTAAGCTGTTTAAGGTAGCATCTTTTAGGTACGGAACCCTAAAAAACTAGCTAACAACTAATTAAATAAATGACCTTCATTCTGCAAGAAGGCCACCAGGGCACTTTTTCAATCTACCAGCGTTTCTGCTGACCACTGTCAAGAAAAAACGCCGAAACAAACTCGACAGTCACATATTTTTTCAGTTCAATTATTGGCCAGTAGTAGTCTACCTATATTTGTTAAAGCAATGACCCGTAATTTCAGTGTCCGAGAGGCAACCAGCCCAAGTTGGCTCAGTTTGGGTTACATAGGATGGTTCTATAACACTTCGGGAGCTCTAATACCGCGAGCCATCTGGTTGCCTTTTGGACACTGCAACTACGCGTCATTGCTCTGAATGTATACCGTCCTCCCCCTGTTATATCTATTGCTAGTCAGTTTTAATTATGAACGTAATCTCAGTCTACAGGGCAATCTAACACTTATATTTCACATATCGTACACTCGCTTTCACTCGCTCCGAGCTGACGTGTCAGACCGATGCGCGCGACACACTGAAATCAAACTAAAATGTGAATTGTAGGTATCAGACAGACCGCCAGAGGTAGTTATTCCCTGAACGAATCAAATTGCCCCTGATTGGCCTAAAAGTCCTTCTATAATCAATGTATACGTATGTAGGAGTCCAGTGCAAGTGTATGAGAGATTGCAGCCGTATTCTGACTAGTTTTTTTTTTTTTACCGAGAAGCACTAATGTCGCCAAGATTTACTTACTTGTCGGATATCGTCAATGTTATATTTGAGGAGCAGAATAATAGTATTGCACACAGCGGCAGTTACAAGGACACACATACATTCGGCCGCGCGTTGAGTTGATCTATCTATCACAGATTATTAAAGCGGAAATAACATTAAGTCGGTCACCGCATGCAACGTGTGGTGACCGCAACAGTATAAAGGGCCAAATTAGTCAGCCGTATTCGTTAACCAACGGCTGAAATAGCCTATTATTGTGACCGCATTACACCGATAGACTAATGCGAAGACGACAGGCGTTGACCTAAGTAGGTTGAAGCAAGTTCGGCGACCGCATTAGGCGAACGAAGCAGTTTAATCGCCGGCTTTAGATACAATTATTACCATGAACATACTTTTTTTATACGTCCCACTGTTGGGCACACGACAAGACCACCCCATGGACGAGTTTTTCATATCAAAGTCTAAAACGATTTATTAAATCACTCAGCGTGGTTCGCTATTCAGTATTCAAATATCAATCATGTATATATGAAATATATCGTCTATTTTGTATTTTCCATAGAAATTTGGGTGAGGACCAAATTCTTGGCCAGTAGTTAGCCTAGTTAATTGGTAGTAGTTAAAAAGATCCATTGTGACACGAAAATTAGCCATACAATTCTATGGTTAATTTTCGTGTCAAAACGGAACTTTTTAACTACTACCAATTAACCACGCTAACTACTGGCCAAGAATTTGGTCCTTACCCATTTTATACGTAGGTAAAATAGGAAGGAAAGCGTTATTTTGTTCCAGGTTTAAAGTGCACTTAAAACGAGTATTTTTTATAGGACTGTGCCTGATTACGGAACAGGGTTTTGACGTGTTGATATTAAATACGTCCTCTAGATCTCTTTTGCTTTAGCGCTTAACTAGGCGTGTTTGGGGGTTATAACGATGAAAATCGAAGATCACTGTTCAACTATCCTCATCTCTTTTGCACTTGCATCATTTGAGTGATAGAGACACTTACCTATATATCAACTTTGATCTCCAAGCGTTCGCGATAGAAAATCGAATCGGGAAGTTCGTATGGTAAGTGCGACAGAGACAGAGAGATCTGAACTTCGAAATTCGATTTGTGTGGGTATAGCTCTGATGCGATGTCAACCAACAATCTTTGAATTTTCAGATTCAAAATAGAGGCTCTATAAAGAGAAGAGCGCGAACCAATAAACATCACGTGGTGCACAGCGCACCGTGCTCAAATAAAAAGGCATCATATTTGCCAGCTGACGATTAATGGCTCTATATCTTTTAAAAACAAACATCCATTATCTCTGGAATACAGAATTTTACATTTTAGAGAATTTAAAAGCACTAGCGGCGAGAATTAGACACTTTTATGAGGTTTTTATTTTTTGCAATTTTATGACGCATTATTCATTCGCTTTTAAAACAGATTCTATTCATTTATTATTATATGATTGCGGGATTTATTGCAGTCTATTGTTTAAAAATGTATATTTGTATTAAAAAAGAATAGAAGAGACGCTGTCACGTTGATTACATTAAAATACATTTTTATAAATAACTAGATTTGTTTACTACTACTCTGTTAGAATTCAATTTCTCAATACATTACAAACATGGCGTCCAAAATCCGAATAACCCTACGGAATTAGGCATAGCATTTAAATTGAAATACTGGCAGTGATAATTTAATTTTGGGGGCCGAGCCCCGGGCGGCAACTAGCTCTGCCAATGCCTGCCAACCGGAAAATTCACTTAGCTACCTTAATAGACACCGACTAGAATTATTTTTCAATTCCGCGCCCCGAAAGTTGGAAAAGTTATCCGACAAAATTAAAAACACCAATAATATTAGACCCGTCAAAATTTAATCGCGAAAAGCGGAATCGGAATTTGTACGGCAGTGAAAATTGTTGAGCGGCTCTCTATGTTTTATTGGTTATCCCTTTTCCTACTGTATATATTTATAATGTTACTAGCTTCTGCCCGCGACTCCGTTCGCGTGGAACTCGTTTATATCGTAGCTCCATACAAACTTTTACCCCCTATTTCATCTCCTTGGGGGATGATTGCCGGGATAAAAACTGTCCTTCCCCGGGACTCAAACATCTGTACTAAATTTCATCTCAATCGGTTCAGCGGTTTAAGCGTGAACAGGTAACATACAGACAGACAGACAAACACGCTTTCGCATTTTTAATATTAAGTATGGATATACCTTAAGGCAATTTTAGCCGCAAAGTTTTATACAATATAAATACTATTGGATTAGGCAGCGGGCAATAAAAACAAATATAAAAAATTGCTAGATTATTTCTGTTTACTACCTTTTTTATTATTGGATTACAACTCATGTATCCATAGTGTTTATTTAAATTTGAAAATTTCACCTCTATAACTAAAATAACCCTTTATCTCATCTCTATTAATGAAGAAGGTTTCATATATAAATGAGACAGATATTTATTTATACCTGAATATCTGAGACACTGGATAGTTGGAATAACTCTATAAGCGAGACAAATTTGCCGGTCCCTTGAAGTACCAGCTATCCAAGTTTCACTGTACTATTGGTTTAGGTACCGGAGATATAAAATAAATAAACGATACTTAAAAGTAGGTAACTTTTTGAAACTCAGTTGACGGACAATCATACAGAAATCGACCCATTTCCAAACAAAGCTATGTTTGTTACATATAGATGGATATTTGTGTAAGCGGTAGCAGGGTCTTTGTCGGAGATTCTTAGCACACCAAGAAACACAATATATGGATGGTCATATGATAGAATACAGACATAATTATAAAATAAATGATAACAGGATTACGCAGAAGCATTCAAGATTTAGACAACACATAGTCTGGCTCACACAGATATTATGTTACTTTAACCTTACCGAAACTCAAACCAACGCCCTGTTTGCTTGCAGAGGGAGATAGGTACACGAACGAACTTCGTTCTTGGTAACGTGCTAATGACACAAATATGTTAAAAAAAATTGTTTAAAAAAAACAATCGTATTGAGAACCGCCTCCTTTTTTTGAAGTTGGTTAAAAAAGATTGACATCAAATACTAAAAGGGAAACTCCATAGAACGGATTAAAAATTAACTATTTGTGTCTAAATAGTGTACAATTATGTTATGATACATAGGTATTGGTTCATGGCGAAAATGAAAGGAAAACAATATCTAATCATTTTCCTGGAAAGATTTAATGAGAAAATGTGCCGACAACACACTTCGTTGTTGCCGTCTTATTAGTGTTTTACGTTAAATCGTGTCTTGTTTTCAAAGGGAAGTTATAGGTACGTCAAATATTCTATTATACTCGTATTTCCCTTTGTATTATATTTTAGTCTGATATATTCTAACAATAAGAGCCAGCGTAGTCGAGCGGCAAGATACGCGGCTTTAAATCCGGGGGTCGTGGGTATGAATTCCGGCTCGTGCCATTGGGTTTTAAAAGTAAACATACGTACTTACCAAATATCATTTAATCTAAAATTTAAAATATATGGGAACCGGTCTAATGTGATGGCATTTTGGACGAGCTTAGGAGTAAGATCGTAATATATATAGCGTGTGTTCCATATAAAACAAAAAATTAAGTAACGTAAGATATAAATGGTATTTCAGTTTAATTAGAAAAATAGAACCTAGTAACAGGGGTGCCCCTGTAGCCGAGCAGTAATTAATGCAAGCGACTTTTAATGGAGGTCGTGGGTTCGAACCCCATATACCATTACCATGTACCGTTAGATTTTGTCAAATATCATTTTGATCTTTAACAGTGGCTTTTCAGGGAAGGAAAACATCGTGAAGAGACCAGTCTAATCGCAATAAGGTCTAGTTTACTCTGGGTTGGAAGGTCAGATGGTAGTTGGGTTGGGAATAACCAAGCAATGTCCATCTTGCTCTCGCGCAACACACGCGCTTCGTCCAGTAGACGCGGCAAGTGCCACCAATCTTGCTGCTTGCGATGAGTTAGGGCCCATTTACACATTGATTATATAAGTGAAAGTCCATACAAAAGCTACATGCACTTGCAGCAAGTGTAACAACTAACACTAACCACTAATCAATGTATAAACAGCCCATTAGGCGCTTTTGGTTCGCGTTAATTTTGAGTTTCTCGTAGAACAGACTGATGTTGTGGATATTCGATGATCCGAATGATCAGATGGATCATTTTGAAACTTATTAGAGGCTTACTTTGGTGAAAAATCAGGTGTCGCTGACGTGAAAGTAATATTACATTTTTAAGTAATTGTTTTTCTTTTCTTTTTTGTATCGCAATATTATCCTATAATTGATGTCAATGTTTTGGGGGCTTTCATTTTGCATACGCGTCACCGATACAAAGTCACATTATCGAAAAAATTACAAGCCAAAACTCGCTGGGGGGAGATTCACTTAGCTTATCCTGGCATGGCCTTTCAGTGACGTAAAATGTTAACGTGTTACCGATTCATTGCGTACCTACTGAATTAATTTGGATAATAAACTTAAGGATACCAAATTGCGTTAATTAGGGCTACGGGCCGTAACAAATATACGTGCAGTTTGAATGCAGTTGACATGGCCGTCTGTAACGGTCCTTATACTCTCAGCCCTTAAAATATCTGTTTTTCTAAGAAAATCTGTCATATTCTCCTAGGTAACGGGACAGAATTACAACAAGAAATAATTGATCAACCCATTTACTAAGCTACTCAACTACTTAAACTTTCTATTTAACTACTTACACTTTCTACTTTACTAGTAAAGTTCATCGTTATGCTGATACATATTCTAGTCAACTGCACTCACATTGAAATAAACCAGATTTGTTGACCGTTGGCCAAATGTTGTCAATACAGGTAAAACAGTAACGTAACTTAATCCTAGCAATCAGAAATACCAAGCCGTTTCTAGATTAACTAAAAACGGCTTCCGAGCCAGTAAAACAAAAAAACATATTTTGTTTTATAATTTTAAAAATCTAAATTGACAAAATAAATGTATTCAATGATAATGATTGTGGCCGGTAGAGGAGAACCGCTGAACAAACGGACATACGAAAGAATTTTGGCCCAAGCTGAAGTAGAGAACTTCGTTCGCTTTGCTCCCTCGTTCAATTAGGGGTCAATCTTACGCGTATCGAACTGGGTCAATAGTAAACTTAATAAGGCTTGTGTGTTATAAATTACATTTTTATAGCGTTTTGGCTACTGACAAAAGCACTTCTATCCTAATGATAATTATGTTGGTTTCCTAGTTTAGCCAGGATTGCGCCTTTGAAAAATCTTATTATTTTATAATTCATGTCTTTAAACTATACTTATTTATTTATTTAATCTTTTTTGCTCAAAAGAAGAACTTATCTTACAAAAGGTGGACTTATATACCGTAAGCATTCTCTACCAGTCAGCCTTTGAGCAGATATATGAAACAGTAGGATATGCTTGGAGACCTTTGCCAATTAGGCACACCGAACGAAGAGCTTTTATATAAGTAGACAAGATTTTTTACCATTTATACAAACTAATGTTCAAGGGCTATGTAAAAGGATATGCTTGCAATATTACCCGAACACATCAATAAAAACGCGAACGAAACGAGAGTATAAAAATTAATATGAGTACGCGTTTTAAATATCGAGTCAATGTTCTGTTTATCATCCGTACTGTGTTATAGAAGTGTGTGAATAAAAGATGAAGCTGGCCACAGGCGAAATAGAAAAAATGGCTTCGGCCACCAATAAAATATAGCAACTGGCATTTATATTTTACGATTCTGTTTATTGCCTTAACCGATTACGTTACGGTCTGCCGCTCACTGAATCACATAGATCTGTTCAAAGGAGGTTCTTTGACTTTATACATACACATACATACATATATATATGTCGGAGTGTGCGCGTATCCTTGGGATCACGGGCATTGAGAACACAAACTTTACTAAGGACTTCTCTACAGCTTGGTTACAGTCATGTGAAATACTGTGAACTGGCAATTTCGGTTCTCGTATTCCGTCACACCGTTCTCTCTCCACGATACATTCTCCATCCAGGAGAGCGTGCACCTCTTGCCAGGCTTTTCCCTCGATGAAAGCGAACACAACCGTCCGTTTTTCTGTTTCTAGTTCAAATAATAATCGTTATAGCCCTCTGTTGGCGCACGGCGGAACTAGAGCTCTCGAGCTCCCGAGTTTGCCCAGACAAATAATGTCTTGTATTTCAATGATGACATATGTAGATTGACAGTGAAGCACATTACGACCAAAATCACGATGAATGTAATAGTGGGCGCTGAATGAAACTTCTCCTCTCCGACATTATATTATAAAATAATTTTCAACACAATTGCTCGTAACTTACCTCTAATTGTGTCGCTTTTAGGCTCATAATCCTGGATATTAAACACGCGTGTTTTATAACATTACAACACTTGTGTGTTATGGTTATATCCCGATTAAGTCACGTTGGCACCTTGCAGCAAGATGTATGCATGCACACGGTGCATTCTTAAATTAACCGGGTTGTACAGAATGTACAGCTTTTTTTTAATTCTCGGCAAATGGATTCTTACTCGACTAAACAAATTAAATCCTTTTTGTTAATTAATTGACTATTTCTTTTTGGATATGATATAGAAACGTTTAATTTAGTAAAACTATTGATAACATTTTACACTAATTAATAAAAATAACATTTTAAAACGAAATTTTTTATTTTATTTTGTATTGGCTGTTTAGAGATTTCATCTAAGTCTGGCTGAACACATGCGCGTGCACTGCGCAAACTTCACGAAAAAAAAAACTGTTGCGCGCCATTATTAAGATATTTCACAGCACAGATATTTGTGAACATTGCTAATGCGTGTTTGGTTATTAACAAAATTATTGGCTCGTGGTGACTAGAAAAGTGATAAAAAGAATGGACGCCACTGGAAATTCTTGGCGATGTATACAAAATGTGAGTAAAAAGCTGTTGCCATTAATAAGTAAAGAAAATAACTTGGCAGGTCTATAAAATTTTCATCTTAAGAAAAGGATTTTTTCCTCGCAAAATGTGTTGAAAAACGTCGTATGAAACGCGTGAGCTTTGATAATTACATCCTCGGCTCTCTTATCACGCTCACCTGCGGCTCGCGTGATAATTCCGCCTCTGATGTAATTATCAACATACCTCACTTGTATCACAATGTACTATTATGCTATATCTATATATATAAAAGAAGACTTCCTGACTGATTCATCACCGCACAGCCGAAACTACTGGGACTAGAAACTTGAAATTTACACCAGAACTGTCTTTTATGACGTAGGCAAGGGATAAGATGGTATTTTTGGAAATTCCATCCCTAAAGGGGTTAAATAGGGGTGCAAAGTTTGTATGGGAAACACTTTTTTTGAACTAGAGACTTGAAACGTTGTAAAAAGATTACTTATTATAATATAAACAATTACTTCCAGCGTTTTAGAAGTTTCTATCCCTAAGAGGGTTAGAAAGGGGTGCAAGCTTTGGATGAGAAACACTCATTTTTGAGCTGGAGACTTAAAGCGTCGTATAAAGATTTCTTATCAGAATAAATAAAAGTTCTTTCAGCGTTTTGGAAAAATTCCACCCCTAAGGGGAACGGGATTCAAGGTCTACTTATATTATATGGAAACCAAGAAAATGTTAAGTTTAATTAGAGATTTTTAACTTCGGTCTTAGCCTGTATGTTAAAAGACTACAAAACTGATTTCATAGTTTTTTGAAATTCTTTCCCTATAGGGGTTAAAGAGGGTTTAAGGTTTGTATGGAGAGCAAAACATTTTTAAAGTAAGGGATTGGTAACTTCTGTTTAAGACTATTTTAAATTGATTCCATAAGGGGGACACATTCATCCCCTAAATGGGCTAAAAGGAGTTGGATGTTTGTACGGGGAACAAGACAATTTTAAAGTAAGTGATCTGTAACTTCGGTTAAAAACTAGGAAACTAATTACAGCGTTTCTTAAAATTCATCCTCTACGGAGGTTAAAAAGGGTTGGAAGTATGTACATAATCCGACTGCTAGCAGGAAAATAGGTTAGGTTAAGTTAGAACCACGACCCTTACAGAACCGAACAGCTACCAGAAATGTAGGTTAGGTTAGAACTGGGATGCTCCCAGAACCGAAAGGTAGGTAAGTAATAGTAGTAAGTAGGTGCGGATTTTTTTGTAAATTAAAATTAAAATTTTGGTTAATCAGAATAATATTATTCTCTAACACCATTAAATGGGGACGGCGGATGGAGATGGAAAGTTCTACGTCTTTTAGCATTAGATTACGTTTGCTTTCAAAACTATTTTCAGTAATGTTGAGTTGAGTTCTTTAATACATTATGAAAAATATACAATTTAAGCTGAAACGTCTGTTGATGATTTTTAAGATATTTATATGTGTAAAAACAGAGTTTTCAATTTAAACTAATGAATTCATCGCACTGTTACGTTTTACGCTTAATCCCTGAACAGATTTAGATGAAATTTTCTGTACAGAAAATTTGTGACCCTAATTTGAGGATATAGGATAGTTTTTATCTCGGAAATCATCCCTTAACATGGTAGAACTTTGTTAAGGAAAACGGTAATTAAGGTTCCGCCTACAATCATTCAATAGCAATAATTTTTCTAAGACGGTAACAAGTTCTACGCGGACAAAGTCGCGGGCAACAGCTAGTACTTTATAAAGAGGCAAAGTTTGCAAAGGGTATCTCCAAAACTACTCATCCGATTTCAAAATTATTTATCCAGTGTACAAAGAACTTCACTGTAAAGCAGAACTATGCAATGAAAATAAGCTACTTTGTATATATTATTGTGTTTCAAGACGTCAATTGTGGTCAATGTGTTTCCAAAGTGGTTCGCGCGCGGACCTTTAAGCCCTGAATGCAAAATGTATGTCTCCGTTTATGGACAACCGGGCGATTGGCGGCGCGCGACGCGGGGTTGTAAACGCTTACGCCTGTTCCTAATTAATCACTCCTATGTCTTTTATGTATGGTATATGTGTATGTAAACACACACATTTTTATCACTTCTCATTCTTGCAAAGTTCGGCTTAGTGCTGGATGTAATCTGCACAAAATGCCACTTTTATACTCTAGGGCACACATTATTTATTTTAAAGACTTAGATAAAAAGGCCTTAAAGCCACACGCAATAATTTATTTGATTTGCTTTAATCCATTCCTCTTCCGTGTTCTCTATCACTATATTAAGATAAACAGATAAAATAGAATACAATTATTATTTGAAATCGTATCGAAGTATTCATTGAATAGGCAGTACGAAAGTACCTAAGTCTAATTAAAATCATGTGTTAAGTTCAACTTTAAAAAATTAAGTGACAGTAATGTGCTACTATTTTATACATTTTTAGAAATATTTGTTATTTTCTTGCAATCGAAGTGAAAAACCGAATGAGACTCGTGCATAAATGAGCCATTTTACCCCTCGACGTAAATTGGATAGTTACGTCGAGGGGTAACATGAGCCACCGAAGCTTCTTTTATGCACTTGTTGTACTTCTTTATTGGGTATTATTAGTTCGCAAATGTCACAACAATATGTTTTTTCTTCTGAAATTCTCTTAAAAAACCAATTTTAAACTTGTATTCTGACAAGTGGCGTATAAGACACTCTGTAGTATTATAGTTTCTTATTACACCGAATAACAGCTCTAATACAGCTATTATACACCTTCCCTTTTGCTTATACTCGTACAGCTGCTATACAGCTCCAATAACACCAAAAGCTGTATAATTTGGGCCCTTTTTGCACTTAAAAGGGCTGTATAAGCGCTTATACAGCCTCTGTACAGCCTTATTAAACAGCTCTTAGTATAAACAATAACCTAAATACAGCTTCTATACAGCTTGTAATGCTACTTGGGTGTGCTCCGCGCGGAACCGTGACGCAGATTGTCTCACTTGTCCATAAACATAAACATATATCATTGCAATATCAATTCACAGGGGCATTGTAAAATTAATTTCATGTGCTTGCCCCGTTTGGGAATACAGTCATGTGAGTGTATATAAGTATCTGTTTACGTAGTTTGGACACGGCGCTCTAAAAATGTTATTCCAAACGGCAAAATGTTTTGATAGATGATGTTAATGCATAGTTAGATGTTTGTTACTCGATCGCATAAAAATGTGAAATGGATTCATATGAAGGTACAGAGATAGTTTATTCTTTGGATTAAAATAAAGAATGCTTTTTATCGAAATTACGAACAATTGCAAATAGAAAAATGCCCATATACAGTACGCCAAATAATCATCTGGTGATAAATAAACTTCGATCTTAATAACAGTCTCACTCGCTCACTTAAATTAAGCACATCATTTGGGTATAATACTAAGCATGATACACAAGTTGGTAATATTAATAGATGCCATTTTTACAATATGTATGCACTTCGAGGTAAAAGTAAGCTACCCTCCGTACTAGTATTACGGCAAGGTATCCCCTTCTCCCTCTTCCCTTACAGTTATTACTTAATAGATTGATGTTCATGAATAGCTTAAATAGGGTAATCTTAGGGTAATTACGTATTAGGATCTAACAATTATGTGAATATGTTGTGTGTGCGTGTGAGTGTCGAGTTGTGGTAAGGTCTAGATTAAATGTGGTTGTGTACTTATGGAACACAAGCGCAACGAGTTTGTACTAAAGAGCAGAGCAGAATGAGCCGGGTCAGAGCAGATAATGTTACGTTACGTTTATTATAAACACGCCAAATGATTTGCTCGCAAACGTTTGCGGCCTTTAAAATCCATAGAGTGCTCGAGGGTTAAATTAGGCTTTGTGTACGAAAAACCACGGGCAAACAAGAGCAGACGGAACGTAAATACAGACCCGCCACTCACGTACCTATTGCACTGTGTCAAATGAACATAGCTGTACAATGGCAATTGATGCTTGTGAATATAATTGCCACGACTTCTCTGTATTTCAATTAAGTGTTTTTTTTTTGTTTTTTCTTGGTAAATAGCAATGTACATAAAATATTAGTGAACATGGAATTTGTAAGGCTATGTGAGTGACAGTCAAAATAATTAATTTAATTATAACGGCAGCGCACGAGCAGTGGCGAGTACTACTACGCGCTGGGCCAGCACGTTCAGAATGCTGTTTGAGCTGTGGTAAAGACGATTCTGTAGCGATGTGCACCGCTTTCTTACGAGTATTATGGGGTCGAAGCTATCGGTGTACGCCTCGGCAAACATTGTCGATGCGCTGCAGTAACGCGGCAGTCCTAACAGCAATCTAAACGCGTGGTTGTACTGCACACGCAGAGCATTGTATGCCCGGTGCGTTAAATTGGACCACAGATTGCACATTAACAATGTTTGACAAAATGCTTTGAAAAGCGTTAGCTGCACTCCATTACTACAGCTTGCAAATCTGCGGGCCAGCATGTTGCAACGAACACACAATGCCCGTACGTTCCCTCTCTATGTCATCGGTATCGTACATACTTTACGTTACCCAGTGGCCTAGGTACTTAAACTTTTGTACTACTTTTAAGGCGGCACCTCAAAGCGTGACGGCGGTAATTTTATATGATTTTTTACTAGCTCTAAATTTAAGTACTTAAGTAATTTTTTGAAGTATGGCCTGGCTGCGGCGGTCAATAGTAAACTTGTCATTAGCTGACAAATTTAGTATTGACCGCCACCGCAGGCCACGCTAGTGTGTTGCAGGCCACGCTGGTGTATTGCAGGCCTTATGGAAATTCATACACTTTCTTTTCAACTTTTTTGCGGTGGTCACAATAACGAGTAACTTCACGAACTATTTGCTACAGTAAGAAATCAAAATCAATTTAAAATCAATTATTCATTCTGCAAATAAACCACAAGGGCACTTTTACATGTCAAACGGTAATTTAGAATAAAATAATGATAATCTTACACAGTAATCATTTAAAATGTAAAGATCTGATAATGGGATCCAGGACCAATGAAGGAAAATCTTCGTTATGTATAGTACATCTTGCGTTTGCTCTCGGAAACGACACATTTGGTGAAACGGAACTATTGATTTTGAGAACCATTGACCCATGAAACTCCTAAATTATACAGGGACTTCATAGGTTTCGATGACATTTCGTTGAGGTAACAACTAATGCTCATCATAATAATAGTAAATTTTGAAAATAGAAAACTGATGTTGATATACCCAGCATGAGAGATCCTTAAGGTATCAACGTTACGGTACATCAAATATTATCAGTTCACATCTAGTGATTTGGTATTATGTGTTGTAACCAACGCTTAACGGATTTGCTCTGTTCGAGTTGCGTAATGGAAAGAAAATCTGAAAATGTGTATACTTTTGTACCTATATATTTTTGTGAGATTACACTATGAATGACACCATAAAAGTGAGAGCTTGCTTTGTAATAGCAGACCGCTTCTGTTCGAGTTGCGTAATGGAAAGAAAATCTGAAAATGTGTATACTTTTGTACTTACATATTTTTGTGAGATTACACCATGAATGACACCATAAAAGTGAGAGCTTGCTTTGTATTTGACTTTGCTACACAAGGCATCCGTGGATATGAATGAATCTTTCAGTGCAGGGAAGTGCGATCGGCAATGCTGGCAACAGTTTTCGAAAAAATATTGGTCATGCTCACAGGTAAAAATACGTTTATAAATCGTCGATGTTTGCTTTCCGAACGCCAGCAACGGTGTTTTCAAAACACGAGAAAAGTTTACGAATACGTATGCGTTGATAAAATTTCTAGATATATTTTCATTTATTCAGATGTACATATGCACATTATTATATACCACGCGTGAAAAACGCCGAAACGAAAACGAAAAAGCTGAAACTTTGTACCGTGCGCAACGATGTATTCAAAAGTTTTTATTTTCCTTTAACGAAATGTCTCGTAAAATAAATTGTTATGCTTTGACAAATACAAGACAACGCTTTAATTTTTTTTTTTTTAAAGAAAATTAGTTAATTACTACATTTAGTCCAAAAATTCTTGTGATATTAAAATAACTAATAATAAACATCAATAATGATTATCAAACTAAAGATACCCAGGACGCGTCCACACGCAGGCAGCTTCTATTCATTAATTTCTATAGCTGTTATTGGCCTTCCATTATGTAATTACTAATATGTGTTAGTTATATCTACGGCTGTTGTTATCCTTAATACCAATAAATAATTATAGTTATAGCGCATACAATTTCAATCACGTCAAAGATATGTAATCTGAGATAAACTCTACGCATTTAATTTTTATTTTTATTAATGGGTTCGCGCGCACGCTTTCACGCTCGCCAAGCTCGTTAGCTTGGCGAGCGTGAAAGCGTGCGCGCTTGTGCTTGTACGCTCTTTCTGACACGTTTGACAGAAAGAGCGCACAAAACAGCTTGAAGTTTGAATGCGTCACAGTGTCTCGAATCGACTTCCGGAACATTAAGCTTATCATTTGCGTATCAAATTATGAAAATTACAACATAATTGTATGTACGTGACTACTCAAGTACCTACATACAATTATGTTGTAATTTACATCTACATGTCAACAGTAGGTAATTACATCGTTTCCTCGGATTGGACCGTAAAGGAAGCTAATTTTCTCTTGTAGGGTGACAATTCACTTTTAGAAGAACCATAGGTACATCCTGTACGATGTACGATTATAAATTAGTATCGAGTAAACTTTCAAAATATATACTTTTAATTAAGTTTTTATGGTCCGATTTCATGTTATGTTCCGGGCGTGTCATATTTATTCGTCTTAATTGGCAGAACGGTATTTTTGTAGGATATTGCTTTTTTGCGTTCTATTTATGTTGAAAGACAGCGACATAATAGTAGGCTATCTTTAGGATACGCCCTGTCCTTCGAAATCAAAGACGAGAGAGACTTCGAAGAGAAATCTCGAACGGCACGCAAATTGGCCCACCTTTACTACTTTTCAGATAGCCTGCTTGTCTGCATTCTATTAAAAATGGTCCAAAATTCCCAGTACAGCTTTTATTTTCCTCTTCAAAATTCAGCATCCAGCCAGTAATCTTCTTCTTGTAAATGCAGTTTACGCACTCGCGGCTTACTGCGCTGCAGCAGGCTTTTGCAGGCGGGTACGTGCGCCGTGTTAGGAATCACGACGCATAGCCTGCTGGAGTCATAAATGTTAGCGGACGAGCTAAATTAAATTTTATAATTTTCTACTCTTTCTTTTCTAGTAGGGAAGAGCTGGACTAAGGTCAATTTAATTGTTAACAGTACTATGGACGTAATTAGGGTGGTATTCCACTTGTCCAAAATCCTTGTCGAATATGTATTTGCGTCTCACATTTTGCTTGAAGACTGAGTGAGACGCAATGCACATTGGACAAAGATCGTGGACGGGTCCATATTGGCTCATATAAACTTGATGTGTCGATTTTTTCTAGTAATACCGCTTTGTAATCATAATCATCACTCTTCATAATTTTTTCTTCCTACCTTTTATGTTCCTAAATTTCTGTAACTATCATCGGAACTCATAACGAACAGTTTTCATAAAATTTTTCTTCATAATGTCATTACTAAGAACAGACTTGAACTCATAATTTGGCTTTTCATAACAGTTTCCTTCATAATGGACATATATCATAATCTTGTTAATCCTAATATCATAACCATGAGCAGGACGCATTAATGAAAAGGTTTGTTTTAAATTTCAACTACCTATTTGATATTGGATAAGCTGTTGACT
The DNA here is from genome assembly GCA_947049275.1 of Epinotia bilunana. Lineage (NCBI taxonomy): Eukaryota > Metazoa > Arthropoda > Insecta > Lepidoptera > Tortricidae > Epinotia > Epinotia bilunana. The sequence continues at coordinate 9,425,792 of OX346267.1, read as the reverse complement.
TCATTCGTATTCGAGTGTATTTAATATTTTTTTGCAAACAAGTTTTTCCGCTCTTTTATAAAAAAAAACCTCGAAGACGAAAGCGCTTCCGTCTTCTAACCGATCCGCGATCCGAGTCGGTTTTGCCACTAAGTCCCTGTTCCCTACTGCCTACTTGAACTTATACACCACTATCTTGGCAATGGTTGATCTCAGAGAAAAGTTCTTTATTATACAAAATTTAGGAATAACTACTAGTATGTATAGAAATAAATATGATATTAAACTATATTGCAAAAAATCGTTATTATATAAAAGTATATAAACATAGATAGTAGTAACAGAGATACTTATGTTGAATAATATTATGAATATAGACAATTAGGAGTTACGATAGTTATTAGCACAAATAATTATGAATAGTGATCATTATGAGATAAATTGTATGAGAAAATTTTTCGGAAATTTAATACTCATACTCATACTTTATTGATAATAAAAAATTACATATCAACATTATACATACGTGTTATGTTATTATTGTGTGTAATAATCGAAGTTGCAATTTTATATGAACTTTGGCGCACCCGCCTAGTATACATTAATTAACTAACTTAATAACTAAAAGCAAATTATAAGCTTCCACAGATATAATTCTGAGTAACATCATGTTTACAAAAGTCTGGAAATGATACGATTTCACACTATACCTACAGAAGTTGGGTCAGCTGAACAGTAAACGAACACAGTTTTGTATCGGGGATTGTTAGCTTCCTATTGAAAATTATATTTTCTCAAACATGCTCGGAAATATATGCGTTAATATCACGAAATGAAGACATGAAGTTTCTTGTTTAAGGCTCCCTACATTACTTCTTGGCCTTACGCCAAGAAGTAATGTATGAAAACCCTAAGTAAAACCATTATTGTCCGCTACGCTAACTTTTTAAATTTGCTTACTAATATTAAACTGACAAAGGAAAAATTACATACTGCCAACCACCACTACTCTGTAAGCATACTTGCGACAAAAAAAAAAAAAACTATGATAGGTACTATACTTATGTGCGGTAAAACATGGTGCACGAACGGCTTCTTTAAATGGCATGTTTAACAAATAAAAAAGGCGGCAAATTACACAATTGTTTTCTGATCTTTCGTTCCGAATGTAATTGTTTTTATTTTAATATTTCCACACATCGTTTGAGAAAAGCACTATACAATCCTCGGCCGGAACAGGGATTGCTGGACGAGTTTGGAGTAGACATGATGGATACAACGAGCAATCCCTTACTTCACGGCCTCTGCAGTAATGTACTATTTTAACAGAGTCAACCTCATTATGAAATAGATCCACACTGGACCTATCATTTAGTTCATTAAATAACTTAATGGTTCCAGGAAATAAACACGAATATTTCTGCGGGAAACAAGGGTCTTCTCCACAGGTATATTAACCGTAAAGTACTAATCTAGTTAATGCGAAAGTAACTGTCTGTCCTTTGTCTTTTCTCGCTTAAACCGCTAAATTGATTTCGATGAAATTTGGTATAGAAACAGTTTGAGACCATGAAAAGATCATGAGATACATTTTATTCCGGAAATCCTCCTTTAAAGGGGTGAAAAAAGGAGTGAAAGTGTCTATAGGAGTGCGATAGTTGAAGCTCCGCCTTTAGAAAGTATACTAGCATATTTGCTGATCAGATTGAAAGTGAAGCGGTATTACGTAACCTACGATCCCTCTACCCCCTGCATGGCTGCGGAGCACACTGCGACTAAACACCAAGGTAGAACACCAAAAAATTTGAAATACCCTAGGCACCTGCAGGCAAACCAGGGAGGCCCTCCCGACAATCAACCCCGGACTTTCAAGGAAGCTAAAACAGCTAAAGAGGCCGGCACTCCGTCTCTTGACAGGAGCCATAACTGGTCATGCACTATTAAACAAACACCTTTCCACCTTAGATATTACAGACAGTTCTCTCCAGTCCAGAGCCTGCACGGAAGGGGAAGAGACAGCCGCCCACGTCATCCTGACGTGCCCTGGGGTGGCAGTATACCGGGCAAAGCACCTCGGAACACCGGGGTCACTACCGGAGGCCGTCGGCAACATAAAGGGTCTGCTAGGCTTCCTGGTGGAACTGGGCTGGCACGAATAATAGTAGTGCCAATACTCACACGCAAAATAGGCGCAGATATGACGTCGAGTTGCGGAAACCCAGCCCGCGTACACCTATAACCTATATATATATATATATACGTAACCGATTGCTTGACCCTGAAGACAAAGTCTTCTCTTTTATATAACTACTCTATGATCTAACCTTTCGGTGATTAACATAACGTCATTAAGCGGCCCACTTATAAAAGTTCAGTTTTTGGTGTTTTTGCGAGAGAACCCTAAAAAATGCCTCGATAGATCTTGGAAAGGCATTTTGTTTCAATTATATGAACATCATCACGGTTGTGCTCAATCGAGCCTGAGATCCGCTTTGGCACCTAACCCCAAGATTTAGCGTAGGCACTAGTTTTTCGAAAGCGACTGCCATCTGACCATCCAACCCAGTGGGAAACCTAAACCTTAGGTAGTGAGATTAGATCGGTGTCCTCGCGATGTTTTCCTTCACCGAAAAGCCACTATTTAATATCAAATGATATTTCGTACATGTTTTTTGAATAAGACCAGTGGTACGGGCCGTGATCCCCAGATAGCAACACGCGTGCCTTGCCGTTCGGCTACAGTGGTTTGGCGGCTCCGATAAATATATCTACACAATACTGCTGAGAACTAGTTTCCCTACGAAATTATTTCGTTCGGTTCCTACTAGAAAATTAGAGCCCTAGTTTAAGTTGTCATGTAAAAATATATGATTTTATTTTACCGTTGTAATTAGGCCACGACATATTTTTGAGAAAGTTGAATGCATCCACATTTTTACACTGGTCCCATTCAAAAGCCCAAAGGCTTCCAATTTGCGAGTTTGGACTATTTTTTTCTTCCTAATGAGGAATGGCTCCCAGTGCTAGAATGCTTTTCTTATGAACTCCGTTGAATTTTGTTCGCAACATTCATTTATTTGACAAGGTAATAAGTTCCAGCTTTTTTTTTTCAAAGTGCAAGATAGACCAAAAAGTTTCTGTAAACTATTTTGTTAAGTATTATTTACAAAAATACATCGAATTCAAGCAAAACATAAAATTATTACCTCTTAACGAAATAAAATATTTTATTAAATATTTTTGTTTCGTGTCAATTTAACGTTTGTTCTCTGCATCGTATCGTTTAAAACGTAAAATGATCTATTTTATTTAAATATTTATACTGATTCAAATAGTTTTATTAAAATAAATGGGTTATAGGAATAAATCAAAAAAAGAAAAAAGGTCAGATATTCGTAGGTATGTGAATTATAATATTAATCTTTAAAACCATAGAGAATAATAAATTGCCTTGTTTTTATTTATGTAGCTGTTAAAGTTGTCTTTGCCTATATTATCATTTATTTGTTATTTCGTCTTTAAGGATGACTAAATGAATAAATTTGACTAAGAGACGTTTCACAATATTTTCAGGAAACCCAAGAAAAAAAAGAAAAATACAGGTTAATGGCACCTAAGCTTGATGATCCGAAAACCATAACCGTGTAATCAATCCTAACGAACCAGATGAAGATATGACCAAGTGACTATAGTACAAAAACATTTTTTTTTACTGTTTTTTATACCTATTAAAAGTATGTTTGTTTCATTCACTTTTTTTACAATCAGTGTATGTAATCATTCACCTCCACTCTCGTGGAACTAGTTATAACAGAGCGTAATTCTTTTTTAAGTTTTCTCGACCAGGGGACCGATTTTTGACTTTCGAGCGCTCGACTCTTTCACTCGAAAAGTGTCAAAAATTATGAAATACTATTTAGAAATGACGATAGATAATTTAAAACGTGAGGTATTGACCACTCGTATTCAAATCTATCGGTAGAAAATAAGTGCCTGTGATTATGACACTACAATGGCATTTACTTTTATTTAATTTTCGAGCGCTCGAAATCAAAAGCGGTCGAAAATATTCGCACACGAAAATTTGTCACTATTATTTTGGCATGAACTCTATAATAGCTATTTTTGAAATTATCACTCGAAAGCTAGTGATTGGCTTTCGATACTTTTGCGTTTCATTGTATGCAAAAAGTAGATAATTACCGGTTTTTCAAATTAGATTTTTCAACATACCTAATATAGAGAATAGTACTTTATTGGAAGTTGTGTATCAATAATATTTATAGTAAAATTATTAATTTTAAATATATTATGCGTTTCATAATAGAAAAAAAAACAAAAGTAACTAGTGAGTAACAGTAAACGAAACGCTTATTTTCCCGCCAATAGACTAACGATCTTGGTTTTCAACTACAAAATTCGGCAAAAAATTAAACAATTATACACCAGCCAATCACATAGCAACGAATCAATATATTTTATTTAAATATATCTATCTTTTACATTAATAGTCAGTCCAAAACTAAATAGGTACGTACGTATTATTTGTTATACATTATTATTATCTGTAATTCTGAATAAATAATTAACCTACGTAATAGGTATGTAAGTGAAGTGTAAAAAGATTCTACCGATAGAATTGAATACGACTGGTCAACAACACTCGTTTTTCAATTTTCTATCGCTCGTATTTCAAAAATAGCATTTCATCGTTTTTTACCGTTTTCGAGTGAAAGAGTCGAGCGCTCGAAAGTCAAAAATCGGTCCCCAGCTGTGTAATGCCACACACGTAACATTCATTTGACACTTCTGAGAGGAAATCAAATGTCAGCGATGTTTGATAAAGTATTAACTTGTTACCAATACACCGCGTGCTGAATTAATTTGCGTGATTTTTTAAACCTAAGATACCAAATTGTGTGTCACTTGTGTATGAAGCACACTGTATAGACCCCGATTCACAAGGAAGGCGCAAAGATACTAAAGCGTTATTTAAGCATCCTACGCGAGCACCCAGCTTACACCGTGGAGCAGCTCGAGCGGCAACCAAGTGCCGTGATTTTCATAATAAAGGCACCCCGGACAAAGGGCCTCGCGCCCGGAATACCTAACCGCTTTTATACTGCCAAAATGATATTTTGTCTGCAGATATTCGCTCACGTGACGTTTTGTGGCTTAAATTAACCTGAACATACGTGTGCGGAGTGAGTTATGAATTCAATTGTGATTTTTTTACCGAATTTATTTGTTTACTATGGGCGTGTAAAGTGTTTGCACTTTGCTCTACTACAACGTGGGGCTCTGTTTGTAATCCCTGACGCAAAAGGTGTTAAATATGCATATCTGTGTATCTGTGTAGCAACCAAAAGGATGAACCGATCTGAGTGCGGTGTTTTAAAATCGAAAGTTTGTGTAAACAGTGCAATAAATTAAATTAAATTGAATAGTCATTTATTTCAGATTTTCATCCATACACACATTTAAATCGCATTAAATAATATTGAGTTAATTAAAATAAAATCAATAAAAGTAAAAACATGTCAATTTAGAATACAAGTCACAAATTAAAATTCATTAAAATATATAGGTGTTAGTAACATTATAATATTACATCTAGTGTTAGTAGGTACTTAAACATTGACATTATGATGAAACTTAGTGCAGTGGTTTAGGTAGGCCCCATCCCACCTGCCTGCTAACATTGCTCTCTTACAATGCTCTATGCTGTAATGCTGTTATGGCTATATACTTACGAATTAAGAACGGCATGCAAATGCATATAGCGACACGGGCTCCCACACATTTGCGCGCAATTAATGTTGCTCTGGCCGGCCATCGGCACTCGCTAGTGTGTCCAGAAATATGTGTGTGATGAGCATTCATTGTTTTCGAGTCATGTATATTTTCTATGTAGTTAAGTATTTGTATATATTTTAAAAATCGTCGTATAGTACTCACAACATAACATAAGCCCTTTTGAGCGTATTATAGAACTAAACTGGTTAACTTATCGGTGGTAAGTGCGAGAGAGAGAGGAACCTCCGGAATATCTGCATATTGTCCAAAGGGCTAAATATGTAACTCTTAGAACCTTATTACAATGCACTTAAGGTGTACCGATGGTCAGTTAGCTGTGTTGTTGATAGTACAATGTTACGTAATCGGCTAAAAGATGAATTTTTTGGAGTAAATTATTTCAATTGTAGACGTCTTTTAAGAGGGAGATTCCAAAAATGCTAAAAAATACACATTTTTTTGTTACTTGATTTCTGCGTAGGGCAGCCGAAATACTTATTTTTAGACTAGTTAACGTCCTTTACGAACGTCTTGTCAAAGATGAAACCAAGTATGTATCTCCCAAAACAATCAGATTTTCAAGTATCTCACTTAGAGTTGCTTGATTTTAGTGTAGATATAGTCAAGATACTCGAATTCAGTGTAGATAAAGAGAGCAACAATTGGTAACAAGGGTAGATGCCTTTTCAGGTCCTTTTCCAAATATTCACAAAAGTAAACAAAAAAAAATGATACTTGATTTCTGCGTTGCGTTCGGCTGTCCAACTGCCCTGTACTGCTGTCTTGCGGTAAAAAGGTTTTTATTTTGATTTGTCATAATTTACATGCGTCAGTGTTACAAGCGTTTTTTACTACATGGAGTTAAATCTGCTACACTTGCAAGTGAATGGATAAATAAATATGTAATCCCTCACAAGCAAAGCTTCGCTGCTGGTGAAATTATGTGTAAGAATAAAGAATTCAATAATAAAGCTTTATGGTAAACCATTGGCACTATACTTAATGGGACTGGGTAATAAACTGCAAATACACAACATAACCGTTAAATTTACGGGCCAACTTGCTTTGCCGTATTGACTTGTGGTTGCGTCTACGCGTCGTAGCATTGAGCTGCTACGGCTTAGCTCGCTGGTAAGTAAAGTTTTGTGTGCTGCGTTTGGTTACAAAAATATTATGGTCAAGCATGTATTCTTAAAAGGAGTAGATGTAGCAAATTAACAGTTTTTCTGATATGAGCCTTCCTCGTGGGCGCCTACGCCATAGACGTTTTCCGCTACATACGGGGAAACAAATTAAGGTTCAAATACTGCCCGCGACTTCGTCCGTGAGGAACTTGTTGATATCGTAGCTTCAAACTTTGGCCTCATTTTCACCTCTAAGGGGATATTAACTAGGATAAAAATATATTATATATATGTTAATCCAGGTACACTATATGTATACCAAAATTCATCTTAATCCGTTTAGCTGTTTGTGCGTGATTGAGTAACAAACATGTAAACTTTCACATTTGCAATATTACTAGCTTCCGCCCGCGACTCCGTCTGCGTGGATCCGGGATAAAAACTAGGCTATATTTGAATCCAGGCTATAAGCTATCTTCGTACAAAAATGTATCCAAATCAGTTGAGCTGTTCTGATTGAAAAACAAATATTCAAACATCTAAACATCCAAACTCTCGCATTTATAATATTATTTAGTAGGAATATAGGTTATGGCAGCAGGTCGATCACGTAACGCATAGTAGGCACATCAGGTAGATCTAAATGTCACTTTTGGTATGGAAAAATGACGGTTGAGTTGTCCTAACGTTCAGTCAAGTGCAAAATACGTATCGATAACATTCTCTCATAAATAAGTACCAAAACCTTATTCCGCTGACATAAGAGCGATGCGATGGGGCATATTTATGAGTAAATTGTATGCATCCATATTTTTATACTTGACTGTACAATACGTTCGAAACGTTGAGTGGTCACCCCTCGGGAGTACAATACCAATGAATTATTTTTATTTGTTGGCTATATTCTTTCATAGATGCACTATAAGACACCGTTGAAATGGAACCAAACTCCAATGTAATGGAAAAAGTCGAAAGAGAAATATCGCCGTAGAAATAATTCCACGACAATTTATTAGGCAGAGCTGAATTTATGAGGTGCAGACCGCAATTACCGAGGTATAATCTCCGTATACAATGGGAATCAATACACTTCGAAGGCAGAAACTTATTATTTCCTGTGGGCAATATAGTTTCTTAGGGGTCCGATCCAAGAGGTACCTTTCACATTGCAGATTGATTTCAATGTGTATCGCGCGCTTTGAGGATCGAGGTCAAGAGATTTCGAGACTTTATTTATGTATTTATTATAAGGCTGTGAGCGAGAAAAAACAAGTTACAGACATAATACATAGATCTGGACTCCACATAAACGGTAGTTCCTCTATTTTTATAACCCCGTGTCACATTAGTCCCCCACTATGAGAGCTGTCAAACGCGCCGCGTGATGCATGCCCTTTTAAACGGCAGGAACGACCGTCTAATGAGATCAGAGAACTTACAGAAGTGTTAACCCTTTTCCAGGCAGAGATATCGAACACATAACTCTTAATTAAGTGTGCATTATAAGGATTTCAAACATCAAGAACATATAAGGAGCTAAGGAGGTAACAAATATTGATATTTGTTACGTCCTTAGCTGCACCTTAATATTGCGGAAGATGCAATAAGTTTATTTATTTATTTAGGACTACAAACAGATAACACATCTTACAATATCCAAGTTCTATTTTTATTCTAACTGGATGCTTATCTTATTAAAGGTAACCACAACATGCACCAATAGCTTTCAGTACGGTTACACATTAAGATTAAGGATTAAGGATTACAAATTAAGAAATTAAGAAAGAAGTTGCTAAATTTAAAACCTAAAAACTGAATTTAAGTAGAGACATTGAGTGACATAAAACAAACAAAGGCAGTAAAATAAATTCTGGGAGATATAAACGGAGAGCGGTTTTATTTACATGCAACTTTTTTTTAATTGTACTTAGCACGGTGGTGAATGGCCAAGCATTGCTCCCGGCTACGCTCTTAGCCAATCTCGAGGTTTTCCCGACTACTACTTACAGCTTCTTATAGCGAAAAGCGCCTGCGGCGTAGGCGCCCTCTAGGCAAGTTCCTGGCAATGAAAGTGTTAAGCGTACCTATCATGAACACTCATATTAATAGTGAGCGTGGGAAAACTGCAGTTCTATAAGATGTATAATAGGTTTCCATTAGATTATGAACACCGTTAGTAAATATAATATTACTCGCGATATTATAAACGGTCAAACAATTGTGAACTGCCATAACCATTAACAATTTAACGGATTATTGTTCTTTAATTTGTCAATGCCATTATGGACTGAGATCAAATTTGCATGCTACGGAATGTTATCTTAATGACATATAAAAAACAACATATTCGTGTATGCGGTTGCAGGTCAAAAGCCCATTACTTGTAATTAAAGGTCCACGCTGCAATGATTTTATAACACGTTCACTGCCAAGAATCGCTGAGCGGTACGTTGGTAGCCGATCCCGTGGTTACTCTCTCGTATGTAGCGGAAAGCGCCTACGGCGTAGGCGCCCACTAGACGAATTCCTGGCAGTGAAAGTGTTAAAAGCAAATAAAATATTCACATTCTAAACAATATTATATTTTATTACATTCTTGCATTGCATACACACTTAGATGCTTGGAGGTGGAGTTAAAAGCTTGTAAAATACGCTGGTAGCATTGGCAATTCCCGCTCTCGTGAACGCCAACTAAGCACTCTTAGGTTGCCTGCGCGTCAATCCGATTTGTACCTTTTCGCTGCATCAACACTAACTGAATGCATTACTCTTCAATATTCGAACAGGTGAACTCTTGCTCTTCGAATTTCAACTCTTTCCCCTTGGCACAGGGTTTGGGGAAACGAAAGAGGATTTCACAGGGCAGCCTTTGAGATCTGAGCACATTAATTAAAAGTAGATGAAAGTGCAATTTTTGCTGTACATTTTAAAGGAATTTTTATGGGCTGTGTCTGATAACATTCTTTTACTAAACGGGACTTAATCGATCGTGTATTAAACCGATCTTTTGGGCGAGTAATATGGAGCAAATTATTTTTTCGTGAAAAGATGCGGCTGAATACGGTTTGATAAAAATAATGTTTGAAAAACTTGAAGGTTTATAAGTATGTTTCTAGTGTTTACCTACTGATGAGACTTAAGTAAATAGTGGGTACTTCATTGGATGAAATGCTTTATGAATATTATTCATAATATATTCACGAAGAGAGACATGGTAAATATACCAGATGGAAATGTAAACTAACATATTATGGAAAACTAAATAAATACCTAATTCTTATTGCGACTTTATTTCAATACTAGCTGTGTAGTAGCTAATGCGGAACTCGTTTATATCGTAGCTCCATACATACAGGGTGTACCAAAAATGGGGTGTGAACCGATCAAGGGCTCACCAGGTATCGTGTTCTGATAAGAAAAAATAGAAAAAAAAAATTGACGCGATTTTTTTTTACTTTAGTATGGAGCGTTGGCCGACTGGGGCGACAAGCTCCAGAGAAAATTAGCGTAGGAATTACATCACCCTAAAAAGACGTACTCATATATGAGTGAAAAAGTCCTCGTTTTTCATCCTTTATAAAACTGAATAAGTCATGTTTTCCTCACGTAGGTTCATATAATTTAAATGTGCCAACATTAAATTCTCCCGTTAACTTCAATTCCGAAATGATAAATTTCCCCGCGGAGGCAATAAAAAGCATACCAACTATGGAAATAAATTACTATATATCAAAACTCATAATGCGTAGAGTGGTGTCTTCGTGTTATGATTTTGATGTGCCTTTATACTAAAGCAGTCGCTACTTGCAACAGTCACAAATAGAACTAGCAGTAAGATCAATTCTCATACGGCTTGTGTTATGACCACGAAACATACTAAAATATATAGAAAACGTCCAAGACTTAGAAACAAATTTGAATGCTTAAATATTTGTAATATTTGCCCTTACCGGGATTCAAGACCAGAATCGTCAGTTTCGTAAGCAAGGACATTAGGCTACGAATCCAGTCCTGCTATTGGCTACGCGGTAATGAATGAATGTAGTTTATTGGTACAGGTTCAGGTGTTGCAGAATTATATACTGCGTGGAACGGAACGATGGACTTTCCCGCAAGAGGGGGATTATTGAGCGCTAGTACGTCACATTTTCCAGATAAACTATTTTTTTTGACGCGATTTTTTTTGTTACCTTTGTATGGAGCGTTGGCCGACTGGAGCGACGAGCTCCATACAAATGTTAAAAAAAAATCGCGTCAAAAAAAATAGTTTATCTGGAAAATGTGACGTACTGGCGCTCAATAATCCCCCTCTTGCGGGAAAGTCCATCGTTCCGTTCCACGCTGTATAGTGTTCCTAATATGTTTAGCCATGAATGGCATGTGAAAATTATTACAATTAAAAAAGTCTAATAGAATTTAACCCAAATACAAAGTTCAAGTCAAATAAAATTATATTTTGTCAAGTCAATGGAAATCATTATTTTATACTATAAAATTTAAAGCATTCAAATCAAGTTAAGTAAAATATGTCATCAAAATTTACAATATTATACATTTCATCATTATTAGTCAGTAACCAGGTCAAAATTAAAAGGACCATGAGCAACTTTATGGAGCCTGGTCCTGAATCCAACAAAGCTGAAACTTAGGTCATTAAATAGGTATTTAAATCTACTTCAATGCGTTCTATGGGCACCGAGTTGAATTCCATTGCAGAACTGAGATATTCATATTTTAGTTAAAGTGAATAGGATCTATGAGAAAACGGGTTCTCTCAGTGTTTTTATTTTAAGGGTAAGTTTAGTGTGTCAAATAAACATGTTTTTTTGTAGCTAATTAATAGTTTTATTATTAAATATGAACCAAACTCAATGAATGCCACGCTCGATGTGCCTTCATCATTAGTTCATTTTGTCATCCAGAATATTAAATATGAATATTCTCCGAATGCGTTTTTTCAAAGCTCGTACTTACTCACTGTGGCTAAAATACGAATATCTTCGTTTTGCAATTGAATTCGACTTTGTGCCTATAGAATGAAATAAAGGCCTATTCAATGCCATAATTCACAGTGCTGTTGGTTTCAGGACCATTTTGACGCATGGTCCTTTGCTAGTACATTACAATTATAAATTATCATCTTAATTAGAACATTAAAATTGTGATATATCTATCAGAATATGTGGTCCAAAAATTCTTTGACACTGTAAAAACCGTGGGCACATAATAATTTAAATAATGTAGTTTTAAATTCATGGTCAGATAATGATTTCAATGATGCCGGTAGTTTGTTAAAAACTTTGATGGACATGTTATGCGCGCTTTTGTTTCTCAGGGCTAGTTTGTTATTTTCCGGCTATGCTAAACGATATCTTCTCTGCGGTCTAGTAATTTCTTTATCGATTATGTTAAAAAGCTCTAACTTAGTTACTACACATCGCGGTGTCAAGATATGTTTGTGGGTGAGCGTTGAGGTAAGGTTAAAACCAGTTACAAAATAGGGGGGCTCGGCCGTCAGTTTTTTATGTCCCCCACTAGGCACCAGTCGTCATTAATAGAACGAAAATAAGTTTGTCGACGTCGTCGAGTTTGACGACAGTCGATCTTCCTGGTTTAAATGTGTGGTTTCAACAAGCCCCTCCGGCCGGTTACCACGAAGGGGTAAGACTAAGGCAGGTACTGTTTATGCCGCCATTGAAGCGTGCTATATTACAGCTGGGGGCGTATTTTTCATCCGCTTTCAAACGCGAGCACTTAAAAAGACGTCAGATGCACGCAGTTTGCGTCGCCTCGAACTCTCACGGTGGCTTGATTTATTTTATTATCTATCCTATATACGTCGAAGTCGTGAGGCAAGCGAGACATGATACGAGTAAAGCACTATTATTCCAAATTATATTTTTTTTTCTACAGGGCTTTTTTACATGTTACGAAATGTACAAATCTCTAATTACAATGCCCCCTACAGGGGGGGGGCATGTTTCTCTGAAGCTGACTGTACCATTAAAAATAAGAATTAGAATAATTAATTCAAAACTTATTCTACAAACGTATGACTATATGCTAAATGGGATAATAACAAGTGCCTGAACTAGAATTCCCTGTTTTTCAAGCAAAAAATGTATCAATGTAACAATTTTAAAATATAAACTTGCAAACTTTAATTAAACATATAAATGAATTAAGCCTCGGTTATTTCAAACCATCGGTAATCGTAAGTTACGCTGAAGTTATGTGCGTTCCAATTCAAATGCCATATTAACCGGCCTTTAGAGTGTGGTTGATGCAACTCACCCGTACTCTCAATTAAATCTTGCCTCGTCTACAATGTGAGAATGAAGAATCGATACATTTTGCAACCTTGTACCCACGCCCTCTGTCGCCCGCTCAAATATTTTACAACAGCAACAACGTATTTATCGAAAATATTTTACACGACCACATTCCATAATTCGTAAACCACTAAGTTTGAAATCATCGCTAGCGAAATGTACAACATTATGAGACTAGTCTGATGGATTGGTGCTTGACACGATATCATACCTTTATTAATACTAAGAATCTCCCTGGAAGATGGCCGCGATACATATAAATTAGAATGGATTGTCATTAGTATGCTCCAATAGTCGTCAGGGTATCGAAACAATGGAAGTTGGGTCCTCATTATATTAAACATGAGAACTCAAAATATGGTTTATCTTATTATCATTTACAAGAAAGCAGGATTTGATTGCATAGAATACCCATGTTTAAGAGTTGTTTTAAACATCAATAATTCGGCGCTTAGCTGAAGTAAATGGCGGACTAGACAAACATGTTTTGCCTTATTAAATAAATAAAATATTAGGGGACAATCTTATACCAATCGAACTAGCCCCATGGTAAGCTCAATAAGGTTTGTGTTATGGTTACTATTTACAAGGATAACGTAGGCAATATCCAAGACTCAGAAACAAATATTATTTAAGGTAGAGCAACGCCTACCGTACAAACCGTCAAAAACAGGTAAACAAGGTTTAAGGCATCTTACACATATAATTGAATTTAATTGAATTTGCACCTGTGGACTCTGTCTGGAATAAATAATTTTCATTTCATTTTCATTTCAATTTTAATTTCATTTACATGTTCCATGTCTCGGATACTATATCGGTAGATACTGAGAAATTCACTAACTATGTATGTCGCTTAGTCGTTAGTAATATACATTGTTTATGGAATCAATGTAGAAAATATTATTCGTAGTAAATGAACAAGTAAGCGAAGCGAACGAAGTTCTCCGTTTTAACCTGGACCAACATTCTTTCGTATTTACGGATGTCTAGATCTCCGTCTGATCGGCAGTTCTTCGGCGTGCACACATTCCTCAACCGGTTTTCGTGAAATTTTGTGAGCAGTTTCTTTTTGTCGGTTCAGGTTCGGACACTGTGAGGACAGCGCTTCTCCACTCATACATTTGAGGAGCCCGTGACCAACATTAGATAATATTTGGGTTGACGATGATAATGATTATGATGAAAGATATCCTGAAATCAAAATTATTAAAACCGGCCAAGTGCGAGTCGGACTCGCGCACGACTGTTTCCGTACCATTATCTATGAAAACAGCAAAAAAACATGTCTGTTGTAGCCCTACTCCGACTCGGACTTGGCCGGCTTTTATTATTTGTTGTTATAGCGGCAACAGAAATACATCATCTGTGAAAATTTCAACTGTCTTAACTGATCACGGTTCATGAGATACAGCCTGGTGACAGTGGTGACAGACGGACAGACAGACAGACAGACACAGCGGAGCCTTAGTAATAGGGTCCCGTTTTTACCGTTTGGGTACGGAACCCCTCAAAAAAATACGATATCACGTTAAGTGGCACTTCACTGGCTTCAAAATAAAATAACAAGCATAAACTGTTCAAAAAAACTATAACCCATTTAGGGTTACCTATCATAAACTCGAAAATCGAAATTCCGAATATTTAAATCCCGAAAACGCTTCCCTTTTTATTAGTTGGCCGAATTTTTGTTTGCCCGAAATTTCATTTGCCATATTATTATTTTCCCAATATTCAGTTCGTTGCAATTTTATTTCGCTTACGATTCGAATAGACACTTATTAAAATTCCGAAGGATCATTTGCCAACTAGTTTTAAGTGCCGAAAAGTATTAAGTCCGAAATATTATTATCCCGCTATATCAAAAGATCGAAATTGTAGCATGTCGATGCAAATCAAACCTAATCTAACCGCCAGCGTGTCGACGTCACCCCGCTCCGCGGGGTGCCTATTTCCGCTCTAAGGGACAGAAGCTAACCCTAACCTAACCTACAAATAATACCATTGTTAAGATCATTTCTTGTTTTTTACTGCGCGGAGCTTCGCCCCCCCGAGCCCCCCTTTTTGCGCGTTTTGGGAGCTCGTGCAGCACTCTAGTTGTTATAATGTTTGAACCTAATCTAAGCCCCATTTCTATCAATTGGTTATTTTTTAAGGTCACAGTTTTAAATGTAACCTAACCCATTTATTAGTCAAAGTTTATTTTCGCATTGCATTTTTAAAATGCACTTCTGTAGGGTTTTTGCATATCTGAATGTTTTTTTTATCGTGGCGGTAAAATGATATTAGGGAAAATGAGATTTCGATTTTACGTAGCATAGGAATTATGAAAAGGTGGTTAACAATTCGGTTGTCAAATAATAAAGTTGGCAATCGTTCTTCGGGTTATTGAGTTTCGGGAAAACGATAATGTGGGAAAACAAACTAGCGACATTTCAAAAGTATGGTAAACAAAGTATATGGATTATAAGAATTCGGTCAACCGTTTTCGGACAAGTGAAAATCGGTGTTTTTCGAAACTTCGATAGGTTACCCCCATTTACGGAAAAGTAACTGAAAAATAATACGTTTTTTCATACGAAAGTTAGCCCATTTTATCACCCGGAGCATAATTTAGAATCGATAGATACATCATTTATCAAAATCGGGTCATCATAAACGCTACGGCGGAACACACGTAAATACAAACATTGACTGCTAAAACCATATAAAAGAAGAAAAACTGGGTTTTGAAACTAAAACAAACAACTACTTATATGCCAACCGTTACCTGACATATTGTTAAAACTCGGACAAACTCCATTATGTGATAATGCTGGCAGCGGATCCAATATCCTACTGGTAAGTAAAAACGTGGTCACTCCACTCGGAGCGCTATAATTGTATTTACAGAAGAACTGCCGTGGCAACGCTTTGAGTATTTCCCGGGACGGATCTTACTTTCAAAGAATACCGGACTCGTAATGAGATGTGGCAATAAGATTTTGCCGTCTTTAAAATATTATTTGCGCTTCAAAATTCTCGGCCAGCTGAAAATTCCCTTCAAAGAATGCAATTTGAAGACTCCGTTGCGTTCAAAGTTTAATGACCGTTTTTAATTTAAGTCTGGAATGCAACTTGCACAGTCTGCGGGGAATGTGGAGATTAATAGTATGTAAGAATTACATTTTTGATTATGCAGGGTGGATTTTTCGTATGACTGTAAAGATTTCTGGCAGTAAATCTCTAAGTCGTTTTGAACAAATTCTATTTTTTGATAGGTAGGTATAGTAGGTAGGTGGGTACGTAGGTTTGATAGATAGGTCCAAAGCTATCTACGAAATCGAAAAAATTGGGTATCCGGTGACCGAAATGCAATTTTTTCCATTCCATGTTTGATCCTATAGTAGAAGTTTTTCTACAAATGCATCTGCGTTTGATATTGAACACAAGTCTTCTTTTGTAGTTCCAAGTAGCTATATCGGAAAATGTTCATATTTGGATTTCAAAACATTAATACTAAGAAATGGAAATATGAAATTGGATAAGTCGCTAGAAAGACCACGACAATCGAAAAATCTATTTTACTACACGTACGTATCTTATCTGCAAGCTACCAGCGACGTGAGTTCTTTATCCCAACAAATTTCCTGTATCGCCGCCTTACTTTCGCAAGTTCATAAAATTTTCTGGCTTTAGTTTGAAATGTCGACTTTATTCAAATACGGCAAAGGCCACTTTTGAATTACAGAATACAGTACGATTTGAGATTTGAAAAAATAAATGATCGAGATCTTTGAATCGAGTGATTGCAGTAACGAGGCTATTGAGGGATGAAATAATAAGGAAAATGCGAGTAAAATCAAAACGATAATGATGTTTTCTGTTCTTTGCTTCACGTGATTCCATGAGGGATTATCAGCACCATTCCATTACGATGCTACGTTTCTTGTTTGTTTTCTGGTGCTGTTTGTTTTATTCAACACTTATGCATATATACCAATATGGTGATGATTGTCAATTATACACAGTTAATAATTAACCGTGTATTTCCTAACGATTCGACTTGCAAAAAAGAAGACGATGACCAAATTAGTATGGACGCATGCCCGGGCAGATATCGTTGACTATAAGTTAGTATAAGATAGTTTATATGCATAAGCTGTGATTAAATAATTTAAGTAATTTTAGAAGCACGAATAGAAAATAAAACTGCCTAATGAAAAATGCCAAATATTTATTAGCTTACTACTTACGGCGGGACGACATGGTTTAAGCAAATAAAGTCGCCGCAATTAATGTTGCGTCTAGACTTGCTGCATGCAGACTTACTTTATACCTAATCAGGCCATTGAAACAATAATAATTTATTAAAAACTAGCTTCCGCTCGCGACTTCGTCCGCGTGGACCCGGGATAAAAACTATCCTATATTTTAATCCACGCTATAAACTATCTTCGTGCAAAATTTCATTCAAATCGGTTCAGCCGTTCAAGCGTGATTGAGTAACAAACATCTAAACATCCAAACATCTACACTTTCGCATTTATAATATTAGTAGGATTATTGCTAATGTTAACGAATGTGCTTGCGTATTATAATACATAGTACATACATACAGTCGATCATGTACGTGATTACCACCTCTAATTTCAGTGTTCCTGTAACGTTTCGAACGCGCGTTAGGGCAATATAATTGTCATTTTTCCGTATAAAAAGTGACATTTAGATCTACCAGAGGCTCTAGTATAAGTTTTACCGAAACAAAACGTTACGACCGCGTTCCCGTTTAGCTGTCAAATCCCATACAAATTCAGGGTAAAACGCAAACGCGATCGTAAAGTTTTGTTTCGGTAAAACTTACACGAGCCTCTGACGCGCGTAGAATGCAGCGTTACGTTATCGACCTGCTGGATTAGGATGATCATGTGTCAGACGAAGATAATAATTACAAACTAATTAGTGACATTTTCAAGACGAGAGGTAATAGGCACTATCTAGGTATGCATGTAACACCCTCGACCGCATCATCACTTACCATCAGGTGAGATAGTGGACAAATGCGTACCTAAGTAATAAGAAAAAATATATCGTCCGTTTATACACAATTCTCCCATTTCCAATCTTACCGTTTTTTTATGTATCAAGACTGGCAAACGAGCCTACGACCTGCCGGCCTGCCCGATGACGAACACACACCGTAGAGCAGCGACCCTGGTGTGACTCCAGTGGAGTTTCGAGGATATTTTGTTTCCGAGTTTTGGATGTTTTATATGTATCTATTTAAAATATCGGTATCTGTTAAATATTTCGGTGTGTATTGTCAGTATTATAGTATTATTACTCATAGGAATGAGTAAGCTGCTATGCCTATTGCCTAGTTCAATTTGTCCTTATATTTATCGAATGAGCGAGCGAAGCGAACGAAGTTCTACGCTTCAGCTTGGGCCGAAAATCGTTTGTATGTCCATATGTCCGGATGTCTCGCTTTCCCGCTGTTCTCCTCTACAGATTCTCGAGAAAATTTGTGAGCAGGCTTGTTAATTATGTACAGTTTTGGAAAAGACAGGCACCGACTTCTGCAGCTCACGGAGCCACTAGTCATATAGTTATTTTTTGTCGAGTTACTTTTTCACAGTATTTTTTTTTTCTTTTTAGTAACTGACTGTTTAGTCAGGCTCTCTAGTTGTACAGCTCACAGAGTTACTAGGGAGAGCTAGATGATCGTTTTTTTCAAACGAGCGAGCGAAGCGAACAAGTTCTATGCTTCAGCTTGGGTCGAAAAGCGTTTGTCTGTCCGGTGTCTGTCCGGCTGCTCTCCTCTGCAGGCCGCATTTCTCAACCGATTCTCGTGAAATTTTGTGAGCAGGTTCGTTAATTTTATAGATACTAGCGACCCGCCCCGGCTTCGCACGGGTACTATATTCAACATACAACTTTCCTCTTTAATCACTCTATCTATTAAAAAAACCGCATCAAAATCCGTTGCGTAGTTTTAAAGATCTAAGCATACATAGGGACAGACAGCGGGAAGCGACTTTGTTTTATACTATGTAGTGATAGTGATAGTGATTTTTTGACTTTTTTTTAAGACAGGTTTGCGAGTTATATTAAACTGAAATAGTGATTGTTCAGTTGGTTTTCTTAACTGGGGCTTTAGGAATAGGGTTCACCCTTGTTAGACCAAACAACTTTTGGCCAAATGTTTAATTTGACAAAAGTTTTATTTGACCTAATGCATTTTTTTCTTGAATAGAAAGCTTTATAGGATTATTATAAAACAAACCTAACCTAACCTAATGACTTCTATTTGATGATATTCAAAGAGTACCCGAAAATACCACTATTTGACGAAAAATGCATTAGGTCAAATTATACATTTGGCTAAAAGTTGTTTGGTCAAGAGACAGGACCCCAATGTTAGAACCAGTACTGCCACTAGTACTGACAGAAGAACGAAGTTAGTAGTCTTGTAGGGCTCTTTTACAGGTATCACGGAGACCGACAAACTCAGTAGTACATGTGATTGTAAACTGCGGTGTAGAAGGCAAGGGGAAACCACCATGCACCCCCTTCCTACAGTATTGGAGTAACTAAAATATTGTACTACAACAAATTGGGAATGATTCCATCGACAAGAGCTCTTAAATATAATGTTACTAGCTGATGCCCGCGGCTTCGCCCGCGTGGTTATAAGAAAATGTAACATATTGAATTTTCCCGTGGGAATTAGATGTTTTCCCGCTGGAAAAAGTAGCCCATGTCACTCTCCAGCCTCTAAACTACCTCCGTACAAAAAATCACATTAATACGACGCTCCGTTGCGACGTGAAAGAAGGACAAACAAACACACACACACACTTTCGCGTTTATAATATTAGTAAGGATAAGGATGATGATGATGATGAAAGGAACAAAATCTAGAACAGACTTGTTTCAGCATGACGAGTCAAATAAAGCAATAACTCACAAAAACAAACACCTCAGACGTATAATACGTTTACCGCAATGCAGTTTCTACATATATGCATGTAAATTGCATTAAAAGAACAATGCTCGTCTCATTGAGGCGAGTGCATTCCGCAATGCAGTTCGTTGTACAATAAAATGATTATAACTTGGGCTCGGCAGCAGACAGACATCTGGATATTCTGCAACGATATTTCTATTCAAATTTAATTAGTCGATTAAATTTCTTGCATGTGTTTAAGAGGGTTGTCAGAGGAAGAGCATTGTTTACTCGCTTTCAGCAGATATCGTCTAACCATCGAGTTGTATTTCCTATTGATCAGTTCGATGACCTTGAGTTACCTGTGTTGTCATTTATAAACTTCGCCAAGTACCTAAGAACGGAACGTTATGGCCGTTTGAGCTACATTCCAAGAAAGCCTTTCAAGAACGGCGAGGTCGGTGAGACATTGATAATATGGAAACCTATCATATTGTGTCGAACGCGCTCTTTACAACTTTTTTCAATCCGAGATAGAAGCCATATCGTTTCGTTTCCCGGCGACGCCGCTTGACAATAAAATGGAATTAAGCAGTACCGGCTGGTGTGCCGGTCTAAATGAAGAGTGACGTAAAGTTGGCTAGATGAACGCCTGGCTTTAATATAGTTATTGTCTTAATCTGATGCGAATTCAAAAATGAAAACTAGTTTGTTTTCCCTATCTATCTTTATAATACGAGTATCTACTTGTGCATCTATTAGGATGTGATTACAATTTTGAAAACATTTGGAGAATGTAAGGAGAATACAAGCTTTTTATAAACTTTTACTGTTCGTATTGTCATATAATTACGTCACACCTGGCCATAATGCGAGTTTTACTGCACGCTGCGCGTACGGTAATACTCGCATTGTGGCCAGGCGAAGACGTAAAATTGTGTACTCACCACGGGCGGTAATTCGTAAAGCCCCAGATCGCATATTAACGGCCCTCACCTTCGGTTCGGGCCACAAACACCTGCGATCTGGGCCTTTCACGAATTCACCGCCCTTGGTACGTAATGTACTATTATTATTATAAAGGACATATTGGAGTTCAGTTGCGACAATCCCCTTGCAAATCCAATTAGGTAACAAGTATTACCTGGGCGATCATATTTAAATTAGAGAGCGGTTTCATATTTAATTAAGTTACGTATAAATCCAATTACTTACACATTCTCTGTATTTATAATATGCCATGTTTATTTTGTCCAATAAAAAGTTATACCTAGTACTTCTACTACTACTAATTAAAATCGTCACATACATACATATGTACATACACGCCTTTATCCCTAAAAGGGGTAGGCAAAGCACATAAATCTTGTGCTCCAGTACCAGTTTTAGCATAAATGTGGGTATAAATAAGATAATCAAAATTAAGATCTGATGCTTATGTACTGTTAACCTTCACTTCATCAATACTAATATTATAAAATTTATAAGGAAGTACAGTTTTGTAAATGTGCAATTTGCGGAACTGCTCAACCGATTTAAAAACATTCACTGGTTTATAGAATGATCCTCTGAGATTGATAAATGCTATTTGTCCCGTGGCGCCGCTTGCGTGTTTTTTCGAAACACATTTAACACGCAAACATAATAAAATATCATCATCACCGTCATCATACCAGCCAAAAGTCGTACACTGCTGGACATAGGCCCCACCCAAAGTGCCAAAGTTATCGGCCCTATAGTAGTGGTCCTATAGTGTCCGGTCGGCAGTTGACGGGGCACATTGCACGCAGAACCGATGACTGTTGGGGCGGAAAGGTTCTCGAGTGGTGACCACGTACTGGAAGACGCAGCGTGGATAGATCCCCCACAAGGTGGGCTAATGATAATGTATGTTCAAAGTAAAAAACGTTAATAGGCTACCGGGTGCGTTTTTCATCAGGCAGGCCGCATGCTTGACTGCTTTGTCATCGTATGAAAAAAACCAGTCACAATGCTTACTGCACAGAATTAAGGTAGGATTTACAGAAAGACGTTTCTTTCTATTCGTGATTCTTCACAATATCAATTCACCTTATTCGTTATCTCCATTGACCCCATTTTTACATAGCACCTTATCTTACCATTCGTAAGTGTGCACTTGCACTTACAGAAAGAAAGAAACCCTTTCCTGTAAAGGCTTTACACATGATAACAAAGCGCACATAATATTCATGTCTTCCTTATGCGAGTAAACGTTAAACGGAAAGTCTTTTACGATCCAATTTCAAAACTCGACTAAAAATCCTTATAAATAAAAAAAAGAAAGAAATAAATATAAGGGGACAATATTACACAAATCGCACTAGCCCCATAGTAAGGTCAATAAGGCTTGTGTTACTAATACTTAAATACATAGAAAACATCCAAGACTCAAAAACAAATATTCATGCTCATCACACAAATATTTGTCCTTACCGGGATTCGAACCCAGGACCTTCAGCTTCGTAGGCAGCGTCACTACCCACTAGGCTAACCGGTCGTCAATTATTACCCGTACAACACAGATTCCGCATTATTTTTCCCAACGCAAACTTATTGACATTTCGTAACGAATAGTGGGAATATTTCCCGTTATTTTTGTTAAAATTCTGCATCGGACATTGATCGATAGTGTGCCAAAAGAACGGGTTATCCTGCACAAATATTTACAAAAGTTTACCCGCGATGCGACCCGCGGCCGCGTGGACAGTGATCCATCGCTTTTTGAAAATAGCCCTGAACGAAACAGACATCAAGTAAACAACATGGACCTTTATGTCGCAGCAAATATAACCCCTGCCTTTATAAACAAAAATAAATAATAGAAGGTCCTTTAGGTGCGGACACGAATCTTTTGCTAGATACAGTTCAGTAGGCACTAGAACAGAAGCAGCGGTTAACTTTTTGATTTACAAGACGTGGGTGTTTATTGTACAGTCAAATGCAAAAATGTGTAACGAATTAGCCCTCTCATAAATATGTAGGTAACGAAACCCTAAATCACCATCGGACATATTTTTGAGTTAGTTGTATGCACCCATTGTTTGCACTTAACTGTACAGCGAAATCTACATTCGAATTACGAAAAAATTACATTGCGTGGGCATAGCGGTAGTAATAGTACCTATAGGTAGGCTATTTATTAGTACTAATTGATGACCACGTAGCCTAGTTGGTAGTGACTAGTGACCTTGCCTACGAAGTAAGAAGTCCTTTTTAAATCCTGAGAAGATAATTTATTTGTGTAATGATTACGAATATTCGTTCCCGAGTGTTGGATTAACATTTGATTAACTTTCAGTCATTTAGAATAGAATAGAATAGAATAGAATATAAATTTATTCGGATAACACATCATTACACATACATTCACACAATGCACCTTAAGAGCTAACATATAGGGATGTGCTACCGAAAAGGTCTCCACTCAGCAATGCAGTTGACACAGCAGTGCCAACGCCATTTCTTTGTCTATGCCTGTTTTTATGTTTATTCATCGTCTAATACCTATACAGGCTTAATCTTGTTTGGGACAAGGTCATTTTCTGTAAGAACATTAAAAAAAAATACAATATTATATCGCCATTATCGTAAATACGAACTTGGCAATACATCCACTTCTAAGTTGGCCTAAAAAAGAAATCTATACAGTACAGCATTACTTTGTATTTTGTTATTGTAAGTACACATGTAAGAACCTCTTAGCCAAATGGTTCGATAGAGCGCCAGTACAAATAAGTAAGTAGTTTCATTATTTATTCTATCTGATGTAGTTTTCGGAAAGAGCATTTGTTGTCATAAATTGGTGCGGAGACGGTTCGATATCAGTAAGCTGTTAGCTGTCTGTGTCAACCGTCAGTCGAGTCGTACCTATTATACACCGTGGGCCCGAGTATCCCGAAAGATGAACTCATGGTCATTTGGAATAAAAAATGTTATATGAACCCAACTCAAACTCGGGATTTTTCTTTGTTATATGTTATATCGGATAATTATTCTTATCATACATATTCGTTTATCACGAATACGTCTCAATTACAGTTAAACAGTACGCGAGAATAATACAGTCTGTGCTGTACAGGGAACAAACAATAGTTCGGAAACAATACGTGCTTGGACTCATTGAATGAAAGCGTGAATTGTTATTATTTCCACGTAAATGATAAATGTACGTAAGTAAATGGGAGAAACTAATGCACAAACAACGCAACTCGAGAGTTAGTACCTTGCCAGATTAGTAACGAGAAAATACTGGAAGAGTGAAAACTGTATGGTTGAGATTATTAAATGTGGCCGACATTTTATAAAACTGTCATTGGAATTAGAATCTTTTACCTTGGAAGGTAAAGTTGCTTTTTGAATGGGCTACATTGATGTAATTCAGTTAACTCGAATAATCTCAAGTACCTATAACTGGACTGACAATGGCAACTACCTATTAATGTCAGAAGACCGGCAATAGTTGAACAATATATCGAAGTAGTAAACATTCGTTTCAATTTAGGTACTCCCGACGATCCAAAAATTGTATTCGACATTTTTTCTATTTTGGTCTTTTACATTCAGAATAAAAATATATGTTATGAGGTTCTGTTTATGTCATTATGTATGACAATGTATAATTATTTAGACTGGTTTCAAGGAACACTACTTTTGGCGTTTGTTTGGCGTGTTAATTCCAAAACATTGCAACGAAACTGGGTGCGGAAAATAACCACGTTATGGTTTAGAATGGGGTCCAAAGATTATAATATTTATTATATTATCATATACTTAATCATAAACTTAAACTTAAGAGCCGGGCTCTTATCGGTGGTTTAAATTGCCATTGAGTCACTGTTTTCAGCTCCTGGTACGACATTACACACGACTTGGTCTTCTTTTGCCTTCTTCCTTTCTTTAATCTTTCCTTCAATTATAGGTTTTATGTAATTGTCATGTCGTATCAGTCAGTTGTCCTCACATATTTTCCCTTCCGTTTATCAATAGTTTTTAGTAGACATCTTCTTTCTCCTATTAAATTTAAAACCTCTCCATTTAATCAAAGATACAAAACGAACATAAAAAAGTTCAAGGTAAATTTTCATTTCATTTAGTCACTAATTTGTCACTAAATACCTTATACCTTTATAAAGATTTAATGGTTAGTACACTTATGGGTGCAAGACGGAAATATTGTTTTGTATTTAATATAATTGAATCCGTAGAGAATATCGAACTTTGTAAGTATGTATGATGTGAAATCGAAGGAACATGATCTACCAACTACCAACCAATCCCACCGACCTACCCAAGAATATGAGATTGTTTACAAAAATCTACCTTTACCTAAAATTAATAATTTATTTATAATAATAAGGTATCTTCGTCTGCTTATTTAAGAGCTAAGCTCTTGTCGGTGTAGCTCAAAGTAGGCCCTCCATCTACTCCGATCCCAGGCAACCTCTTTGACATCTCGATACAACCTACCTAACATTAACTCTTTTTTGTTTGTACTTTTGTATATACGAGGTAAATTCCGGAACCACCACACCGAACCCAAAAAATATTTTACTAATGAAAGAAAGATTAGACTTTCTAGTTTTAGTTTGCCTGCTTTATTTATAATACGCGGGCGTAGCCGCGCTGGCACCTAGTATTCGAATATAGCAGTAATAATGTTGGCGATTTTATTTACACCAGCACCGCCGCCTAATAAGGTTAAATACAGCGGGAGCCGATTTTCATTCCCATTTGTGCATCGTAAATGGATGTGGCTCATATTCGGTGTTTAACGATTTGGTTGAGCTAATTGCAATTCTATTTGAGCTCTTAATGCGCTGTGGAATATGTTTTCTGTGAAATGTAACTGGTGTCTCAATAAGAGTGCACTATTCATTGAAAAATAACCTGCACTCTTATTAAGAGACCCGTTACTTACTTATTATGAATTGATTGTCGTGACTGTCTTCGGTTTCCGCAATTTACTTTTTAAATAAAACGATTTAAATGGATCTTATCACATATATGTAGCAAAAACACGGATTGTTATATAGTAGATATACGCATATTGCAAAGATACTTAGTTACTAAAGACTAAAATTATTACCATCCACGAAAATAAAGCCAGTTTTTAAATTTATCACATTAGTAGTCGTAAACATGCAGCAGACTTTGCTTCATCGTCATAATTATATATAATTATCGATTATCATCATAATTAGGTACTACTACATAAGTTGGAAAATGTTGGATGTTGTCAAAACAACACTCAAGAATATAATTATGTAGTAACAAACTAACTAGTGAAAACATTAATTTTTTCTTAGTTTTTGCCAATTTTGAGGGATTTCGTCATAAGTATGCGCTGCCAAAGTCAATGTGAATATTAAAAACGACGACGATATTCATTAATGGCGCAGTATATTCACCAGAAGACTAGGTGGCGGCCGGCGCGGGCGCGGCCGGCGCGCCGCCCGGGGCAGACTGCGGGACCACAACCATAACCCATGTCAATACGAGCCGAGAGCCGAGACCCGAGAGCCGACCTACTATATGAGGCGGTTCAACCATTTCAAAAATATAGAGACTGAGTCCCAGAAACGAAAGCGGGGCTCCGTCGAATTTAGGAAATTATTTTACTATTTTTGGGTTAGCAATGATTTATTAGTATAGCATTTTCTTTAATAGGATAGTGAGATGTTATAACTTGTGTTATTATTTCACATTAATAGGAGATAAAACTTTGGTGATTATTTAACAATTTTTGGATTAACAATGATTTATTAGTAGCCACTCGCTGAGGGTTCTCCACCTGCGTTCGCGCCACTACGTGCACTTCAGCTCGTTTGTGGTCGCTACAGGAGACCATCGCGTGTGCTGACTTCTGGCCGATGGGTGTCGTATTTCGGCGGTTCCGGGGCAACCTACCGCACTCTACAACGGAGCCACACTGTTTCGTCGGCTAAAAAATAAGATATTCGTGTTTTAATATTATATTGAAATTTCCAGCGACGTCCAGTTTCGAAGACACTTAGAGGGCAAGGCCAAGCTGGCATCCAAAAAGCTCGGTGTGCTTAACAGAGAGTTACTTCTCCCCGGGACAGAGACTTTTATTATATAAGTATGTCTCAAGTCCGTCCCCACATGGAGTATTGCTGTCATCTCTGGGCAGGAGCACCTGGATATCAGCTTGGGCCTTTCGACTCGCTTCAAAGACGCGCTGTGTGCATCGTGGACGATCCCAAACTTACAAGCGATATCGAACCGTTGAGTCTAAGGAGAGACTTCGCCTCCTTGTGCGTGTTCTATCGCTTGTATAACGGGTTGTGCTCCGATAACTGTTCGACATGATATCTACGGCTGCTTTTTACCACCGCACCGCTCGCCGTCGGCAGGGCATTCATCCTCACACCCTGGAACCTAAATGGTCGCGTACCGTACGGTTTCAGAGAAATTTCCTCCCTCGGACGCTCCGGTTGAGGAACGAGCTCCCTGCCGAGGTTTTCCCGAGGGACTACAGTATGGGGTTCTTCAAAAAAGGAGTGTATAAATTCTTAAAGGGTCGGCAACGCGCATGTAACACCCCTGGAGTTGCAAGCGTCCATAGGCTACGGTAAACCTCCACCATCCTACCATCAGGTGGGCCGTAAGCTTGTTTGCCACCGACGTGGTATAAAAAATAATATTGTATGTATGTTAGTCTGTAAAGTATTTGTAACTATGGGCATTAGTTGCCTAAAATAGAAAGAAAGAAAGAAAGAAAATAATTTTAGTACAATATAAGTACACAAAATTACAATAAAGTTACATAAAACAAAAAGAGATGAAAGTAGAAAAAAAACAGTAAAATTTAAAAAAAGGTGGCAAAGGGACAGTCAGTGTGCTGCAACCTCGCCATTCCGGCGTGGCTTCAGCACTGATTTTCAGGCTGCCCCAAGATAAGGTGGTAACGCAGAGCGACTGCTCCAAACAGCGCAAAGCAACAACAAAAAAAATACTAAAAGACACAGCCAAAAACATAGTAATCATATTAAACAAATAACAAATATCAAATAAATGTTTATTATTATTATTAAAGGCAAAAAAGGTCATAAGAAAGTGCGCCGCGAGCGAACGGGTGAGTCGAACGTGTCAAGGCGTCTTGTTATAGGTACTCAACTCACCCATTATTTAAAATGCACGCGATCCCTAAACGAATCCCCGGTGTTCGCCGCTAGTTCATAATTGAATTTCAGAAACTCAATTTAAAATTTATCATGTCTAGCTCTAACCTCCATTAATGTAGCATCAGTTCCATTAAAAATGTAGCCACTTAATTGAGCTGCATGAACGTAAATTAAGGGGAGTACCGTCATGGGGATTTATAAAATTACCATATTACGAAAAGCTAATTACCAACATCAAACTCCAACGCGAGACGAACAAGTCAAGTCGTGTGAGTAACTGAGCGTGTATAAAACGACTTTGAAATTTACAATTACGTACTTAATTTGTGGAGCTCGAAGAGTTTCGAAGTGATAACAAAAACCAAGTTGCGCCCACGAGCGTCCCATTGGCGCGCTGGTACCAGATATTTCCGAGGCCAACTTTGGAGTACAATAACGGACACTAAGTACCTAAGAACTATAATTAAACTTTGTCGATTGTGTTTTTTTACTGTGTTACAAAATGCTAAGGTAATTTAATGTGTTGAACGTTATAGTGGGGCTGAGTGCTCGAACAAATTGTCGTAAATGTGGACACGCTGGTAAAGGGACCAATTTTTTTTCAGGCACTTGTTAGGTCCATAGCTTTAAGTTTTTGATAGGAACCAACTCCTCCGTCGGCCATATTTAATTATAGTTAATTATTAATATCTCGAGTTCTAAGTCACTTAGAATCACAAACTTGTTGTCTAAATATACATATTGTTTATGCTAAGTATGTGCTGAACCGCATACTTATATAACACTGCATATACATGTAAAACATCTTCGTTCTTAGATATTTATAACAAAATCGATAAAATTATATCAGATAACCAATTTGGATTCCGAAATGGTTTAGGAACACGAGAAGCCCTAGTTGCAGTTCAAGTGATAGTGCAGAACAGTCTAGAATATAATAACGAAGTATATGCATGTTTCATCGATTTTGAGAAAGCATTCGACAAAGTAAAACATGACAAATTAATACATATACTCAACAAGACCGAAGTGGACAGCAAAGATCAAAGAATTATCAGGAACCTGTACTGGAACCAGTCAGCACACATCAAAGTCGGAGCAGCTGGTAAAGGAGTGAGACAAGGATGTATCCTATCACCATTATTGTTTAATCTTTACTCCGAAACTATATTTCAAGAAGCTTTTGATGGCGTTGAAACTGGTATCGGAGTAAACGGCACAGTGATAAACAACCTCCGATACGCCGATGATACCGTAATCTTAGCTCACTCCCTACAAGACCTCCAACAATTCCTAAACCGCTTAAATACTGTCGTAGAAGATTACGGTCTAAAAATGAACATAACAAAGACCAAGTATATGATAATTTTTTTTTTTTTTTTTAATTCAAAATTATTTATTTTCAACAAGGTTTTACATTTAGTGTTCGTTTCCCCCTTTTAAGTTAAACACTTGTATTAGGAGGAAAAATGAGGGGTATTAGGGAATAATGAGCAAGAACGCGGTAGAATCGACCATGCTGTCTATCAACGGCAAACCACTTGAAAGAGTCAAACATTACAAGTATTTAGGAAGCTCCCTTAACGAAAAATGGGACCCACGGAAAGAGATACGTACAAGAATAGAGATAGCAAGAAGCACATTTATGAAAATGAACAAGCTATTCACCAACAAAGACATAAACCTGAAACTCAGATGGAGAATGGTTAAATGTTACGTATTATCTATATTTATGTATGGCGTCGAAGGATGGACCGTAGATCCAACCATAGAGGCAAAAATAAACGCTTTTAAAATGTGGCTCTACCGAAAAATGCTAAAAATATCATGGAGAGACCGAATAACCAATGTAGAAGTTTTGCAAAGAATGAAGAAAAAATTGGAACTTTTAGAAACAGTAAAGAAGAGAAAAATCTCATATTTTGGACACATATGCCGTAACAACAAATATCAAATTCTAAAGGAAAATAATAGAAGGCAAAATAGAGGGCAAAAGAAGTAGAGGAAGAAGGAAGCTAGGCCTGGATGGATAATGTTAAAAGCTGGACTCATATTGATGACGCTGCCAACCTGAGCAGGATGGCAAGGGATAGGAATAAGTTCCGACTGATGGTCACCGACGTCCGATGAGGACATGGCACAGAAAGAAAGAAAGAGATTATAGAAGCTATATAGTAATACATAATCTGCGGAAATTTCAAGTGTCTACATATTACGGTTCTAGAGATATACCAACTGTTATGGGCGGGCAAAAAACATTAAAAAAAATTACGTTTCATGTATGAGATCACTGTTTAATTTTTAACTTATTTTTATTTTTATAAATGTATGTTAAAGCAGCAATAGAAAAACAACTTCTGTGAAAATGTAGTCTAGTTATTGCTCATACGCAGACAGCCGGATGGACAGGGGAAGCTTAGGAACAGGGTTCCGTTTGATATCCTTTGGGAACTCGACTCTAAAAAATATGTCAAGGAATTCAACTGAATTCCTTGACTCCAAATCTGGGGGCACGGCAGTGCCCCCAGCCCAGCCCCAGCCCCCGCCAAGTCGAGCAAAACAGCGAGCGGCACGGCCGTACCATCCTTTTCTCGAATTTTCGACCCCCCTATAACTTCGGTGTGGATAAAACTAGAAGCCTGAATTTTCAGTAACCAAGCACGCATTGTAAAACCACGATATATTTCAAATTTCATCCAATTTGAACCAGTGGTTTAAGAATTATAACTAGTCAAATTTTCTTAATTTTGTCACTCACTGACTCACCGATCATCAAAAGTCTAAGGCACTTCTAGCAGATATAGAAGCTTCAAATTTAGAATACAATTAGTGTTTAGTGTATAAATAAATCAAGACAAAAAAAATGCAATTTCACTCCCGTTTTCTAGATACACCAACTGCATAAAAAATCATGTCATAAATAGTCAATGTAATCGCATATAAACATATAGGATTACAACGTTATATTTGCAGTGAATGAGTCAAAACATGAAAAAGCAAGAATGGGACTGCATCCATAATTCGTATGTATTGATAACACAATAACGTACAAAAAGAAGCGAGATCCCATCAAAAACATTCCATGTAATTCCAAGAGGCCAAGTCTCGAAACTCTTCCACCGTAAAATGTTGTGAGGTATTTCGTAGAGCCAAATCTCAGGCATTCTTATTCATCTTTATTTGCTTGCTAAATAAATTTTTGTACCTTGGCAATCACACAATACTACATAGATTTAGGTATACAGAAATCCATAAATGCAGGAAAGTAGTGTGATTGCCAAGTTACAGAATTTTATTTAGCAAGCAAATAAAGATTAATAAGAATGCCTGAGACTTGGCTCTACGAAATATCTCACAACTTTTTACGGTGGAAGAGTTTCGAGACTTGGCCTATTTTTTACATGGACTGTTTTTTATGGGATATGTATATTAGACACAAAGTTTGTGATTCTACGTTATTTAGAACTCGAGGTATTAATGATATACGTATAATTCAAAATTGCTGCCATAAAATTAAAGATGACCGGTAGGTTTCTATCAAAAACTTAAAGCTATGGACCTAACAAGTACCTGAAAAAAAATTGGTGATTTTGTCCAGCGTGTCCACATTATCACTTGAAACTGCCCTACTATTATAAATGTGAACTTTTATGTGGCATTGATATATCTTGAGTACAACACAGGTAAGGACAGTACTTCAACCAATTAAATGTTAATAAGAATAAGAAAAACTTATTATATTATCAATTAAAGGACGTTGACTCAAAAAAATTAGACCCTCGTTTCTATTGATTTCTTTTATAATAATTGTAGGTTGATTAAAACTTTCACAGTTATTTTTACTAAACATGTCTTAATCGCGTATAAAAGAATTGCGTGCTCGCGGCAAAAGATGTATTGCGACACATCCAAAAGGTCGACCTTAAAGGGTGAAACATTTAATTGCACGCGATTAAGTCCCACATCTTAAATTATGCGATATACTTTCAGCTAGTATTTCAACAAATACATTTTAAAAAGTCAAACCAGTTTGGTCAAATCCAGCCTAAATTGATTTCAATATGGGATATACAAAAGCCGTGCATGGTTAAGTGGAGCACTCTACCATTTAGCATACCAATTCAGATCGCTGTACAGTAAGCGTCATATAGTTAGTAGCAGCCAGAGTAGCAAAATATTTCGTAACACACCCTTATTCTTACAGTAATAAAGACGTGTACCGAAATATTTGGCTACCTTGGCTGCTACTAACTATATGACGTAAGGTTCGCTTCAGCATCGTATAGTCGCGCGTATTCCACAACTGCTCGAAACACACATCGCGCAATAAATCGCGATATTTGGCCTGTGTCACTCATAAACTCCAGGTAAAATTTATAGCCTCCACCAGCGCCAGCGATTGGGTTCTCCCACCGAAGCGCAAACCACAAAAAGGATAAATACACAGACATTAACGTTTTACACCCAAAAGCTTTTAGCTCGTAAAAAAATCGGTTGAATCACATTGCCTCAGCGTTCTCAATAAATCTAAAAATACGCACGGCTCCCAACCGAAGTACGATATGAATAAAAACCTTCGTATGTTACAAATATCGAAATTCTTTTATTTCGCCATTCAAGTCGTTCAGCAATGCATGAAATTACTCGCTGTACCTAACAGCCACCTGGAATATCATCAGGCAGATAATTTTTCATTCGGTTAAGCGAGCATATTTCCCTCATTTCTTAAAAGGAAAGTTCATGAAGAAAACAACAAAAAATTAAAAGTTTCGCAAGTTGGGGAGGTTTTTTCGTGTAAGCGGCGCACACCTCACGGGCTGAATGAGAGATAACGACCACAGTTCGGTTATTTATGACTAACGAGGCTATTCACAACCGTAGCGCCAAATGGAGATTTATGAAACAGAAAATGGCGGGTAACGTTCGTCTTGAACGTAATTTGTAGGACGCGGTGACTACGAGGCGCAATCTGCGAAATGCCATCCCGTTTGGGGATTGCTTCTGCCTCGTGAATGATGCTTCGGCGGAGGACGCTCGAGTCCCGAGTGCCTCCACTCGCCTTTTAACTCGGACCGTATGAGCACTTATATTATCTGCTTTCAGGGAACTATTAAATATATATATATATATACATATACATTTAAAGGTACCTAAGTACATATGATGTTACGTTAGCAAACTTGAGCAAGGACATCGATCGATCTCTAACATAATCAATTTAAAGACAAATTTTAAAGTTTTTAAGTGACTATCATTGTGCTATGATTTGATGTCAGTTGACATTTGATAAAGAGATTTCTATGTTACGATTAATAAGATAAGATTCTTATGTAGAAACTATTTGAGTGTACATGTATTATTTAAAATAAACAATACCTACAATGAACAAAAAACAAAAGCAACTGCACAATAGAATAAGATACGATTGTTAAAGAAATGATTAATCAATCGAACTTATTGTTACCTGATTTATAAACTTAGCGTTAGCTTTAAGTTATTTGGCAGGCTCTTGTATAGTTATGAGTATATAACGTCATAAACGATCATTTCCCATCGCGTCCTCCAAACGCAATTAATCTCGTTTGGAAATCTGATCCCTGCGCCGGCTACAAAAGAATAAAAGTTTGTAAACACACGCGGTAAAGAAACTGTGAAACATTAAACGCGAATTACGGGAGGCAACAATGACCGGCAATTAAGGAAATCAAACAAAATTCAATAGGGAACATTTGTTCAAAATTGCAAAACCCTAAGCCGAAAGGGTCCAATTTCCATTTTATTAGCATGAGTTCCGAATAAAAATGTGTTTATTCTGGGATGAAAGCGAGATGCCCCCCCCATAAAGAGATCGAGTGCCAATACAGATGAAAACGCAATGTTATTTTGAGCGTATTCCAAATTCAAATGGATTTCTATTTTCTTGGATGGAGGCTCAGGTCACATTGAAATGTATTGAACGTTGGCGCATTAAGCATCAATTAACATTAGTTAGATTTCACGGGTTATAAAATTGTAATGGGTATAGTTTTGGTAAGAACAATAGTTGAGTAATAAGTAATTTTTTTCTATGAAGAGTGCGCCGGTGCGGCGGGGACTGACCAGTCCAAAACACACGCAATAAAATCACCTAGAAGGGTTTATGTCGGCCGAATGCCCTTGATATTGCAACAGTAAATAATATCTTTCGTTAAAAGCGCCATTTTATTGGCACCCTTTCCTTTTATGCGACGATTATGTCATTTTTACGAGCGCTCCGATGCTATTTACGTATTTTTATTGGGAATCAAGCGGAAAACTCTTACATAAAATCCGAATTATCCCGTAAACTGTGCACTATGATATAATAATTGAATATTTGCAACTTCCGTTGAAGGACCACAGATAATATAAAACTTTTTAGAGCGCATACATGTTATGAAAACGGTATTCCGGACAACCTCACCTTAAAAGAGGGCCTTAAGGACGATCTAAGTTTACAATCCATAACAGGAAATCACTTTATACCGACATAAAGTAATTCATGTCTGTTGATGTCAGTGAGTTGGGCCCGACGGCGAATTTGTTTGGAAAACAAGATATGTTTCTTTATACTTACATATTTTAAAGATGAATTTCCACTGTAACACACATAAGGATAAATCAGTCAAAAAGGTAAAAATATTTAATAACAGACTTAAGGCACGTAAACAACATCGTAATATATAGTGGTCTAAGTAAGTGTAGGTTTGTAAATATTTGTGCCAAATTTACAATTTGCCGTCTTCGCGACACGCCATCCATCAATGTCACCACCTTGGCCGTTCTAACAACTTGCTCGTTTAACATGATTGGTTCGAATAATTCAATCGGCTCGCCAACAATGTTGTTTATATTGACAGGATTACGATAGGCTACTCGACGATGGATTAAAGCGATAAAAGTATTTATGGGTTATGGTTACTGCCAAAAAATATTGCTCGGTCAACTTATTTACAGCGGCTAAGTGATTACAGAAAATACGCTTGTTTCCTGAAAGTTTAAACGTTTTTCGTGCCGCTGACGTAAGTCGAGGTTTCTGTAATCACAAGTTTCTCAAGTCTTCAGACGACACACTATCTTTGTGAAGTTATTTACCACAAGCAATCAGCCGTCTAGTTGGGTAACTTCTCGAACGACTCTTAGAACATACTCAAATGTCGATTTCCCCTTAAAAATATGATAAAGAATAAGGAGAAGAAAATCTGACGATCTTCTCCTTCCTTCCACTTCCTTTGACTGATCTTCAAAATATGACGGTTGAAACGTTACTATGTTTACGCACGTTCGAAAAGTTATGCGGGTACCCTGCAGATTGTAAGAAAGAATAAAACCAGTGGCTCTTTGAGCTATAGAACTCAAAGGCTGAATTTTTATTTTTTTTATTTCGAAAACCGTTTCGACAAAAAATAACTATTATAATGATTGAATCTGCTCACAAAATTTCACGAATTCGGTTGACGATTGCGACACGTAGAGGAGAACAGTTGAACATCCGGACATCCGGATATGCGAAAGAAAGTCGACCTAGACTGAAACGGAGAACTTCGTTCCCTTCGCTCGCTCGTTCTTTTAGAACTATTTACCTTTGCGCGCTTAAATTTTCTACATAAATAGCCAATCACATTTGTTCTATACTATGTCTGCGACAAAGTTGCGTTTTTTGGCAATCGTCGGTACGTCAACACGATCCTTTCATTCCCGATTTTCTGCTCCCCCGAATACTGAGAGCCTAATACTGTTGTTTATAAACAACCCCACAGGCGGTTCACTTTCATTGATTAGGTAAATAAACTTTCTGACTGCTTCCGCTTATTTCAAACGGTAAATGAAGACAGAAGTTGTTGTTAGCTTAGGCTATGATATATAGAAACAAAATATCTAAAGACTTGCTAACCTACAAAAGCAAAATTTACTTCAGCAAGTCGGTGACGTAACGCATTGTAAGTACGTTACGTTACGTACGTTAAAATGACAGTTAAAATGTCCTAACGCGCGTTCAAAACGTTGTGATTCTCTCTCAGGTGTATGCCAATAGCCCGCAGGGTAATCGCGTAAATTTTGGAAGACGCATTACTCATTCACTGCTAAACTACGCTAGTAACACTACGCCGTAGTTCGTAGCAGCTTATTCTTCATATGTAGCGAAAATTGCCCTTAGCCCTATAACGCACGTGTGTCGTGATTTGCGCTGAATGGATTAAGACGTCACATTTTTATAATCACACACATTTTGTCGATCTTTTATACTAAAATGATCAGTTATGCTAAAAGTGGCGCTGGAACATGTTTCATCTGCTCTGCCTACCCCTTTTCGGAATAAAGGCGTGAATGTATGTAGGTATGTATTTTTTTATAAAAAAAATGTTTTGATGGTCCATATGATAGTTCATATTTACTACCTAACAATTATTAAAAATGGTACGCAATTACTTTTCTTATGAGACAGAAAAGCTTCTTAAAACGAATGTTTTCGCTCATCACCATTATTTCGCAAAGTTTCACACGTAACCCGGTTAAATTTTTAGTTGAATACCTGCAGTCCATGTGTCTTCTTCCCGCGATTTACGCTGCAGTAGCGTACAAGGAATCCCGCCTGGGACCGAACAATGTATGTTGTGGCTGTTTAATGAATGTTGAGACCGAGTTGAGGGAAGATCCCGCATAAAACAAAACAAAAAACCGCCGCGATGGCGGGGCGGTTAAGCTCTCGGCTTCAAAGAAAATTAATCATTCACCTTTTTTGTTTTCCGCAGCTTTGTGGTACCGATTAAATGAATGAAAACATGATTAAACCAAATAGAATAACGAATAAGCGAAATTCTCATTACTAAGTTATCAGTGTCGCTTTGGTGATAAAATCGAATCAGTCGAGCATTAGACGGATGCTCCTGTCCCCCGCGCGCGCGTCACTTTGACACCAGCATAAGTAGAGGCATCTGAGGTCAACCAGCCGTCTCTTCGACTTGAACAATTTGTCTCCGTGAGAGAGAAGGAAGCTCCGGACGGGTACAAATGGCAGATTACTTCGAGTTTACTAGATTCCCACCCTAGACAAATGTCGCATCCAGTCGCCTCGCTAGCCATAATGAATGCCAGTTTGAAAGCGATATTATGCAAGGATTCATCACGCAGACAATGATGAACAGCGGCACATGTATTAACACTATTAAGCTCGTATTAGCGGCAGTTGCGAACTTAAAGGGCGCTATTAACATGACGTATGTGGCCTAGTTTCCGAGAAAAACGATTTAGTTACAAAGTAGTTGCAAAGTTAGATATATGTCGCGTGTAGCTGTCATGAACATTTCGCGTCGCCGCCGTGTTGGGAGCGGGGGTAAATTAGCCATAACGTGTAAATTGAAACTCAGGCAATCCCGTGAGTTAACGCGATTCGGGGCGTACATCCAGCCTTTAATGAATAAAGGGACACCGGCGTCTATATCTTGTCGGGGTATGAGACAACTCGTAACTCAATCGCGTACATTACGTAGGTAAGTTAGAATGGTATCCCCGTACTTGGCATAGCACGTTCGTGCGTGAATCATTTTTTATGCGATATTCGATTACCGCCCAAACAAATGACACCCTTTGTGTACGGCATGGTTGTTCGCGAAGAGTAATGAGTGCCAACGGTTGTTTTTTACTGGGATACGAACTAAATATTTGAGCCCGTTTGAGAAAATGTTTTTTTTTCAATAAATGAAATGTAATAATTGTACTCGTAATACGTTCTGGAGGATTAAATGTAAACATGAGGTCCCTCACTCGTTTTCCCGAAGGTAAAGTGTGATTCTACTAGGAAAGGTCAGCCACTAGAAACAGACCAACGCGCGAACGGATGGGAACAAACTGGTAACCGGAGAATTTAATTAATTGTAACCGAACCCTTATCCAATGAATTGACATGTTTGCCACACAGCTAACTCAATTATAACGCAGGAAGGGGGATAACAGTATCAGTATATTATAAGAAGGTTTAAAGCTTTTAATCAATTGTAGTGTGGTCATTGGTCGACGAATGGCGAACCCTTTTATGTATGTGGAGGGTATTATTTGTTCACCTAAAACCTTTGTTTTGTATGAAAGCAAACTAACATAAACAGAAGTAGCTATACACCTACTTTATTTAAAATTAAACTGTAGCCTGTCTTGCTTTATTGCGTCTCTAGAAGAATCACAAGCGTGTTATCGACCCTTTATCGATTTAAGGATTCATTGTGTTGACAGTTTGAGATAAATGCAAGTATTTCACTCCCAACACAACGCATAGGTGCTCGGGATCTCTGGCGATCTATCTCGCCACCATCAGGAACTCAACACTATGCATACATACCCACAGAGGACGTAATGGCGTTATTATGGCTGCGATCTTCGATAACATAGAGGTACTTCCCCAGTAAAATTGGACGGCTTAAAAACAAATGGAAAATAAGTTTCTTTGCAATTGAAACTTTGTATCTATTTGCAATTGAAAGTTTTCTCAATAGGTACGTATTTTGTATGGTGTACTGTTTAACTTATTGTCGATAATAATATACTTATAGTAAATCATCAAATAAAGAGTAAATTGTAAAATATGCAGCGCACCAAGGCGTCGAGAGATGGCGCTGGCGTCGAGATAGAACCCGCTAACGGAATGTCGATCATGAAAAATATAATTTGGTGTCTCTTGTTGGACGCAAGTTCCACTAGGTTGGCTGCTTTCAAATTTTTTAACACCTTCCAATACGAACCTTGTTCAGTGGAACCACCCAGTGCGTAGTACGGTGTCTCGGTCGGAACGCCTATTGTGACACAGTTCTAAGCATAGGTTAAGGTTGCTGTGCGAGTTCGAATTAAACTCTATCTTGTTGACCTACGTTCTTTCCTTACGAAGAGTTAACCACACTTACAAATATAATTAAGATCATACAAAGATTTGTGACATTCATAAAAAAAGGGTTTTTTAATCCTCCAAGAGCAACACAAAGCGTCCTTACACTTTAATGAGAGACGAGCAAAACAGCAAGTTACTTGATTTTCCGTACAACGATTAGTTTTTTTTTTTTTCATTTATTGACCAAAAGAACAATACGAAAGAAATAAATTGTACAGCGGACAAAGCCGTAAAGGTTTAACTGACGCTGTATTCACTCTTAAGCTAATTATATCTAGGTTTATATATATAATTTACAATGGTTCTATTTTTACTAAGATTATATTATACTCGTAGGTACGTACAATAGATACTTAGTTAATTACTAATGCTTGTGACACATTTTATATATAATATTATATTTACATTTTTATGAAAATAGTAAATAAGTTGTTTTTTTTATATATATTTCGCGTACACATGAAATGTGTGTATTGTGCTTAGTTAGCACATCAGTATATTTAGATAAAACGCTTTCATAGTGCGTTTACATTTGTGTGGGTTATCACCTATGCTATTGAAAATATCGGTGGGTATTTGATTAAGAATATTTGGTACCATGTATTCCCAAGTTCGTTTACCATACACATTTTTACATTGCGGAAGGACAAAACGAGGCAAGTACACTAATTTCCTAAGGTGTTAAGTACGTATATAATATGAATATAAGTTGTTATTTCGGCTTACATCAGCGAGGTTTGGCTTTAACTGACATTATTTAATTGTACTTTTATGTGCTCTAATTGCAGTTAGTTCTATTTGTATACAAACATTTGGTAGTCGCAGAAAACTGCTGCGAATGCCCCCGTGAAAAAAAATTAGGAAAGTAGCCAATCGTTATTTGCAAATTACAGGAAGTTCGCAAACAACAACTCCTTTAAAATTGCCAGGGGTCGGTGAAAGGTAACGTTTGTAATGTTGTTTGTCGAATACTTTTCCATGTGTTCTGACGAATTAACGTGGATTCAGCATCGTTTGCCGCTCGAGTGAATCCTGTATTTGCGTTAGATGTTATTGTTAGGGAAAGTTTTAATCACTTGGATGGGTTCTTCAGATTTTTTGCAAACAAATGAATGCTTTTCACAATCGCACTGATAGATGGAAGTTTTGAAACGTATTTGGAAATGAAAACCTGTGTTTGAATCATGACATCTTTGCTTATTGTGGAAGGATGGGGCAAAGCAGTATGTCGTCGCGGAGGCTTTAAAGAAATCTGGGAAAGTAATTTTACTATGTAGAAAACCGAAGCCATATAACAAGCAACAATAACACCACTACTTGCTCTGTAGGTCTGTGGTTTTGTGTTGAGAGAAGGGAGACGTCTCTAACCATCAACACAACGAATCCACAAATTAATAAAGGGTGAGCAATGCTCTTGTAAATTATCTTATAGGCTACGGTGTCTGCTTACCATCAGGCAGGCCGTATTCTTGTTTGCCACGTTGAAGTTTGTAAATATTTTTCTGTAAAATAAATCATCTTTAGTACAGTCAGCATCAAAAGTAACTGCGCAATCGAAGCGGTCAAAAGCTCTTATTCCCTTCTAATAAAGACTTTTGACGTCTTCGTTTGCGTAGTTACTTTTGATGCTGACTGTACAATCTCCTGTACCTACTGAACGTTATTTTTACAAAACAACTACTATGGTCGAGAGGGTACCCATACGACGGCTTTATCACTTTTTAGTTTAGGAGTAGATATATAACCTACTAGCTGTTGCCCGCGAATTCGTCCGCGTAGAACTTGTTACCGTCTTAGAAAAATTATTGCTATTAAATTTTTATAGGCGGAACCTTAATTATCGCCGACCAAAACAAAGTTCTACCATCTTAAGGGATGATTTCCGAGATAAAACTAACCTATATCTTTCTAAGGGTCTCAAATTATCTATACGAAAAATTTCATCTAAATCCGTTCAGGGATTAGAAAAAAACCCCTTATCAATGTTTTTGACCGTCCATTAGGAGCTTGTGACCGAAGTTTTAAACGGCTAAGTTTAAAAACGACATGTTTCCCATAGAAAATTTCAACTCTTTTTTAACCCCCTTAGGGGATGATTTTTTATAGCAAAGCTAAATCATTTGTTGTGCTTTTTAGTAAGAAACCTTTATACAAAGATTCAAGTCTATAACTTTCCAAATGAACGATTTCCATACAACGGTTCGACCCCTATTTCACCCCCTTAAGGGTTGAATTTTGAAAAATCGTTTCTTATTACACGTCCACGTGCTGTAAAGAATATATGTTCCAAATTTCATGCTTATATCGTTAGCGGTTTAGGCTGTGCGCTGTCTGTCAATAGATTAGTAACGAAGAGTTTTATATATATAGATTGACAGTCATAATATTCACAACCATTGCCAACCCACTTCACCATTCAACCAATTTGTATAGCAATTCCGAGACTCATATGAACTAAGCGTGTCGGAGGTCAGTCATTCGCTGGTTTTGCCACACTTTGCCTGGAGTGACGCACACATTCACCTGAACTTCACTCACTTTCGCTGTCAAGTACATTCAAATGCAACGCGCAACATGCTATTATACTGCTTATTGATGGATGCATATATTATTGAATGGTGTATTTATCCGCGTGGGTTTGTGTCACTTTAATTTGTAACTAAGTGGGTTGGTAAATATTATTTGCTATCATCTTTATTATAGGTATTTGTGCGGGATGAAGGTCCCCCATTTTAGATTGTTTCGTCTTAAGGGTTGTGTTCTATGTGTATTAGATAAAAGGGTTTACAAAAATTTGCACGTGGGAGGAGCCCTGGGGGGTAGCCAGTTGTTGCAATAAATTTATTTCGTGAAAATAACTTAACAATAGTTACAAATTTAGAGACCTCCTATTAGGTATGTAGACACCTGTAATACATCTGGCTTTTTTACCCAAATACAAATATATATATATATATATATATATATATAATACTATATTAGTTATATAATACTCGTATAAACGTAAAAGTCCTGACTGACTGACTGACTGACTTAAATCAACGCCCAGCCGAAACCGTTGAACCTAGAAAGCAGATTTTTTCACAATAGGTGGTTTATATAACGATAGTACTCATTTTTGAAAATTCTACCCTCAAGGGGGTAAAAAAAGGGGTTGAAAGTTTGTATAGGGATGGAGTAAAATGTTAAGTGACAGACTTGAAACTTTGTTTATGGACTCCCTATTACAATAAATAAAATAAAAAAATGATTTTTTTCAGGCAGAACACATGATAACAACTACAAACAAAGACAATTACCAAACATAATTAATACCAAACCAACCAACCGTCATGACCAATACATAATCTAAAAATAATAATTATAAAAAATTGAAATAAATAACTGACATTAATACAGGAAAAGTTATTTTAGGGTTTTAAAACCCACCCATACGCGGGTTAAATAGGGGTGCAAAGTTTGTATGGGGAAATTAGGTATACATATAGTTTGAGTCCCGGGAA
The DNA here is from genome assembly GCA_947049275.1 of Epinotia bilunana. Classification (NCBI taxonomy): domain Eukaryota; kingdom Metazoa; phylum Arthropoda; class Insecta; order Lepidoptera; family Tortricidae; genus Epinotia; species Epinotia bilunana. The sequence continues at coordinate 9,383,071 of OX346267.1, read as the reverse complement.
GGCCATAAAGTAGTTTTATCCCGGAAATCAGTCCCCAAGGGGCTGAACATTTGTATGGAGCTACGATATAAACGAGTTCTACGCGGACGGAGTCACGGGAAAAGCTAATAATATATATATTCAAAACAACAGAGGAATCTAGAGTTTAAGAGTCCGCAGTAAGCTCGATTCTCCATACAAACGTTGTTACGCTCTCATTTTAAAACTACGTGTTGGTTGGTAACGAAACTTTGCATATACAATGAAATGAGGTATATCTATGTCTGTAATTAGTTTATGTAAATACAGCGAATTTATGTTTTTCATACAAAACTTGTTTTTGCTGTATTTCGTTTGTTTTATAAACTGGAACCACATAAACTAATTACAGACATAGATATAGGTACCTCATATCAATGTATATGCAAAGTTTCTTCACAATCCAACACGTAGTTTTAAAATGAGAGCGTAACTACGTTTGTATGGGAAGGTGAAATTCGGCCGAGCTTACTGCGGACTCTTAAACATTTTAGAAGGCGTTTTCGTATATTGTTGACGGAACGATATATTTTGCATCCTATAATAACTATTATACCTATGCCATAGCGAAAACGTATATGTTGTTATGCGTATGAGGTTTTACGCCCAAAATGTTGATTTATCAGTGATTCCGAATCCGAATTTACGTTTACGAAATCACTTCCAGCACAACATTCGTTCCACGATTTGATCAGATTTCCCCCGGATAATGTATTTGTGATATTCCGGGCACAATCTCGGAGAGATAGTGGCGTGCCAAGAGAATGTTGGCAAAGAGGAGGCTGCGGCAGGTTCTCAATTAAAAGTGTCGGTCGTGCCGCCCACTGAAGATTAATAATCGTGCGTCCAACCGCAGTATGGGCCGTGTTGGTTGGGTTCAATACTTCATGGGAGTAAACAGTGGAAATGCCTTAAATCAATCCAGCTGGCCGATTGCGTAATGTTTTGTATGTAGCCTAGGTACACCTAAATGCCATTTTTAGGGTTCCATAGTCAACAAGGAACCCTTATAGTTTCGCCATGTCCGTCTGTCTGTCTGTCTGTCTTCGGCTTAGCTCAGTAACCATTACTACTAGAAAACTGTGATTCGGCATGGGTATATAAATCAACCACGCCGACAAAACAGTACTTACAATCAAATGTTGCCAAAATATATTTTAGGTACTTCCCTACATTTAAAGCGGTGATGTAATTTTTTTTCTCGTTCAACCTATGGTGTGGGGTTCAAAAATATTATGGGTTTCCTAAAACCATTTTTCAAATCAGTAATTCTTTTTGCGAGATATTGGGCTGTAAAGCCCTAATTTTTGTTCGAGTCATGGGGGACACACCCCCCCTGCCGGCTAAATGGCTACTACTGGGGATGTGAAAAAATTCGTCGTAGTAGTACATATAATGAATTTAAAAGGAAAACTATCGTAGGCTACCAGCAAGTAGTCGACCAACTTAATGTGTACTTGGAAAGGCCAATTTCCGTACAAATTCGGCCGACGCAACCGCACCGCACGTCGACGTAACAGACGGACAGGCAACTACGGAACCCTACACAGCGCGTGGCCCGACACGCACTTGGCCGGTTTTTTTTATATGACAGTTGAGTTATCCTAACGATCTTTTTTAATAGGTATTTCGCATTTACCTCTACCTGAATGCTTAATACGTATACTTCAAAACTAATCCTTAGCTGAACGAGCCAGTGAAGCGAACGTAATTCTCCGTTTCAGCTAGGTAAAAAAATATTTCGGCTGTTTGGCTGTTCTACTCTATAGGTCGCATTTCTCAACTGATTTTCGTGAAATGTTTTGAGCAGGTCCTATAATGAATAGTTAGAATAGTTAGAATAGTTTTTTTTTTAATGAAATGAAATGAAATCTGATTTATTTGCGTTAAGTGCGGTTATATAAAGCTCACATGAGATATCAAGATGTGAAGTTGTCCAACACACTTAGCTTATTTGTTGATTCAGTTTACTAATATTTTTCAAAAAAAATACGGACTTGCGATGGTGGACATCGCAAGTCCGTATTTTTTTTGCTCACATAGCCACTAGTTTTTACCCGTGGGATACCACACAATACGACACTATCAGGCTCCTTTTCAATGTTGTACGACCGTCAACATTCCCCGTCCGGACATCGGATTAACAACCAACCTCTTCTTTGTATATCAGCTCTGATACAATCGATTCCATTTTAAATAGTTTAATTTGAAACCGAAACGAATAATTACTGAATTAATTACACCCATAATGCAACATTAATGGAACACGAAGTAATCCAATTCGTATGCAACTGTAATTAAATTAAATGAATTCTGTAATATTTGAACAGGAGATTTTCGTTTACTGTGTGATAAACGTAGAATTCAAAGTAAAATAATACTCTTGTGCTCAAGACAAGAGTAATATTTTATTTATTGTAGTGACCGTTAAGAATACTTTGATATTTAATAGGGGCTTTTTGGTGAAGGAAGACATCGTGAGGAAACCGTTCTAACCCCAATAAAATCTTGTTTTCCCTTTGGGTTGGAAGGCCAGTTGGAGGTCGCTTTCGTAGAAACTAGTGCCTCTGGGTCTCTGGGAATACCACTGGATGGGGATGTCAGTCCAGGAAAAAGTAAGCAACAAATTCAATCTTGAAATACTTAAACTTGTCCCCCAATCTTTTTTTTTTTTAATTATTATAAGTTAGCGGCATATATAAGATAATTCCAATGCTCAACACCTTAATTCCAATAGTTGAATACCCTATCCGTCACATGTAATACCTTTATTACAATGCATTAATAGGGAAGGTGCCAACTATTAAGAAAGTGTCAGGCACTAGGACGATTACCTTAGTCGTATTGAAAAACGCATAATTTTACATTTTATGTGTGGTGTGATAAAAGACGATTTTGTGAAATGTAACTTACGATAGTACCTAACCCAGAAAACCTACTAATAATATTCCTAGCACAGACAAAATAACAAAGAGTATAGCACTCAAACGTAGCAGAAATTCTAAAACGTCACATAAGGCTCACGCTAGTAGGTATCATCCTAACAATCTATGTTATTTCAATGACACCATGAAAAATGGCCGCGTTTCAACGCTCAGCCCACTGACATATTAAACCACGGGCCAAATTAAAATGTAAAACTCGACCGAGTCACGCTCGTAAAGTGAATAAGATAAATGGCCAGTGAAATGTTCATTTTATGTATCACAGAAATAAATTAACCGCGACGAGCGAGGCTGGCTGTTCATGCTACGGCTTAATCAATAAGATTTAATTTCGTTATTTGTTGTCTTGAAAGGGGATTCGGCAAATTTAGTATCTTATCAATACAGGTGGAAGAAGTATCGGCTATTCTTGTGGGCTCACTGAAAAGGTAATTCAGCCCGAATGACTTTAGCAGGCTTATTAGATTAATTTTATCTGAGGACTGACAGGATATCCACGTTAAAGTCATCCATTCACAAATCAGTTTACTATTTTTAGGGAGTTTTTTCATAATAAGTTCGATAGAAGATATAAAAGATACAAGGTTTGATCTCGGCGGCCTATACAGTGTTTTTTTTAAATGGGACAGTATGGGGAAATCCGAATCTAAAGGAGATAGAGGAAAAGTGTCCAAGGAGACATTAGGTGTTTTTTTATGTAAACAAATTTGGCTCGTTAAAATTTTTGGTCAAGCGTGAGTTGTTCTTAAAAAATTATAAAGTTGGTCAATTTTTTTTGACGCGGGTCGGCTCTGTTTCATGTAAGGATTATTTCATTGTATGGAAAGAAAAAAATCTGAACAGCAGAAGTTGGTCAAATTTAATGAAAACTAATCTTCATACAGTTGGTTTACTTGAGTAAATGTTCGATGTGGCCGCCGTCTTGTCTTATGCAGGTACGAGCACGCTTCAAGACACTTCTATTTGCATTTAACAGAGACTTATGGTGAATTTTGTTTAGAGTTGTAAACAGCATCTTTTAATTCTTGTACGGAGTTGTATCGGGATTCATAAATTCGACCCTTAAGGTAACCCCATAAGAAAAAATCTAATGGCGTAAAGTCATCATCGTTCATCTTTTTCTTTGCTGCAGAAATAACTTACGTTCCAAATTTGAATTCTTTTTTTTATAATTTCAAGACTATCGCGTGCCATGATGTTTACGAAGATTAAAAAAAATGATCTTTTCTTGAATCATCCGGAGCTCTTATCGATTATCGAAATTTAAAAATGGAATAATTTTAAATATTTTTTTACACGCCTAGGCACTTGTAACAATATTAAAAGGCGAATACTGCAATTGTATGAAGATTAGTTTTCATTAAATTTGACCAACTTCTGCTGTTCAGATTGTTTTCTTTCCATACAATGAAATAATCCTTACATGAAACAGAGCCGACCCGCGTCAAAAAAAAAATTGACCAACTTTATAATTTTTTAAGAACAACTCACGCTTGACCAAAAATTTTAATGAGCCAAATTTGTTTACATAAAAAAACACCTAATGTCTGCTTGGACACTTTTCCTCTATCTCCTTTAGGTTCGGATTTCCCCATACTGTCCCATTTAAAAAAAACACTCTGTATACACATAATATGATATGCCTTTCCATTTCTATATTAGCCACCTCACAAATACGTTCAACAGAACAGCGGACAATGTACATTATTATTTATTTACTAATGCCAGTACGCTCTTTATATTTGATAGATTGTTTTAAAAGTTGTTCGGATGTTCTGTTGAATTTGCTGGCTACCTGAAAATTATTTACATTAATGAACAATTGAAGAGTTCATGCCAAAATGCAAGTTATTAAGATTTACAGGAATAATGATAATGAATAATTATATATATAAATATAGTAGTTAATGTCAATTTATAATCAAATAATAATTATTGAGATAAATGGTATAATGAAGCAATGTCAAATAGGGATATGTTAATCTAATGTGAATTTACCTTTAGCTTTACCTTTAGTAATATTTAGGTGGTATCAAATGAACTACGAATATACCTTAATAACCATGATGGTTAAATCGGTACCTCCCAGATCCTAATTATTTTTCATTATTTTTAATAATTTATTTAATTATGTAGTGATTTAAGTTATTCCTGTTTTGTTTAATTTCCTTTAAAAACTTCATGCATGACACAATACATTCAAATATTCGTGCACCATGTCATGGTAAAACAAGATTGACACAAGATTTGTACTCTTGTGTACACGAATAAAAAATCTGATTTCTTATCCATATTTTTGCACGTGTGGCGCCGAAGACCATGCGCGTGCAGGGACGATGCTGTTACTCATTTTATAACTGTATACTATGGCGTTTACACGTGTGGCGCCGAAGACCAGGCGCGTGCAGGGACGATGCTGTTACTCATTTTATAACTGTATACTATGGTCTTTACACGTGTGGCGCCGAAGACCAGGCGCGTGCAGGGACGATGCTGTTACTCATTTTATAACTGTATACTATGGCGTTTACACGTGTGGCGCCGAAGACCAGGCGCGTGCAGGGACGATGCTGTTACTCATTTTATAACTGTATACTATGGCGTTTACACGTGTGGCACCGAAGACCAGGCGCGTGCAGGGACGATGCTGTTACTCATTTTATAACTGTATACTATGGTCTTTACACGTGTGGCGCCGAAGACCAGGCGCGTGCAGGGACGATGCTGTTACTCATTTTATAACTGTATACTATGGCGTTTACACGTGTGGCGCCGAAGACCAGGCGCGTGCAGGGACGATGCTGTTACTCATTTTATAACTGTATACTATGGCGTTTACACGTGTGGCGCCGAAGACCAGGCGCGTGAAGGGACGATGCTGTTACTCATTTTATAACTGTATACTATGGCGTTTACACGTGTGGCGCCGAAGACCAGGCGCGTGCAGGGACGATGCTGTTACTCATTGTATAACTGTATACTATGGCGTTTACACGTGTGGCGCCGAAGACCAGGCGCGTGCAGGGACGATGCTGTTACTCATTTTATAACTGTATACTATGGCGTTTACTGGACCTCAATATTTTTATACAAATATAAATTAAAGATCGACTAAAAATATATAGAAATTAGAAACAAGCAGCAGTAACCGCATCTTTTTACTTTGCGTTTATTAAATTATTACTCGATTAATCCCAGTTTCTTAAAAATAATGTGTGTAAAATCGTGAACATTTACATCAATATTTGAATTGTAAGTATCTGGGGCATAATTTTGATCGACCTTAAGAGTCCGCAGTAAGCTCGGCCGAATTTCACCTTCCCATACAAACGTAGTTACGCTCTCATTTTAAAACTACGTGTGGGATTGTGAAGAAACTTTGCATATACAATGACATGTGGTATATCTATGTCTGTAATTAGTTTATATGGTTCCAGTTTATAAAACTAACAAAATACAGCAAAAACAAGTTTTGTATGAAAAACTTAAATTCGCTGTATTTTTTTTACTATGGTATCGGAAGTTACATAAACTAATTGTGTCTTGTCATTGTGCATGCAAAATTACGTTACAATCCAACACGTAGTTTTAAAATGAGAGCGTAACTACGTTTGTATGGAGAATCGAGCTTACTGCGTACTCTTAAAGACTGTATGGACATTGAGCTGGAGCGAAGAGGATTGCTCGCAGGTTTGGTGGATGCTTGAGGCAGGTCAAGGTAACCCTATTCAGCTCCTACTGCACGTCCTTATATACCAGCGGCCCATGATCGAAACTTTACTCAGAAGCAATGTAGTGCTCTTCGTGTTCAATCTAATAATGCATTCAGAATACTGATAGGGCTGCCGTGATATTGCAGCGCGTCAGGAATGTTCGCAGAGGCGAGGTTGGACTGTTTTCACACATGCGCAAGCGATGTACATCCCTGGTGCGTAAGTAGGGTACGGGCCAGTGCCAACAGCATCCTGAAAATGATCGGTGAACGGATGGACTTAGTGTATCTAAACCACTGCTGCATTATACGCACACAAAATCACATGTTAATTACGAGATCGCATGACATTTGACTTTTTAGAGATTTTAATGAGTAATTTATTAACCTGACATCTTTTGAATTTGAGTTCACAAGATAAACGACCTCCTCAATTCCTCTCAATTGCTCAAAGGTTAGCTGGAAGAGATCCCTTATAGGGATAAGTTCGCCTTTGTACTTTGATCTATTGTGTGACATGTATATTCTTTAACCTGTTATTGTGTACAATAAAGTGCTTACATACATACATAAACGATTTAATGTAAATTTCGAAATGGCCTAAATTGTATTATTATTTATTTAAACTAACTTTATTTGTCCTGTGAACTTTATAGTTACTAATATTAAGCTAAGTATTTACTAACAATAATAGTCCCTGAATAAATTAGTTGAATTGAATTGAATATGATTATAAAAGAGTCTCGAAGTTTAATAAAAGTCGCGTTGTTCGAATAATAATTTAATCCTACTCGACTGATTGTTGCGACTATACACATGAAACAAAAAGCGTCATATTTCGATTAAACCATTAAAGGCATCGCACGCGCTCAACAAAAAGTTAATCGAACATTTTGGCGGTAGTTCTGCGGGTTCGCCCTCATCACGGGCATGTGTCGCGCGAACTTTCTCGAGCGACTCAATAATATTGCGATTCCGACTGCTGTTACTTGACATAAATTCTTTTTATCATCCGCCACTGTTCAGCGTAAATGTTGTTATGACGACGGAATAACTTTTCCATTATCAGTCTGAAAATTGCGGAAATTTTTGCATTATGAATTTAAAGGAAATAGGAAGGGAATTCTGGAGGAGTCTCTACTGTGCTTTTAATTAAAATTTTCTTAACATTAAACTAATTACCTATTTCGTTTGAATGAACATTGTTTTAGATAGTCCCAGTATACTTTATCTACACAATTATTATTATTAAATTTGTAAAACGAAATATGCGCTAGCTATTCTTTTTCCTATTTGACTATGAACCTTTGTCTTTCGACTTTGCAATAGTCACGAGAACAGAATGATTATTAATGGCTACCTTTCTTAAAGTTCATTGTTATCTTTGCCGGTCCAGTTAAAGTGGGGAAGCGAAACTCACCCTATTTACTAACGACGGAAGCGCGACTAAACGGACGCTGCGTAACATAATTTATGAGATTTCTTCCCTCTTACACCGTCTTGCCGACATAAAAAGATGAACTGTGGCGGGTTGGCTTAATGCTGCCCTGTTTTTCACTGCATTTATGGAAGAAAATAATTTGTTTTCGATTTTTACCTTTCAATGCTGAGCAATGGGTATGATCATGTCTCCTCCTACCGATCTAAGCTTGGTTGGTTACCCATCCGCCATCACCGTAATCTTCGTATGCTTTGCTTCCTTTTTTCAATTCTCCAGGACCCAAAATCTCCCGACTATCTCAAAAGTTTGTAGCCAGTAACATGGCGTGAGTTTATACCTGTCAGTTTCGCTCTTCAGGTAGGTAATCTTTCTCTCGCTATTACACTTCACCAAACTGGTTTTATGTCCAATTCGTTTACTATTCAAATCGCTCGCCTCTGTAACGGTCTACCCGTTAAAATCCGAGAGTTCGACCGGATTCGCGTTTAAAAGATCTCTACGCAAGTTGTTTGCTAGCAGAGCCGTAGATTCATACCCCCTTATTCATAAAACTTAATTTGCCTCTGCTAAATAAAATGTGCTTTGTCCCTTTCTTACGAACACAAATGTCAAAGTGACAGATAAGGACAAACGAATTTTAACGCCAGTTTAATTAAAACAGTCTTGTAGAACGTTTATGAATACGGCCGTTAGTGTTTCTGTTCTCTATTTTCGTCTGTAGGTATTTATATTTGTATGTTTTTTATTTATTTGTCTATTGCTTATTTATTATGTATATCTGTAGTTGCACCGCCCCCAATTTGTCTGCGTTGCCCAAAGGTTGACTGGTAGAGAATGCTTACGGCATTAAGTCCGCCTTTTGTACGATAAGTTGTTCTTTTGTGCAAAAAAGGTTAAGTAAATAAATACATAAATGGTCCCCCTCAACTTAGTACCTATTAGTATTTTAACTTGTTTACGGTTGCATCATATGCCCATGTTCCATTGGGGCCCATGTGCTACCAAATCCCAAATATTGACCTTATTCCGCCTTTGTACTTTGATCTATTGTGTGACATGTATATTCTTTAACCTCGAAACATGTCGCCCTTTGTGACATTTAATACGTGAACCGTGTAATTATTAGCATTATTCTTTAAGAGTCCGCAGTAAGCTCGATTCTCCATACAAACGTAGTTACGCTCTCATTTTAAAACTACTAGTTGGATTGTAACGAAGCATTAAATGTACACGGGGTATATCTATGTCTGTAATTAATTTATGTAGCTTCAGATACCATAGTAAAAAAATACAGCGAATATAAGTTTTTCATACTAAATTTGTTTTTGCGGTATTTCGTTTGTTTTATAAACTGGAACCATATAAACTAATTACAGATAGATATACCTCATGCCATTGTATATGCGAAGTTTCGTCACAATCCAACACGTAATTTAAAAATGAGAGCGTAACTACGTTTGTATGGGAAGGTAAAATTCGGCCGAGCTTACTGCGGACTCTTAACCTGTTATTGTGTACCTACAATAAAGTGCTTACATACATACAAATTGCAGACCATCACCTTCCTCCTCCCTCCTCCTTCCTCATTCCCGGTTGTACCCTAAAGGAATTAGGTGTCAGCGGACCCCGAGCTGGTCCGCTGACACCTAATTCCAAGATTTGGCAAAGGCTCTAGTTTTACGAAAGCGACTACCATCTGACCTTCCTACCCATAGGGAAAACTAGACCTTATGGGGATTAGACCGGCATCCTCACGATGTTTTCTTTCACCGATAAACTAACGGTAAATATTCCGTACATACGTTCCGAAAAACTCATTGGTACAAGCCGGGATTCAAACACACTGCAGACCTAAAAATGTAAATATCAAGTCTTTTCTATTCATTTTAATACACGCGAAAGTAATTAAATTATGTCAGTCTGATACCTTTTCAGGCCGACCGGTGAACTGATTTAGGTGACATTTGTTATGTATGTAGTTTGATACCCCGGAAACGATAGTTTGTATCCTGGATGATTATGCTTTGAATAGGTGAAGGATAGTGCAATAATTTGATCCTCCTCCGTACCAACAACATATTGTTGCTTTTAGGTTTGCAACTGGTTTGGCAATTGGCAACTCGACTGCGATTTCTGTACAACTTGGGCGATTGATGTATGGAGATCATCGCCGCGACGCTAATCGCTCTACCAGTGTGGCTCCGGCCTTAATCCGTAAAGGTGATTTAGGTCAAACGTGGACGAAGTCGCGGGAAAAAGCTAATTTGATTGAACGAGCGAGCGAAGCGAACAAAATTCTCCGTCTCAACTTGGGCATAGGCCCTTGCTTTCGTATATCTGGCTATCCGGCTCAACTGATTCTCGTGAAATTTTGTGAGCACGTTCGATAATGATATTTTTTTATCGGTTCAGAATAAAAAAAATTTTTGCTAAAAACAGGTTCGCGATGTCTACAGCTCACAGAGCCACTAGTATATTATGGGACATCAACATTAATCAATGTTCTTAAACAAGTTAGATTAATATAAATTGACCCAGCACGTTCCGTGTTTATACCCACACAGTGTAAGTGCCAAGGTTTACTCCAAGCATTCTAACATTCCACGCTCGTTACTTTAACTCGACCCTATTATGCTGAAAAATATTCGGTGCTTAATAAAGTGACTTTGTAACGCTGCAAGTGACGGCGACGCTCTTGGCCCCGTAAATAACAAACTATTAAGCGACCGGTCGCTTGACTAGCACACTATTCCCAGTGTAGTCACGAATACGGGTCACTCTAAGAAACCAGTATAAGACTGAACTTAGAGCACGCGTTATGGAAAGGGATCTCACGGTCATGTTATAATGGGGATTAATCAGGGGTTGAGATAGGTTGTGAATAGTAGGATGATAAAATACTACCGTCTTTTTAGACGAGAGAAGTGTAGGCGCTCGGGATAAGTTCACTTTCTTGGTACCGGACGCTAAGTTGGCTTCAGAAAATAAGTGGGTATGCTTGCTGTAGGATTCACGTTCCCTAATTATGAAATCAGAACTAATTACAAACGAAAGAATACACAATATTATATTATTCGTTTGTGGGTATATTTTCGCACTAAATAACGTGTCTATCTGTCTATTTACACATAGGTGTCTATTTTCATATTATTTTGTATATAGACGGGGGGCGAAAGTATTATATTATGTTATATTAATAGGTAACTAATAGCATACACTCCGAAAGGCGAATAACATATTTTACATGGACGAAATAACGGATACAAGCTACCTTTGTAAATTAAATATGCTCTCGAGCAATTACGATAGAATTTTCGATTCGTAACAACTATTTGGACGATGCGTTTAACGCGTTATATTCATTATGGTCGATCCTGAGAACTCATGAAAATATCTTACCTACTTTCTATTACTATTATAAATGTAGAAGTTCGGATGTTATTCATTAAGATAAACTTTGTTACCTATGCAAATATAGGTGGTCAGTGCCTCGAAGGGTTTTCTATTCTCTAAATCATCCCTTGCAGGGATGAAATCAGGAATTGAGTTTAAGTGAAGTCCCGTTTTAGTAAACAAAGTTCCTGGCAAAGGAGATTAACAATATAATTTTTAAATGCGCTCGTACTTTTATACTTATTTATATATATATCTTTGTAAGTTATATGTCGGGGGTAATCTCCCATCACTCATCCAATTTCAAAATTTCCTTCACCGGCGAATATCACGCACTTTCTAAGTGAACATAGGTGATATTTTATCTTACAGTTTTGCCTGCCTTTTTTGCATCGCGTGGGTAGTTATATGTTTATTGCCATAGAAAATCTATTTCGTTATGTCAGCAACAGTTCGTACAATACTTAACTGACATAAATAAAGCATATTGAACACATTTGCAGAGTGGTTTTGTAAGCTGCAAGTTAACCAGGAAACGTATTTTCTATTAAAGGAGTTAAGTAAATCTGGTTGTAAACCAGACTAAACATGGCGTGTAAATTGACTATATTTCTTTGGAAGTTGGCTCGGCCAGGGGTTACAATGTGAGAGGGCTTTTGGTAAGGGTGTCCTGTTTTTTAATTAAGTTAATTGCTGTGCAATTATTTATTTTAAGCAGCCTACAGGAGGCTACTGTGCGTTTTGAATGTAAGCTCTTTATTGAATCTAATATTATTATGCCTAGCATAAACTACATAAATATTACCCGTGTGGTGTCGGGTTAGAATTTCACCACCCCCTTTCTTCCCGTGGGTGTCGTAAAAGTCGACTAAGGGACCAGGGTTGAAGTGTGTTGTGAGCGATGGGCTAGCAACCTATCACTGCAATATCACATTTTGTCGATCTTTTATACCTAATTTTTCATTTATGCTAAAAGTGGTGCTGGAACATACGTTTCATGTGCTCTGCCTACCCCTTTTGGGAATAAAGGCGTGAATGTGTATGTATATGTATGTAATAAACTACATAGATCAACTCAAAAAAGAGTGTCGAGATATCAAAGAGGTTGCGTGGGATCGGAGTAGATGGAGTGCCTACTTTGAGCTAGGTACACCGAAAAGAGCTCTTAAATAAGAAGAATTGTATTCTAACATCTTCATCCATTAAGTAATTTAATTCATAACAATCATATAAATTAATAAAAAATCATATTCAGAGGCTGATTAAGAGTCCGCAGTAAGCTCGGCTGAATTTCACCTTCCCATACAAACGTAGTTACGCTCTCATTTTAAAACTACAGTGTGTTGGATTGTGACGAAACTTTGCATATACTTACAATGACATGTGGTATATCTATGTCTGTAATTAGTTTATATGGTTCCAGTTTATAAAACTAACAAAATACAGCAAAAACAAGTTTTGTATGAAAAACTTAAGTTCGCTGTATTTTTTTACTATGGTATTGGAAGCTACATAAACTAATTGTGTCATGTCATTGTGCATGCAAAGTTACGTTACAATCCAACACGTAGTTTTAAAATGAGAGCGTAACTACGTTTGTATGGAGAATCGAGCTTACTGCGGACTCTTAATTTTAAAAGTTACATAATGCACATAGACATAATCAGTGAAAAAGATGTATGTAGGTAAGCACTTTATTGAACAGGAAACAGGTTGACACATATTGTTCACAACTATTGTTTTGACATAGTTAAAAGTGTCATGTATTAGGCCAGTGACGGGCATTGGGACTGTTACTGGTGGAACTAAGGAAAGAATAGGCACTGGTTCATGGTACAGATGACTTTACTCCAGGAAGCTAAAGAACAGACTACTACAAGACAATAACTGACAGATTCATAAAACAAAATACAAAAGTAACAAGAGTTTATAAAAAGGTAAAATGATTCCAAAGAGGTGCGTCGTGCACATTCCTCCCTTTTTCTAAAAGGGCAGCTTCACCAGCTTACGGAGGGGCCGCCGCATGATGCCCATCAGGGTGCGAACATCAGCCACCCGGATTACGCCGTCGGGGCCCGGAAAGACTGCTGTTACTCGTCCCCGTGGCCAGGTGCCTCTAGGCGAGTTTGGATCTGCGATCAACACCACGTCGCCAACGGCCACCTCAGGAGCTACTCCACGCCCGCGTCTTGGGATGAGTGTTGGCAGGTATTCTTTGACCCATCGCTGCCAAAAATGGTCTGCCAATCGAACGGCCTTGCGCCAGCTGCTTCTCGAGGCAAAATCTGAGTCAGATAACGTGGCTGGTATCGGGCGTCCTGAAGACGCAGCAAGAAGAAAGTGCGTGGGAGTGAGCGCTTCTTCGCTGTTGTGATCCACGGTGACATGAGTGAGTGGGCGCGAGTTGACAAGCGCCTCAGCCTCTGCCAGAAGCGTGCGAAGCACCTCGTCCGTTGGGGCGCGTTCTATGAGTGTCACCTTGAGAGCCACTTTTACGCTCTTCACCAGTCTTTCCCAAGATCCGCCCATAAAAGGAGCGGCTGGTGGTATAAAACGCCAATAAATTTTCTCTGAAGCAGCGTACTGACCTACTGCTTCGGCGTAGAGGCGTCGGAGTTCTCGGTTGGTGCCTACAAACGCAGTCCCATTGTCTGACCAGATCTCTGCTGGCGTGCCTCGCCGGGCTATGAAGCGGCGGAGGCTCATCATCGCCGAGTCAGTCGACAAACTGTCAACCACTTCCAGATGGACGGCACGGACGACGAGGCAAGTGTAGAGGGCGACATATCTTTTCTCTCGTCTTCGGCCGATAGAGACTTGAACTGGTCCGAAGTAATCGAGTCCCGTGAACGTAAACGGGCGTTTGTGGTGTCCCAACCGTGCCTCGGGTAAGTCTCCTGTAGGTGGCTGGAAGTTCACGGCTCGGCGAATGCGGCAAAACTGGCAGTTAAAGGCGACTGCGCGGACGGTACTTCTCAGGCTCAATAAGTGGTAATCTTGTCGGAGCTCATTCACCACCGTCTCTGTATTGGCGTGGGCGGCTTTTCTATGATGGTGCTCCACAAGCAAGCGCACTGCTGGGTGTCTTCCGTCCAGTACAATCGGACTTTTAGTTTCGTGACGTATGTGTGACGCTGCCTTAATGCGGCCGGACAATCGCATCAATCTATCTTCTCCGATGAGAACCGTCAGTTTGGACAGGCGACTGTAGCGTGGCAAGAGCTGAGCAGGACGACTATTGAGGTGCGTCATCTCGCTGGAAAATGCGCCCAACTGAGACTTGAGCAGGATGTGCGTCTCTGCTAGACGAATGTCAGTGGCGGTCAAATTTCTAGCTGACCCATGTGAAGACCTTGGAGTGGTAAACTGTTGCCATTGACTCGAAGGCTGAAACATAAAGGTACAAAGCCCTCCCTCTAATCGAACTAAATTATCTACACATAAGCCCCTTCGAGTTAGACTACGCATTCGCAGTAATGTTAGATACTTATGCGCAGTAGCAGTTGCACGCACCAGTCTGAGCCAAGAGCTGAAACGCCCAGGATCGGCTGAAACTGGCTCGTGCTGGGCAACTTCATTAATGAGGTGAACTAAGTCGGGACGCACTGCGTGTTTGCTCTCCTCTAAGCCTGAATACTCAGGTGCGCAGGGCTCACTGGGCCACTCCAAAGAGAACAAAAATTCAGGGCCCGATATCCAGCGTGATTCAGAAGACAACGTGACGCGCTTGATGCGAGTTGCATCGTCCGCAACGTTTAAATGACTTGGCACCCAGCGCCATTCCTTCACGTCAGTTATCTCTACAATCTCGCCTACTCTGTGTGACACAAACGACTTGAAAAGACGCGCCTCGCTTCGGAGCCAACCCAAAACCGTCATAGAGTCGCACCAGAATATGCGTTTGACAGGTTTGAGTCTGTGAGCTTCACAGATGGTGGCGGCGAGGCGAGCTGCAACCAAAGCTCCTTGAAGCTCTAAACGATTTATGGAAATTGGCTTTAGAGGAGCTACGCGAACCTTACTACATATAAGCGCCAGCTTCACGTCACCATTTTCCATGATAAAACGCCAATATGCGACTGCAGAAAAGGCAGACTCGCTTGCGTCACAGAAAACGTGAAGCTCGCACTTATCTACTTTTAACTCGCCAGGACAGTAGCAGCGTGGGATCTGCAATCGGGAAGCGGCAAATAAATCTTCAAACCAATGTCTCCACGCCGCACTGTCACTCTGCGAGAGCTCCTCGTCCCAGTCGAGACCCTTACGCCATGCATTCTGGAACATAATTCGGCCTGTCACTACTACTGGCGCTAGAATTCCGAGTGGGTCGAATACCCGCATGACGTGAGCCAACACTTCGCGCTTAGTAAACTTATTTGGCAACGCACCATTTTTGCTTATTCCTGTGTTAAAACCAATTGTATCGGCGACGGGTTGCCAAATAAGCCCAAGAGTGCGCACGGGCGTGGCGAGACGGCCAAGGTCAACATCTACATCGTGACTAGCTAAAGGGACCTCAACCAAGCTCTCCTTTGGCAAAAGTGCTAGAGCAGAGGGTTCGTTTGAGGCCCATGCACGCATTTCGAAGCCAGCATGTCGATGGATACGGTGAATTTCTACGGCAAGTTTAGCAGCTTCATCGATTGAGTCTAGGCTCACTATACAATCATCCATATAGTGATCGACAATGATGGCTCGAGCCGCGGCTGGATAGCGATCTTGCCACTTCACTGCGTTTTTATTTTTAATGTAAATGGCAGTGAAGGGACTAGACGCGGCCCCGAAAATCATTGATGACATGCGGTATGTCTTAATCGGGTCTTTAGGGTCGTCGCGCCACAAAAATCTTTGCGCATCACGATCCTCCACGCGAATTTTCACTTGAGGAAACATCTCGCGTATGTCTCCCGTCAGGGCGACTTTGCCTTCCCTAAAACGCGTAAGAATTCCGAGCAGGGGCTGCAAAAGGTCAGGACCGGTTAGTAGAAGCGAATTCAGTGAAACACCTTGACTTTTCGCAGCAGCATCATGGACTACTCTTAATTTATTCGGCTTATTCGGATTGGTTACTCCGAAATGTGGCAGAATCCAGACAGGCGACTTGGCGGTATGCACTTCCGTGCACAATTCGGCGTAACCCTTCCGAATCATGTCGTGTATGTTTTGCCGGTATCGCGTTGCATAGTTAGAGTCCCTGCACATCTTTTTTTCTAGACTAAGAAACCTAGACAAGGCAAGCTTAGAACTGTCAGGCACGAATAAATTGTCAGTTTTCCAAAGAAGCCCAACTTCATAACGACCGCTCGGTAGGCGTCGTGCCGTGCGTTCAAGAATTTGGACAGCTCGTTCGTCGTCGGTGCTGCGCGCTTCGCGTTTAGAAATGCCAATCGAATCTATACTGTATTGCTCACGAATTAACTGTTCTAACACCGCGCGATCACTAACATCTACGACCGCAGGCTCACTAACCGTGGAATGGTTGACAGTGTCAACTGGCGCCGTCTTGCTACAGCCAAAACCGAATAAAACCCACCCTAAGGCGGTATGAATCGCAACCGGTTGTGTCCTAGAACCCTTACGTGTGGCCCTAGACATAGTAAGATGCCAGTTGTCAATGCCAATAATAATTGTCGGTTTTACGTTGTCATAGCAAAATTCTTCCTTTATGTCAGAAAGGTAACTAAATTTTGACACGTCAGATTTGTCAATAGTCGGTCGCGCTGCGCAACCTAAACCGTTAATTGCCCGGGCCCTACGAATCATATACGTCTCTTTTGCGTAACGTCCCTTTATATGAAAATCAACATACTGAACAGTCGTGTCTTTGCTTAACCCGCCTACGCAGTCGAGACGTATTTGCCTCTCGGGCCCGCAGACGCCTAATTTGGCAGCAATCTCCAAATCTAAGAAAGATGCTGATGCGCCATCATCCAACAACGCATAGGTGTCTACGGTACCTGACGGGCCGGTAACGGTCACAGCCACGACCTTTAATAAAGGACGGAGAAAAGACGGCTGCACTGAGTATTCCGTTGCAATTGAAGTCGATGTATGAGACAGGATCTCCTTGGGTTCATCGTAGTATGAAGCGGGTGCGAGCCGGGCGGCGGGGGCTGCGGCGGGCGCAGCGGCCAGCGGCGCGGCGCTGGTCGTGCCCGCGGCGGCCTCGTCATCCTCCACTTCCACGTGCGCGGCGGCGGTGCGCTCATAATTCGGGTTGTGCAACAACGAATGATGACGGAAAGCGCAACCGTCAATGTGACAAGTTTTCTTAGCCTTGCACAGACTTAATTTATGCCAACCTACTTTGAGGCATCGATGACAGACTCTTTTCTTTTTAATCAACTTCCATCTGTCATCGATTGACAGTGACGCAAATTTGTCACATTGAATTAAATCATGCGATTGCTGGCATACAATGCATGATTTAACTTTAGGTGCAGTCGCCGATGAATTCAATTTGTTATGCGAAATTGAATTGCAATTGAAGCGATTTTCAGCGACAACATGCACATGGTCCCTTGCCCGCCTACTATCAACCGCGTGCGACGCAGTAGTCGGCTCAGGCAATATGCCAAAGCGAGACTGGAGGTCGATCTCGTGTGCTAGGAAATCGGCTAGATTTTCTAGCTTTGATAGACCACCAGCCTCGTAACGAGCGGCATAGTCTAGCCATTTGGCTCGCAATAAAGGGGAAATCTTTGAAATAACTGCCTGAAAGAGTTCGGGCGATGTCAGATACTCCGAATGATCCAACAACCGAATGATTTCTACGCAATTGCGAACACGACTAGCAAATACAGCAAAATCCTTACCTTCACCGTTCACACGCGGCAACGCGCGCACCGCGGCTACCTCGTGCGCCACCACCAGCTCGGGGCGGCCGTAGCGTGTGTCGAGCGCGCGCAACACGACGCCGGGCTCGCGCGCCGACACCAGCAGCGCGGCGACCGCCTCGCGCGCCGCGCCCGTCAGCGCCACGTTCAGTCTTGCCAGGTTGTTCACAGGACTGTATGAGGCTTGCGTATTTTCGAACGACCTTTTTAAACTGAGCCAGTCTAAAGGTGATTTGCCGTCAAAGCGAGGTAAGATATTTATTGCGGGGCTATTGCCTTTATTAACGTTATCAATCAAACGCTCGAGACTTTTAATAAGGTGCGGGACCTCCGCGTCGTCGCTGCATGTCGCGGCCACAGCCGGGGCGGCACGTCGGGTCTGGGGCGCTTTCGTTGCCTCCGTAAGGGGCACAGCGCTCACTTTAGGGTCTGGTAACCTGAAAACATTAGGTTTATTTAATGCGGGGTTACTATTCTCGGAATTTTTGAACCAATTTTCGACGTTGGTACGGCTGCTCCTAGAGCTGTGCTGACTCGCGTCTGCCTCGATGGCGGCGAGTTCTGCACGATGCTCTAGCTCTGCGGTCTCACGCTCCAGCGCAACGAGGCGACTGGCTTGTTGAGCCTCCAGGTCTGCGAGGCGGCGGCGCATTTCCTGAGCCTGCATGTCGGCGAGGCGGCGCATCTCTTGCGCCTCCAAGTCGGCGAGGCGACGCGCGTGCTGCGCCTCAGCTGCCAACCTTTTAGCCACCACCGTGGCGGACGAGTGAGACGATGCCGTACTTACGGGGCAGGAAGGCGCCGTGGGTGCGCTTGCCGAAGCGGCATGTGAGACATCGGGCGCGGCTGGCTGCTCCGATTTTCTACACGCAACGGTCTTACCTTCACTATTTTCATTACCCATATTCATCGCTTTGGTTGTCGACCGGGTCTGTACCATTCTATTAATTAATATTTATAATCCACGATGGACCAAATGTTACTGGTGGAACTAAGGAAAGAATAGGCACTGGTTCATGGTACAGATGACTTTACTCCAGGAAGCTAAAGAACAGACTACTACAAGACAATAACTGACAGATTCATAAAACAAAATACAAAAGTAACAAGAGTTTATAAAAAGGTAAAATGATTCCAAAGAGGTGCGTCGTGCACAGGGACGTTTACGTAACAAAAAAGGTGTTCAAATAAAAAAATACTATGCGACAACCTTACACAAATGCAACTAGTGCAGTCAGCATCAAAAGTAGCTACGCAAACGAAGACGTCGAAAGTCTTTATTAAAAGGGAATAAGAGCTTTGACGTATTCGATTGCGTAGTTACTTTTGATGCTGACTGTGCTGTTTGACTGTGTAAGCTCAATAAAGCCGGGGTTATATTAGAGCCACGCCGCGTGTCGCAACGCAATCGGTTACATACATTTTGTATGAACGTGGTTACATTAGCTCAGTCCCGCGTGTCGCCACGTTCAATACAAAGTACGCGTTGCGACACGCGGCGTGACTCTAATATAACCCCGGCTTAAGGCTTGTGTTATGTTATGGGTTCTAGAGGTCGATATGTGTCATATATAAATATTATAGAAAACATCCAAGACTCAAAACCAAATATTTATGCTCATCACACAAGTATTTGCCCTTACCGGGATTCAAACCTTTAGCTTCGTAGGCAGTGTCACCACCCACTAGACTAACCGGTCGTCAAACACATAATAATTAATTATATTTACTGGTTTACTTTGGCACTCTTTGGGGGAGGCCTATGTCCAGCAGTGGACGTCTTTCGGCTGATAATCATATCATATGATGATGATGATGATGATGATGATATTTACTTACTGGTTAATTAATAAGTTAATTACTTACACGCGATTAAGTTCCGTTTCGTAAAAATATATGTGAGAATCGTGAAAGTTTCAATATGTACATAATTCGCCGTTTACGACCTAATTTTAAGTATGTTCGTATTTGGCATATAAATTTAATGCATCAACATTATATTTTAACTGTGTCAGCCATGGAGGCGAAGGCAAACACTTAACTGGCCAATAAATAAAGCTGAGGAGTGCATGGTTTAACCTGCGACTTAAGTTTCTAACTACTGCGACTTAAGATTATAAACGTCTATACAAAATTATGAAGAGGTAAAGTTTGTCAGTGTGTAGCTTTGTAAGTATAAATGTAACTTATAGGGGGTAATCTCATTAGGGCTAATGAATAATTGGGAAAAAATCAAATTCGGGTTTGCGATTTTAGGGCTTACAACATTAGGGCTAGATAAATTAGGTATGAAATTCTTAGGGCTAACAGAGGGGAACCGACCCGGGTCTATCATCCGACATCGATTGACCAAGTTTAATTTTCATCATCATCATATCAGCCGAAATACGTCCATTGCTGGACATAGACCTTGCCCTAAAGAGCGCCACAATGACCGGTCCTGCGTCACCCGCATCCAGCGGACTCCCGCGACCTTTACCAGGTCATCCTTCCACCTCATGAACCCGTGGATGGCGGTTGGGGCGGAAAGGTTCTGGAGTGGCGACCATGTACCGACAGGCGCAGTGCGGGTAGACACCCCAAAAGTTTCCCCGGCGTATAATAAGGTCAGTAAAAAATTGTGTCATGGGTACTAATTAGGGTTTATTTGGTGTCTACACCCCCATTAGCGACAGAAGCCGATAAATTATTAAACGTGGCTATTTGCGTAACGACGGCTAAGGATGGATGTTGCTTATTGTTGGAAACTTCAGATACTGCAGCATCGGATTAATTTAGCGTTAGTCTTAAGTGGTTTACTTGGGTAACGGTGCGCGAGTTGTATTTATAGCCTAACTCTCTAATGTTCTTTGTATTACCTTCCTTTCTTTGCAAAAACTCGCTCAGCTCACTTTGTAGTTACACGGAATTTATGTTGGTTTATTTTCAAATGTTTTAAGCTCTTTTAAGTTATTTGTTCTATAGTAATGAAAAGATATAGGTAAGTACCGATTGGTTTTACTCGTAACCTTAAAGTAAAATCTCGAAATCCAATGTTGTGCCCTAAAGATGTACTGGGTTGGCTTTGGCATCTAAACCGAAGATTTGGCGTAGTCACCCATTTCACGAAAGCCATCTGATCTGACCTGGAAAACACTGTTAGGAATAGACCAGTTTCCTCACGTTATTTCCCTTCACCTATTTCAATAACGCGCAGATACATCTTGGGACCAGAGAGAGTCATGTCATTTCTCCATATAAAAATCGTCAATTAGATTTACCTGACGCGCGTACAATGCGTTACGTGAACGACCTGCAGATACCAGTGTTCTTTTCATACAAAATACTGGTAGTCAATTTCGGTATGTCGCCTATTTTTTGATAGATATTTTTGTGATCTAACAGACTCATCTAATATTTCACCGTCATTACCTGAATACTGACGACATCTTCAACCTGGCTAGTAGTGACCCTGCCTACGAAGCCGGAGGTCCCGGGTTCGAGTCCCGGTAAGGGAATTTATTTGTGTGATGAGCACGAATATTTATTCCTGAAGCATGGATATATTCTATGTATTTAGGTATTTAATTATCTATATACTTAAGGATGTATATCGTCGTCTAGTACCCATAGTACAAGCTTTGCTTAGATTGGGACTAGGTCGATTTGTGTAAGATTGTCCCCAAATATTTATTTATTATGTTATGTATAAGATTTTGGCAGAGGTTACTTATCGAAAAAGAACGCAACTTGTGGAAAATGTTGATTTTGTTATATATTCTGGTACAAGTCCCTGAGAATACTTTTTAGACGGCTAAAAAGATATGTCTATGAAGCAATTGCATTTTCATAACGAAATTGTAAAATTATATTACCTACTTACTTTTTTAAATTTAAGGTACCTATATCATACGCCTTAAAAATTATCAATGCATGTTACTTGTTAGGAACTATACTTATGTTCGATTACTATGTATAAGTAGCTTGTAAGTTCTCATTTTAAGTAAATGTATACTTTTGTTATTATGACAATCTTTAAACCTAAACCGAGATATCTACAGGTTGACATGTAGGTTCTCGGACGGCAATCACGTATACGCCATACGTCTCATTCATTTAATTCACAAACCATTTTGTGTGTTATATGTATAGATAGATAGGACCACAGATATACACGCAAGGAGCGCAAGAATGAATTCGGTAGCATAATCAGCGCAGCGGTGGCGGAAATATGTACGCTGTGGGTCGGTAATCCAACGACACCGGGTTTGTTTGTAACTGCTAGTTTGCGCATTGTAATTTTTGAAGTGAAAACTTCTTTAGCGGCGCTGTGCACTTTTTGTGACGGGGAAAAATTGTTAAACTCGCAACAGGTCAAGTGACCGTAAGATGGCACTAGACCGTGAGATTCGAGAGATTGAAAATTTGTAAGACGGACACGTGACCTGATCGAAAAACTGTTATATTGTCATTTAGTTTTCACTTCTCCCGGCGCTCCCGGAGTGCAACCCGGGTTTTTTTTTCTTTTTGCTTTAATCCATGTACCAATTGCCTTAAGATTTTTTAACGACGCCATTCGAACCAGTTTTTGGAAAGGAACAACTGTTTGTATGGGAGCAACTACAATGAAAGAACATACATATCCAAAAGGTTGAGTCAAAGACGGACCTCGCTGGCGGCAGTTGAAAAGTATAACGCTCCAAACTGATTGATACAGAAGTATGATGTCACAGTTAGCTATATGTACTAATCGTTGTATGATAATTTACTTTAAAAACAAAGTTTTAACCGACTTCAATTTAGTACTCCGCCGAGCCACGAGGACATTTCTTTTCCAATTTACCTCATGAACTGATTTCCGAGAGCAAATGCGTTGATTATTATAGAAAAAAACCCAATCGCTGTATGTGACCCGATAATATTTGAGGACTTCCGTCAATTTCACAAGGATCACCCTTGGCACTTCATTAGTTGCTATTTCAACGGAATCTTATCAGAATCTGTGATATACTTTTGTACTTTTAAGTACATACCTAATTGAGGAATTCCATAAGTCATCTGTGGTCTTCATCATCAATTCCACTCCACCAATTTATGATTTCCGGATGTAAATACACGAGTTATAATAGAATATACCAAAATCACTACACGCGTGCCTAATATAATTGAGGAGTTCCCTCAATTCCTCATGGATCCCATCATCCAATTGAATTTTCAAAAAAATGGGACCCACCTGGAAGCATATACTTACAAACAAAAAAATTTTTTTATGAATCGGCTCATCAATGACGGAGTTCTGAGGTAACAAACATTGAAAAAAAGAAAAAAAAAAAACAACCGAATTGAGAACCTCCTCCTTTTTTTGAAGTCGGTTAAAAAAAATCAAGTCAATTGCTGTTTCGGTCGCGAAATACTGCGTTTAAGTCCATGTTTGTCCTACAATTTTGTTTCTATAAAGGCGTAAGGATTCTATTAGCTTCAAATTTACTCTAGGACAGTAAAAAAATGCATATTTTTTCTAAACCTTCAAGTATACACTTTATTACAAAAATTTAATGGTTTACTATCATTTCGCACGTTATCCATTTTAACATGAGGCAACTACCTCTAAATAAGAGTGTTTTTAGTTCTGTATGATGCTATAAAGGGCTGGTTTCAGGAAAACTTTACATTAATGTAAAAGAAACTTAATCAAACGGCACAAACGGAAAAACGAAAAATCGGAACCTCGATAAATATTTTCCATTGAGCGGAACAGTGTTTACTTTTCAGCACCTTCTGGTCCATTGTGTAACTTTTTATACGTACCAAACGTGGTGCGTATAAAACCTTACAAAACGTAAATGCTAAACGTAATTTAAATTGGGAAATGACAGTTGAGTTGCCGTAATTGTCATAACGCCATCGCCATTTAAAAAATTACGGAATTACCACACAAGGCTATTCTCAGAAAAATACATTTCGCAATCCAATACCATTTTTATAATGGGTTTTCACGAAACACGTGGAATTCAAACTTACGTCTCAGATTGTGTCTCGGCATTTAGTGTCATTTCCGTTGTTTCCATTACTCTTGGCAGGCTGGGACGGCATTCTGTGTAAATGGTGCTTAACGTGAGCCAATACATAATAACGCCATCAATCGCATGTGTTTACCTACATAATGTACCCACTCGCTTGCACAGCACAATGTGCGTTATGCGTGGTTGAATGGATAGCAAATAGTGTAAAATCAATATATAGGTAGCAAATGTAAATGCCCCGGCCAGGTAAATGAGTTAATTTTATTATTGGGCACAGTCGTAATTATATAATTGAAGTAGTTATTCTTTCTAATGTGAATTAATATTAAGAACAACTAAAAAAGTCATCATTAAATCAGCGCTTTTTGACCACAGGTACAGTGATTCCGATTCACGTGAGTACATTATTTTTAAGGCGCCGTAGGTTCAAGGTTTTCTCTCCCTCTCACTGAGCATAAGCGTGAGCGAGATGGAAGTCCGTGCTCGGAAGCGCGGATATCGTGTTTCTTAATTTTAATTTTTTGGCCGTTTAAATAGTTACAAAGTAATGATTGAGTTCTCTCAAACATGGTATTGCCCATTTTTAGAAGCAATTTAAATATTTTTAGCTTTGGTGCATATCTTGTTACGAATATTTTAAATGTTTTTTAGACCTGTGTTCGTGATTTTTCTCTATCGAGCGATAATTGCTTAATCATGTTTCGAATCACTGATCTCGCTGCAGAAAAGCCTCAAGTTACTATTCGTATTTTTTTGAAACCGTATTATTATATACAGACGCATTCTACGAGTATAGTTTCAATAACTCTGTTTTTTTTTTTTTTTTTTTGTAACCTGACTGTTGCTATAATAGGACGAACCCAATATAGCGGTCGAATTGCGTGGTTGGAGGGTAGCCTGGGGAAAATCCAGGGGGAGCCTCCGGCACGACCACGCGGGAAAGTTTGTACACTGGAATACTCTACGAGTTTGCGCTCCAGTGAGATTGGTTGAACGGTATCAACCGAATCTGGGGTGTGAGTGGTGTCGAACTACTGGGAGTTTTATCGCTGGTTCGCTAAAACCTAGCCTAGCTGAGAAGAGTCCAGCAAGAAACTCAGCTAGGCCCGACTTGGGTCGGACTGACTCTACCCGGTATGCGGCGGTACCGGGACAATAACTGTTCGCTAACTTCGCTGAACGTACGGCGTCTTAAAGGCCGAAGTTAAGGACCATAGCCGGGCGCTTTAGAGTAGATATAGATTCATACAGAGGAACTATACGAGGGACGGAAAGGCTCCTGTGCAGCTAAATTAAGAACTGGTCTTAAATGGCTGGCAAAAATCAAAAACTACTAAATTTGGGTGGGTCAAGGTTTAAGTGCCGCAACCTCATACCAATTTGGATGCGGAAAATAAAAAAAATTGTGGAACTATGACAAATTCGTTGTCTAATGAATCTTCCCTTTCTGTCACATTTATTGAGATTTGTATACGACCATCTCGCTCGGTCTTAGTATTAGTATTTCCATAGCTTGTCCTGAGTAGGTACTATAGATCCATGATAACGCTTATTTTTATTTGGGCTCTTACCACTTACGTACAAAAAGCTAAGAAGGAAAAGAAAAGACGAAGTTTTTTTTTTACTTTGTTTGACCCTTTTGTCGAATAATTAGTAGGAGTAATTTTGCATTCACGATAGTGATATCTTATAACTGTATGTACAACAATAAGAACGTTCGTAATAAGTTATAGGCAGAGATACGTTGAAGACGTATATACCCTCATCTGTTATTTTATAATGAACTAGCTTCCGCCCGCGACTTCGTCCGCGTGGACCCGGGATAAAAACTATCCTATATTTTAATCCAGGCTATAAACTATCTTCGTGCAAAATTTCATTCAAATAGGTTCACCCGTTTAAGCGTGATTGAGTAACAAACATCCAAACATCTAAACTTTCGCATTTATAATATTAGTAGGATACCACATGTCTATTTGACTCATGTTTTGAGGTGTGCAATAAAGAGTATTTGTATTGTATTGTATTGCAAATGTTAGCTAATATACAGATTGATAAATCGCACATGGATTGCCTAGCGAAATCCTGGGCCGAAGCTGTTAAATAAAATAAATACTAAGTTACTTTTTTGGGTCAATTACCCTCGTGTAGAATCTGACACAAGGAATTGTAATAATAGGGGTTGCCTACTTTCAGCCTGGACTGCTATGAAGTTGCCTGGTCTAAATAGGGCACTGAGTGGAGTAATTATACCCTCATCTGGTATTTAATAAATAGTTACATGAAATGAAAGGTTATTTTATATAAAAGAACCTGAACCTGTCAAACAGTGTTAGGTTGCCTAGGCAAAACCTGGACACAAGAGAGGTTGCCTAAGTTAAAGGTTTTTAAAGGCGATCCCGACACTTAGAGAAAACATTGATCAGCTTAGTGTCATTTTAATCCTATCTTTTTATGGTCTTTTTGTCTAGATCGTGTAATAATTTACTTTAAAAACAAAGTTTTAACCGACTTCAATTTAGTACTCCGCCAAGCCACGAGAACATTTCCACATTTCTTTTCCAATTTACCACATGAAGTGATTTCCGAGAGCAAATGCGTTAAATATTAGAGAAAAAAAACCCAATCGCTGTATGTGGGCCGATAATATTTGAGAACTTCCGTCGATTCAACAAGGATCACCTTTGGCACTTCATTAGTTGCTATTTCAACGGAATCTTATCAGAATCTGTGATATACTTTTTCAATTTTATGTACATAATTGAGGAATTCCATAAGTCATCTGTGGTCTTCATCATCAATTCCACTCCACCAAATTTATGATTTCCGGGTGTAAATACACGAGTTATAATAGAAAATACCAAAATCACTACACGCGTGCCTAATATAATTGAGGAGTTCCCTCAATTCCTCATGGATCCCATCATCCAATTGAATTTTTGAAAAAATGGGAATCGGCTCATCAATGACGGAGTTCTGAGGCAACAAACATTGAAAAAAAATAAAAAATACAACCGAATTGAGAACCTCCTCCTTTTTTTGAAGTCGGTTAAAAATAAGAATGTGTTGTTGAACAACTTTTTGCTCTCTTGCATTTTCCCTTTTTCTATAAACTATAAAACTGCCGTGTCAATAGGCCCAAAACATTAAGCTTTGCGGGACTTTGATTTTTATCCGACTAACAACGCAACAAACCATTTTTAACACTTTCGCAACCAAGAATCGCTACGCGCTACGCTCGTAGCCGATCCTGTGGTTTTCCTCGTATGTAGCAGCAGTCCGACTACGGCCGACAGCAGTCCGACTACGGCGTAGGCGCCCGCTAGGCGGGTTCCGGGTAGCGAAAGTGTTAATAACTGCAGGTTTAGTATAACTCAAGCAAGTATTCAATGTTATTTTCGACCTATCAACTGTAAGTATGCAAATATTTTTAGAAGCGGCTAAATCCGTCGCCTTTTTGTTTATGTTATTTCCCTTAACGAAAAAAACGCTATGTTAAGAAGATTTATACTCGTATTTCACAGGCGACTCGACTTCGTGTTTCTAAATTTATATTTTCACTTCTGAATATTGTTTTTTGTTGAACGTTTTTATTACTTTTCTTCGTAATTAAATCGTCTAGTTAAAACAAAACACCATTTATAATACATAAAAACTTTTTTCTATGGAATATAAATCTATGTTTAGTAAGTACTTACTTCTTCCTTGCTTAATATAAGTTGATTGCGTCACGCATATTTTATACCATCGTTACACAATGAGGGCTTTTAAAGTCGAGTACCATGGCCTAATAAGTATGGTACGAGAATTTAAGAGCTAATTGTGTACAATAACTATTGTACACAATACTTTTTCTACGAGTCAACTGTAATAATCAAACAAACTTGGCATCTATTGAAAATGTAAGCCCTGCTGAAACGAAGAGTAGCCCGCCGACACGGACGTAGATTGTACAACACGTGCATAAAAGGAGGCATTTTACCTGAAACGTTTAATATAGTTAAGTTGATACCCATCAACTTGGTACAATGGCTCATTTTTGCCCGAATTATGCGAACTGCTTTTCACTAAACTACTAATAGAAAGACGGATGTGAAAATTATTAAAGCAAATAACAAGTTTATTTTACGAAGTTTTATTGCGTGTGGCTGTTTGTCTTAATCTTAAAAATAAATACTTTGTGCACTAGAGCATAAAAGTAGCATTTTGTGCAGCAGATTACATCCAGCACAAGACGAACTTTGCAAGCATGAGAAGTGAAAAAAATAAGATGAACATAGGTTTTTGTACATCGATTTCATTATGATAATTAAATAATTTTGAACACGTTGGAAGATTATGCGTGTACTCGTCTTTGGTCTAAGCGCATTTCACCTTATAGGTCTTTGATATTGTTCCGTAGTGTTCACCGAGACTTGTCATCGTCATAGGCAAGATTATTGGTGAACATTATAGTGGGACATGAATGAGTATTTTTTTTTATTGCTCTTTACCATTGCTTGAACTTTTTTAAGAACATAATATTGAATGATTGATTGATTGGTTATTTCCTAAGCATACCAAGAATGCATATTACTCTTTATGAAGCTACTCGTACAGCATTGTTATCCCCTAGTTTACGGGTCAGAATAACAACAGAACAGTTGATCGACCCAAATACCGATAAACATCGGCTTTTTTGAATTTGATTAAAAATCGAAGCACTGTCATTAAGGGGCTCCTAGCTCTCAATGACGTTCGATCTGTAACTGTCCGCTTTTTTGTGTTTTTATGGCTTATCGTATATTTCTATAAATAGTAAAAAGTATGTTTTACTTCAAAACTCACAGTTTCCATACGGCAACAAACTTTGGCTATTTTAGGCCAATAAACCAGTTTTTTTGACATAACTTTTGTGAAAATTAATTAATTTAATTTTGGACCATGTTTAAATAAATCATATAAAAAAAATTACTTTTTTTTTCCAAATATTCCTCGTGCAAATGTAGATAAAGGATTGAAGAACCGATAAGCGTGTCTGCCATTAATATATCTATAGGTTTGAAAGAGGAATATCAACTCAAAACTCATTAAAAAGCGCGTGGAGCCCCTTAGAAAATTACGACAGTATCTTCACGAGTAATTATATTGAGGAGCCCTTCAAAAGTACAAACTGGATTCACTAAGGATCGGAGACCCGATTAAGATGTCCATAAGAGTGGTAGCCCTAGGGTTCTCCAGTCATCTAAAAGTCATATTTTTATGAGAGATGTATGTTTCTTACGTCATTTGTAGCATGACGTCCAGTGTATACCAAGGCTTTGGTAGAGAACAGAACAGCCTTGCTTCATAAAGTATTTGTGCTACATATGGCGTTTTATCGCCGTGCGATTGCGTACTCTTGCCATTAGGGACACCCTCTTGCATACTCGTAGCACGAGTGCCCTCGATTCTTCACAAGCCTGGAATTCCATGGCCAGTGATTTTCCACTTCGAGTGTACTTGGCGCTTTGTGTCCTTTCTCTACACACTTGGTTATATTTTGCAATCGCTTGTCAGGCAATTAATTTAAATTAGTATCGAAACAGCATATTGCACGCCTTAAAGCGGACGGGTTATACGGACTTATATTTCATTATTTGATACAGAGATGAAGTAAGTAAGTCGTAGTCACCAACAGAGGGTTCCGTACTTAAATACAAATGTTTAGTTTTTCGTTTTATTCCTTTAGTTGTAGTAAAAGACGATATTACTTGCCAAATTTTATACTTCTAGGTCACCGGAAAGGACCCTATATATTTTAATTCCCTTGAGTGTCGAAAAATATGTTTTTACGTTAATTGATTTTTCACAGCTTCAAGGGACTGTAGACTAAAGTACCTAGTATCGAGTTGAAACTTAACCCGTATACACAGGTATGGTTTTAATTTCAGCTCGATACCTCCAATCGTTCGCGAGATAAAAGATCTTGATAGACAGACTGACGGACAACAAAGTGATCCGATAAAGGTTCCGTTTTTTCCTTTTGAGGTTACGGAACCCAAAAAAATAAGTAAAGCCCAACATGACTCAAAACTGCGTCTTCGCTAATCCGCGACAACATTATTTTCCTATGGAGTACCCGTACCATAGTGAATGTTTATACCGTATATGTTTCCACACAATATGAGTACACTCCAAAATTAAAAAAATAAAATAAAATAAAAGCTTTTTTAGTATGTTATCTTTTTTTTTCGTCATAATTGAATAAAACTAGGAAGGTTGAAAGAGCTTGTGGTTCTGTGCCATAATATACATATTTAAATATATATAATACCCTAAAATGTTGTACAATAAATTCCACTAAGTTACGGATCTCCCGTTACGTTTTTCACTCAGTGGAATAAAATTAGGGGACACTATAAAATTATGCGAAAGTTGCACTAACTATTATCCAATTCTGATGAAAAGTACATTTCGTTAAGAAACTAAAAATCGGCTCGCTTACACGACTGAGTATGTTAGTAAAATATTTTTTATTTAATGTTAGTAACACAAAAAGTGACGAAGATAAATAACAAACGAACGTTAGCAACTTGTTGACTAAAATATGTAAATGTTGATAAGGGTATAATTCGCGATCCACTTATACTTTCAACTAATTTTGTGTAGAGTTTTTACACAAAATAATATATTCATATCGCCATTGACTATAAGCATCGACTACGAGGGTAGCGCTACGAAATTGTTGGCAGTCAATGTGCTGTCTTGTTGTGCTTGGTAGCTCAAGCATATCGCCTGGAAATACCAAGCATAATTTCAGAATTTCTAAGGACACGACATGTACGTCATTAATTTTACCCTAAAAGGCGGCACTTAAGCTTATTTACGTAGAACTCACGCACACTCAAATTGCGCCTACAATTGATGAGCCACCATTACTTTAAAAATACCGTTGAGTAAGGGGAAATGTCCACGAAGACTTATTTCAAACACGCTTCCAGGCTGGAGTTATAGTTTTAGGATAAGGGTAAAAATCCACCAGACATGTGCGAAGTTGTATTTTTATATATTATTTGATACCTAGCTATCCAAGGTGTCAAATATGTAAAAACGCAGCTTCGCATTGAATGTTAATGGTTATGCAGCCTAAATCTAATCATTATGAAAACATTCGAAAGGTTACACATGTAATGAAGTGTATATGTAGAATAGTATAGTTAGTTACTGAGGCTTTCCCCGAGTTAAAACACTACTTTTCATTTCGAATACTTACTTGGAAACAAAATGAAAGCCAAAAATGCTTTAATAATTTTCTAAGTCAGATCCGTAATAGGTACCTAGTTTAGAAGCGTTTGTGTGTGGTAGATAAGTTTTTTAGTTTATATTTTCAATTTTTTAATTTTTAGGGTTTTTTTAGATTCGGCGTTAACCGAGCATTGATTTTAATAATGGTTCTGAGGCCATTTACCTACTGAACGCGTTTGTGAAGCGATTATATTAAAAACCAATTTGAATTATATGAAATATAACATTATTAAATGTATTTATTTATATGTAGATAAATAAAATAAATAAATACCTACTTAGAGACCAAACTAAGCAAAGCTTGTACTGTGGGTAGCAACAAGACGATAAGACGACGATATACATACTTATATAGATAAATAAATACTTAAATACATAGAAAATATCCATAACTCAGGAACAAATATTCGTGCTCATCACACAAATAAATGCCCATACCGGGATTCGAACCCGGGATCTACGGCTTCCTAGGCAGGGTCACCACCAACTGGGATACAGAGGTCGTCGTAACATATTTGTAGTCTTAATAACAAAAATATCCATTATAATTACCAATACGCTTCTAAAATCTGTATACTTAGGATTCCAACATTGTTAAAAAAATGACTTTAGGACGCAGTTCTGAAGCGGCGGAAGTACGAACGCTTAAAATGCATTGAAAAGTCTTCAAATAGTCATCGAATAATTAATTTAGTAACATAATTGAAAAATTTAACGCATAATAATTATCAACAAGTTTTAAAAATCAATACGTTTGAAAGTAATGGCTGTACATGTTTCTGCCATTGCTCTATATTTTTTTAATATTTATCCACTCCCCCGGCGTCATGCATCATTTTCAACCCGCTATTTAGATAAACAATGACCTACTTTCAGAGTATGAGAGATGAAAAAACTCGTTATCGGACATGATAATAAAAGTAAAATTTACGTAACGAAAGGGCAAGTTGAAAAACGAACTTATCCCTTCAAGGGATCTCTTCCAGTTAACCTTTGAGTACATGAGGGTATAAAGTTAAATAGTAAAAAAAAACACTTTGAGTCACTCAACTTTATCTTTTAACTTCGGAGGGTTTATGGGTTTAAAGTTTATCCATCAAATGTGGGTTTTCGTTGACACAGTGAACCCGTTTGTTAAATAACTACCGCAAACAGGGGTGGTTTTGAGGGTCCACCCTCACAACTTCCATCGAGTACTAATTAAAAATAAACCAAAAAAGCACATAAAACATAAAATAAGTGTGTCTCTGCGGTAGTGAACCGGACACTGGCTAAGTTTAAGTCTAAGTTTTTTCTATATCTCAGGACCATGGGGTCCCGGACTTTTGGAAAGCATGCGTGGGGTCGAATCCAACAGCGCAGAGGCCCTTTAAAACAAATATTATATAAAGCGAGGGACACACATGATTATTATTATTATTATGGACACTTTTCCTCTTTATTATCTATACCTGTACATATCTACTATACCTATATCAAGAATAAATGTAAGTGATATGTACGGTGTCTTAGAAGGGAATTGAGTGAATAAAAAATCCTCAATTCTAAAACCTAAAAATGTACCATTTGCCGGGGAATCCATGGGTCGGGGGTACCTTTGATCACTTTCATGTGGTGAAAGTGATCAAACGATGTGGCTTCAGGAATTCGTTTTCTAGCGGTAACTTGCTGTTTAGATTAATAATGTTTTAATGTATAAAGTATGTTTATTGTAGAAACGATACCCCATGATGACAAGTGAAATACTGGGTCACGAGATTATAAATATTACCTCCCAAAATCCTTATATGTATATACAATAAAAAAAGTTGTGTTTTGAAACCCCGTTCTCAATTTATTTAACTCTCAGCGCGTTGTTTGCATATTTTTCTGAAGAAAATGAGTTTTTATTTTCAAGTTGTATAAGTACCTATTACTCCACCGACAAGAGCCAAGCTCTTAAATATACTATATATGATGAAGTAGAAACAACAGTAATAAATACCGGCCAAGTGCGAGTCGGACTCGCGCACGGAGGGTACGTACCATTACTTATCTATAAAAACGGCAAAAAAAACACGTTTGTTGTATGGGAGCCCCCATAAATATTTATTTTATTTTGTTTTTAGTATTTGTTGTTATAGCGGCAACAGAAATACATCATCTGTTAAAATTTCAACTGTCTAGCTGTCGCGGTTCTTGAGATACAGCCTGGTGACAGACAGACGGACGGACAGCGAAGTCTTAGTAATAGGGTCCCGTTTTTACCCTTTGGGTACGGAACCCTAAAAACCAGTTATTATATTTTAATTTCATATTTTTCGTGTATTTTTCTTTAAAATATTCTGTCAAACCTTAAAATGTATCAAAGTAACTACCAGGTTACGGTTTCTTCAAAGTTCCATATCAAAGCACATAATGAAACGAATCATTTTTTTTGAGAAACTTCATCTTTTGTCTCAAATAACGGGATGAATGACAACACGAAATAGATGATTTTATATTCAATTCACGCGCGCTCATAATCAAAGCTTAAGTAATACTCGCTCGATTAATCACTCCTCCCAAACCTATTAAATGATAAGTTAATTTGTTTCGATATGTCCTAATTCAATACTATAGCAATGTGTTTGCTTTATTTATTTATTTACTTATTTGTTTCAGGCAACGAGGCCCATTATTTACAAATAGCTTACAGACAAACAGATACGATGAGTACAATAATTGTTATATTGGTATACGCAATGTGAGCCACACCTGACCCCTTAACATGGACGGCCTTATCACACGATAAGTGACAAGATAGAGCGTCCGTTACTGGCTGACGCCGTTCAATAGAAGACCATGATATGGGGTCAGGTGTGGCTCACATTTCGTATACCGATATAATAATTATTGTACTCATCGTATCTGTTACGTACGTGTCTGTCTGTACGGGGACTGAGCGAGATACGAAAAAATACAAACCGTACAAATGATACTCAAAAAAATACAACAAAATGAGTAAACCAGCAAATAACGAGTAAATCGGAAAACTGTTTCCACTGTTAACTAGTCCACAACATGTCCCAGCAAACGGTGCAATGATTTACTAGATAGCCGCATAAAATCCACGTGTGTGCTTTAGATTTTTTTTTTCCATTTAACTAAGAGTTGTCTGCCGAACTGCAATTCTTCCTAGTTGAGACAATAAAGTCGTACGTAGTGAGATGGTTTTCTGAATTTATGTGATGAATATCTGCTGCGGTTTATTGACTGATAGATTTACACTTTCCGAGTAAACAGAGATTGAGGGATTATCTAATCTTTATGCTAGATCTGTGCTGGTTTGTTTCGACCATACCAGAAAATGGGTCCAGTCCAGACGATGCAGATTATCAATAATTAGTCTTGCAGCGCGCTACGTGATGTCACCTCAGCGCGTCAGTATCATAGTTTCTTAGTTTCTATGCTATAACCGTGACAGCGAAAGCGAAATCGAAACCATGTAGGCGAAGCAAATCAGGCCCCACCTACTCTACAGCAATGGCTGATCGTGATCTTTCCGCGGTAAGATCACTCGAAACACTATCAGGTAATTACGATTATCCACGATTTGATACAACAGCCTGATTGTACTAGCTCAAAATCTATTTTATTTAAAGACAAATCGAAAATTGGTGCTAATTTACAAGTTTAGTTAAATGACCACCAGTTCGAATTAGTATTTGCGTGCGGGTAAACGTTTGTTTGCGTTGTGGTCGCTTGCCATGGGCCTCATAAGAAGGCTCAAAGTCACCTAAAGGGCAATGGAGAGGGCTATGTTGGGAGTTTCTCTGCGTGATCGCATCAGAAATGAGGCTATCCGCAGCAGAACCAAGGTAACCGATACAGCCCTCCAAATCGCTAAACTTAAGGGGCAGTGGGCGGGGCACATATCAGGTAGAACCGATGACCGTTAGGGCGGAAAGGTTCTCGTGGCGACCATGTGCCGGAAGGCGCGGCGTGGGTAGGACAAGGTGGACTGAAGACCTGATAGAGGACGCGGGAGTCCGCTGGATGCGGGTGGCACAGGACCGGTCACTTTGGCACTCTTTGGGGGAGGCATATGTCCAGCAGTGGACGTCTTTCAAGGATTGATTATGGTAAAACGTTTGTATGAGTAGCCTTGTATGCTAAACGGTCACTGAGAACGGCTGTGGTGAACGGGTGTGTCGGAAAGAGCTCTCTGTGTACCCATTTTGGCACAGATCACAAAAATAGTGGTTTTATGCGGTACAACACATAGTTGTAAACAAAAACCCTGAAAATTCCGTGACGGGAGTAACGCAACCTCACTAAAGCGGTGTAGCGGCGCCAAAATAAAAAAAAACCTGCCCAGGCTAATTTTGCAGAACTAGCTAAAAAGCCAGTAACGAGAATATGTGTGACAGCTGTTCAAAATTGTGACATCGGCAGAGGCGCGAATTTGAGAATGGGTATAATAAAGACGGCTGTGTCACAGAAAACTTCCCATTACAGTAGTTTCACTGCTAAACGACACACATACAACGGTATACCATTAGCAGATGACTAAATAGGGGTGTAGACACTAAATAAAATAATCAATAATGTCGTATTTTCTCGAAAAATGATAAAAACTGTAGTCAAATGGAGAAAAAATCAACGCAAGAGGTTAAATAATCACAGTTATAAGTGTCCAAAGTTTTAAGAAGGGGTATGTTTGGCCCTTTTTCGCAAAACGCAACTTCATACGAAACGATGACGCTTGTAGTTTGTGACGTCACTAATAGGCAGCAAGGTGCCGAACCCCGTCGTGTTCGGCGCCGCCATCGACGCGGCCTGCCGCGCGCGCGGCTCGGTCTGCGGCAGCCTCGCATATGGTGACGTCGCACACTGTTTGCGTTTTCTCTCTCTAACAAGCAATATTACAACGGTAGCTTCGTACTTCTT
Organism: Epinotia bilunana; assembly: GCA_947049275.1. Classification (NCBI taxonomy): domain Eukaryota; kingdom Metazoa; phylum Arthropoda; class Insecta; order Lepidoptera; family Tortricidae; genus Epinotia; species Epinotia bilunana. The sequence goes on along the minus strand of OX346267.1, from coordinate 9,346,547 downwards.
TGAGATATTTGAATGGTATTTTCGTCACTAGGCATATTTTTTTGCCTTCTTTCTTTTAGTGTACTTAACAATAATTTTCGAGTACACACCCGTATTATTATTTTATGCCGCATATTGCGACTGTTTTTGCCACAATATTTATTAATTCTGTTTTTTTGCGAGGATAAAAATATTAGACCAGTTCAACTGTTAAAATACTACTACAGTCAAATATGGCAGTCGGAATTAAAAATCAAGTTTATTGTTATTAGGTATATTTAAGAGTAATTTGTAAGATAATATTTTATTTCATGTGTTGCGTTAAATATATGAAGTGTATTTTGAGAATTTGACCAAAAAACATCGTGTAAAAAATGGACAAAAAAAAATACGGCCTTACTTATACACGTGGTGCCGGACACACGGTGTCCAACGTGTTAAGTAGACATAATAAGAAGAATAAATCAGCCTATATACATGTAGGATTTGAGTGAAAAGGAACGTATGAATGACGTATGGTGAGTGAATGAGATAGCATGAGCATAGGACGTACAAGTGTGAAAGGGAAGGAACGAATGACAGGAGGATTTGAGATCGGAGCTATTAAGAGAAGACATGTCTGTTACATATTTTTAGATTTTATTTAAATATACAGTTTTTGAATAAAAGTTGTTTCTAATCATCGCCACTCCCCTCATACATTTCACTGCTGGACACAGGCCCCCTCTCATTGATAAGAGGGTACGGGCAGTAGTCCCTACGCTGACCCGGGTAGGGGATTTACAGCAAGTAGACATACAGAAATTTTTATGATGAAACTCAGTCTCATTGAAACCATGAAATGGTAAAACTGAGGTCCTGGGAAATATTCAGGTCAGGTACCTATGTATTTTTATCCAATAGGTAGGCATTCTACTACTAATGTTAACGACAAATATAATGAAAATTACCCGCTAGATCATTAGTTTCATCCCGTACTTTTATATTCTCTGTAGCTCAGCTGCAAGCGCGTTGGCAAAATGCCTCCGTTATGTGCAGCCGTTTTTACTAAATATCCAAAATAGTTTGTACCAGGTGCTCTCTATCATTCACACATAGTATGTTAGACAAGGATAGAGTCAAGGGGTTCGATGTGAAAGATCAGAAAGTTGTATTCAATGGACTTTCCGATTATAATATTCTAATATCCCTCCGTGTAACGCGCGACTTGCAGCGGCGGGTCGGTATATTAAAGTGATAACTAGATTCGTCTTCAGCCATGTTCTTATTTTAGTTGTATAGTGAACATTTCAGTCAGCAAAAAATGTGCCAAAGAGGTATGCTTAGGCGGCCGATTCTACATTAGTCAGAGTACTGCATTACCACCACCGCGCTTCCGCGCATCCACACCAATCAAGAAACACTCATTTAAACGTAGGCGCCGAATCGGTACTGACTTGACTGACAGTTGACTGACAGCTTACAGTTTACTGATACCGTACCGCTTCCATCCGCACCAACAAATCCGGAAGTCGCCTTATTATTATCGCTGGCTGAAGTTCTTGACTAGCAAATATACTAAATCGTTATGAATATTTTGGTAAGCAATTTAATTATTTTGGTAATAATTTTTTTATCGAATATATATATGTCAATCCATACCTTGCATTAAGAGGAAAAACTAAGGTCAAGATAAATTGAGAAATAGGTATTTGTAAAATGTATTGCTGTCGCGCCAACCACAAGCCTCCCGCCGCAGAGCGCGATAGACAACTGCAGCTTGGACCGAAAATACCTATTAAAATTACATAAAATCAACGTTTCGTAGTCCCCTGATTTCTTCTCCAAAACTTGACCTATTTAACTATTTTTTTTATTAAAAATCAAAGAAAGGTTTTCTATCTAGTCAAATCTAGTCGAATCTAGTCAAAATTGTGTTCTGGATGTTTGAATACAGCGGGAAATCTGGCATTTTTTAGGTTTTTGGAGGTTAATATCTCTTTTAAGAATACACTTTTGAAAAAAAGGAAAACATAGGAACATGTAAATAGTATAGCCATAGATTTATGAAAAAAAATGATTGCTCTACTGCCATTACCCGGGGAGAAAACAGGGGACTACGTTTCCATGGAAAAACGGCCGTTGTGTTTCCTCTTAAGATTGTCATGAAAAGTGTTCGTCACAGTCACATACTCGTATCTACGCACTACATACACTTTTCCCTACTCGATTTTCACGCGTGCGGCACGTATCATACCGGCGCGGCGAATGTGTGAACCACTTTGTTGCCGATTGCCTGGCCAGCGCACGGTTGTTTTTAAATAATCATCATCATCATCATATCAGCTGAAAGACGCCCACTGCTGGACATAGGCCTCCCCCTAAGGGTGCCAAAGTGACCGGTCCTGCGCCACCCGCATCCAGCGGACTCCAGCAACTTTACGAGGTCATCAGTCCACCTTGTGGGGGGCCTACCCACGCCGCGCCTTCCGGTACGTGGTCGCCATTTGAGAACCTTTCCGCCCCAACGGCCATCGGTTCTACGTGCAATGCGCCCCGCCCACTGCCACTTAAGTTTAGCGATTCGGAATGCTATATCGGTTACCTTGGTTCTGCTGCGGATAGCCTCATTTCTAATGTGATCACGCAGAGACACTCCCAACGTAGCCCTCTCCTTATGGAGAGGTTATCCCTTTGGGTGACTTTGAGCTTTCTTATGAGGCCCATAGTAAGCGACCACGTTTTAGTGCCATGTCATCACTGGCAACACACACTTAAATATACTTAAATATATATTTATTTTATTTTGTATTGGCTGTTTAGAGATTTCATCTAAGTCTGGCTGAACACATGAAAAAAAAAACTGTTGCGCGCCATTATAAGTTATTTCACAGCACAGATATTTGTAAACATTGCTAATGCGTGTTTGGTTATTAACAAAAATATTGACTCGTGGTGACTAGAAAAGTGATAACAAGAATGGACGCCACTGGAAATTCTTGGCGATGTACAAAATGTGAGTAAAAAGCTGTTGCTATTAATAAGTAAAGAAAATAACTTGGCAGGCCTATAAAATTTTCATCTTAAGAAAAGGATTTTTTCCTCGCAAAATGTGTTGAAAAACGTCGTATGAAACGCGTGAGCTTTGATAATTACACCCTCGGCTCTCTTATTACGCTCACCTGCGGCTCGCGTGATAATTCCGCCTCTGATGTAATTATCAACATACCTCACTTGTATCACAATGTACTATTATATTTCGAACGATATTACATTTGGTAACGAACGAAATACCTTCTTTATACTGTCGCAGCGTTTCTGGTATAACCAATCAATGTAAAATTGTTCCGAATGGATCTCATGGAATCACTCTACTTCTGTATCGTCACATCTCACGTTTATATTATTTCGGAATCTCAACTTTATTTTAACATGCATAAAATTATTTTCCCCCTGTACTTACGCTGTTAGATATGAGATTAAAAAAGTAAACTGAAGATATAATAAAGCAAGCGGCAGATTGCAAATTGCGAACAATGGATTGTTGTCTGTAGGCGTAGAATTGTTGCGAAAAATAACAAAAATATGATTTCAATTACGTTTTATCGAAGTGTGAAAACGGAAAACTCGTAAAACATTCCATTGGCAGCAAACACGATCTAGCGCAGTTGTGTATATGTATTAGTTACTGTTAGTCGTTTGTTTTTGAAAATCTTAAGTTCTTGCTCTGAATATTTCAAGTAGTAAAGACCAACTTGGGAAGGAAATTACTTCCTTACGGAAGACCGTGGCCGTAATAACTCCACTAGATTTGTAGGTATGTTTTGTTGTAAACAACAGATACATCTGGTAGTGACCAAGGTCGCCCGACCTCCAGGATGCATTGTGTTTAGGGTGAGAGCCCTGTATTTGTATCTAACTATTGACAATCCCCAAATCAATTATTGGTAATTAATACATTTTTTCTCATTTATTTACCTACTTGTTGGAGAGGAGCGGGACCTCCTGCAACAGGTATTTATTATTAATTTAAAATGAAATGTTTTCATTTTCGTTTTCATGTCAGTAAAGAAAACAGCAATGAGCTTCTACATTGGTGATCAAACCTGACAGTGTACAACAAATGCAAAAACACTAATACAATATACAAATACAAACTGACACTTACATAGAAGTTGGTGTATTTTATATAATCTTAAGCGTTAAATTACAAATGTAAACAATTTTACGGTTATAGGTTTAAAATTGTGATCAATTCAATTCAATTCGTTTATTAATAAAATATAATTGATTTTTTTATGTCTATCATAGTTATCGTCTTAGGACTGGTCATTACTTAGAGCTCTCGGAAGACAAGAAATTATTCAGCGAATAGAAGGCAGCAGAGACTAAGGTTTTGAGTTATGATGAGAATTAATTGTTGCGTTCCGCGGTTTATATGTCGTCTGGTCTGGGATTTTGTTGTAAATTTTAGGGCCGATCCAGATAAGGCACTTCCTCGACTTCACCAGGCGTATACGTGGTGTTCGGAGCTCATAATATCCTTCTCATTACGGTCTTTCCAGGAGGTGGGTTGGCATTTCAATGTGATTTGCGTGCTCACTTCCACGGATACCGAAATAACGTGAATTGAATTGAATCCCACTAGGCACAATCTCACGCCTGGTCTTGTTCGTTTTAAAATCATTGGCCTTGAAACTAAAGTAAAGAAAAAAAAAATCTACGTTTTCCAATTTTGAACGATTTTCTCCTATTATCCGAATTTCTCTGTTAGCAGTAAAGTTATCTTATTAAACGAGTGTTTTTTCTGTCGAGCGAGATAGTTCTTAGTTATGTTTTTTCTACGTCGTCGGCTTTTTAAGTCTTCATTTTATTGTTATATCATATTTTAACTAGATGTGAGAATTTACTTGCTAAACCTTTCTTGGATACTTTTGTCATTGAAGTAGATTAAATATCGTCATTATCATCATATCGGCCGAAAGACGTCAACTGCTGGACAAATACCTCCTCCGAAGACTGTCAGAATGACTGACCCCTGAGAATGGCGCCACCCTCATCCAGCGATATAAATAAATATAAATAATCTCAATCTATCAAGTCTTCTCTTGCCTTTAATTAGCTTTTCTCCCTAGACGAAACAACACACTGAGAAAATGTAACAATTATTTTCTCATTTTTGGAGTTCCGTATTTCATTTATCGTATGATGGCAGATACTCGTATGACGGATATAATACTCGTATTTTATCCGTCAGTCACAGATATTAAGTGGTGATCAAAGGAGACGAAAGGGAAAAATGGGTACCTATACATTGCACAGAATTCCTATACAACATAAACCTACTGTCGTTCCCAACGAGGTCACATTATCCCTTCCTTTTACGTCTTCATTCTTCACCGGTACCCTTTAATCTCAAATATTAAATTTACTAATTCAAAAGAACAAAGTTTGATAAAACAATTGATTTTCTTGCTTATCATATAGTTTTGAATCGTATTAACCGATCGAACCCTGAGTATATATTTTCTTTTATTTACTTATCCTTTTTTCCCCTGGTCAGGATGTAGGTAATTTGCGAAAAGATAAAATCGAAATGTTAACATTGCCAACATTTTGTTATCTATTGACAGACTACTTATGCATTGAAATCGGAGTACCCGGGAATTCCATGTCTTCAAAGAAAAAACATATTACCGCTATTATATTGGCAAGTTGTTGTGTTTCCTTCACTGCGAGTTGTTTGGGGAAAGGAAGTGAGTATTTAGTTGTTAGTTGCCAAACATTTTACTATATTTATAATAAGGAAAAGAAACCAAGATTAATTATTTTATTTTATTTATTTCCCACTGCTGGGCAAAGGCCTCCCCTGCATTTCTACTCGCCTCTGTCACCCGCAATCCTTGGCCAATTACTTGAAAACGCGTCCAAGTCATCCTGCCATCTCCGCCTCGGCTCGCCTCGCCGCCTGTGTCCGCTCTCCATCCTGTGGCAACCACCAGGTAGCCATATGAGCCCACCTCTGTGGGTGCATACGTCAATCCAACCAGGCCCAGTTTCGCTTAAGCAAGGTGGTCTTCTTGCCAACATCTGCTATTCGTTTCTAGAGCGCAGTGTGGTATTTCGAACTCGAACAATTACCTTGATTCCTAAGACACTGCGCTCCATTACACGCTGGCAAAACTTGAGTTTGCACTTCTGAATATCGGTGAGCGACCAAGATTGAGCTCCAAAGGTTAAACTGGGTAGGATACACATGTCGATAAGCTTCCGTTTAAGTCACAGTGGATTGTCTGTTCCTGAAAGAGACTAGTTGGCCCCAATAGATGTATTCTACGACATATTGTATTTCCTGCCCATCAACCTAGATTTTTTGGGGACTGCTGTTAGTCATGACTAACAGCAGTCGCTTAAGTAATATTTATTTTTTAAGTAATACTTAGTGATCATCAGTAGCTTTTTGTAAATTTAATAATACTTAAAATATGTTTTACTTTACGGAACCTGTTTTCTTCTATTTAGACGCAAGCAGTAATGTGCCTGAACTTTTCCCCTGCCAGTGGACTAACGGCATAATACCCTACGTTTTCGATTTTTACTCTATCAGTGAGTACCTACCCCTTATCATCCATCATTATTAAATCTTTATTGACAGCGACGTTAATCTAGAGTATATTTTGAGGCCCTTAAATTGAGAAATTTATTTCTTCAGAATTAAGATGGAACGGTTGAATTAATTAGTGTTCTGATAAAAAATTGTATGATATAAAATATGCTATGAGGAAAATTAAGATAAAAGGTTACAAACTTAAAAATATGCGGTTTGCAAACTATACTATTTTTGCGTACCTGGATAGTTTAATTAATGCAGTATACTTATATTTTAATTATCAAAAAAATGTTCATTCGAATTTGGACTGTCTCGTGCTTTTTAAGTAAAAGTATGTTCTTTCCCTTTTCCGCAAAACGCACCTGCATATGAAACGATTGTCATTTATTATGACGCTCGTTTTATCTCTCCAACAAGCTACATTAAAACAGTTCTAGCTTCGTAATTATTTGAGATATTTGAATAGGATTTTCGTCATAAGGCACATTCTTTTACCTTCTTTCTTTTAAAGTTTTAATACATTTTGAGCCTACACTCTTATTTCTTGAAAATGATCTTGCTGGGTTTTCAATGAGCGCATCCTGGAAAGGACTTCTGTTACTTTTACATTTCAGCCTCGACCCGTATCTTCACTGGGATCCGCGAAGGTCACCAATACATCCAGAACCAATCCTGCCTGACCTTCGAAGAACGCAACCCCATCACTATGGCCCGTGCCGCGACACTCACTTATTACCTCTACTATACTTTCTCGAATGCTCTCGATGATTGCTGCCGTGGCTCTATAGAACCAGACACAGGCCGGCGGGTTAGTAGACTTTGTAGACTTTATTTTCATATAGCACTGGAATGAGGGCTTTCATACATATAAGAGCCCTTACAGCGTACCACGGATGTGTCTCCTCAATCATAAACTAACGACTATTAATGTGGGGAAACTCAGTAGAATCTGACAGTTTTCAAAATGCAAAAAAAGGTGTATTCGGGCCTTAGACAAAGCATGGTTTTTGGAAATCTGCAAACAATTGTTTTTAAAATTTAAGTTACTACCACAGCCTTGTTTAAATATAAAAGATGCATCTTTTTGTCAAGGAAAATCCTGACTATTTTCTCAATAGTACTGACTCCACAGTAAGACACAGTAGGGCTCAATACAGAAATCTTTTACTTCAGCTGCCATGTCAATCTGTCAAATACAAAAAAAGCTGCTATAAAATGTGTATACTCGTGTATTACACCTACCTGACAACATTAAACTAGAAAGTAAGTCGATGTTCAATGCAAAGTAAGTGTTTTTATAGTGTTAAGGAATATATGACAAATAATAATAATTTTTTATAATTTAATATTTGACTAAAATTGTACTTATTCGTAATTTAATATCCTATAAAATCAAATCGACATTCATATCCTACTGTGACTATTTTAATTTGCACACCTGCATACAGGTAGAATATATACTTGCACTTATTCTAGCTTTAAGATCTCATGTTACCATATTCTTGCAAATAAATATTTGATTTGATTTGATAAAAAAAATGGATTGCATGAAATCATAAAATAAAGGACGCCGTATATGCAGATAAAGAGTCCAACCAAAAATTAGGCTTTGCAGGTCTTAACTTTGGCGCTGTCCTCAGAAGAGAGGCGAACGGACACCCTACATAAACGAACCCACGAACACTTTCTCCACTTGCTTATTTAATTCCAGATTGTGCTGCTTATGCCCGGGTGCAAGGAGCCACACGAAGTGGCGCATGTGACCTTGCACATGTTGGGACTAAAGCACAGATCGGGCGTGCCGTTTTCGGCGCATACGGTCGCCGCGTTACTCCATCCGAAGAACTGCAGTTATGCTGGAGAAGAGACCGAGAATTCCTCGGAATCTTCAGAAATTTAGGACAGCTCTCCAAATGGTTGATACATTAAAAAAAAACCATTCATATTTTTTTCATCTTTCCAAAATGGTAAAAAAGAACCTTTATGTTGCAACTCAGTCGTTCTGTCTGTCTGTTCGTCCGTCACAAGTTATATATCCCGGGAACTACTGTATTGAACAACAAATATGTCAACATGAACTATATTATCTTAATTATTTTTTTGATAAAATACCAATATGAGTGGGACAAAAAAATCAAAGTGCAGTTGTTCCCGATTAGCACATCACTAGACTACCTATCAGCACAACACTACGTCGCGGTGTGACTGCACCGCACATGACATTTTAGAAGAAGAAAAACATCCGTCAATTTTTATTCATACGTCAACGACAAGATTCTTCATATCTAATGTAATTTACTAATTTTACACAAATAAATACTAATATTCTATAAACTGTGCGCTGTTTTATAACCACTATCTTGGCTAGCGTACATGTGATCACGTCGGGGTCACCACATGGTCACCACCGCTGTTCGGGAACAGCAGTAAATGTGAGGGTAGGTAAGAAGATTATATCAAAACGGATAACTAGAGTTACACATTAGGAAAAAAAACATTTTTAAATGGTTTTGATTTGAATTTGTACACCAATGTTAAAAAACCCCCGTTTTCCCCTAAAAAAGTAAAATATAAAACATATGAATAAGATTACAGAAAAAATATAACCATATTTCTATACAACTTATTTACATAAAAATCATCATAAATCCTTTTGATACCTTAGTTTGTTACGGGACTTTCATTCGCATTTGACCGTTTTTTTTTCGTTATTTCAGTACAAGTACCCCGTTTTAAATACATGTATAGATCAATGGATTTTTATTCAGAAATGAGGGTCAATTTCAGTCTATTATGAAACATGATAAAATATTTCACCATTGGAAACGTTACATTCTACTCTGCCTTATAAATGAGTGTTGCACAATGAAATAATAGCTCACATCAAATTAATCGCTAGTAGGTATGTGGGTGTCATAATAACTTACCCAGTACCGTACCATATTCAATATCCGCTGTTACGGATAGCCTCAAATAAACTCGTATTTCGACGAATTTCCGAGCGTTTGAATCGTTTGTTTGTAACGTTATTGTCGGCTCACGAGTATTTCCACAAAAGTAGAACCAACTGTGACAAGAATGTTGAAAAAACTCAGGACTAGCGTAGGTTTATACATAATATGTATCCGCTGTAAGATATTATCTTCATCTAGAGTTAACTTCGTGTCTCTACTGACTGAGACACGAAGATGAGATAAATAAATCTCCTTAAAATGCGGAATCACCTATTTTGAGCGGTTACACTTGGTGACTTTATGTAGCAATACCAATACTTTTAATACATCATAAACATGTCAATGCAAAACCACATGATATATCTCTTATGATGTCCGACTGTAGTAGTAACTTGATTAAGTACTTAAAAAGATAGTACTTAAAAAGTCATGATGACAAGGGTAAAACGGAAATTTACATTTAAAATTGCCTGTATGACACATGACATTTATATCGAGCAAGCAATAGAGCAAGCAGTCCAGTTTAACTAGGTCTACCTCACCTCTCTATTCAATGGAAATACAAGGTACTGTTGAAGTAAAAATGGGATTAACAGAGATCTACTAACAATGGTTGCATTCGCATTGCGTCTGTTGATAAGATCGTTTTGTACTTGTATCCGCCTCTACGGGTTGTCTCGGCTTTCAGCTGGCTTCCTTTTATGAACGGGGCCGTTGTCAATTCAGAATGTGACAAGTTGAACAGCCATTTTATAGAAAAATAAAGTTTTTAGAGATACTCAGGAATTTCACTAGCGCATATTGTTATGGTCGTTATAAAAGCAAAAAATAAAATTGAAACTTAATAATATTAAAAAACGTGAAAATCTTGTTTGATATTCCTCTTAATCGCAAAAATTAAGTAATGTAGCTTGAAGATTTAAATAGCACTGGTAAATAGAATGGCTATAATTTAAACGCGTATAATATAGTCAACGGTAACAAGATATTCTTTTCTTAACTAGGTTGCATACTTAGTAAAAAATAGACAGGTGTTTAATTTCTTGTCTATGATTAACTTAGGTGTCTTCATTTCAATAATAAGATTTTTAATTGAATAAAGTGTTAACAACCATTATTAGTCATTTTCACATTTTCCTTATTCTACGGCCTCGGGGCGAAGAATTTTTCTGGTTCATCAATCAAATTCATCAAGCATATTTTTGTGATCACGGAAAGTTTTCGGGAGTTTGCAAAATATCTAATTTCTTTCAAACGATTATCGTCGTTTCGTATAAAGAGCAAGATTTTATTTTCAGTATCTCGTGGGTAATTTTACGCGAAACATTATACGAAGATATTATCTTCTTCGCAGTCGTTGAACCCTGTGCAGAGGTGAGGTTTAGCTTAGTTTAAACATTAAACATGTTGCTAAACCCTAGTAGAGACCATGTTTGTACTGGTTGTCCTGCAGGTTCATTCTATGAGTCCAGAGATTACCACTTACACACAAACTTACAAAGCTGCAACCTCAAAGACTATTCCTATTAAAGGCCGACCAGGAAAATAAACAAACTTCGCCATATTGCGGAAAACTATTGGAACTAATTTCTTCAACTGGCAACAGTAACTTTGAAGACGTCATTAATGCCATATGTCAATTGCTGTCTGACAGCAATGACAGCAATGAAGTGAGGTGTCAATTGTACGCGGTGTATTTCTTAGCTATTGTGTGTGCGTTAAAATGCCGAAAACTATTAAAAGTGATTTAAGAAAAGTAATTTACAATATGACGAAATATTTGTCAGAGAGAAAGTCTGAAGGATTAGACTATTCCTCTTAATAACATCACCGACCTTGTTGTAAACATGACTGGTAGGTACGTCATATAGTATGTGCAATGGAATATTCAAGCTACATTGGGGCGCTAAATTTGCAATAATTATTGCAAATTTAGCTGTTTTTGCAGAAAAAAGTAGGACAGTGTCGTCAGCGTAGGAAATAATTATAGGTAGTTGTAAACAAAATTAAAATGATCTGTTTGTATAATTTTGCTTTTAGTACTTTTTCTACTTTATTACGTCTTTACAATAAAACTTAAAAATGTATTTTTTAATTTTTGAATCAGAAATTTATTGATCACCTAGGCTAAGGAGTTTAAAATCGGAAAATGTAGAAAAAATACTAATTGTTTATTACGAAAATTATATAAAATATTAAAATTATACAAACAGATCATTTTAATTTTGTTTACAACTACCTATAATTATTTCCTACGCTGACGACACTGTCCTACTTTTTTCTGCAAAAACAGATAAAGTATATACGTATGCACAGCGCGGACTTAATGTTGTAACTAACTGGGTTCAGCATCACCTACTACCACTTAACTCGGAAAAGACTAACTTTATAAAGTTTTCCATGCGCAAATCCTTGACCACAAGCAATCATAAGCTCTATGCACACCAAAGTGTATGTCCAGCAATAAACAACACTTCTAAAACAAAATATTTAGGAATTATAATTGACGAATCTCTCTTATTCAAGTATCATATCGAAGCTTTGTGCAATAGAGTTCGGAAGCTAATATTTGATTTAAAAAACGCTCGATCGCGGAACCACGTTTAATCAGGCAAGTATATTTTGCGATATACCAACCACCTAACCTAACCTAACCTACTGCATTTCTTCATGGGGTAGTATAGCTAAAACTACGCTACTTAATCTAGAAAGAGCCCAAAGAGCTGTCCTAAAAGTATCTACATTCCGCTGTTTCCTCTACCCTACTGACCTTCTCTATGCGTCATGGTGAAGTGCTCACTGTTCGACAACTATTTATGTTGAGCACAATATTAAAACAGCACTCCGCAACCCCATACAACGCTGAACACGGTAGAATAAGACGAAAAGATATTGTTTGCCTCCAAAATTCACATAGGAAATGTGTATTCTCCTCCAGATTTTACGTTTTCTTGGGTCCGTTCTTTTACTCGTACAACAGGTTAAATGCCAAGTTAGATCTATACTCTCTCATCTATACTAAAGAAAACTCTCCGAGATGCCCTCTTAGAAATGTCGTACGAAGACACAGAGAACCTATTTATTGTAATGTTCTAAAATGAATCTTGATTTATGTAAATAAAATAAATACTTTAAATAGTTTGTATGTCAAGTAACGAAAAATAGATCCGATACCGATAATTTTGGTAAGCTAGTTTTTACTAAACTTTTTTATCAACAACTGGGCGGTCATGGGTAACGATTCCATTCAGAGCACAATAATTTGCCGCAAATTGGAAAAATAAGTGAATGTAACTTCGAAGAAAATTACTGGTCTTTCACACGGTCGACGGCGACGCGGGGCAGGATATTTCGATATTTCTACGTCATACAGGATGTTCCCCGTTACAGAGGTATTGACGGTAGATTCGATAATAAATAAAAACCGGCCAAGTGCGTGTCGGGCCACGCGCAGTGTAGGGTTCCGTAGTTGCCTGTCTGTCTTAGTTACATCGACGTGCGGTGCGGTTGCGTCGGCCGAATTTGTACGAAAATTGGCCTTTCCAAGTACACATTAAGTTGGTCGACTATTACTAGGTAACTACTTATGCCTACTTGTCCGTGATAGTTTTCCTTTTAAATTCATTATATGTACTCTACCACGATTTTTTTCACATCCCGAGTAGTAGCCATTTAGCCAGCAGGGGGGGGGGGGGGGGCACAAGGCTCTCTTTAAAGCCCAATATCTCAAAAACGAATCACTGATATGAAAAATGATATAATATTATTGAACAAGCTATCCAACGATACCCCACACCGAAAAAATACATCCCCGCTTTAGGTGTAGGTGTTAAATATTTCTGATTTAATTGTTTATGGCAAATACAAGATTTAAAAAGAAATGGTACACTAACTGCAAGTTGTCCTTGTGTGTTTTTCTGTCTCTTCTTGTCACAGACCAACACAGAACAGAACTCGGTAAACTTTTAACAAAATTATACGTAACAACATTGAATGCAATTTTTAAAATTTTAGCTTAGAATGAAAATGTGTCTTCTCTTCTTCTTCTTTAGCATAATTGCGTCCACTGCACGCAATCAACTCCTGCACGGACATCCAAAATGATCTGGATCCAACGGACTGGGTCCATGTCGCCTAATTGATACGTAGATTAAATTATTTGTTCCGTACAATATTCGCAAAATATCGTACATGGTCCTTAATTTTTTTCCATCAAGTGATAAAACGTATGGGATTTTAGTAACTCATTGGAATTGATATTACGAAGTTTTAAGATGCATAATACGATATTGTATTTGTAATGTATGTATGCATAGGTAGATAGGTAACATAAGTACGGTGGCTGCGACCGCCGCGATAAAGATATTAAAGGTAGTTCGTTAACAGCTACGTTGCGTGTCACTTGTGTATAGTCACGGAATTTGATTGTTGAGCCATTTAGGGGTCACTTTATATTGGACAATTCATATCATATGTATTGATAAACCATATAACCTTCATCCCTAAATGGCTCAACAATCAAATTCCGTGACTGTACCTGCCCGCTCCTATATTTATCAGTATTTATTATAACGCAACATCGAGAGCTTCTCTGAACTTATCCACTTTTGTCCAAATATGGCTGCTAAGAAACATTAACAAAAAAAAGTGAATGGTTTATTTTGACATTTATAATATATATCTATATATCTATATTTCTCAACACATAACAAAATCTAGTACGTACTTATCATAAATATGATACGAAATGTCATGTCAGATTGACTTGGTCTGCTACTTTGCCCTTGCTTTTCGCTTTGCACATTTTTTAGGGTTCCGTACCTCTAAAGGAAAAACGGAACCCTTAAGATCACTTTATTTTCCGTCTGTCTGTACGCGTTTCTGAGATAATGGTCTTGACAGAGAGCTGTCAAGACCATTATCTCAGAAACGCGTGGGGATATCGAGTTGAAATTAAAACCATATAGGTACTCATGTCAACAGTCACTTTAATCTGTAAAAAAGTCTTCTAAATGAACGTAAAAAAGATACGGCCGTTTATGCCGCAAAAAACGTATATTTCGACAATCTAAAAAGGAATAAAAATTTGGAGAGTACTCTTCCGTTGACCGAGAACTATGAAATATGGCAAGTAATATCGTCTTACTAGTTTCCGCCCGCGACTTCGTCTGCATGGAACCGGGATAGAAAATATTATATATTTTAATCCAGGCGATAGCTAACTTTGTGCAAAATTTCATCCAAACCGGTTAAGCCGTTTAAGCGTGATTGAGTAACAAACATCTAAACATACAAACATTCAAACATCCAAACTTTCACATTTATAATATTAGTAGGATACTATAAGTACAGGGAAAAATAATAAAATATACGAAACCCTGTTGGGCAGGGCACGTCTGATTTGCACTTCTTCTCCGAGCTTCACTTGATGCGAGCGTACCACTTTTTAGCGAAATTTTGGATTTCACACACGCCAAACTGACGTGTCAGATCAAGTGCGCTCTAGACAAGTGATGCGAAGTGACTACTCAAATTGACCTCCTGATTATTAGTAAGGATCTCACTAAGTTTGCAATCGCAGTGTAAATTAATTAAACAAATAAGTCGTAGTCATTTGCAATACAGACATCTGAAAATAGAGAGCTGAGAGGGATGGTTCCACTTGCAACTTGTACAAAATGGTCTTTGTATAGCTACTAAGGTCATAAACCAGTGGCTCGGTGAGCTCTAGAAATCACAAGACTGTCTGATGTAAAAAATATCTATTTTTTTCGAAAAGATAAAGAAACTTTTTTTTAATTTTTTTATTGATCCTGGTCACAAAAGGACATACCACCGGACTAGATTACGTTTGCTAAATATTTTGGCAAAGGTTTGTACCAAAGATGCTTTTTCGATTTGTTGAGCTAGTAAAAACTAGATTTATGGCCTAAACAATACAAATAATCCTGTTACTAGATAATATTAGACAATATTCTCTTGCTAACTAATCCTGGCCAAATTGTTTATCGTACTTAATCATTTAATTGAGTATAATTACGAAAATAGTGTTTTTATACTAAAAACACCCAACTATGCTAAATATGTAAAACACGGGCAAAAGCTTGTATTTGATTAATTGATTTCTTTTACCCAAATGTGTCGAACATTTAATAAAGCCCAAACTTTTTTTAAACCAGTTTATTTTTGATTCCAATATTTCCAATTACAGTGCCCTTTCATTTTTAATGGCCCAATCAAATCTGTCAGATCAAAGAGTGTTGCCACTTTTTATAGATTATCATCATCATTAGCCTACATACGTCCCACTACTGGGCACAGGCCTTCATAGGAAAGTATAATTGACTATAAAATAAGTTAACACCATTGTGTTTAGAAGGCCAACAAACTCTTGCCCTAGACCCTAACCAGCTTATCACTCCCCTATCCTCGTCTGTATTAACAAGAATCTTCATGTTCTGTAATTTAAAAGTATTATTTTACAGCTCTATTGGGGTTTGCTACCGACGTTTTATAGGCGTGATGTCTTTTGTAATCAGCACGGCTATCACGCGACGGCGCGCGAGCTCTCTCGATTTTTCTCGCACTATCCGTCTCTCTTATTAGAACACTTAGAACAAGAGGTATAGTGTGAGAAAAATCGAGAGTATGTCGCGGTCGTCCCATGATAGACGTGCTGTAAGTTTAGTAAGTATTTAACGATTCGAAACGAATCACTGGAGATGGTCGAGAAATACGTTTGTTGTGTTCATATTTTATCCTCTGTCAAGGAGCATACAAAAACATCTTATTCAACAAGTTAGACGTCATCCTCAAATTTGTTGGTGTTCCGCAACGCCTGAAGACTCGTCCCGTTAATCAGTGTGTCCTGCCAATGACGTATGGTGCTGAGACATGGACGCTCACGAAATGATGTACGTAAATATCGGGTAGTACAGAGAGCCTTGGAGCGCGCCATGCTCGGCATAAAGCTGCAAGAGGAATGTCGTGATACGATGTCTCACTAAGCTCTGCGTGACGTCGGTGAAGTGATAAGATAACTAACCTGAATTGGAGTTGCGCAGGACATATTGCCAGGCAGCAGCGTGGCGTGACGATAGGTGGACCCAAAACGTTAACAGATGGGCCACTTACATGAAAAACAAAGCTTCGCCCGTCCCCCAGCTCGATGGGTTGACGACGTAAAAAAAAGAGTGCGGGTCGTTCCTAGATGAGACTAGCACGGGACCGGAATAGAAGTGGCGTAGTCGAAGAGAGGCTTATGCTCAGCAATGGGTGATTTCAGGTTGATAATGATGGTGAAGATTTTTTTTTAAGATATGTACAAGAACACCTCATTTAGGACACAACCGGGAACAAAACTAGGAGAATAGTGATGATGACTAGTAAAATAATAATTATTATAAATCATTCAGTCACAGAGTCTTCAGTCTATCATTTTATCGAAATGCATAACGTCGGTTTACATGTCGTCGAAAACTATTCCACGAATCATCATAATCATCAATTCATTGTTTTTTATTTAATCAAACAACTTTTCATCGTTAATAGTTTAGAATTTGTCTCAAATCGTAGCGTAACGATTCATCGAATTTGCTTTTCATAGAATAGTCAGTTGTGTATAGTATCAATTTATCGAAACACCGTTCACAGCTGGTATTGTTGGTTGATATGGTTGGTTGGTTTGGCATTTTGACATAACCTAAACCAAACCTAAACGCCAGCGTGTCGACGCCTATTTCCGCTCTAAGGGACACAAGCTAACCCTAACCTAACCTACAAATAATACCGTTTTTACGATTAGGCATGTGTTGTTTTTTTTTACTGTGGCCGAGCCCCCTTTCTCTGGCTACCCTGACCTAATCAACTATATTATAATCCTCATACGAAAATGCAAGAATTTGCGAACTGAAACTTCTTTTAAACCAAAATTATAGTTAACGCGATTCGATGAACGACTATGTCGATGGACAAATAAATTAATAAAGTAAAATTCCATAAGTTGATTCTTGTGTAAAAGGTAATTCGAGCAAATGTATGAGCGATCTAACGAAGAATGATTCCTGTGATGATGAAATTCTGCGAATAGTGTTATGGGAAACGATAATCGATCAAACTATTTTCGGTAAAATTATCTATTCCCGAAAATTTTAGTTAATACAGATTAGGACGGTAGGGAAAGGAGAAATCCTAGTTAAAGTCGACATCGTCAGGGAAAGAGTTCTGTTGCGTCATTCAAACTTCTAGCGACGTAATGGAATAAAAAAAAAAGTTAGATACGCCTTTTTGAACACTTACAAGAACTTTGACTGCCCATCTTGAGTCAGTCTATTTAAACGGGTCCTAGTACAAGTGCAAAGTGGAAACTGCCACCCGAGTGGAGCCGTCGAGCAGATGTTTCGGCAAACGCGCTAATTCCTGGCTCGGCCGTAATCAACTTAGCGAAACTTTGCGACTTATTCGCAACTGCTTTGCCATTCACAATCACCACTCACCTCATTTCTCCCTACCATAACTTGACCCAGAGTCCCGTCATAATATACGTTATGGAAGGGCAGATTCAGACTGGTCAGTATTAGGTGAGTGGTGGGTATATTGTGAATACCGGCTCTGCTAATGAACAAACTCCCTGCGATGCACGGGCGCCTCCAAACGTGTTTTAAATATAAACACAAGAAGTGAGCATCGACGAATACTATACTGCACATAATTATTTACTCTACTTAATTTGAAACATCCAACTACAATTTAACTCCTTAATTTTATAACCCAGTTTTCAATGTCCACACCAGTTTAGGGTTCCGTAGGCATCTAGGAACCCTTATGGTGTAGCCATTTCCTTTTTATCCACGGCTTGGCTCAATGAACATTACTACGAGAAAGCTGTTATTACACGTCGCAGGGAAATGATAAAACTTATGATTCGAACGAGAACTCTACAGTTCCCTAAGGTAAATAGAGGTCAGTTAGATAGTTATACTGTCACGTGGACTGATAATATTTCCATTTATCACCCACTATTACAAAAAAAATGCAAAAAGAATGGACACAAGTGAAATAATTTTTGAAATCGATCAGTGGTTTCGCAGATTACCCGCTCTATACTCGTACATACGTACATACATACATACATACAGACTCTTTCCCTTTATAATATTGGTGTAGATTTAGAGGGCCTACACAAATATCGCTTACCTATAACTAACTTAAATTAACTTAACTGCAAAAATAAAAGACTAAGCCACAACTCATAAACAGAAATAAATCCAAACTAATAAACTTTCTCTCAAAATAATTGAGCGAAATTTTCAGACGTTATCTCCCGCGTAAACTTTTCTTTATTGTGAAAATAAACAAAAGAAAGGTGTATATAAATCACGAGGAAAATCTGATAGGGACGAGACGATATTTCGCGCGGCAGTGAAATAAACTTGGGTGCCATTACTGGCAGATGATTATTTGGCTAAATGGTTTCTTTATAGGATTGCCAACGGGCACTTCGCGAGACAAAAAGGAGTGTGTTTATTTTAAATTGTTTTATGCGAGATGTTTTCTAGAATTTGTTGGTGTAGTTTAGTTTTCACTGGTGAGGTCGGGATTTGCGTTGGATTATATCGTCTTTTCTTGTGTGTGTTTATTCTATATATACAGGGTGAAACCTCAGTCGTCAACAGATTTTTTTGTTTCTATCGCAGTATTTTAAGGCAACTTCATTGCATTAACTCTAGAAGCAAACAATTAAACTTTATTGATAATAAATTTAAATAGCAATAACACCAACCTTATGGTAACCCTATTCGACAAGACTTAGCTTAAGGGAGCGACCACACCGGTGCTTAACGTTGCGTATACGCGTTGACGTGTCGTATGCGTCACGTATTCTTCATACATTTTGCTGTGTTTTACTGTGCGTTAGCGTATTTTGAGCAGCGGTGTGGTCGCACCTTAAAGTGACAGTTTAACGTAGCAATAAGGGTGGCCATGAGACTCAGTAAACTTAAAACATTTTTTTTATTTAACGAATTAAAAAATAACGTTTACATACTTTTGCCAGTTGACACATGACAACGGCCACACAACAGTACAGAACAGTAAGAAACACATATTTCTGTTCACAACTTAGGATTCACCCTGTAAATATGTATCGAAAAAGATGGTGTGTGATTTAAAGAACTTAAGCTAGCAAAAAAAGTGTAGGTATGCAATTGGTTTTTGGTGTTTTATTTTTTTTGCTCTTTTGGATATACATTTTCAAGAACTACGAGTATAAAGGCCGAATTTTGTGTGGTTTTACTTTGCCGCGCTGGAGGCCACAACAATTGCAATATAATATCAATATGATGCGTAGACTTGGTCTGGCGTAGACTTGATTTTTTAATCTGATTATCTTCATTCTAGTTTGGTCTAATCACTCCTTAGTCAATTAAATAGGTATGTTATTCTACTTTTTGATAACCATAAAGTATGTCCCCATATTTTGAAATCATAACTCGTGGAGTAATCTTTGAGAAATATTTAACCTGTAACTATTTTAATAATAGATAATAAATAATAAAATAATCGTAAGTTCAAGCCTCGCTTGTACAGCAAAAAAATAGTCTGCGAAAAAATGCAAAAAGAGTATGAAGAAATGTGTATATTGGGATATACATAATCAAATAAAGGGTTAGAGGTTTTTCTTACTGAGGAACACTAAACGTTTTATTACAGTGTTTTGCTAACACATAACGTCTATAACAACAGAAAGAGATAACTACTCAGTATATGTTGTCTCTTAAAGAATTAAGTAGAAAAACAACCATTTTATTTTAATTGCGTACGTGGTAAGAAACCGCGATGAGTCTAGTGTAAGTCAGGAGTCCGACATACTTAAATATTACGGTTTACGTTAATGTCAGACCTTTCCATAAAAGCCAATGACTCGCTCGCGTGATACGGGCCCTGGAATCGTTTTGTTTTACTGTTATTAGACGTTTTCGTTTTCTTTTTCGTCCAATGACTTTGTTATTAACAATAATATTAGCATATGCTAATGTCACATATTTTTATGGGAATTAGATGCTCCTGTATCTAATTCTAATATTAATTTATATAAGTACACATAATAAACATATAACTTGGCAAATCAACTTTAAGGGTAATTTTCTACTAGAGATTTGCGAAGCTGTGGTTTAATATATTTGACACCAAGTTGTCAAGCACGCGAGGTGTAAAATATTAAGTTAAGACTTAACCCTAAAGCGTGCTGCACACTAAGCAGATACGATAATATTTTTATCTGCGTATACTGGGGAGGGTAGTTAAACCGTCTCGCTCTATAAACTCGCTACGCATACGCATACGCAGATAGAATCTTACCATATCTGCTTAGTGTGCAGCACGCTTACAGATATGTAAGAATGCGTTAACTGTAAATTGTACGCCAATGATATTGCAGCTGTAAGGACATATAGCGTTTGCATTTTTATGCACCGTGGTTCAGTTGGTATACGGCGTACAGTATATCTGTCTCGACCCTTAGAATGTAAGGCGAAAACTTCAAGAAAAACAAGCTGAAAAGTATACATTCTTATTATTTCTAACGGTAACATTTAACTGATAATAGAAAAAACAAAACCTGTACGCCCAGATAAAGTCACGATGAAAAGTTGAGGACGCCTCATTTTTACTAGTAAATATTCAAAATTGAATCCAATGTTGAAGATTCATTACGAGATGTTTTATCTTCTTCACGTAATACTGAAGCAAACAGCGTAATATACGAAAATATATTGAGTAAAATTTTGAGCCTATCGTATACAGACAGGTACAAAAAATTATATACAAGTAGCATGAGGATAAATTTGGTATCATAATTAGGGAAGCGGTGGCAAAGAGGTGTACGAAGTGGACCGGTAATGCAAAAACACCGAGTTCGATTTCGGTCGGCTACGCAAAGTAGGCGCATTGCTAACGCCAATAGAAAACTAATAAAATGTATGGGAATGACCGATGTTAACGAAAAGTGTTTCGTCGGCATCTGTCATTCCCCTACCTTTTATTATTTTCTATTGGCGTTAGCGCGTCGATTGTAACCTTGTCTACGGCCCCTGGTTCGTTATTGTTGTTTGTTTTGAAGCAGACCTAGGCAAATTACTGTGTTTTAAGACGCCTTCATATCCAAGCGGGGCGAACGGCGGTCCCGGGCCCCACAAACGTAACTGACTGTACTCATCATTCTTGCTCGTAAAGGGATTCGTAACACGCAGGCATACAGAGAGCTACAATAGTGTATATTACGCCTGTACAACAGCCTTTACGGGCGTAATGTTTTGTTCTTAAATTGTATCCGTCACTCATGCGTCAGTTATAAAGCAAGGAGGTATTAACTGAAATAATATGGTTAAAAACCGGCCAAGTGCGAGTCGGACTCGCGCACAAAGGGTTCCGTACCATTATCTATAAAAACAGTAAAAAAAGTTTGTTGTATGGGAGCCCCCTTAAATATTTATTTTATTTTGTTTTATAGTATTTGTTGTTATAGCCGCAACAGAAATACATAATCTGTGAAAATTTCAACTGTCTAGCTATCGCGGTTCTTGAGATACAGCCTGGCGACAGACAAAATGGCAAAAAAACACGTTTTTTTGTATTATGGGAGTCCCCCTTAAATATTTATTTTATTTTGTTTTTAGCATTTGTTGTTATAGCGGCAACAGAAATACATAATCTGTGAAAATTTCAACTGTCTATCTATCGCGGTTCTTGAGATACAGCCTGGTGACAGACAGACGGACGGACAGCGAAGTCTTAGTAATATAGGGTCCCGTTTTTAAATAACTTTCATTCGCAAACAACTTCCTACCGTACTTGTAGCACAATTGTACTACTGCCTATAAGGGTTCGAACAGGCGTAAGCGTTTATTGTGTATTATAATGTTTATTCAAATAGCGCACACCCTTCAGAACAAAAAAGTTGAGACTTAAAATATAGACATGAAAAACAACAATGATACTTATCTATTGAGTTTAGTAATGTGTGCTCTAAAGAATAGGCTAAGAGTCAGCATTAATGTTGCAATAGCCGTAACGTTTAGTTTTCAATATTGCCAATGCAACTGCATCATTCGGCATCAAAGTTGTCACGAGCTAGCGTGTTCAAGTAACTCAAAGGATTTACCCAACACCATCGCTCGGAGGGAAAACAGAAACTCAGCTATGCGAATCTCAACCTATCTCTCAACTTAACTTACTTCTCGTGCCTGATATAATTTGACCCAGATATCCGTAAAAACTGTGAAAAAGAGTAGGTCAGACTTGAAGTGAATTGTTGGTAAGGTTGTGAAGCTCCTAGTCCAAACGATATTTTGCCACGCTTGAGCGCAGTTGAACTGTCTTTGTCTTGGAGCTTTCCTATGTTCACTTTTTATATTCGTACTTTCTTTACACAATAGTCTTATGGGAATGTAAATTTTGATCAAGTGTAGTAAATGTGATTTTGCGATCAGATTACTTCAGGTGCGACTTTGAAAGTAAAGAGTCAATTTGCAATGCGGAAGTAGTAAAGACAAAACATAATCCTCAAGTAAGCTCTTTAACTGTGACCCGCTGTGACTGATAACCAACATATCGTCACAATAAAGATACTTAGGTTCAAGTTCAGACACGTCCGTTAATGAGCAATAACTTTTACTAGACATAAGTACATTTAAACGACGATGAAAGCTAAATCTTCAAACTCACAACACTTTTAAGCGTCGCTAAACCCTACCTTCTTAACTACTCTTTCAATTTAATTTTCAAACATTGAAACAATTGAATGAAATCCAAACAAAAACAAAGCTACCCTAAGTCACCTTAAAGCCTACTCGTCCTGTAATATATTCGAGATCCTAAATCTCTTTAACGAAGCTTCGACCAACTGTTCCCTGATTCACGTAAATGTTTTTACCTCGCTCCAAATGAGACTGCGATCCTGTAAGGGGCTGTGAAATTGGATTCATTATTGATTCAAAAAGGTCAACCCGCTTGCGGTCGGCGGTGGGCTCTCGTAGGGCCGTAACCAAAGTAAGGTAAGTATTAACGCGAAATTCTCGTACAGTTACGTTTGTGGTTTTGGTTATCGATTTGAGATAATATTTACGGATTGTCTTTATATTATAAAAGGGTGGCCGATGTAATCTGCTAAATGTAACTACCAGTGTAAATGTACAAATGCGTTACTTGTAATAAACAAGGTTTTTGTTTTTATCTCAAAACAGAAATTAAAAATTAGATTTTGAAATCCAAGGTAAAAAAGACATAAAACAATTTTTCAAAAGAACAATAAGAAATTTACTGTAAAACGTGGCTTAGGCCGGGTTTGCGAACTAGCGGGCGATTGGCTGAGCGGGTTCCGCGTCTGATGTCGCCTAAATACGTACCTACATAATTGGCGTCGAATCGTGAGCGCTCCCATATCACCGAACAGCCTACATGTCGTATTGCTCTATGCGTCAACTGTCCATATACCTGAAAGTTTTGAAATAGTGAGAGAAAAGCATTTTATTCTTTAGTCTATGGTCACCAGCCTATTGGTAACTAGGACAACACAAAACTTGACTTCAATGACGCACAAAAGTTCAACAAATTCGTTATTTATTATCATAGATAAAAACTACGATCGGGATTATCTCGCTAATTTCAAGCAACGCTTTAGTTTACAACTGCATTCAACTGTTTTCATACCGCATAGCCGTGGTAACTATCTCGTTGCAAAAACTACACGAAATCGATAAACTTACTTACATACCCATCCAAATTAAACAAGTCACAACTTTAAAATGTCGTACGTCGTAATGCTTAAGCAAAATGATTGTGACAGGTTAATTACCACAGGAAGGAAAAAAAATGCATTTATTTTAGACTAATTTTGTCCATAAAAAAGTGACCGCAGTCGGCGCTTAACCATTTGAATTCATAAAGTCTGCAAAGACGAACGAAACCCGATTCCCGCGTCAATAACCCGTGTCATACACATATCTGCGCATCCCTATAACCCGTAATACCAAAAAGAATGTCCGCCAAACTTGTTTCAGATTCAGTTAACAGCGACGCGTATAGAAGCCTCTATTACGAGTCATCGGGGCCCTATGGTATCCTTAAACATAGCCGCCTGGGGCCTGACGAAAAAACACGGATTTCCTGACCTTACTACAAAGGGGCCGAGGATTGGGAATCGATGGATCCATATGGTTACACTTGTCCTGCCAATTTAATATTGGGCAGTTCCAGCTATCAATTTATTGCGTCTTGATATTGTGATACTGAAAAAATAGCACACATAATAATAATAAAAAAACACATTAGGCTTTGTCACGAAATGGACCCAGCTCAGCATGTAGCTTTACAGCCAGCAATAAAAAACAAAACAATTCAATAGAATACAGTAGTATTTTTTTGTTTGCTAGAGGTAAAAATGTGTGTGAAGCTTCCACTCTTTTATCAACTTTGGTCTTTTTTAGACCAAAAGTTAACACGTGAAAAAAAGGGCGCATACAAAGAAAATTGTTGAATATCCTTATTTTTATATTTAAATTTGCAAAACGCATCTATTTAAGGCATTTTTCCGTATCAATTTAACTATTACAGTTGTCAAGGTTCACAGACGTTCAGTTGTGATGGTCTGTTTTAAAATTGATTCTTCCTTTTTTATTTTGTTATTTAGGTGATTTACATGTTAGACTTAGTCTCAGTGCAAACAAAGGATCAGGCCAAAATAAAACAATTAAAGTATAAATTCTCAATGTTGAGATTCGAGCAGAACAATAAAGATCAGATATCAAAAATGAGGCTGAAATAATTCGAAATAATATCACTGTGACTAATAAATAAAGATAGAAAGAATATAAATACTAGTCTTAGACCAGGGGTTTTCACAGTATGGATATAGAAAGTAAAAAAATAAAAAGCCGTTTTAAAGTAAAATCCAACTCTATAAAATTGTACTGCCTTTAAACCGACCAATTAAACAGGCTATTGAGAAATAATACGAACTCTGTATTCAGCACGTATCAGATATCGGCTATCTAAAATTTATTTCGCACTCAAAAGGAAATGAGATTATGTTTCAATAACAAACCTATCCCCGGCTACACGTTGCGAATAAAAAATTGCATCCGGAAATTTATTTACCCCCGGACGAACTATTGATATCGGTTCTGTGTGAGCCGTGGATTACTGGGTGTCATTTGAATATTGAATAACACTGAAATTTAACAGGATTAGGTACGCAAATTGAAAGTAATCCTTGGTCTCTTAATTTAATTATTGCATGTGATCATAGATTTGACAATCTCATTATATATAACATTGTAATTAGGAACATTTTTTCCAAAATATAATGTTTTATCACCGAAAGGTTGTGAACTTCGTTAGTTAATAGTCTAACGCGTTAGACCATAATCTAACTTAACCTAACCTAGGCATTAGATTATAATGCCACTAGATACAAGATACAAATCAGTCAGTAGGTATACATAATTAGCAGTCTTATTGGTTATATGTTGTGGAGGATTGAAGTTAAATATTTAACGTGGAATCTGCGAGCGTATAGTTTCGCCATGTCCGTTTGTCCGTCTATACGTCTGTGACTTGGCTCTGTAACCCTTACTACTAGAAAACTGTTATTCGGCATGGGTACTATATAAATCAATCACGCCGACAAAACAGTAGAATAAAATCTTAAATTTTTTTTGGTACTTCCCTACTTTACACCTAAAGTTCTCGTTAAACCAATAGCTTGTTCAAAAATATGGGTTTCTTACAATTACTTTTCAACTTAGTGACCCGTTTGCGAGATATTGGGCAGAATGGGCTTTAAAGCCCTAATTTTTGTTCGAGTTGATGTGTCTTCCACCTGGGAGTAATTATATAGATTTAAATGAAGCATGCAATGTCTTTTTTGTATGATATAGATCTTCAATATTATGGAACAAATTTTAAATGAACCAAAATAAGGATAAAAGCATTTATTCATATTTTTAATTGATAATATATCCGTTGTATGAAAAAAAATCTGCTATATTATAAGTTATTTCCAAAATAATTTCTTTTTTCATACAAGTTGTCATTTTATTGATCGGACTACGTTCCGATAAGTATGCGAGTGCGAGAGTCGCGGATATCTTATCGACAACGATAAGTGATGAAACGGCAACTATGCCCGGAGATTTTAAAAGGCTTTGTGCATATTAGCTGCTGAAAATAATAGTAAATTATACAACGAGTGCTCATATAAGGGTCGATATAAAGTCGAGGAAATAATGATTTCAAGTTAATTAATTAATATAATTTGAATATTAAGGTTATTATATAAAAACCCGTGCGACTCGACCTCGTGTGGCGCTGCTGAACAGTCTCTTTGACGAGGCTTGAAATATGGAACTTCGTTAATTCTGGCCATAATAAGATTATTAATGTATTATTTAGGGTTTCATTACGCACCTAACTACGTGTTTTAGTACTAACAAGCAACCTTATATTTATTGTTATTACCTATAACTATGGTATAATGTTTTAATATTAGATAAATTCACGTAAGTAAACAGGTTTATAACTTTTAATAAATTAAATCATACGAGAATTAATTAATATTGTAAGAAAGGGGCTCTACTCGGTTTATTAATATTGCAGCAATTTAAATGACATTATTATGCTCGTGTTAATCATTCAATTAATTATTCAAGTAATTAACATTAAACAGGAATATTTATTACAAAATGACTATTCATACATTTCTGATCAACAAACAATGCAAAGGGCGAAGCAATAAATAACCAGTATTTTTTGTGTACAAAAACAAAACAAGACATTGATCAAAAATAGCTAGCAAAATACGTTTGAACTTTGGGCCCAGCATAATGACGTCAAGATTGAAACCAATTATTTATCAATTTATTTGTTTTGTAGGAAATTGAATTTTGTATATACAATATATAATATTTCCTGGCAATAGGTTGTTAGAAAATAAAAGATGAAAGTAGAAATTCTGACTTGGGAAGCACTTTACATACACGTGAGAAAATTGGACTCGTTTCAAAATGATAACTTTTTTCGTTTCCCGCTACAAAGAGCCGGTTCGATAACTTGAGGAAATATTGCTGGTAATATTCTGGCAATGTGCAAAAATCGCGTATTTCATTTACAAGAATTAAAAAAAAGAGTTTATGTAAGTTAAATCCTTTTGGTGGCTCATGAGATCTTAGGCTACGGGGTCCGCTTTGCATAAGGCAGATCGTATTCTAGTTAGTGTGCTACCGTCGTGATATACCAAACAGAACTTGCAGTGCGGGTGTTAAATGTTTACTCTTAATATTGGATTCAGCAACGCATGTCCATTTTAAAAGTGAATATATAAATCGTGTTGGTACAGCCTTCTTGCGTTGTCATGATAGTGAAATGAGATTGGTACCAGATCGAAAGAAATACTAAACAATTGCTAGAAGCACTGACAGTAAAATTGTATTTTCTTAGCTTAGACCTTGTAGCCGGCGGATGAGAAAATAGACAAATAAATAAAAACCTGCGTAAGTGGCAGACCTTATTAATAAGAGTTACTGTCAGAAATCGTAAATAAAAGGTTATCTTAGATTATCACAAATCACAGATTCACAAGTAAAAGAATAACACACAATCGGAAAATAATTTTTACATTAGAAATAAAAACCATTAAAATATTTAACTTTTTTTATGACCGGCCAATGCGCCACCAGCCACACCGCGAAGGTTTTAACGTACTACGTATATTGAAATATTTTTCCTACTTTCATAATAAAATTATATGAATTCGCTGCTAAATCTGATGAATATATATGTAAATTGAAATGGAACTAGCTTCCTGCAGATTATCATGACAAACGCGCGCCTACACCGACCGCCGTGACGTGTATACGGCGGGATTATGAATTTGCATAACTTGTGCTAATACATAACCGACAGTTAACCCTGATATATCACATTGCTTTTAAGCGAATAGGGGAGTTATTGAGTTATCTTCTGTCTTCGACCCCCTTAGTCTATACCTATTTGGAACAATTTGTCCCGACTTCTACTTATAGGTTTACCTGTAACCTACTTGAAATGCTTCACGAGTTTACAGGTACGCAAACGCTTATATACTTTAAATGAATAGCTACATAATTGTGTATTAAAACTGTCTTTACAATTAAACTACTCACCAGGTGAAACCAAAACACAAATAAACTCAATAAATGCCTAATAGAGATCATCACTATAACAAAGTGCAAACTAACCGCCCTAGTAATCAAAAAAGTCTCAAAATATAATCTCAAAGTAACACATTAAGACAAATAAAAAACGGCATATGATGAATGTTAATAAAATAAATGTCTAAGAACTAAGTTTCCATTTTAAAATAAACATATGGTTGTCATATTATACCCCATAACCACAAGAGTAGTAAAGAACTTGGAAAATAGAATGTACTCATAATTAGTATTTAAGCGATAGAACAGGCTTATTTTATTATTTACCGTGGATTTACTTTAGGAAAAAAGGGGGCTGCTTTGATCATTCAGAATTTAGTATGAAAGCAGAACTAATTGAAATTAAGAAGATATAATCGAGTAAACAGCAAGATAGAATACTTATAATTTGCTGCCACAGTTCATCCACAAGTTTCGCAATGGTTTCGAAGAAAAACCTACGTGATCAAAGTCGCCCCTCGAATCAATTTAACCCCATTCCACCGGTAATTAAGGTAAACGTCCTAATACTTGGCATTTTCAATCTTACTTAGTGACAGTTAACAAATACTGTATCAATTATTGTTATTAACGTGTCAAACAATAAGACGTTTTTACATTTACTAAGATATACCATACCTACGTAATAAATGTAATAACGCTGCAACTGAAAACAATATTGCTCTGACTGTACAGAACGCCAGCCAGAAAGTCGACCCATACTAGAATGCGATGTGCAAAATACCTTAAATAAATAAACGAAGAGCGGAAAGCCTGAAAAGTTATAATATCAGCAGTGACAGTCATGGCCACGTAAGATAATCCATTTTGATAGCGATTCTTACTATTACTGGAGCGAATGCACAGACCCCAAACTGTCGCGTGTTCGTCTAAATATGGATAAGACTATACATTTTCAATTTCAACTGGTTATGGTTTTCCTGGTTAGCTCTTTATTTGTGATATTATCAGTTAATATATTTCAAACCCCTAGTAGGCATTAGAATCAGACTATATTTTAGTTAGGTATAGATTACGAATCTAGGCATTGAAAATATTATTTTTGTTTTTAAGTATTATAAGATGATCGTCATGGTAAAGGGGAGAGGGAGTCCGCTGGATGCGGGTGGCGCAGGACCGGTCATTGTGGCACTCTTAGGGGGAGGCATATGACTAGCGGTGGACGTCTTTCAGCTGATATGATGATGATTATGGTGATGAAGATGATCGACTTGCGTTGATTGGTGATTGTTTGATTGATGATTGATGAATTCCTAGAAGGATAGACATATCGTTTATTTTTGACGACCGCTGTAGCCTAGTTGGTAGTGACCCTGCCTACGAAGCCGGAGGTCCCGGGTTCGAATCCCGGTAAGGGCATTTATTTGTGTGATGAGCACGAATATTTTTTCCTGAGTCATGGATGTTTTCTATGTATTTAAGTATTTATTTATCTATTTAAGTGTGTTTATCGTCGTCTAGTACCCATAGTACAAGCTTTGCTTAGTTTGGGACTAGGTCGATTTGTGTAAGCTTGTCCCCTAATATTTATTTATTTATAAATATTTATTTATTTATTTACACACATAATCGTAAATAACGGTTTTTTTTTCCAATCTTACACAAATTGAACATGTAGTAAGCTTAATAAGGCTTGTGTTATGTGTCCTTGACGACGCCATATTAAATTGATATAATTACTTATATCTATATTCATAGAAAACATTCAAGACTAAGAAACAAATATTGAAGCTCATCACACATATATTTGCCCTTACCAGGATTCAAACCCAGGACCTTCCGCTTCGTAGGCAGCGGCAGGCTACCTGCACAAAGCCCGCGTACGTCATCCCAGCGCGTTGACATAAAGCTGGAACCCCACTGCTGCGCACGGTCCAGCTACGCACGTGGGTACAAAAACGCTTCGTATCAAAATGTAGGTAGATACTTCCACTGATATCCGCGTGACCGGTTCCGAAGTGCGCCCCCCGCACACGCTAGCGCGTGGCAGGCGAAGCTGCCCCAACACAGGTGGCCCCAACTGCGTCGCACAAACCCCGTTTCATGCGTAGCGTGGGCCGCGTGCGCCGCAGTGGAGACACGCAGCACCCACGTGGGAGACGTGTTTAGCGTGTGCGTGCATTGGTTGCTGTGGAAATGTTGACACACGCAGCTAGACCAATAGACCCACGTGGGTGACGTGTATAGCGTGTGCGTGCGTAGCGTGCGCAGCAGTGGGGTTCCGGCTTAAGTCTGTCCCCTGGGACGAACATCAAAGGCTCGCTGGCACAGGGCACACGTTGCTGCGAGTGGTTGCGAACATGCTAGTATTTTCGAGCAAGGCTTGACGACGTATTCTCGAACTCTTTGGTTTTGAACTTTCTTAATATTCTCGAGATTTGTTTTGCTTAGCAACGCTACAAATAAATATGTCAAGAAGCAAAAATACGTGTTTCGTAAGTATTGCAAAATAAATTATTGTATATTATAATATAAGCGTATGTAACAGCGCGCGTTTGCGGACGGCGCCATCTCCTCTGCGCGAGGGGCATGTTTTGCAGTGTATGGCAGAAGCGCTTATTCAGTCACTGCTATAATTATCTGCCTCCCATGAAAAAAATGTATACCTATAGTCTGGCAATAAAGTCTAGAAAATAACAGGGGCGCTTCTATCGCTGATATGGCTACACGATTGCGATATACGACCTAGAGATTTTGATACCTCACTTTTTACGAGTACATTATTTTTATTAGGTTCCTAATTTCGCAAACTTATAACCAAATACATATTGGTATAGAATACAAACTCACAAACATTACCTGAGGCCCGGGCCAGGTGGCCCTTGCGCGGTGTCAAATGACGTCACGCCGGCCTTCTTAAAAATAAAGCGAGACAGACATACTCACTGCGCAGACACGCCCCTGCCCTAGGCGCGTGCAGTATCTGTTACTGTACAGTACGATTACTGTTAGTTAAGACCTGACAGATGGATTGCCTTCATTTAATTTTCAACTTTAATCTTATACAAATAAAATAGTTATTATTAAATCGGTAGATGTGGGTAACAGTATTCTGAAAAATGCTTTATCTATATGAAATTAAAGTTGAAAATTAAATGAAGGCAATCCATCTGTCAGGTCTTAACTAACAGTAATCGAACTGTAACTAGTATTTCATCTGTGGCAGCGTCACTGTCCACTAGGCTAACCGGTCCCCTCAACAAGTTCAATTCTAAAAAAAAAATTGTCACAATACCACGAATTAGTTTCCAATGTGTTAAATCAATGGTAAGGATAGGACACACCTGTAATATCTACATATAAATTCCATAAGTTCATTAACTCGACGTGTGCTTACTGGTTTGCGTAAATTTTAATTTACGAAGTATATTTTAAATATGTCGGTCACATTTTTTTAATTCTGGGTCTTCACTACTCGAGTCTTTTAAAGAACTTCCTGAAATTATATGTCAAAATAAAAAGTATCCCATTTGAATTCACGAAAAACTTGAAACTGATTAAGAATTAAAAGACAGCTCTTGTTTAATACCACTTTACATATTGCAACTGAAAAAAAACAGTCTGAACTCATTGCAGACGTCCTGAGGCTCTAGTATAAGTTTTACCGAAACAAAACTTTACGATCGCGTTTGCGTTTTACCCTCAATTTGTATGGGATTTGACAGATAAACGCAAACGCGGTCGTAACGTTTTGTTTCGGTAAAACTTATACTAGAGCCTCTGGTCAACTGCTAGCATTGTTAGGTGCAGTTGTTCACTTTCAGTTTTTATCTCGCTATGCGGTTTGTGGACATTCTGGGGCACTCACGAGGCCGTAGAACATGAAAAAATCTGCAATAAATATGGAATAAACAGTCAAAATAACTTGGCAAATATACACATACATACATACATTCACGCCTTTATTCCCAAAAGGGGTAGGCAGAGCAAATGAAACGTGTACTCCAGCGCCACTTTTAGCATAAATGTGGGTATAAAAGATCGACAAAATGTGATATTGCTGTGAAAGGTTGCTAGCCCATCGCCCACAACACACTTCAACCCTTCCCGTGGGTGTCGTAAAAGTCGACTAAGGGACTGGCCTTAGTCGACTTTTACGACACCCACGGGAAGAAAGGGGGTGGTGAAATTGGCAAATATGTATAATTATATATTTTCCGAAATGATCAACGCATCCACTTTATTCTAGACGGATGATTTGTAACTTATGGTGAGAAAAATACGGCTGTCTTCTGGCACAAGGATTATTAATCAAAAGTATTTGATATCAGAAAAATATGATTTTCCTCTTTATTAGAAGGTCACCGATGCTTAAGTGATGGTTCCTATATAGGTCACGCAAATTGTATTTTTTTTTATAAAAGAAAAATGCAGAAAAAATACTTTTATTATTTTATTCTAAGAACAGATTTCCCTTGGAATGTGGGTCTCACTAATTAATCATTAGTTCCCAAATTACTGAGAAGTTAAAGTATAAATGAGATTATAAGGAAGATGGCGTTTCTTAATTCTGTTGTTCATTGAGTTATATTCTGAAAGCTGGTGTTTTTATAAAGTATACACATGTTTGTTTCAGGGTTGAAGCAGTTGAAGTGTGCTGTGGGCGATAGGCTAGCAACCCATCACTGCAATATCACATTTTGTCGATCTTTTATACCCACATTTATTCTAAAAGTGGCGCTGTAACATAAGTTTCATGTGCTCTGCCTACCCCTTTTTGGGAATAAAGGCGTGTATGTATGTTTGTATATTTTTACTCTTGCTTAGTGTGTATAGCAACCTCATCATCATGCTAGCGTCATTCCCGGTTGTGCCCTAAAGGATCCCGCGGTCCGCTTTTGCACCTTATCCCAAGATTTGGCATAGGCACTAGTTTTACGAAAGGGACTGCCATCGAACCTTCCAACCCAGAGGGAAAACTAAATCAGTTATTCCAGAGATTATCCCCTACAAACAAAAATACAAATTTACAAAGCTACATTATTACATAGTTATTATGCTATATTAGTATAAATAGATAGTATAGATAAAGCTGGTCTCTCACTACGAAGAGACAAACAGGCTGAATTAAATATGTAAGTGAAACTTTGTTATTTTTCTTGGCATTACTTCTCATGTTTCGAAAGTTTCCTTCACTACATAATCGGGTCGACGGATGGATGTACGAAGGTTCTTGTAAAGGCCTCGCTTGACCTTTTGATTTACGTTACCCTTTGTATATTTATGAATGTTTAGAAAAGACACATTCCTTATCCCTGGATGTTTTGTGGATAACCCTATTATTTGGAATAACATTTTTCCACACATCAAAACTGAACTAAAAAGGCTTGGGCGTCTTTGTTACCTTCACGGATAATATCATTAGTTTCGCATGTTATTGGAAAGAGAATAATGATCATGTCTTGTTAGAAACTGCTTGTTCACGGATTTTTTTTGCAACATTTTCCTTAATTAACTAAAAATCAACCATTGAAAAAGGAAAGAGCATTGTTAAAAGTGCAACTCAAGCCCTTTTACCTAAGTTGATCTTTTAACTAGAACTTAACTTTTAAATAACCCTCCTCAAATTCGTCATTTAGGTAAATTAAAATGTATATAAAAAAACATTATACATCTTCTATTCTTTACAATTGTTTCAAATTTTAAATTGATAGCATTTAGTTCCTAAGACATTTTACATCGTGACAGAGTGACAGACGGACAAACGGACAGGAAGGGTTTTTTTACCTTTTTGGTACGGAACCCTTTAAATTAACTAACATATTTGAATGAGTAAGCTTTAAACCTGGTTAAATAATGACAAGGGGTAATTAACTCCTTGTCATTACTTTTCCAATCCCTATAAAACATGAAATCAATACAAGAGAGAATTAAATTTGAAGTCAGTGATTAAATCTTAGATAGCGACTGTGTCAGCTAGGCGATAAAGCATATTTGTAAATGGTGTTCTAATCAAATAGCAAAGGTAATTTTCCGTTTTAATTAAACATTATAAACATCAGCACAGACTGTGTTTTCTTTTTATTTCCCCTTTAGTTCCGAGCATTTGGCCAAAGATTTTTAATTAAGTGTTTCTAACCGAACGGTAGCCACAGTCCCGAAAAATTTGAGACAAAAAGTTCGAGATTCAATGAGCAAAAAACGAGAATAAAAGATCTGTTTAACTTGGAAATGGATTTCTGCGGTAACCAACGAAAGTTTTTATCTCATTTCTTGCTAAGATATTTTCGCATTAATCTGATGAAAATAACAACGTGGCTTTCTTCAAGTTTTAAGTACATAAACTTGTTTGAAACTGAGGGCAAGCGTTCACATCAAGCGCTCTATCTTTGTGTTTTAAGTGCTCAGAAATATTTTTATGGTTATTCTTAACAACATGAATTAAATTACTTTAATAATTATTATTTTCTATGAAATAAGAAAATAACTCTTTAAAAATATAAGTACCTTACACTTGGAAATGAAACAATGAAAATCAGATTATCATAAATGAACAATTCTATCTGAACTCAGAGTAACGCAATTAAGTAAATCTGTTCGGAATTTAATAAGCCGACCTAAAAACATCAAATAAAGCTCGAGCACGCAAAAGCAGTAACAATAAAAGCGTTCAACAATAAGAAAACCGCGGCAGAGTTGAATATTTTTATCATTTTCATTAAACTCTCGAGCCAGATGAAACATAACGGATGGGCGAAGTAAGTTGGGCATTGCGGGATTTCTGCCCAAGTTTCAGAGAAGCAGGCCCCCGGGAGCGTTTGTCATTTCACCGCTGGACTGGTTTCTTTAATTCTTTTGGTATTATTATGAAGATGTACTCATAATTATTGCTATGAGGCTGTGTTACAAGATCTTTTATTTAAACTGAGCAACCCTAAAAATTTTAAGCGATTAGAACTTTCTGTTAACCAAGTAAGATTTCAATTTATTGTAATGTATTCATCTGATTTTGCAAAATTTTTTGGCATCAACATTTTTCAGTTAAGACTAGCCAATGATATTTTGCTTTAGTGTATCCAAATATCAATTAATTAATTAATTCAATACTACTTATAGTTATCATCTCATTAAAAAAATAGATGTAATGTATTTACTTCCTTTCCTTCCTAAACCTCGATCCCGAGCTCTTCAAACACTTGTTAGAACAATACTAGCTGAGAAGTTATGTTGGTAGCGGCATAAAGTACATAAGTAGGTATGTATATACACTTATGTACTTTATGTAGGTATATTTTCCTATATTTATATGCATGTGTATATTCGTATTAATCAACTATAGCATTTGTATAATTATATGGATATTGTTATTTTTGTTTTGTTAAGTCTGTCTCTTGCACCCACCGAACCAACCCTATGGTTGACTGGTAGAGAATGCCTTTAGGCATTTTGCACTTTTTTGTTTTGTGTAATCAAGTTTAAATAAATAAATCAACGATATAATATAATCACCAATTAAAAAAAATATGTCGCCAATATTTAGAACAGAAATTTAGTGTCACAAGCCGGATATGAGTCCGTTAAAATAAATGGCCTTTTTGTTTAACGCGGGTGGAACCGTACCAGTCATTTTTTAAGCCTATGCTCCATTGTTTCTGTCATTCCGACCCCACAGCGGTGCGGAGTCCGTGCGGTGTGAGTAAGCCGTTAGCTGTCAGTATCAGCTGTCAGTCAAGTCAGTACGAGTACAAGCTCTTAAGTACACGCCTAAATTTAAATTAGTGCTTGCTGATTGGCGCGGGGTGCGCGGCGCAGCGAGACATACGTTCAATTTACGCGCAATATAATACTACTACTATGTCACGGGATTGGTCCCTGCTCTCCTATCTTATTATTAAAAGAGATAAATAAAGAAGGCAGGAATCCGTGCATAAAAATATTTCCTTAAATAAAGGTCGGATTACGAGCAAAGGGCGTGGTTCATTTGTTTTATTCGCACTAGGTATATGCCTAACGATATTCTACAGTCCGGTATTCTCCTGGACAGTGGGCCATTGCTCAGAAGCTAGAGATCAGCGACAGACCGAAGGTGGTGTGCTTGCCACGAAGAAAACGGGCTTATAAAACAGCCCGGACTGGACCCTGTAACTCGTCATCCGAGAGCATTAGAATTGGTCCGGTTCTCCTTTTTTGAATAGAATAGAAT
This sequence comes from Epinotia bilunana, assembly GCA_947049275.1. Lineage (NCBI taxonomy): Eukaryota > Metazoa > Arthropoda > Insecta > Lepidoptera > Tortricidae > Epinotia > Epinotia bilunana. The sequence continues at coordinate 9,309,638 of OX346267.1, read as the reverse complement.
AGAATCGTTTATTGCATATCACATTACAAAGATTGGGTGGAATTAACACATAAGTAGGTATACATGTGACACCCTGCAAGGGCACAGCAATATCAGAGCAGAGGGCTAACTAATTATTATAAGTAATTATACAAAGCTAATAAAATATTATATTGTTAACACAAAACACACATTAACATTTTTCACTTGCCGACATTATTAAAGTATTCCTTTAAACTATAAAAACATTTGTTTTTATAGTATATATATCAGATATACATATAACAGAAACAATTTCAATTGGTTGTGTTTTTGTGGCCATCCACGCAACGGCGGTAAAAAGGAAAGCACCTATGTGTAGTGATGTTGCCGTGGATATCACAATCAGAAGCGGAGATTACAATACTTTGAATTAAGGAGCGACCACACCGCTGCTCAAAATACGCTAACGCACCGTAAACGCAGCAAAATGTATGAAGAATACGTGAAGCATTCGACACGTCAACGCGTATACGCAGCGTAACGCCGGTGTTGTCGCTCCTTTAGCCGTTGTAATTACGTTAGTAACATAAAATGCAAAATGAGGGTGGAACTAAAATGACTCGGCTAGTTTGCATGTAACTAATTGTACTAAATTATAAATGTAATGTTTTATTTTAACATTCAAATAAATGGCAATGGATAAGAATCGAAATCCAAGCATTACTTAAAACTATAACAAAGGGCCGATTTACACTTTGATTAGTGATTAGTGCGAGTTCATACATTTGCTGCGAGTGCGAGTAGCTTTTGTATGGACTCGCACTAATCACTAATCAATGTGAAACCAGGCCCAAAGCCCTGAGCAAAATAAAATATACCCAATATCTGGGGTTAACAGTACTTATATAATCACATTTACACGTCGACTTGAGGAACGCTTAGTAACTAGAGTGGCTACCTCGAAGAATCTGTGTGTTTGTTTAGTCTAAACGTCTCAGAGCAAGCGCGCCCAACTAATAAAAAAAATTGCAATCCAATGTAATCGAAAGACTCCCTGTTTACTGATTACAAAGGGTTGAATTACATTGCCAACAAGCTTATTTACGCATCTTATTTTATAACTACTTAATCATATTCTACAACTCATGTACTACGAGTATATAGGGAAGAATCTCTTTTTATTTCTAACTAGCTGTTGCCCGCGACTTCGTCCGCGTAGAACTTGTTACCGTCTTAGAAAAATGATTGCTATTAAATTATTGTAGGTGGAACCTTAATTATCGCCGACCCAAACAAAGTTCTACGAGTACCATCTTAAGGGATGATTTCCGACACAAAAACTATACTATATCCTTCCAAAGGTCTCAAATTATCTGTATGGAAAAATTCATCTAAATCCGTCGTTTCCAAATTATTTAAAAAATGAAAACATAGGAACAAGGCCAAAGCCTTTCTTTGATTTTTAATAAAAAAAATAGTTAGGTCAAGTTTTGGAGAAGGAATCAGGGGACTACGAAACGTTGATTTTTTGTAATTTTAATAGGTATTTTCGGTCCAAGCTGCAGTTGTCTCTATCGCGCTCTGCGGCAAGGGAGGCTTGTGGTTGGCGCGACAGCAATACTTACATTTTACAAATACTTATTTCTCAATTATCTTGACCTTAGTGTTTCTTCTTAATCAGTATTGTCTGCACGAAGATCGCAAGCTCGAATGCTGCTCGGAGCAACACATTTTTAAAAGTAATACTTCCCTGAAATTTGATACCTTAGTAGGTATGGAATAATTCCAGTGTAAAAAGCAGTTTGCGTAAAATCACATCGCTGTTGCCATATTTTGATAACTAAGCCAAAAAGGTTACACAAAATTGAATCCTTTTACAGAACAAGCCAGTTTATGAAGGGACAAGGATTGTAAAATTATTAGGCCAGTTCCTGATGAAACCCTAAAATGCGAGTATGATAATTCGGCGCTCACAAAATACGAATGACCTGCTTATTTTGCTGGTAGGGAGGTTATGGTATTTCATTATGCAAGGCTAAGACAAGTTGCTCGGACACTCTCTGCAGGATTTTATGGCGGCACTTTACCTCTTTTAACATGCCAGCATGATAGCATCTGGAGATAAAGGGAGGAAATTGCCCCATTGATGTCTAAAGTTTCTGAACACTCGTGCTCTGATGTCTTGTTTTTGATGTAGTTTTAAAGATACAACAGCGGGTTGGTCTACCGTCTAAATGTTATAATATTGTGATACCTAAAAAAATAAGATAAATAGTAAAACGATATTTCGAGGTTGATTGGGTGATTGGATGTTTGATACGTTAAATAACTTCATCATAATAGCCTTAAACCATATAACCTGTAACGTGGTTTTCAAAGATATTTTAACGAAACAATGTTTTATTTTATTTTAATATATTTTTTTGATCAAAAGAGTGCAGTTAAAATGTAGTTTTCTCTTTTATATAATCATATTCTGACATTATTTCATTGCTGTATCCTTCTTTTTTCATTCAGCGAGACAAGGCAACAAAACAAATGACGAAACGTCTCCAAAAATAATACTCGAACCCACAGGTTTCTGGCAGAAAATGTGACACAATATTCTAAGCCACTTTATTGGTAACAAGATTTCCTCAAGGGGAAACATATAATCAAATCCACGCGGCGGTAAATAAAATTCCTATAAATAAAATAGGTTTCGGGTGTTTCTGGGGTGGAATTGGGCTCAATGGTTAACCCTAGGTAGGTATGTGGTAATTAAGTTCAGATAGTCTTTTAGACAAAACAATTGCTTGTAACTAGAACACTGAAAATTATAATTGCCTGGCGGCGGGTTTCTGTGTGGTCAGATATGCGAAAGGCGATTATTTTGAGCAGTTATTTTATTAATGGCAAGTTATAAGAAAGAGCGAGAGTAGGTACGGACGTAAAAACCAAGGATAATAATTCATCTCCTTATCTTGCTCTCTTTTCAGCTTGACGATTGCACTGCGACAGCAGGCAGATGGTTTAGCGTAGTGTTGTTTTCGAGCCGTTAGTGGACAAATAAAGGCTTGAGGCAGAGGCTTGAGAACTTGTAATAAAAAAAAGAAATATAAAAAAAGTTAACTAACACTCAAATGTGATACGTGCATACGTTTCCCATACTGCCTTATTTATGCACAGGCCTTACGTAAACAACACAAGTGAGTCCGTGCGAGTGTTAGAGTGAAAAAAAGGGCCTAAACATCTCGAAAGAAATGGTGGAAGCCCTTTGAACAAAATACCTAGTGTCTGCGCCTATGAATGGTACAAGACAGCAACCCCAATTGAAAAACCTGGATAGGCAAATGTTTCAATAAATAAATAATTTATTTCACATTAAATTACAAATAAGGTAAAGCTACATAAAAATAAAAAAGTTCTTAAAACTAAAACTCTTACACAATTGAACACTTCAAGAAACTTTTGCTATTAGCTTTTATTTAATCTAGATTAAAATATATTATACCTATATGTATACTTACCTTTCCATTAACTCACATTTTACTGCCCTAGGATCCCCCATACCCTTGTTCCCATAAAAGAACATTAACTACATTTCATGTTAAAATAATGGGCACTTTTCACCTCTTCGTTCCAGACGCCCAACAACAAGAAAAGGAAATGCTGACTATATATTTAACCTAAAAAGGCAAAATATACAAGCTAAAGGTTTTGACACCGGCAAGGCTTTCTGAAAGTGCTTTCAGAAACATCAATTGGTTTTCACATTCGAAAAGTTACGCGATTACCCTGTGCAGTGATAGTAAATTGTGATACAAGTGAGTTAAACGACGTTTTTCAGTGCGAGGAAAAAAATCCAATTCAAAAATGAAAGTGTTAAGTAATTTAATTATGTTATTGATGGCAACAGGTTTTTAATCACATATTTTACATCGCCAAGAATTTCATAATGTCGTGCAACAATCTTTTTCATGAAGTTAGTTAGTTCGCCATAGCGAGACTTCGATGAAATCTCTAAACAGCCAATACAAAATAAAATAAATATTTTCGTATTCAATACAAATTCATGCAAAGTGTTATGAAAAGTAAACAGTTTAACTAAATGAAACGTTTTTTATATCATATCCAAGAAGAAATAATTTATTAATTCTCAAACAGGATTTGATTTGTTTAGTCGAGTAAGAACTTGAGGAAACCGGTCTAATCCCAGTAAGGTCTTGTTTTCTCTCTGGGTCAAGGTCAGAGGGGTAATCACGTAACATTTTGAACGTGCATTAGGACAGTTTCACTGTCATTTTTTCATATAACAATTTACATTTGATCTACCAAACGTACGTAAAATGCGTTACGTAATCGACCCGCAGATTGCAGTCGCTTTCGTAAAATGAGTACCTTATGCCAAATCTTGGGATAAGGAGTCAAAGCGCCACCCGGGCTCAACGCTAGGAGGATGAGTATCTTTTGAACTTCGTGGTATTACCCATTGGGGTTATATAGATTAATTTGACAATTGAAATACTTTGACCCTTAACATTACTGCAGAGGCCGGGAACATAGGGATTGCCGGCCATGTAGATATAGACGGCTGACCGTAGCATTGAGATAAGTATAGTGCGTTTCTAGAACATTCCATGAAATAAAGAAACTTTTTTTTTTTTTATTTATGGTTGATCGCCACGATGCTGGGTAAAGAATTGATTTTGAAACAAAAGAAGGTCGCTTTGTAGGCCTCAAATTTTGAAAGAAAAATAAATTCCATTACGGATCTTTCGTCTCGCCGCGTTGGGTAACTTTATTACAAAGAACACAGCGTCAATATTTCATTGCATGTTTTAGAAAAAGTATTAATATAGGAGGTATATATACATCTACGAAGGTGTCAAAGTGTACCGTGGAAAATGCACACAAAACTGTAAACTTGGCATCACTCGCCCCGGGCAGACGACAATCTTGCAAACGCGCGAAATTCAATTTAATCCTGATGGCTAATTATTTACTCCCCTCGTGTTAGGTTCACTCGTGTGGAATTAGTTGAAAATGTCATTAAACAGATATTTGACATGATTTTTTGAAGGGGGAAGTTTTATAACTGTTTAGCATGACTTATCTTCTGAAGATGTTTCCCGAAACTCTTATAATAAATAGCCACTTCAAAGTTTTAGTTTTGAACAATTTGAAGATTGCATTGTGTTTGATAAACAAATTGTATATACAAGATGATAACTAACATTAACTAAATTAAATTAAAACTAAGTTAAATCTAAATTAGAAAAGTTGAAAAACCCTAGACATTTTCATTTCAAAGTCCAATATCTCAAAAACAGATTTTCATGAAAAATTACTAAGAACATTTGGGATCACATCAGCTTTCGAATAAAAAAAAACCGCATTCAAATCGGTCCATCCGTTTGGGAGCTACGATACCACAGACAGATACACAGATACGAGTAAACAGATACACAGACACAGACACGTTAAACTTATAACACCCCTCCCTTTGCGTCGGGGTTTTTGCGTCGGGGGCTAAAAAGGCCCTCGAGGCATTGTACCGAGGATGCTGGCGGCATTTCCTCGCTGAATTGCAATGCTGATGCGTTGCGCGAGAAAGCCGCCAGCTCTTCGGTCACCAGTTACGTCAACCAGACGTTTCGCGATTGATTAATTTCAAATGTAAAAGACACCGTCAGGGTAAGTGGGTAACTTGCCTAACTAGCGTCCTAACGCTAGTTAGGCAAGTTACCCACTTACCTACTCATCATCCTCCTAGCGTTGTTCCCGGTTGTGCCCCTAAAGGAGCCCGGGGTCCGCTTTGACATCTAATCCCAAGATTTGGCATAGGCACAAGTTTTACGAAAGCGACTGCCATCTGACCTTCCAACCCAGAGGGAAAACTAAACCTTATTGGGATTGTCTAATCCCAATAAGGTTTCCTCACGATGTTTTCCTTCACCGAAAAGCTAACGGTAAATATTCCGTACATAAGTTCCGAAAAACTCATTGGTACGAGCCGGGATTCGAACCCACGACCGCCGCTTGACAGCCGCATGCCTGAACCACTAGGCTACCGTAGCTCTGCCCGCATGCCTGAACCACTAGGCTACCTACCTACTATATCAACATAATTATTCCCTTCGAAAAATAGCAGCTGACATGTCCTTATCCGCATTCGAAATGTTATACAATGATTCTGCTGGAGGGAAAAGTATACTTCGCTTCTTATTTTTTCTTGAGCGGAGTTGGTTTATTATTCGTATCGTATCATCTTCGCAATTCATAGGTTTATTTGCAATAGTTTCTTCAAAGATAGGTAGTGCTGTATCAGTAAACTGTCAGCCACAGATATAGATATACGTTAGATCACGAAAATGCATGTACTTCACGTGTCCGAATTCGGGCTCCAAGTTGGCACTCCGACTGACATTCCGCGTGCGTCTGTTGTGGAAGATGGTTGTCCGTGAATATTAAGAAAATGCCTTATTGCAGAATTGATTTTGCGCGGACAACGAGAAATTCACATCACTATATTCGCCCGTGTGACGTCAAAGTAGGTAGAAAAAAGTGACACGGCAGTTTTCATACAGATTGAGGTATTTAAGTTATCTAGTGTATATCTATATCTGTTCTGTCAGCTGTATCTGTCTAGTCAGTGCAGATTGTTTCCCGAGGGCATACATTTATTTAAAAATATAGAAGGCCCGATAAAAATGGTTGGTAACATTTTACCGAAATAATTGAAGGGTACCTATTACCAAAGAGAAGAAAGAAAATAGATTAGGCAGGTACCCCAAGCACTTCAATTTAAATTATGTTTGTTCCTCCAATCACAGACTAAGTTGTAAAAATGTTTCCCCCGAATGTTTTCCTGTAAATTACAAGAATCCTTTGGGAAAACGTAAAGAAACAAGACCAGGCGACATATGCCAACTATCCCAAACTTAATTACTAAAGTGAGTATTAAGTAATCAATTTCCTTAACTCTAATTCCAATCATGAACTTTGTGGAACCGTAATTAAAGTACCAGAGTGGTTAATTGCTTTGGGACTAGCAACCCGCAAAGCACAGGCAAAAACGTTTCGATTGCCGTCGGAGTTTTCTTGTTTTCAACCGCGCTGTGCTAAAATTGTTGCCATGTTGAAGTCGGATCTAGAACCAATGTTTATGGCTGACTTATAAACCTAAACCATTTTTATTAGGGCAGGATTAAACGTAATACGATCATTGTAAAGTTAAGTTTTCATCAACGATTTGGAAAACATTGTGATAGGCAAAATACTTATGGTTTTTAACAACTTTTGTAGTGATATAATAATGACTATGATGAGTAAAATTAAAATCTTTCGTCCATTAATAAAATAGAGTCGAGTACTTAGTGTTTGAGTATCATCATGAACTCGAAAACTAAGAATCCAATCATATTAATCCACCACCGGCGCCTACGCCGTAGCTGCTTTTTCGCTACACACGGAGAAAGCCACGGGATCGGCGATTCTTGACAGTGAATGTGTGGTATTTTACCTGCACTCTGTTCCATGATGTAGTCGACTAATAAATAATACTTCTATCCAGAGCTTGTAAATCTCATATGCTGTCAAGTGAAAACTGATTAGATATATTTAGAGGATCCATAATTCACAGTGAAAAGGCAACAGGGTGAATACAATACTTATTACATACGTATTATATATTTCGAGCATGCATTTCACGGATCACCAAACAAAATGGCCGTTACTCTAAAAACTGCTAAAATTAAATGTTGGCCAGAGACGGTGCCTGGTCACTGCACATCGTTAAATTCCTGTCTTCGTGAAAAACCATAAATAATTTCTCCGCGAATTTCACTGCAGTAAGGAGTGTGGTATTTTAATTTATTAAAAGTTCGGTCCAGGCTATTGGCGCACTTCACAGATCGCCTAACAAGCGCCGTTCGCAGTCTGCTTTGTAAAAAAAAAACAGTCTTACCGTTAGTCTTACAAGGAACCTTGTAGGGTTGAGCACAAGATAACTTTTGCAATGCCAGGATTGAATGAGATAGGAGGTTGAGGAGTGTTGTAGTTTGCTTTGTAAATAAAAACACCGCACGGCTTGTTAGGACAACGGAGGTCGGTTTTAATTTCTTTCACGGTATTATATTGATGGTATGGGCTGATTAATTAATTAAGACTTCGAAAGTTAGGGTATCGGTTTTAACCAACCCTTACTGCGCGATGACGTTGATATCAGTATTTTTTATAGGTTGTTCCCTGAATAGAAATTTCACTCTCACTTGCGTGGCCTTTAAATGAAGTGTAGATAGCCTGCTTGCCGGTGGGAAATAATCGCATTCGCTTGAAAGCTTTTCTGCAACAAATTTAGCTTGTGTTGTTCTATACGTGTACTAGATATGAATGTGAGATACGTTTAGGTACGCCATCCTCGCACCCTACGTGTAGAAAATTCCCTACCTGGCCAGATGTGCGTTAGAGGCGTAAAATCACACAATCCTATTAATCAACTCTTGAACGTCTAACATGCTCAGAAGAACCACATATAAATAAAATAAAATAAACATAAAAATTAAAAAGCATTTTATTAAGTTTACAAAGTAGTTAGTTGAGTTGAGTAATTATTTATTTTTAATGTTAGTTAGTTAGGTTTTATAAGGAATAGTAGGTAGGTAGTTTAAAATATATTATTATAATTATTTTTCTTGCACTCATTATTCTGCAAGAACCCCTCTACAGGTAAAGGCCTCCTCCAAAGTGAGCCAGTCTTCTCTGGACTTTGCTAACCAGTTTGGAACCGCTGTTTAATTTCATCTTCCCACCTGTTGCAAGGTCTTCCTTTTCTTCTTTTGCCTGCTGCCCCCCTCCATACTGTCGCTCTTTTTGTCCACCTCTGATCTTGAAGGCGTGCTACGTGTCCGGCCACTTCCATTTTAATGCAAGAGCTTGTGTTGTGCCGGACCGTCTATTGCTTTTGTGATGTTTCATATGTCTTATTTTTATTTTTTTTATTTAGCATACTGCGCTCCATTCCGCGGTGGCACGTAGTAATTTTATTTCTTATATTACTATTTATTTATTTATTTATTTATTTATACCAACAGCTGCAAAAACATGATATAAGTCTTACATGGTAATACAAAGCCAATTAAAGGAACAACTAAACCACATATTATGCAGTTAAGATGCCAGAAAACCCTATACGCATGATTTACCCCAAAATACACATTATTAGTAAGATAAACGTCTCAGTGCCTGACACATGACACTTTCAATCTTATATCTAAATAATAGAGGTGTCAACTATTAGGCAATAAGGCGTCGAGCATTGGGACACTTACCTTATGTTGCGCCGTTTTAAGGCTTTAAATGGTACAAATTATTCATGTCAACGGTAGGTACTTTCTGCCTCGCACAGCCAAACTCTGGAATGAATTGTCGCCTGCGGTATTTCCGGATCGTTATAACCTTCAAGCCTTCAAGAAAAGAGCGTACTCCCATCTTAAAGGCCGGCAACGCACCTACAACTCTTCTGGTGTTGTAAGTGTCCATGGGCGTCGATTATCGCTTACCATCAGGTGATTCGACTGCTCGTTTGCCTCCTATATCATTAAAAAAAAACCATTTTCAATATTTTGAAGTGAAGAGGCTAAATATAGTATAAAGAATTTTTTTCGCTTTTATGCCCAGAAACAAGGAAAAATGTTGTGTTGTGGTAGAATAAGTAATTTATTTTTCATTGCAATTTCATGTTAACATGTCACTGTTTTCCTCGTAGTTTCAATAATATTTTGATTAAAGCGTCACTTTCTTTGTTTTTGCCGGTTTCAAACGAATTAAAAATGTAATTTTTGATTGGTTTATACATACGTCGCTGTTTTCCTTGAAAAGTCGAAGTTTTTATTAATGCGATATTTCTTTCCGGACAATGTGCCCCCCCCTCCGAGCAAATTCGTTTCCCCGAGCAAGTGCGTAATTTCTTTGCTGGCAGATCCGAGTAGACTGAAGATTACATATTTGAAATTTCGCTTGTAAGTATGCATGTAGTATATATTTATTTGTGTATGTAAGTATTTATTTTATTTTTGTATATGTATTTATGTAAATATGTTGTATATAGGACTACCGTAATGTTATTATTCTTTTTAGTAGTTATTTGCACTGCCCACAATTTTTTCCGCTTTGTACGATAAGTTTTCTTTTATGCAATAAAGTTTAAATAAATAAATAAATGTGGACGCGCTGTGTTAAGCGTGAGAGACCTTAGTTACTCTACCACTGGATGCTGTGGATTTGTGGAAAATGCCCAGTGAAACTGACTAGTGTGCCTATTTTGCGTGAAAAAGGGGTGTAGTTCTACTCTAACCACCCCAGCTCCTCTAAGAAGTTAGCTAGTGCCCTGGTGTTGTTTACTGCCTCCCGTGATGTGTCGGGAGACCCTAGGTGTTCTGTCCTGTATACTTCTACCTGCTTACAGTCCAGTAGAATATGTTTGGTCGTTTCTTTTACACGCTCTGCACATGAGGCTGTGTGATACCTACATTAAAGAGGTGTTTGTTCAGGGTGTTGTGAACTGTTGTAATCTTGCGTAGTTGGTTGGTGTGTGAGAGACCTACATTTTCTCTAGCTGTCACAAAGAATCCTCAAATCAATAAAGGATCGGCAACGGCAACTCTGGAGTCGTGCATAGGTCGGTGTCAGCTTACCAGTAAGCCGTATGCTTGTTTGATGCGGACCTTAAGATAGGTAATATTTAGTTTAAGTTATATTTACTCTGGAATGAACTGTCGCCTGCGGTATTTCCGGACCGTTATAACCTTCAAGCCTTCAAGAAAAGAGCGTACTCCCATCTTAAAGGCCGGCAACGCACCTACAACTCTTCTGGTGTTGTAAGTGTCCATGGGCGTCGATTATCGCTTACCATCAGGTGATTCGACTGCTCGTTTGCCTCCTATATCATAAAAAAAAGAAAAAAATAAATATTTCAATTTCAGTTTTATTGTTAATCTACATTTTATACTTTGTAAGTTGTTATATAAATAATTACCTGTTATTTATTGACTTCTGACCGGCTTAAGTCAACAAAAAAATGTTTTTTTTTTGTTAGCTCAACTAATAACATGCACGCTTCATATAGGTATGGTTTATGTTTATAAACCATACCTATATGAAGCGTGCATGTTCAGCGGCAATTAATGGCACCTTTTAGGTTCGAATCGCAAAATATATATTTTTTCTATATGATTAATTAATTATGATGGTCAAACTTCATTTACATTATTTACGATTTGTTAGACGATGTTGTAAAAGGGGCATAGGTAATGGAAAAAACGGAATCCCTTATTTTATCGACAACCGTTTCACTGAATGCATTGTTTTGCCGAATTATCATCATCATCATCATCATATCAGCCGTAAAACGTCCACTGCTGGACATAGGCCTCCCCCAAAGAGTGCCAAAGTGACCGGTCCTGCGCCACCCGCATCCAGCGGACTCTAGCAACCTTTACCAGGTCATCAGTCAGATTTTTTTTCTTTCAGAAACCGTTAATTTTTAAGGTATAGCTAAAGAAGAGCCCATAAGGTTAGATTAGGTTTGTTTTATAACAATCCTCAAAGTTTACAGCTACTGTAAAAGAAAATGTTTTCGATGAAATAAAAATCCAGCAAATTCAGTCAATGAAACGCTTGTCGGTAAAGCAAGGGTAAATCCTATTCAGGTGTTGGTAGCAAGCTTTACAACACGCCGCCATTCCTCTGTGATAGCCGTCGTCCTTATGCTGGCGTTGGTTTTTAGGGTTCCGTAGCAAAATGGCAAAAAACGGAACCCTTATGGATTCGTCATCTCTTTATGTCTGCATGTCTGTCCGTATCACAGCCACTTTTTTCGAAACTATAAGATACTAACTTCTGCCCGCGACTCCGTCCGCGTGGAACTCGTTTATATCGTAGCTCCATACAAACTTTCACCTCCCATTTTAGGGAAGTGGGGGGTTAGAAAGAGACAAAAAGTAGCCTATGTCACTCTCCATCCCTTCAACTATCTCCACTTAAATAATCACGTCAATTCGTTGCTCCGTTTTGCCGTGAAAGACGGTCAAACAATCACACACACATACACTTTCCCATTTATAATATTAGTATGGATACGAGTATACTGTTGAAACTTGGTAAGTAAGTATGTGAACCGCATTAAGATTTTCACACAAAAATAGAAAAAAAATTAGGGTTCTGGTAGTGTCTTCCGGACTGTAGAGCCCTTATATCATTGCGACTATAGCTGATCTATTGTGATCGAGGGGTTCCCCATACTTAGGACTGAAACTCATTTTTTTTTCCATCGAACTCATACGTGTGAGGTATCTATCTATGGATACGACTTCAAAAATGATATTGGGGTTTCTAATATAATTTTTTTCTAAACTGAATAGTTTGCGCGAGAGACACTTCCAAAGTGGTAAAATGTGTGTACCCCCTGTAACCCCTAAAATAAGAGAATGATAAAACTAAAAAAAATGATGTACATTACCATGCAAACTTCCACCGAAAATTCGTGTGAACGAGATCTAGTAAGTAGTTTTTTTTTTAATACGTCATAAATCGTAAACCGCAATTTACCTTTCATTCAACGGATAATGGTACGGAACCCTATGTGCGCGAGTCCGCCTCGCACTTGGCCGGCTTTTTTAGTAAAAACGACGAAGAATAAATTATGTTCGCGCAACTTTACGCAAACTTCAAACTCCCACACATGATACCTAAATAAAATAATATGGGATGACACTTTCACATTTGCTAAACTAAGACAGACAGGCGAGAATTTTTAAAGGAAGACAAATAAAATCCGACAAGCTCTCGTGCAGACTCCCGAAACCCATTTATGTATCTTTGAGCCTTTAACGAAAAAAGTTCCATCATAATTCCGCCTCTAAGTAAAAAAGTAAACAAACTAAGTAAAAAAGGCAATCAAAAGTTACGTAAACAACTTTTCAACGCTTACGTGAAGAGGGTGGCGCGAGTTTCCTTAAAATACCTTATAATATTATGTCGAATCTCTGCCGGGCCCTTAAGGCAAACAGTCAGCCGACCTAAATACACAATTTATCCGCATTGAAAAAGGAACTGTAAAGCCTCTCACTAAGATACAATATTTATTGTGCGGCGAGTCGTAAAGTTGAGACTGTATTATTATACACTACATGCTTTGCATTTCAACTGTTTGATGGTAATGTGCTTGTGAACATTATTGTTTTCTGATGCATATAACAGAAAGTTCTACACCTACATTATCACACACACACATGACAGTGACAATTTTATTAGAATTATTTCTAAATACTAATACTGACATCTAGTACTTATCAAATATCAACATCTAGCTGCGCGACTACTGCCAACTACCCGCCATTTTGATAAAAAATACTTTAATGAAATATTGCGGAATTTACTGTTACTATAGAAATGATAGAACGTCGCCGCCATTGACTATTCTCACATAAATCTGTATCGTTTTGAACCCAGCGTAAGTCAAGGTAATGTTTTCGATATATAATAAAATTGTTATGTGGTTACGCTACGCTAACTAAAATATATTATATTTACTAAAACAAAAAAAAAACACCAAAGGAACTATCTTTAATGCAAACACTACGACATTTAACCCCTTCTGCACTCGCCGCGGTGTCGCTTTCTATAAGATTTAACCCCGTTTTACTAGCACTCTAGATTTTTTTATCTCAACGCACAGCAAGCAAAGTAAAAGAGCGGTTGCTTAGGTTATCTCTTAACAAAACTGTTTATGGTGTATCGCTTATAAAATGTTCTACATTGACCCTTCTTTCATATAAATCATGGATGGATAGGATTACCTCTGGGCTGTATTTTATGTCGCATCCACAAAAGGGTCCAGATGTGAAATATGGCATACTTAGTCTAAGTAAGGCTCGAATGATGAATTATGTATTATTTCTATTTGGATTTTCCGCCTGTGGATAATTTCTCAGAAGTCTATTAAGTATATTAACCTATTTTAATGCACGTCCGCAAAGGCCCAGTTTTAAAAAGGTCCGTTAGACTTTATGTAGATTTGGAATGCTACGTTCTGTGGAAAATTTCGGACAATATCACCGCTCACCGGTTAACCGACAAGAGCCTTACCTTTTCCAAGATCTGATTGACTCGGGGTCTCCAGGATTCATTAATGTGAGTTCATTAATTATGGACGCTAAGTTAAACGTGTATGATCATTACATGTATTTATTGAACGAGCGAGCAAAGCAAACGAAGTTCTTCGTCTCAGTTTGTGCCAAAATTTGTTCGATGTCCGAATGTCCAGATGGCAGGTTGTTCTCCTCTATGGGTCGCATTTTTCAACTGAGGCTCTAGTATAAGTTTTACCGAAACAAAACGTTACGACCGCGTTTGCGTTTAGCTGTCAAATCCCATACAAATTGAGGGTAAAACGCAAACGCGATCGTAACGTTTTGTTTCGGTAAAACTTATACTAGAGCCTCAGATGCCCGTGAATTCTATGAGCAGGCAGCAAATATATATAGTTTTTTGTCAATGTTTTTTTTTTTATTATTTTTAATACAAGACTGACGTGCGAATTCCACAGCTCACAATGCCACTAGTTATTTACTTGCTATTTGACACTATTACGACAGAATTAATCAATATTTGAACCTGATTGTAACTGATTCTCCGCAGCTGTAGAACGTGGATTGTTGATCATTGAAACAAATTTAGGGGCTGAATCTGTGATTAAACAACTTTTTCTGTACCATTAACCACGAAATGGAAAAAAGCTGTTCCATGCATTTCGGTTACTGAGCTTTCGGAGCATTCTATAGATCAGCCCATTTATTCGGTTTCCTGTGAAAAGTTGTTGTGTGCAAATTTGATTTATGATTATTTGCTGATTCTGGATACTTGACTTTAATAAAAGATGTTCGTTTTTCGTGAAAAAAATAACATTCTAACAATTATTCATACCTAAACTCCATTCTATTATAGCGATAAAGGAATAATCGGAAAAATCCGATAAAAGTGACCACACCGCCACCTGGCGTACAATCTCAGAAACTCCCTCATTGCGATGCAACGAAAACTCCAACCAGTCCAACTTTGACTGCAGGAGTTCGTATCTTAGAACTAATAATAATATGGTGTTCTGTTAAAAGGCTGTGCATTTGAAATTATGGCGTGCTTTGAAACGCCTTTGACTAGATTAAGAAACAATAAGGTCTGATTTTCAGATATATGATTCTTGACTATACGATTGTTTATCTGATTTTATCGATACATGATTGCTTAAAATCTCCTCGATAGAAAAAAAATCCAAAGTTGGGTCTGTATTTTCCTTTTTTTACTCAGCCTACTCAAACGATACATTATTTTACGACAATCAAGTTAATACTATAGTATTTTATCTCATCTAAAATCTCATTTTATGAAATTGAATAAAACGTCTCTAAGTTAGGTATTTATCGAATTTAGTCCAAAAAAGCCCTTCCCGAAGAGTGTTACATCTCTTTTCCTCGTGCGCGGAAGGCATCAGCGTGTCTGTCTAGGGGGCGTGTTCGACTCAAATCAAGGCATCGCCTTAACCAACCATAACTATTCCTGTTTAGTATGCGGACACAAACTATGTTCACTTACGAGGCTAACTATGCTATCGATTAGCTGCTTCTGGCAGGGTGAGGGCGGTTGAGGAAATTTACCAGAAGATGTTCAGTTGGATTATATTAAGTTTTCGAGATGTGCAGATTGTTGAACAGATTTGACGTGAACATCTCCTTGTACTTAGTTGGACAGTTGAATAGTTCATATGATATGAAACATTTAAATCGTGAAATATTTCGTCTGTTCGACGTTTAAGGGCATTTTCAATTTAGGATATTCGGTTAAGCTTAATATGTTTTGTATGTAAGTCACTTCTGAGGGGTAAGCACGAAACTTTTGGAACGAGAGCGTAAGGACATACTCGTACATACTGTCACACAGAACACTGGTGTTATACAAAAAGTGTCATTTCGATCTACGTGACGTACGTACAATACATTAGGTAAGTCTTACGTAATCAACCAGCGGCAACACTTGACTCGAACAAAAATTAGGGCTTTAAAGCCCAATATCATGCAAACGAATCACTGAAGTGAACAATAAGTATTAAAATCCATAATATTGTTGAACAAGCTGTCCAACTATACTCAACATAATGGGTTTAATAAAATATTTTTGTCGGCACTTTCATTTATTTATTTATTTAAACTTTATTGCACAAAAGAAAAACTTATCGTACAAAAGGCAAACTTAATGCCATATGGCATTCTTAACCAGTCCAACCTGAAGGCAAAGCGGAAACGATTGTGGGGGGATTATATACCTATGCCGAATTCCAGCTTTTTAGTAGTAACCCTTACTCGTACTAGAAAGCTGTCTGAGCTAAGCCGCAGACTCACAGCCGGACAGACGGACATGGCGAAACTATAAGGGTTCCTTCTTGACTACGTAACCCTAAAAAGGCCTAAAATGTTACGGCCGCAGTCATAAACGCTCAACAAACGTATTTGAGTCTGAGATATGTCCCTTTGATATTTGTGTTCGTCAGAAAGAGACAAAACACATTTAATTTATAATTGAAGCGCACCAAATGCACAAAATATATAAATAGCATTCGAAAGCACGAGAAATTGTCCGTCATACGCGTCGCCAGTATGTGTATCCGTGGTACACGGCACCGCTTTAAACCCGTAGCCAGATGGCTCGGCTTCGACGACGGTGCTGCTCTCCCCCCGCATTTGGACTAATACCTTTTTTACCCCTACTTTTAAGATTTTTATGTAACATTGTATAACAATTAAATGAATATACATTCGGATAATACATCTAGAAATTTACTATCTAGATGCCGTAAAAAAAAATAGTATCACCGTAGCGTATAATGTATATGCTATCTAGTTCGTTTAAAAAAGCTTGGTTGCATCGCTTAGCTCAGCGGTTTATTTGATGTAATCCCATACCGTATCCCGAGACTAAAATATGCTGAACTTCCAATACTAGTGAGGATTTTCCCGTAACATCTGAATGATATTATCAGTCATATTTACAGAAAAGTATTCTCGCCGGTCTTGGTAATTCAGTTGAAAATGTTGATAAGTCGCATTAGGCACGTCTTTCTTGTCTTTAATTTGGTTTTCTGGTATAAATAATATTTTTTTATTTAAGTGGCGATCACAATAGAGCCAATAGTTCGACAGTGATACGAGGGTTTGGTAGCCCGGAACAGCCTCTATCCGAATAATAATAATAAATAATAATGAATACTAGTTGTCTAGGTATTATTTTTGCATTAAAACTAACGTTAATTACTAAGTAATTAATTAGTAAAATTCACGCATTCAATTTCACTACGGGCGACATGTTTTTAACTCTTCGGAAGCTCTTCAGGATGAGTGTTGCTGCCGGGCGGCGCGTAGAGCGCGCATAGGCAGTGCTTTACGCGATACTGCCTCGTGAACTCCCAAAGTGACAATAATTATTTTAAAATGTCTTTCGAAAGTTCAATTCATGAAAGTATATGGGGTGCATAGAAAACAATCGCCACGATTCCAGAGGGGTGATCACGTAACTTTTCTAACGGTTAGGACATCTCAAATATAACTTTCCCATTCAAAACGTGAAATTAAAATTTTCTTGACGTACGTTCACTGTGTTACGTGATCGATGCATGTGCTCTCCCTTCCATACACAAGAGCGTCCATGTATGCTGTATTAACGCTAGTTTAGTGTTTTTACTTATGAACCTAGGCGACTGAGTTACGCACGGGTGAAAATACGGAGAAAATGATTTTCCCGGGATATGAGATTTAGTTAGATTGATTTTTGCCTCCTTAAACCCCTTTATAGCCAATTTCATCCAACTCATTACAGCCGTTTTCGAGAACCTGTTTATGAATATGTAATATTCCTACACACATATTGCTAGTTTAATAGTATAGGAGGTTTGAGTTTAGGAGCTAACGAGCTAATGACCGACTCCATAAGGCAAAAAAATATGTTTCTTGTCTTTCGTCCCGATAATGCACCGAATTAGTTAAATTCCTTGCAAGTATCGATTGTAAGGGCAATTATATTGAAAGATAGTCTGGTTGATAAAAAAATAGTTCTAGCCGCGTATATCTGCATCACGGTGAACCAGTTAACAATGAGAGCAGAAAGAAACTGAAAGCACTCCATCATACTCAGCGTGTACCTGCGAAAGTAGAGATTTCGTTTTATTATTTGTAACGTGATGAACATCTCAGCTGGAAGAACTGTATGAAACACAGGTAGGTAATCAAAAGTGCATATTTAATAAAAGCATGAGAGTATAGTGCGGGTTCTTTTTCTAAGACCGAGTCTTATTTTAAGAACGATCGGTCCAATAAAGCCACTAGCCACGATCCACACACAATACTTTCCTGGAGTACAGACTCTGTTGTTAAAGTAAGTAGTCTATTGTTTTAAATACAAAATGGTCAACGTTGCAAAATAGTATATTTTATTGTGGACCTAATTTCCTTGGCCGATTTTATATTGAAAAGCATTGATGTACCTATATTTGACAGTATAGACGACGTTTATTTTATAACATGAATTATCGGTTACACTTAACAATACAGGACAATTGCTTTGTGTAAACAAAGCAATTGTCCTGTAACTATACAATGAAATACAATCGCATTGTATAGACACAACGAGAAGTGACCCCAAGTTCGGCCTAGAAAGGGACTCCGCGCCATAGGTATGCATTGACGATACTAAAATGAAACATTTAAAAGGACTAGCATTTAGTCTAGAATATTCTTGAGTTATTTCGTAAACATTATTGACGCCTTTATCAAGGATTTTTTGTATTACTCGCATGCGAAACTTTTCGTTTTCATTGTACGCTGTACTTTATTATGCTTCATTATTTTTAACGGACTAACATTCTTGTAGGATATTGATCCGTCTCAGAGTAAAGTCACTTGTTTTCTAGCGCTGGACATAATGAAAGTCTACAGGTAATTAATGACATGAAGGCAGCATTGAACGTGTCAACTAATGGGTTCACTGCAAGTATATCCTGATACTAAGAAAATAATCTTAGAAATTGATTACGTACTTTACCCTAGCATTAAAAGAGCGTTTCTCAAAAAAAATGCCACTACATTTTTTCGGAGATTTTCTGCAACTTTTATGTTATTTCTACTCAAAATCACGATGTCTTTCCATCCCAATAGGAGAAAAAAAGTGTCCCAAAATGTCCATACATTTTTGCACTTTCCTATTGTGTTACCACCATACAAAGTATAAGGTAAATGGTAACACAATAGGAAAAATATCTTTGGGACAGTTTTTTTTCCTACCAGGGTCGAAAGTGCTCCTGATTCTGAGTGGAAATAGTTAACAAAAAATTCATAGAAATACAATTAATAATAGTGGCATTTTTTTTGAGAAACGCTCAAAAGAGTGTGGCGGTATTAAGTCTGAAACCAACTTTGCTAACTGAAAATATTATCCTCCAATAAAGTTTTAAAGCAAACTACAGCCGTATATCGCGTGTGGTGTTAAAACTAACTAGTAGCGTTCGCTTTTGCTCCAAATATTCCTCCTACTCGGCTTTCAATATCGATTGCTCACTTTCTCAACCTCTTATTTAACTTTTTTGAACTATTCTAAAAAGAACCTTGCGTTTTCCGAATAAGGTTCATATCACAGCGAACGCGTGAAGTGAGTTGTGCGATTTCAAAGTAAACGTTTGATATTGCCTGAACGCGCGTAGTTTGGCTAAAAATTGCGAAAATAGAACGGAAACCGGGACCTCTAGAAGCGATGTCGCCGACGCAATATGGCAACTCAAATGGTGCACTCCCGTTGTGTTTATTGGACATTTTCCAGATAATCATTGTTTGGGACGTCGAACTTCCCGAGCGATTTTATCAGCGACTAAGTCACCCTTGGAACTAAGATCTAATCCGTCGCCAGATTTTTCGTCTCGTTATTACATGATGGAATTTGGCAGAATTTCCGGCGATTCCTTCCAAAACAATGGCGAATCTTCGTACGATTGCTAAACGAACGTTTTTGCGCATGTGGTATGTCTGATAATGCAGGAAAGCGCACTAAAACATATTTAATGACTTACCTACATCTTAACAAACACCCAAGACTAACCGATAAATATTCATGCTCGTCACACACATATTTGCCCTTACCCGGATTCAAATCCAGAACCGTTAGCTTTGTACGCAGGGTTTAGCCTAGTAAGTGGGTAGCGACCCACTTACTAGGCTAAACCGGTTACCTACTCCAGGAAAAATACGGTTTTGAAAAACATTAATTTATAATAGCCTTTTTTTGTAGATTACATTTTAAAATGTTATTCTAAGATGCTTTATTCAAGAATCCGACAAACTTTCCACCCGGAAGTAATTATGTAGATTTAAATGACGCATGCATTGTCTTTTTTGTATGATTTATCTTGAATATTATAGAGCAAATGTAAATGGACCAAAATAAAGACAAAAATATTTATTAATATTTTTTCTGACTTCCGAAGCTAGTTAATTCAGAAGAAATTCTGAAATTTTGTCGGATTCTGGGTAACTATTTAATTGATAGTATATATATCCGTTAAACAAAAAATAAGCTTTCATTGACTGGACTACTAGGTCGTCGTATGGCCGCTGTACAACTGAAAGCGTCTTTTAAAGGGTAACTGTAATTAGGTGTTTTCTTATGGTGTTGAGATTACCCCTATTAAGAGTGGACAGTAGACCAATTGGGTTGAGATGATCCCAACCAGACGGCACTCCAGTAAGATGTTGGGTTCGGGCCTGGCTAACAGAACAACAAAACAAGTTCTTAGCAAAGTTAACAAAGCTCTTAGCATAAGAAAATTAATAAAATCAGGGAATACAATTCGTGTAGTTTTCTAAATTGGTACAGTTATACCTTGTCGTGTCCAGATGAACATACTAAAAGTCCTCGAGGGTGAGGGCTGTGCTTAGGGTGTAGGGGGGGTTGAAGGTACCTTTTTTCAGATTTTCGTATATATCTCGAATATCTGTACCTATTCGTACAGATATTCGAGATAATTACTTCTCACAAAAGTTTCTACATAAAATGTAATAATTGTAAATGTGTAAACTCTACGATCAATACTTTGGAAGCTACAGGGTGTTAAAGAAAACAAAGAGACAAAAAATAGTCGATTTAAGAAAACGTCGTTTTTTCGTAGTTGTTCATCAATTCATCATAATTCTTTTTTTTTTAGGATAGGCAAGCTTAGTCACCTGCTTATCGAACATATAATTCCCATGTCGATCCATTGAGAATCTAAACAAAACAAACAAATAAAGCTGCAAAACCATTGATTTCTCACTGACATACTTGTTCTCCGGAAAAGAGTGCAATTACGACCTGGAGATTTATGAAACAAGTGTAGGGTCTCTCCGTGTGACCCCCAGAAAAATCTGACATTTCAAGACTTGCCTTGGGGTAAAAAGTTGAAGTACAGCCTGGCTAAACGGTCAGACCTAAGTCAGGGGTGCTCGACCAAATGTCATAGGGAACCGCGTGCAGTTTTTGATGACAAAAAAAAAAAAAAAAAAACGGTAAAGCAAGAAAAAAATATTTTTGGTTTTCGGAATCTCGAGGCCCATAGAAATATTGAGGCCAAATCTCAGCTCGCTAGGAGCGTTTTGAAACTTTGACGAAAAAAAACTTTGTTTTTGGACACCACAATAATTGTACCAATTTACAAAACTACACGAATTATTTCCCCTGATTGCCCATATTCGGCTTAATTTTCTTAGATTATCTAATCAAAAATATTTACTGTACGTAGTACAGGGTTACACGAAAACTTATTAGAATATTATTGTCACTTAATACTAGTTCCCTTCACTAGAGTTCTACGACTTCTGGGCGAGAGGTCGAGTTACGCTCCGCGCTAGGCTTCCACCGCACTTATTCCGAATTGCACCATGTATGATCAATTGATCAGAATTGCTACCATAGAAGATTTATACAATGTGTGATCGGGACGGGCTCGGTCCGTACGTAAGGAGGCGGCTTTCACCCTTCACTATGTAAGACAGGGTGAGGTCGGGATTGCTACCAAAGAGGGTTCATGCGATGTGTGACCAGGACTGCTTTGTATAAAGAGTACAAGGTGTGAGCTTGGAGGCGACTACGGTGTCAACTGAGTATTCCAGCCACCATCCCATCCTTTTATGCCGTTGCGGTTGGCGTTGCCTGCGTGATGCCATAAATGCCGTTATCCTGGAGGTGTCGGTTCCCACGCTACGCAGTCCCGTAAAGACGATTTCGCTTCCTGCCGTTCTATTGAAACAATGCAGAGTCCAACGGCATACAGTGTTCCGTTATTAAACCCGTTATGTACCAGGATCCCTGGTTACCTGGGCCCTATAATGCAGCCCGGTACTTTAAATGTTATGTATATTCACTTTGATTCCGCGCTTCACATTGACAATGTGCTCCACAACACAACTTCTTGAAATGCTACAACTAAGCGTTCATGATAAACATTATTCCGTAGGACTTTTCCAAGGGAGGTCTGACCCGAAATCATTTCAAGGGCCTGAATATATTACCCGCTTACAGTTCCGAAGGGAGCTACAATAGCTGCGGTAACAAAGGTCCACTTCGCATGGAACTAAATCCTTCTAAAATTACTTTCTTTAAAAAAAAAACTATTTGATGCTCGTGACCTTTTGGAATTAGCGCGTGGCTATTCAAACCAGTTTTTAGAGAGGAACAAATGTTTGTATGAGAGCAACTACAATTAAAATATAGTGAAAGAAGGACCTCGCTGGCAGCAGTCGAAACGGCTCTTACTAATTGACATACACATATGACGTCACAGTTTTCTATTTGTATTAATTGTTGTATGAAAAATCAAGCAAATTGCTATAATACGTATTAAGTTAAATCTTTAAGTTTAATCCTGAACTATAAAAAATGCATATTTTTCAAAACTTTTAAGCCCATATATTTTATTTTTTATGATTATACAAGTTAAGTGCTTTTAGCGTTTTGGAAAATTTCGCCCCTAAGGGGGTTAAAAAAGGGTGCAATGTTTGTATTTAGAGCAAAAAATTTCTTAAGTAAGCGATTTGTAACTTCAATATAAGCCTGTTTGTTAAAGACAACAGAAGTAAGTTCAGCGTTTTTTTAAATTCATCCTCTAAATGGGTTAAAAGGGGGTTCAAAGTTTGCATCGAACGCAAGAAATTTTTAAAGTAAGATATTTGTAACTTCGGTCTTAAACTGTGTATTAAAAAACCGATTTCTGCGGTTTTTTTTCTCAGTCCCTAAGAGGGTTAAAATGTGTCTATGCAAATAAATAATTTCATTCATTCATCCATTAATTTCATTCATTCATTAATTTCATTCATTCATTCATTATGGGAAAAAAGTAATTTTTAAAGTAATGGAATTATTCGGTCATACTCGTATACTATTTAGATTGGTAATCAATTAATTAGTCAAAATACATAATCCAACTGCTAGCAGAAAAACAGGTTAGGTTAAGTTAGAACTGTAACCTTTACAGCTACCAGAAATGTACGTTAGGTTTGATTAGAACTGCGATGCTCACAGAACCGAAAAGAAGGTAATGTTAGATTAAAACTGCGTATATTTTTTTAATGTACGAACTGTATTATCTCACGCCGTTAAATGGGGACTGGGGATGGAGAAGGAAAGTTCTATTACGTCTTTTGGCATAAGATAATTTTGCTTTTTAAACTGTACAGGTCGCTCGGACTAACGTGAGTAGAAGGCAAATTTCCAGTAAGCTTCCAGTTTAGTAGACATCAAAAAAAAAAAACCTTTAATATATTATGAAAAAAAAACAATTTGAGTAGAAACGTCTGTTGATAATACTTAAAATAGTTATGTATGTAAAAACAGTCATTTCAATTTAGCTTAAGTAGTTTAAAGTATCGAACTCATCGCATTGTTAACTTTTACGCTTTAGATGCCAGAACGGATTTAGATGTGGCGTAGAGATAATTTGAGACCCTTGGAAGGATAAAGGATAGTTTTTATCTCAGAAATCAGTTTCAGTTTCAGTTTCTTTATTGGTAAATATCTGTTTACAGGTCATAACATAATCATAAATCATAATGGAATTCACAATATACAGAATGTCTTATTAATAAAATATCTAATACTAACGTATACATTTGTAAATTTGGACAGAACAATACATAAAATATGCAGGAGCAATACCTAGGTACAATTAATAATAACATTTAAGATGATCGTACATCAGTCAACTATCCACCCACTTGTAAAAACTCATCCACACTATAACATGCTGCATCTATAAGAGTTGATTTGAGTTTTTTTGTAAATATCATGTCACTTTCAGATGATATTATGTGGCCCGGAACCTTATTATAAATTTTGGGGCCAATGATACTGAGCGACTTTCGTCACTTGGCTAGTCGCTGTGTAGGAGCAAGCAGCAGAGGCCGTCTACGGTTATTACCTTCACGGCTAGAGTTCGTCTTGTACTGCGCGAGATTTGACCTAACATATCGGCACGCAGTCAATATATAAACCGAGGGGAGTATTAATATTCCGTGCTTTTTAAATAGATCCCTGGAAGGGTGATCTAGGGGTTTCCTGTCGATAATTCGCAGCGCGCGTTTTTACATTTTAAATGCTTTGTCACGATGAGCAGCCAAACCCAAGAGGTCTACACCTTGGATCAGGATGGAATTAAAATATCCGTAATAAGCTTTTTTTTAAGTTATCAGCGGATAGGCTTGGTGTAAGTCTAGACAGAGCAAAGCACGCTGATGACAGCGAGTCGCACAGGGAATCGATGTGAGGGGACCATGTTTGTTTGGGACAGCGATAATTAAGCTAGCGCCTAAACTTATTGAATTGCCATCATTTTTCCAGACGATAACAAGTTCTAGGCGGACGAAGTCGCGGGCAACAGCTAGTCATATAATGAATAAGAAAGACGTCGTCAGCTTAATATATGCCGGGCACGTTTTAAATAGAGAACATTGTATTAGGGAAGTTCAGACAATGAACCGAATGTTGAGGCAAGCAGTGTAATAGCGCAAGTTTTCGAACGAGCGTTAAATACTAGCTGTCGTTTTCACCTTCATAATCGCAGTTGAATATATCCTAACGCGCGTTCGTTTTATACAATTATCCTGTTCTGCGCGATATCAATATCAGTGACAAATTCATAAAGAAACGCAAATTCTGTAATTTTATTTTGAATTATAAATTGTGAAAGTTTTTCCGGCATCTGTTTGTTTAATTCGACTTGATTGATGAGAAGTACCTCAAAAGTTCGCAACTTAATTTAGAAAGTTAATTTATCAAACTGATTTCATTTTGTCCAATTTTCGCATCTAGTCTTAATTTCATTATAGCAATTATCGGGATTTTGATTTTGAGGGGCATGTTTTTAAAATTGCATAGTTTTACTACATGGCGTTGTAGGTAATAAATCCAGCTATTTTGTGTCAGTTTTTAGGGTTCCGTAGACAACAAGGACCCTTACAGTTTCGCCATGTCCGTCTGTCCGTCCTCGGCTTAGCTCAGTAACCATTACTACTAGAAAACTGAAATTCGGCATGGGTATATAAATCAATCACGCCGACAAAACAGTACAGTAAAATCTTGAAAATCATTTTTAGGGTACCTCCCCTACACCTAAAGCGGGTATGTAATTTTTTCTCGTTAAACCCATGGTGTGGTTTATCGATGGATAGCTCGTTCAAAGATATTATGGGTTTCCTAAAACCATTTTTCAAATTAGTGATTAGTTTGCGAGATATTGTACCGAGTAAAAATTAGGGCTTTAAAGCCTTAAAGTCCTAATTTTTGTTCGAGTCATGTGTCCACCCCCCTGCCGGCTAAATGGCTACTACTGAGGATGTGAAAAAATTCGCGGTAGTAGTACATAATAATAATGAATTTTAAAGGAAAACTATCACGGACAAGTAGGCATAAGTAGTTACCGAGTAATAGTCGACCAACTTAATGTGTACTTGGAAAGGCCAATTTTCGTACAAATTCGGCTGACGCAACCGCACCGCACGTCGATGTAACTAAGAAAGACAGGCAACTACGGAACCCTACACTGCGCGTGGCCCGACACGCACTTGGCCGTGTTATTTACTTACTGCCCTAAGGCACTGGTCCCACCGCCGGCTAGTAAGCTAGAAAAGTTGGGCGAGTAAAATAGTGTAGGTTCATTGCGTGCTGACCAGGCACAGTGTGATCAATCCTTTACAGATCCGCAATGTAATGCTACTCGCCCAACTTTTCTAGCCTACTAGCCAGCGGTGGGACCAGTGCCTAAATCAAGTAACGTTCGCATCTAGAAAACAATACCTGCCTATTATATAGTTTGATTATGTTGTTACCAGCATTGCTATCACAGGACGGACCACGAACTATGTCGCGGCGAGAGAAACTCTATCCTTTACTTTCCAATTAGAACGCTTAGAAAGAGACGGAACGTCTATGCCGCCGCGACACAGCTCGCGGGCCGTCCCGTGGTAGCCATGCTGGAGCCCTAAAAAGCAGTATACAGTCTCTAAAAGGTCAGTCGTCCGTGGAATAATCACCAAACTGACTGCCATTGTACTGCGGAAAATGCAAAATACAACCAAGCAACTCACAGAAACCTTTGAATGTGTTTGTGGGACATGCATAAAGTTCAGAGATTTTTCTATATCGGAATTAGAATAAGATGACAATTTATATATATAACGGCTAAACAAACACAAAGCAACTCATTTCTAATCCATTATAAAATGGGCTAATTTCCAAACTACAAATGGTACCGTTAAATAACAGAATCAACCAACTTTATATTCCGCGGTCTAATATCCATTTGCACACGCCACTAGCTAAAGCACCCGAAAGCAATGCAGCGAAATATCTAGTCTTTAGTCAGCTCAAATAAGATCACGACTGCAGTAAATTGGGGTATACTCAGTTCAAGCTGGAGACATTTGGAAGTAAGTGAAGGTTTTTTTTTTATCGAGGTTTGCAAACCGTGGCAAAGCAGATAATTTTTTGTAAAGTTGTCTAATTCAGCTAATTAAACTAGCGGCCGTGGTAGAGAGAGCTATCGCGAGTCTGTATTTAAAAAAAGTAACTACTTAACTACGCTATATATACATCCTACTATCCAACTAGAATATTATAAATGCGAAAGGTTGGATGTTTGGATGTTAAGATGTTTGAATGTTTGTTACTCAATCACGCAAAAATGAATGAACGTATTAAGATGAATTTTGATATACATATAGTTTTAAAGCCTGGATTAATATAAATATAGAATACTTTTCATCCCGGGAATCATCCCCTGAGGTGGCGAAATGTGGGACGAAAGTTTGTATGGAGCTAAGATCTAAACGAGTTCCACGCAAACGAAGTCGCAGGCAGAAGCTAGTATTTTATAATATTCGAACCTGCTCATACAATTTCACGAGAATTTGTTGAGAGCCGGGCATACGAAAGGTTTTTTGCCAAAGCTGAAACGGAGAATTCCGTTAGTTTCTCTCGCTCATTCAATAAATCTACGAAATATTGTTCACTGGCTTTGACTATGTGTCTGTGTGTCTATGTGTGTGTGTGAAGGACACAGGCCTATATTTCTCTTTGTTTTTTAATAATTAGTTGTCTAGGGTTGACCACCATTAGTTACTTGTCGTGAGAGACGCGCGCGTCAAGAGGGCTGGAAGCATTTTTTTTAAATTATTATATTATTAATCCAGAAATTAACAGTTGTGTTAAAATTGGGTAGTAGTTTTGGCTGACACCATAAAGGACTTAATTACAATGCTCGATGACCTTAGTAAAGCCTCCGAGCGAGTTGGTCTTAGGATGAACTTGATGGATAAGACAAAGATCATGTCAAACCACCATGTAGTATTAACTCCCATTTCAATCGGGCACTTTACGCTTGAAGTTGTAGACGATTATATATACCTAGGACAGACTGTCCAGTTAGGTAGGTCCAACTTTGAGAAAGAGGTCTATCGTTGAATCCGACTCGGCTGGGCAGCATTCGGGAGGCTACGGCACATCTTTTCGTGCAATATTTCGCAGTGTCTCAAGACGAGAGAGTCTTTGACCAGTGTGTGTTGCCAGTGATGACGTATGGCACGGAGACGTGCTCGCTTACTATGGGCCTCATAAGAAGGCTCAAAGTCACCCAAAGGGCAATGGAGAGGGCTATGTTGGGAGTTTCTCTGCACGATCGCATCAGAAATGAGGCTATCCGCAGCAGAACCAAGGTAACCGATACTGCCCTCCGAATCGCTAAACTTAAGTGGCAGTGGGCGGGGCACATTGCACGTAGAATCGATGGCCGTTGGGGCGGAAAGGTGGACCGTTGAACTGGTCAAGGTCGCGGGAGTCCACTGGATGCGGGTGCCGCAGACCGGTCATTGTGGCTCTCTTTGGGGGAGGCCTATGTCCAGCAGTGGATGTCTTTCGGCTGATGATGATGATGATGATGCTGATGATAAAATGGCGTCCTTTTGAAGATTATACGAGATCCTCAACGCAATTGCGTACGAGTATACTGCCAGAGCTAAATGACTTTTTACTTTCCGTTTGGGTTACAGAGCAATGATAACAAAATGAAATAATCAAAGTGGAAGGAGTGGAATTGAAGCAGGATCAGTTCAGAATCATAACTTGGGCGCTTACAGGTTACTTAGTGTTTATGCAACTTTTAGCCAAGAATCAAAGGAATTCCATCATCTGGTTTGTAAAAATACTGGAGCGAGCTTTGGAGTAGGCCCAAAGGCAGATGCAATTGCACAAAAGATCCCATTGGGTCGAAATACACCCGAAAGGCCTACCAGTATGATAAGACCTTACCGAAGTAACTTTTCAGCATATTACACAAAAACCTAGCGTCTTTAAGACCTAAAGCATTTGAGTACACCACTTCAAAGTTGACGCAAGACAGAGCGGCAAATAACGGAGTAAGCTCATTATACATTCCGATCTCGTGAAATGCTGTTTAGATCTCGCATTTAAAGCAAAAGTGCCACATTTACATATTCCCTTACTAAGTAATAGTTTTTAGTGCAAACTAGAAGGTGTTGTGGTCCAGCTCAGCGGTTATTTCTGTTGAGTTTGCGATCTAATGTCATTAATATTTAAATGGTGTAAAGGAGCGACCACACCGCTGCTCAAAATAAGCTAACGCACCGTAAACGCAGCAAAATGTATGAAGAATACGTGACGCATTCGACACGTCAACGCAGCGTAACGCACCGGTGTGGTCGCTCCTTAATGCGATGTTTCAGTTTCGCTTTACATTTAACGTCCCTCTTTACATAGGTGTTGTCTTTACTTGCATTTTGGAACGAGTTGACTGGTAAATACAAATAAAGGTCATGCTTTGGTTTACTTTTACATCGCATACGCATATAATATTTGAATCTTAATTAGGGTACCGTAGCTACGGTAGCGGCATGCGGTTCAGGCATGCGGCTGTCAAGCGGCGGTCGTGGGTTCGAATCCCGGCTCGTACCAATGAGTTTTTCGGAACTTTTGTACGGAATATTTACCGTTAGCTTTTCGGTGAAGGAAAACATCGTGAGGAAACCGGTCTAATCCCAATAAGGTCTAGTTTTCCCTCTGGCTTGGAAAGTCGGATGGCAGTCGCTTTCGTAAAACTAGTGCCTATGCCACATCTTGGGATTAGGTGTCAAAGCGGACCCCGGGCTCCTTTAGGCGCACAACCGGGAATAACGCTAGGAGAAGGATGAATTAGGGTACCGTAGTCAACAAGGAGCCCTTCAAGGAAGGGGTTTCGCCATGTCCGTCTGTCCGTCTGCGGCTTAGCTCAGTAACCCTTACTAGAAAGCTGTAATTCGGCATGGGTATATAAATCAATAACGCCAACAAAACGGTAGCATGAAATCTTAAAATTTTTTTTAGGCTTCCTCCCCTACTCCTTAAGTGGGGATGTAACTTTTTTGTCTCTGTGACCCCATTGTGTGGGGTATCGCTGGATAGTTCGTTCAAAAATATTACCGGATTTTAAAAACTATACTTTTCAACTCAGTGATCCGTTTGCGTGATATTGGGCTTCAAAGGCCTTATTTTTGTTCGAGTTGAAGTGCCCTCCCTGCTGGCTGAATGACCACTACTGGGAATGTCACAAAACTCATGTAGTGTATATAATGAATATATAAGGAAAAAAAAACCCGGGGTTACCTACACGCACTTGGCCGGTTTTATTATTTTTACGTATTTTCACGCGTTCATGTCAAGAAGGCAAAAATGGCTCTTCTTTGTGATGTTAAAAGTGAGGTACCACGTATAAGTATCTCCTCAATTCGCCTTTTTTATCCGGTATTCAAAAATTGTGTACCCATATACGTAATGAAAGATAAGGGAATCCGGTTAAAATACAAAAATGTGATATAATAAGTCAGATAACAAATTTTAATAGCGGTATTTTTGTGCAAAGTAGAAAAATTTTAGAAAAAAAAAGATGCATAACATGTAAATTATCTTTTATTCATGGGAAAACAATTTGCGCTTGTTGGTTTCTTTGTGTTTGTTTCATTTATAAATTACCTATATTATATTTACATGAATTATCTACCTAACCGGAATATCGAAATTATATCATCTGCCATAATTTTCACCAAAGCTCTATCTTACTGGTAAGCGTAACGTAGTTAAACCTTACTAACAAGTGAGTGATTTAGTGTTTCAAAATACTCGTATATTAAAATCATTTTCTCAAACATGCAATGAAATATTGTCGTTGTGTTCTTCATAATGGGCTTCGAAGTGTCACGTTTCAGGCGCAGCGAGACGAGAGACCCGTAATGGCATTTCATACAAAATTGGAGGCCTAGGCCTGCAAGATGGTCTTTTTTAATTTCCATTCCACAATTTGTGGCTCAGGATCACGGCGTTCAGCCATGAAAATTAAAGCTTGATTTCTTGGAGTTTTATTCATTTATTTCATTGCATGTTTGAGAAAACACTATACATACCTCGGCGTGAAAAGGGGTTGCCAGCCTCATGACTATCCGACTTACTTCCCGGCCTCTGTAGTAATGTACTATTAAAGGTTTAAAATTTTACTTATATACAGAAATACAATATCACGACCAGATAAAATCTTCATTGTACGGAATGGTAATTATTGTAAAAGATTGACGCTTTTGTATAATTTCACGTACCAATAGACCTTGATTCGAGTGTTAAATTAGAAAGTGAAATCGACTGTGTCATTTCCAAGCAGTAGGCTTAGATAAGGACGAGGGAAGGCTCGTTTACACAGTAGGAACGGATGATTTAATTACTTCCGGGTTTCGTAACCAAGGTGAAATAGGCTGAAATTATTTTAGTGGGGCAGAGTGCTCGAACAAATTGTCGTAAATGTGGACACTCTAAGAACGAAGATGTTTGACATGTATATGCAGTGTTATATAAGTATGCGGGTCAGCATATACTTAGCATAAACAATATGTATATTTAGACAACAAGTTTGTGATTCTAAGTGACTTAGAACTCGAGATATCAATAAATTACTAAGTATAACTCAAAATGACCGCATTAAAAATAAAGATGGCCGACAGAGGAGTTGGTTCCTATCAAAAACTTAAAGCTATACGCAGCGTAACGCAACAATACAAGTACGTGAAAAAAATTTGGTGCTTTTGTCCAGCGTGTCCACATTAGCACCTGAAACTGCCCTATTATTTGATATACCTACTTGTACGTCATGTCATAACTTTTGTGATAGAAAAGAAATCTTTGAAATACTGTTCACCAAAAGTGAACAACAATTCAAACTTTTTTCAAATAAAATGTTGTCCCAAACAATTGTATGTCGTGATGAGTAGCTCATTATAGAAGCGTCCCTAGGCTACCTAATAACTGCGTGTGTGTGAGTTCTTATCGTCCATCAAGTGAAGTAAGATGTATTCTTATTTGCCACCGTGGTTGAAGAAATTGTTTCGTTTTGTAAAGCAAAGCGCTGACCACCAAGAGGTCAACATAAGACTTACATTTGGTGTTTTAATTACGACACGAATTCTAAGCGCAAGTGAAAACGAGAGCGCAAAATATATTGAAACCCAATGTACAAATATTATAATAAAAAGAAGGGGCTTAAAAGGGATTGGAATACAGTGTGTTCTCGCTTTAAGTCAGGAATTATGCTCCAGTCTTGTTCCGAGCCGGTGAACGCCGAATTTGACGATCTATAATATTTATTAACCGTAATTGGTTTATAGAATTGACAAATGACCTCGTTACAGAATCTTATCTTAATATTATTAATATTGCCAACTTAACTGGAGTTCCGAAAATTTGTAGGTTTGCTTTGATGTCTTTGACACTCGGGCTGTGATCTGATTTATCAAGTATGAATGTTCTGATCACTTCAGAATTTATAATTAGTTAATTGTTTTCAAACAGCGTATAAATAAAATATTAGCAATCGAGAAGATGACTCAATGAATGATATTACAACATACCTACCGTTAATCCTACTAACATTATGAATGCGAGTTTGGATATTTGGATGTTTAGATGATTGTATGTTTACTACGCTTAAACTGCTCAACTGATTTTTATGAAAATTTGCACGAAGATAGTTTAAAGCCTGGATTAAAATATAGGATAGTTTTTATCCCGGGTACACGCAGAAGAAGTCGTGGGCGGAAGCTAGTATATAATATGTAGGGCGATGTATAAAAAGAAAACACAACACTGACACTAAGATATATATATTGTCACGTGTCGTATCATCAACTACACAAGTCACAAACAACTTTTAAACGTTATCACAAGGCGTAAACGCAGTGGGTAATATAGCCTATTCGTTAGCAAAGGCGTACCGAAATCGGTCGCTTATCAAATATCTCGAGGGCCGATAACATGGTGCATGCGCATTTAGGCTTACGAGTGTAGATCCACGGCTATGTCCTTTTGGAAGTCTACCTCTATGAGGCCCTGGTTTCTCAGACCAAACGTCGCCAGCGATGGGTGATCGATGCGTGTCTGCGACCGACCACGTTCGAATGTTTGCGAGAAACCACCTTCTCAGAAGCGTCGCCGGCGGCGGGTAGTACGACTACATAGTACGACGGGCGAAGCACGCACGCCGCATGCGTCGGTTCATATCAGTTTTGTAGAATAGCGATGGACGGCGGGTGGTGTCTTGATATTAAAAATTACTAATTTCAGTAAAGATTACGACGAATTGTTTAATTTAATAGCCCTAGAAAGCAACGTGCGAGAAATAGGGCTGTCTCTGTTACACGCTATAACATATGACTACAAGCGTGTTTTGAAAAGAAAAATATAACAATAATACATTAATAGCAATTAAAATGACGCAGACAGTTTCAATTATCATTTTCAATGTAATTTGTACATTTGCTTATCAATAACTCACACTCAACAAAATCTAAAGCACCTACTTGAACATTTAATGATGTAATTAAATTGATTAAGTTCTCTGCAGTTGACTGCTGTTTTACACAATTATGCTGAAATCATAATTAAAATGTTAATTAGTTTTTTATTACTTGCCATATTTTTCCTCGTGCCTCGAATATAAGAGAGAGAGCCTTGACAAGTTTATTTTTAAAGTGAATTGTTCAAGGAATAAAGTTATAACGAGATAGGAGATACTCTGAGTTATCTCAGTCATTTAGACTACTTACAAGAAATAAATAGCTGAGAAATGTAGACGTTGATGAAACGCCAGATAATTGCTTATATTGTGATGCATTATCGACAGTGAAACATTAATGTTTATCTTTTTACTAGCTTTTGTCCGACACTCCCTCTGCGAAGACCCGGAATAAAAACTGTATTTTATTTTAATCCTGGTCTTAAACCATCTTCGTGCAAAATTTAATCTTAACGGTTGAGCCGTTTAAGCATGATTGACTAACAAACATCCAAACATCTAAATGTCCAAACATCCAAACTTTCACATTTATAATATTAGCAGGATTATTTATTTCTTTATTAAGTAACTAGCTTCCGCCTGCGACTTCGTCCGCGTGGACCCGAGATAAAAACTATGCTATATTTTAATCCAGGCTATAAACTATCTTCGTGCAAAATTTCATTCAAATCGGTTCAGCCGTTTAAGCGTGATTGAGTAACAAACATCCAAACATCTAAACTTTCGCATTTATAATATTAGTAGGATACAAGGAAATATAATTCAACAGCGCAACATATTCATAAACACAATAGTTAAACCATGTAGCATGGAAATAAATTAATACAAAGAATTCTACAGCCAAACTTATCCTGTCGCGCACTAATGGCATATACGACTACAAGGTAAGAAATAAAAAGTCTAGTATTACAAGCCTTCTATTAATTTCTTATTTAATCAAGCCTGTTATTTGCAATTTGAATTGTATTCATTTAGCCACAAGCAAGTGCTCATGTCACGTCACGGTCCCGCATAGATTTTAACTGTGTTGAAAACATATTATACTGTAAACCTAACTTAATTAGTTTTTAATATGGCAAGTTATTATTTTTATGTGGCCACATTCATCTCTTTCCATTTCGCAACGACGAACCCCGGCCCGCGGCAAAATTTCTCGAAAATCAACTATAAAAGTGAATACGAAAAGTGTTCGCAAAAATTACTTGTGATTTTCGTCGTGTTTTGCCGAGGCTCGCATTGCTGGCCCGCAGTTTCGTTCTAATCTATACTAGAACGAAGAACAACCACGGATTTGGAAAGGTAACCGTCACCAAACCGCAAGTATTGAAAATCATTACTCATCATATTGATCGAGTGTCTCGAAAACAATTTAGCCCGAAAACAATTAAATCTTGAAACATTGACTGTTTACCCAATTTACTCGTACTAGCTCCGTATTAAAACATTGAAAATAAATTATACCTACAGATACCTATATATGACAATACAATAAACTTGATCTTATGAATCATGAAACCAAAAAGTGAGACAATTCAATCGCATCCTCAAAATGTCTCTTTGTAAAAACTTATTTCAGAGAAATGATCACGTAACTTTTCGAACGCACAGGACAACTGAGCTGTCATTATACAACAAGAGTGACTTTTTATAGATCTACCTGATATACCTACGCTGCTAAAGTCTATTCATTCTTACGTGTCCTGTCGTGTAAACAAACATGATCATAGATAATGACTAGTGATTGGAAACAACGATAAAATATATATGAAGTGTGATTCATAGACATCGTTACATGTCAGATATTTTTGAAGTCATTCGTTCGTTACTTCGATTATTGAAGAAAATCTTGGTATATATTGTATTTTGCAGTGGTTACTTGGTTGATTTCAGTACTTTGTGAGTTTCTTTAAGCATACAACAACATTTTATATGACGATTATTTTGTAATCCCAGAGAAAAGTGTGACAATGTCTTCGAGAAGTGTTTGTTTACAAGATAAGACACGGAAGGACTATACCTACAGTGCGTCAACCTGCAGACGTAGACATAACACATCTCACACACCCATCCCCACACCTCGTCTCATTTACCTTTAAGTGTGTTTTTAAACTTCAAATTCCATTCAACATGCATTTACTACTAAATGCAATTACCTGCTTGTGGTGCTCTAAGTAAACCATTTTTACATGCTTTTAGTTGTAATCAAATCAAATCTTGCAAGTTAAAGATCCACTTCCCGGTTTCCGATTGAATTGAAATTTTGCACGAATATGCAAATCGCGTGACAATGCAATATTATGATGACGTGGAGCTGATCTGATGATGGAGCTGGAAAGTGGCCATAGAAACTCCGTAATAAAACCACACAACCCCATCGAGTTTGCGCTCGTTAGAATCGTCTCAATGAGTAGTTGATGATGGTATACAGAAACGTACAGTCGGCAATAAAAGATTGTACCAAAAATGAAATTTTTGACAGAAACCTTTTTCAACTGCAGTCCTTTTAAACCGTTATGCTTTTTACAAGCTTTTATTTACTTTCACCTGTCCCGTTGTCTGTCTGTCTGTCTGTCTGTAATCAAATCTTGCAAGTTAAATTTGACCCACTTCCCGGTGACCGATTGAGCTGAAATTTTGGGTATAAGTATAGTTTGGAATCTGATGATGGAGACAGAAGGTGACCATTGGAATTCAGTACTTAACCGACATAACCCCGTTGAGTTTGGGCTCGTTAGAATCGTCTCAGTGAGTAGTTGATGATGGTATACAGAAAAGTACAGTCGGCAATAAAAGCTTGTACCAAAAATAAAAATTTTGATAGAAGCTTGTTAATTTTCAGAAGAATCCATTACACATTGAAAGAAACAACCAAGGTTGCACTATCCCAAAGCGAAACGAGATTGTTCTCCTACTTAAAAGTTTCGAACAGAAGTACGGCCGGCTGTTATTCTAGACCAGTTAGCGTGAGTTGGGAGATAAAGTAACCACAGGATCCATTACTCCGGTCTACTTTGCCGTTTATTTTTCTACTAAAATGGGTTCGGGAGCTATAATACGTATTTACACGTGGATTAAGCTTACGGTTTTAAGAAATTTAATAACTTTTACGAGTATAGAAACAATAAATATATGGCTCGCGCATTACTGAATTTCGGGTGATATCATATTTTCTTCTTTATTATTCCTTTATACATCATCAAGTTGACATATAAATAAATAAATATTAGGGTAGAATCATACACAAATCGAATTCGCCCTATAATATGCTCAATAAGGCTTGTGTTTTGGGTAACAATGATATATTTAATAGATATAATTACTTAAATACTTACATAAAAAACTTCGAAGACTCAGGAATAAAATATTCATGTTTATCACACAAATATTTGCCCTTACCGGGATTCGAACTCAGAACCTTCAGCTTCGTAGGCAGCGTGCAGCGTCACTATACCAACATAAATAAATAGGTAACATGAATGTACAAATAGTTACACTATTGTCTTAGGCTTAGTACCTGTAAATATAGTTGTAAGTGTGGAAAAAATAAATAAAATAAAATAAACGACTAACCGGTCGTCAAAATATATAAAAGGAGGGCGTTTATGTGGATTAAGAAATCAACCAAACATCAGCTTTTATAGCCCTTAACATGGGTAATGTCCACACGAAAGACGAGAACCTTAATCTCTGTATGAGCCATAAATGGATATCCTGATGACAATAATGCACACGTAAAACTTTAGCAAACTGTAGGTGTGCGACATGAAATGGTTTTTCGCATCGCAAAATTTTTCGCCATCGAAGAAAAACAAGGATATTTGAAACCAGGCGCCCGTTATTCTGGGCATCTGTCAACAAACAATGCACCGCTGGATTTTTTTCGTTTTTTCCCACGCCGCACAAATGGCCAGCGCCTTTCCGCAATTTATCGTAAGCAGCTGATGAAAATAGGTTAGTTTAACGTGTTTACGAAATAAATATAGTAAACGTAACGTTTAGCCAGCCTAATTGGTGGTGAGCCTGGGTAAGTAATGTAAAATTATGAAAACAACATTTGATAATACGTAGGTACCTAACTTTTGATATAACGCGCTTTTCGGCTAAATCTACTTAATTTCCGGTTACTCAATAAATGACACTAGTGGGTCTGTGACTGGTAAAACTCGCGAGCCTGCCCTTTTTCACAAAAAAAATTAAAAAGGTTCAAAAATCTGAATCAACAAAAAGTTTATTTATTGAATCTGCTCACAAAATTTCACGAGAATCAGTTGGACGACCAGACATACGAATAATGTTTAGTTCGCTTCACTCTCTCGTTAAATTTTTCGTAAAAGTTAGTTTATGATAGCAAGACGTACTTAAATTTAAACCTAGTTTATTTGTGTTTCATATATATTCATCCATATATACTCTCCAAGCCGATGAAGCGAAATACCTGGGAATGACTGGGACCTTGGTCGACGACTGACATGGAGAAAACATATATTCGCCAAACGTCTTGCAATGGGACAACAAGTTCCCAAAATGTACTGGATGATCAGAAGAGAGTCCCAGCTCTTCGTGGAAAACAAATTGCTGCTTTATAAGTGCATAATAAAGCAGCAAATTCAAACAGAAATTCTACAAAAATTTCAATCAAAAATACTAGCAGGAAATCAAAGACAGTGTAGAAACATACAAACCAAGAATATCGCCCCCAAACACACTGGCGAAGCACTTAATGAGTGAATTAACTTTACCCCGAAGATTTAATAAATAATAAGTACCACAAGATCTACTCATTCGATAAATTATTATGAAAAGCAGACGTCAGTGGACGCGACCTGCTCACGCCCTCAAGCAAATATTCATAAGCGATTGATGAATGTCTACTAGACAGATTGTAAGGAATTTTTCACAAAAAAAATATTAAAATTATACTTATCATAATTATGATGATGCTTCAATGATACATATTGTGAATCATAATAATCTAACGGCAACTCAAATACGCGGAACCAAAAACGTAGATACATTATGAATTCATATTATGTACCTAAATACATTTGTCATTTGTCGACAAATCAGCCATCATTCATTGCCGGCTTATTCAGCCGCGTGGATACAATTGTACGCGGAGCTAAAATTCAGTTCACGGCATTTGAAATTACAAACTATACTATTGTTACAAACTCCGTATAACATCTGTTCAGTACAGTAGGTATCTTATAATTAACAAAGTTGGCAATAAGGGTGCTGATGTGATAAATTATTCAATATCAATTGATATTTAAAAAAAACTAATATTACACTCATTTCAGGAACAGAGACAAGTAACTGTTAGATTATTGAACTTGTAATGTAAACATTATTCTAATACATAGAGGTATCTAACCTTAGTTGTATTCAACCTCCTGTATTGTAACCTCCTTATTATCTTCTTCAGAACTGTTTACTATGTGACAGGTGCCAGACGTAATGGCTTCCGAGTGCTTATATAAGGCCTCTCACAGACTGGAGCGTTAGTATCTCTTATTAGTCTGTGGACTGAAGCGGCCTGCGGTGGCGGTCAGTAGTAAATTTGACAGCTAATGACAAGTTTACTATTGTCCGCCGCGGCTAAGCCGCGCCAGTGTGATGCGAGCTTAAAACGTTTTTTCTACAGGAGTAACAGGACAGGAGGATACATGAGTACCGTTATCTGCCATTTATATAGGCTCTAACTCAAATACAATGACACCGATAATAAGTCACCCAAAAACTCCTTGCTATATGGCCCACAAAAGCACTGTTCAGCGTGCCGTTAAAGTTCATACATACATAAGACGGCCGCGACATACTCTCGATTTTTCTCGCACTATACCTCTTGTTTTAAGTGTTCTAATAAGAGAGAGACGGATAGTGCGAGAAAAAATCGACAGAGCTCGCGCGTCACATTGTGATAACCGTGCTGTTTTACCACGATGAAAACACCAAACTTAAAAAAAAACTGTCCTTATATTGCAGTGGTGACAACTTCTCAAACAAATATTTAAAAATCAAAATTTTTATTAAGGTACAAACGACAACACTGTTAACTGACCATCCTGTGTTTATATAGAACCTTATTACAATGCACTTAAGGTGCACCGATGGTCAGTTAGCTGTGTTGTCGATAGTATCACCAAACATTTGTGTAACATAATTATTTAATACTAGCTTCTGCCCGCGACTCCGTTCGCGTGGAACTCGTTTATATCGTAGCACCATACAAACTTTCATCCCCAATTTCACCCCCTCCGGGGATGGTTTCCGGGACAAAAACTATCCTATGTCCTTCCCCGGGATGGATCCCGGGGAAGGCCCCAACGGCCCCAACGGCCACGGGTTATACATGCAATGTGATACACATCTAGTGCTCGTGAATAAGTGTAGTGTACTGTTAACATATGATAAAATCATAGTCCTTCACTCCATCGTTGCAAATAAGGTGACGTAGTTGAAGTGGACGATTTTTAAGGTAAACTTGCCCTTACATTTACTAGTCTCGCGCATGCGTTACTTCCTCTGTTTCTTGATTTTACTCGCATACTGCTCCGCAACCTCGCACTACTCTGGATAGTCACCCTAAGTGCCAGGAACCGGATTAGGTAGGCGCTCTGCTCAAATACTCGCTACAACATTGTTGCCAATGATTGTGTGAAAAAATCCGATGAAATCGTATTTAAATTAGTCCACAAATAATGGTCCAGCCCTTTCTCTGTCAACACTGGCACTGCTAATCAGCCGTCATTCATACGGAAACGGGCCCCGTACATGTCACTCCGACACCTTCAAATAAATAAATTTCGAGGGCGAGTGGCTATCGACCCTCCTCAACCCTCTCCCAACAAATAGAACAATTATCCATCCCTTTGCGTTGGACGTGTATTTATTATTGACGCGAAAAGGTACTGTGGGTCGGGAATCGTTTGGTATGGCTTTAGATATGCAATGTGTTTTAATTTGTTTGGCTGTGAATAGTTGTTCTTTGATACAGTGACATTTAGTTATTGTTTATGACGGTTCATTGAAAGTTACCGTTGTTACAGTTTTTCCCCTTCTCTTTGTTTCGACTTTAAGTATATTCAGTTGTGTTTCGACACGATTAAACTAAAAATGGAGGGAAGTTGAAAAAGTCGTGGTTTAAAATGGAAATTACGGTTAACTTTTTCAATTAACCTCCATTGTTATAAAAGGTTCATTGTCGCGTTTAACTCTTCATTTCATTTGGGGGTTTTCTGCTTTATTATATAACATTGGAATAAAGGAAAATAGTGTTTATACTATGCACGCCTGTAAGTTGTGAATCGTATTTTAATTTAAATGATTAGACACTCCCCTGTCCTGCAACTGCAAAGGTTACCTCTGGCAACATTAAATGTCAATAATTATGGACAAATAAGTTATTGTTTGTAAATAGGTTCTCGTAAAAACGATCGAACGATCGACGGCTCTAACGATTTCGATCAGATTGTCAATTTAATGATTCGAAGAGGAGCTAGGTCTTATTTCCGGAAATAATATAGTTTATTGGTCTTGCACCAAAATAAATTCGAACTTGAACAGAATCAAGGCGTTAGAATTGCAAAATATGAAGTATTTTAAAACCTTGTATTCGCGATGGACATAAACTATCGGCGTTGAAAACGGCAACAATTTAATGGTGTCAGACAGATTTACGGACTTTGTGTCGGCGCAAATTCACAGGGTCATTGAATCGAATTATGTGCTAGGCTTTTCACAAATGCGTTTCTACTTATTCTCAATTTTTCACAAAGGAAATGCACCACATTCGTTATTTCCCATGTGATAGGTGCTGTATCAAATCTCAATAAAATTTTATTCAGTTAAGTAAAACTGAGAGCTGTGAAGAATTACGAAAATGCTGAAATGCTGTCGTCAAAAGTTGTAAATAAGAAAAAAGTTTTTGTGTTAAAATGAGGTATGTGAAGAACAGCGACTTGATTTGCTGTTGTGGAGAATTTCGTTTGCAAATCGCTGCTATTTCTCGCATGCAGTATGTTCACCAGTGATATTATCGGTCCATTTGCTGGTCAGTTCGTGCCCAATATTTGGTGGCAGGGGATGCTTAAAGTACCTACATACGTATGGGTGAAATCAACCCGGTAGCGACGATTTGTGTTATATAAATTCCGGTAGGTTTCCGTTAGTTTTCGGAAAAAAACTCGAATGATGTGTTTATTGTCACCATAGTGGTATTAAAGAATGATATTTAATCAGGCTGTCTCAAACAGAGATTCAAAATTATGGGGTACGGGAAAGGCGCGGTTGCTGACTGTTTCACGGGGCCATGGAAATCGGAGGCCGGATTTGACAGGTCACTGAACCTATTGTTGATTAGTCACGCCTCCAAATTGGACGTCACGCTTGTAATATTATACGCACTTATATGTGCAGTCACCGTCCAAGATGATATGGAAACATTTCGCCGTATTAAGATGGAATCCGTGCAAAAGTGTAAACATATCTTCTTCGTGGACTGTATGAGAAGATTACACGCAAACATGTCTAGACAAAAACTCGAACACATTGAAATCACGACATATTGATCCCTAGAGTATTCGACTCCGTTTTTTAACAAATCGCGTCTTTCTCGGTATTTAGATGTGATAAACTTTCACGGCATCTTAAATAACGAGATTTCTCCTGTGAGAACTATTAGTATCTTAAGACGCAAGCAGAGGTATTAGTTTCAGCACGCGTTAGCCAGCACGTGTTGTTTTAATCTGTTTACATTTCTCACCCTTTAAGTAAATTCAGTCGTCCAATGCAAAGCTTGCCGGCCATTTTCAATTCCCACATGACTGTTACACAGGGAT
Organism: Epinotia bilunana; assembly: GCA_947049275.1. Lineage (NCBI taxonomy): Eukaryota > Metazoa > Arthropoda > Insecta > Lepidoptera > Tortricidae > Epinotia > Epinotia bilunana. The sequence goes on along the minus strand of OX346267.1, from coordinate 9,267,356 downwards.
CATGTTTATTGTACTCGTTATCTATAAATTAATTGCCAAAACCGGTTCTAACTCGTGCGTGCGAATTTCCGGTCTGACAACTCACAGAAAGAAAGATACATGTATTCATAAACACACAGGACACACATATTTAAACAATATAATAAACAAAAAACAAATAAAACATGAAACAAGTGTGTCTCTGCGGCAGTGAACCGGACACTGGCTCAGCATCATTATTTAAGAGCTAGGCTCTTGTCGGTGGAGTAACAGCCACTGATTCTTGTCCTCTGCCAGCCTCCGACGTCTTCGTACGACAGCAACTTTCTCTCTACTTGGCTGCTGTAAGTATGCCTGGGCTTTCCTCTGCCTCCTTTTCTTCGATCTTGCCCACTACAAAGAAAGAAAATAATTTCTTGTTATAGGCATGTATGTGCATTGGATTCGAACGCTCGTGTATTCTGCTTCACTGAGAGCAGCAGCTTACGGAGGTCATCCCGTAATATATTGCGCGAAAGCGGTGCGGTACACGTGCAGTACTGCATTCTTCCCGCCCCTTCCGTGCATCCCCTTATTTTTCGTCGTAATTAAACGTGAATAATTGATAGATCAGTAGGTAAATACTGGACTTTACTATTGCAATTATTTTGATAGTAATAATAATCGAAAATCCGTTATAATCATGAAAATATACCCTTTAAATTTTTATGATTTTATCTCACGATACGCAAATAATACTCGTAAAATTCTATGATTTGTTTTGTGTTCTAATAAGATCCATCAATTAGAAGCAAAAGGGTCGGAAACCAACCCATTTTGCGACCGGTCTCTGGTGTCAAATTTAGCTCCCTTAGTGATGCACGGTCCAATTAAGAGTACTTTTTTTCCGGATCGCCAAATGTCAAAATTAATTTGAATACGGTTGCGTATTGCTATTTCAGAAATAGATATTCAGAGTCATATGGTTGAATATCCTAATGCGCAGATTTCTTTACTACTTAGGTATGTAGGTTTTTCTTGACAATTTAGATTTTACTAAGGTAGCTAGCATATTGCAAAGAACACAGAAAAACTCGTATGATCAAATATAGCGTATAACCACTCAGAAAGTTAATTCTACACGCAGGTGAAAGAATGTTTGAAATCGGATCGGTTCCGGAGATTACCCACTACATACAAACTACCAAACTGACATTCTACCGCTTACTTTACTTTACCGCTTTATAATATTCAGTATAGATTAGCACTACCTAGACTGGTCCTCCGCCATTGAAAATCAAACTCTCTGAGATGCCCTTAAAAAAATGTCGTACGAGACACAATTTATTGTTCTAAAATGAATCTTGATTTATATAAATATAACTACAACTTAGAAAAGTTGAAAAACCCCCGACATTTTCATTTCAAAGTCTAATATTTTAGAAACAGCAGAACAGAACACTCGGAATAAAATTATCAATGACACAAAAAAAAACCGCAATCAAATCGGTCCATCCGTTTGGGAGCTACGATACCACAGACAGATACACAGACACGTTAAGCTTATATCTCTTTGCGTCGGGGGTTAAAAATAAATACTTTGTATAGTTGTTAAGTTTTGTACTGTATTTAAACTTAGGTTTTTTATGGTTTGCAAGTGTGTTTAAAATAGTTATATTGATCTTTCCTACTGCCTGAAACACAAAGTATCCCAGTTCAGGCCCTCGTAAAAAGTATCCCTTAATATTATATTTTAGTATAAGCCATCATTCTGTAAAATACGTTTTTAATAATAAATGAATTATGAATTATTCTGAATTAATTTTCCATTGATTTGCTCTAACTATTGTTTGTTTTCCGGAATGACCGTATGCTGTAAATATTCGACAAAGATTTTGAAATAAACAGAAATACCAAGTTGCAGAATAAACGCGTATAACAAAAAGCAGATATTGTAAAAAAGAAAAAAGTGTAAATCTGTATGCATGTCTCCCTAATTACACTTATACAAGTATAAGACACCCAGAACATGCGCCGCGCATCGTTATTGTCTTGTAAGTATTTTTTTTAATTGATATGTATTTAGTCTGTAAAGTATTTATAAAAATGATCCTTGTTGTGTCACGAAAATAAATACATAAATTAATTAATTCTTAATATCTCTTATTACTTGGGTATATATTAGTTTAACAAGCTGTATACCAGTGCAAAAGCCAAAATTTACAGAATTTCATGAATAAGATTACAGTTATCAAATCTCTATCTAAGGGTGTAGTTCCACCAGAGATATGCTTTAACAAATTTTTACTGTACTCACTGTAATTACTAACTGTCAATACTAACTGTAATATTATAAAGAGGAAAAGTTTGTGAGGATGTAGTATTGTAAGTTTGAATGTCTGATTTAATCTTAAGAAAAACTCATTCGATTTGAAAAAAAAATCCAAGCAAAAAATTTTTACTGTACCAGTGGCGGCGCGTGAACATTTTCAAATAGTTTAGAGTATATAACTATAGGCTTGCCTAAAAATAATTCGGTAGGAACCGGCTTGTATGGGTGCCCCGCCACTGCTGTATATTTTATATGCTATGCATCAGCGGAATTGATAAACCCTTTATCCGTGTTTTTTCAATTCTATTTTCCGGCCTCTGCAAAAATGAACACATATTTTTTTCCGCAGTAGGCTCCTGTAGTGTCCCACTGCTGGGCAAAGGTCTCTCGACTTCAACTTGTCCCGGATTTGAGCAATCTCTGGCCAATCGTTACAGAATGCGTTCAGGTCGCCCCGCCATCTCCGTCTTGGCCTGCCACGTCGTCGCCGCCCATCGTGTGGCATCCACTTCATGGCTATTTTCGCCCACCTCTCTGGATGCATGCGGCAGACGCGTGGCCAGCTCATTCCCATTTATAAAATTGGTGGCAAGAGCCTCTTCTAGTTATTAGCAAAATGTAATAAAATTCTACGCTAATATGAAATTCCTCAAGCGGGGTCGGTTTAGAATAGCAAAACCCCATCTCTTCACGTTCGTATCATAAAAGTCAACTGCGGCATCGGGTTGAGCTGCTATATCAAAGTTTCTCCTTCTTGAAACCCATAATTGCAAAAATTACACTTAAAATTAAATTGCGTGTGCTCTGCCTCCGTCTTTTGGAAACACGGGCGTGAATGTATGAATGCATAAAATTACCACTAATAACCTTCAATAGAACTACCTACGGGAAAGGCAGGCAAAGTAAATCACCAGCGTTATGCATCGTGGCTACTCGAAGACGCGCGATAACATCTCTGCAACTAACAACTTATTCCAACTCACCTCACCACACTCGTCTACTATAACACGATACCCAGTTTCATAAGAACCACGAGTGATCAAGAGACAGGCGCATACCGGTTAGCCTCCAGCGAGCGGTAACTAAAAGTTCTGAATATCAACGTTGCTTTGTCCATGTCGGGCGATATCTTATTCAGGACTGAGATAAATGTACCCTTTAGAGAGCGTGCGTTGACTTCAGGATAAGTAAGTTCATTTGCGTGTGTAGTAAAAGTAATACACGGTTAACGGCTGTTGTACGATAGCGTATGCATAAAGATGTACCAGAGGAGATTGGCATGGTATTCAATTGCTGTGTATACCAACTACCTGGTGAAGGAAAACATCGTGAGGAAATCGGTCTAATCTCAATAAGAGTCCGCAGTAAGCTCGATTCTCCATACAAACGTAGTTACGCTCTCATTTTAAAACTACGTGTTAGATTGTAACGAAGCTTTGCATGTACAATAACATGAGGTATATCTATGTCTGTAATTAGTTTATGTAGCTTTAAATACCATAGTAAAAAAAATACAGCGAATTTAAGTTTTTCATACAAAACTTGTTTTTGCTGTATTTCGTTTGTTTTATAAACTGGAACCATATAAACTAATTACAGACATAGATATACCTCATGTCATTGTATATGCAAAGTTCCGTCACAATCCAACACGTAGTTTTAAAATGAGAGCGTAACTTACTGCGGACCTAGTTTAGGCCTAGTTTTCCCTCTGGGCTGGAAGGTCAAGTGGCAGTCGCTTTCGTGACATTTGTGTCTACGCCAAACATTGAGATTAGGTGCCAATTAAAGCAGACCCCGGGCTCGTTTGAGCACTACCGGGAAAAACTAGGAGGATAATTACTGTCTGTAACAAGTGTAGAATCAATCCTAAAAGAAAGCCCCTCCACTACTCGGCATATTTCAAAGTGTGAGAGGAAAATATTGCATCTCTTCAGAACTTGTAATGTAGGAAGATATTCATTGGAACACGTTAGACACTATAGTGCGTTGCAATAATTATGTTCTTACAAACACACTGACATGTTCGATAGTGGGAGCGTTCATTTTAGAATAAGAATAAGAGTTTACTTTTTTAGCATACAAAGCAAAGAAATACATAATGATTGTAAGTATTGGTTATTTTTTTAATATAATGTGTTAAATAGCACGCTCTCTCAGGATGTTGTCACGGAAGCCATGACGCAAATTATAATTTATAGAAAATGGGGACGTAAAAATTACAAAAGTGAACTTTAAATTAGCGGGTAACATCTGAATGCATTGTCCAACAATTTCAATTAAGGTAAACGTCCGAGTGCTCGACGCTATACTAGTATTTGGCATGGGCACTCTATGTCAAAGCAATAAGGGTTTAATTCGACCTAAGAGGATTTTTCTTTAGTCGAATTTAAGCCATGTCACTTTGATATAGAGTGCCCTAGTTTACCTTATAGGTAACAATAATGAAAATATCTAGTAGGTACGTAATGGCGAAAAAAGTTGATACGCAGAATATATATAAACTATCATAATAATTTACTTAATATTATACTAAAAAGACATTCATCATCAATAATGTACGTGTATCTACGTACATTATTGACAATTTATGTGTTACGAGAATAATATTCCTTTATATACGCTAAAAAAACGTGCTGGTCTAACTGCGATGATGAGACCGATGCTGATGCACCTATTTGCGTATTTTTGCATGCGGTTAATACGCCCACCATCACTCCGCACGTGCAAACATGCGAATAGTTACAGCAAACCACCACCAATAATGGCGAAACCTCGACACGTGTTTGGCCTCTCTACGAGGCATCATCGGGAGATGCTGGCAGGAGATGTTGCCGGCGCCACGTCCACTGAGCTAATGAGGCGTCCGGAACCGCCACAGCACGTTTTTTAGCGGAATAGCAAAGGATTGTTGTTCTCGTAACTTACCATGGACATCCGCAAAGTAACGTCAGATTCAATAATATAGTTGGACAATGAATGACTCGTTTCAAGATTGGATTTACTTTATAATAAATAATAATAATAATAAATAAATATAAAGGGACAATCTTACACAAATCGACCTAGTCCCATAGTAAGCTCAGTAAAGCTTGTGTTATGGGTACTAGACGACGATATATATAATAGATATAAATACTTAAATACATAGAAAACATCCATGACTCAGAAACAAATATTAAAATAAAAATAAATAAATAAATAAATATTACGGGACAATCTTACACAAATCGACCTAGTCCCAAACTAAGCAAAGCTTGGGTCCTAGACGACGATAAGCATACTTAAATAGATAAATAAATACTTAAATACATAGAAAACATCCATGACTCAGGAACAAATATTCGTGCTCATCACACAAACATATGCCCTTACCGGGATTCGAACCCGGGACCTCTTGCTTCGTAGGCAGGGTCACTACCAACTAGGCTAAAGCGGTCGTCTTAATTATTTGCGGTGTATTAATATAATTATGAATACATTGGGTAGTTCTTCAAATAGCAGGCGTTACACCAAAATGTAACGTTTGTTTGATTGGCACTAATAAGGTGGCCTTCTTTTCGCATAAAATTGAATAATTTTGCACATTTGTCCAGATGAGAAAGGTGCATATTTCAGAAAAATTGTTAACGACGTTAAAAAGGATAGTAGTGTGTTAAAACTTTTAGAATGAGATCAGGAATGACGATAAAAACAAGAAAAAACAAAAGCGAAAGAGCGCAAAATTGCAACAACCCTAACAATTATTATTCGACAACATATATAGTAACATGATAATAATATTGTCGCCGTCGATATTTTGAGTTCACTGTATTGTATTTCCTAGAAATGCATAAACTGATCTATCTGAATACACTTTGACACTCACGTAACATGAGCCACATTGAAATTCGGAACCAACCCGCAACGGGGACACTTGCAAAAAGAGAGCATACAGAAATTACATTTTCATAATCCTTTCCAAGTATACATTTAAAATAAAAATATCAGATTATTCAGACCACGTCTCTTAATTAAAATTTTAAAACAACACTCTACCGTTTTGTAAATTATACTTTTACATGGCCAGTAAATACGACCGCACAATTTTATGCCCTTGCAAATTAATTAACATTTTAATTGTGTTCGCTCTAAGATTTGCATTACAAAGAGTTGCCGAACGGAGGTGGCACGCAACGATAAGGGTACGAGTGAGCCTTGAACCTAAACAGCTTATGACTATGGTTTATCCGGAGGCAATGACAAACACGTATTGTTATCGACTCAGAGCAATAATGCGTCGCCCAAGAGGCAACCGGATGGCTCGCGGTATTCGAGCTCCCGAAGCGTTGTGGAACCGCCCTGTGCACCACTGTGTAATAGAAAAAACCGGCCAAGTGCGTGTCGGGCTACGCACAGTGTAGCGCAGTGTAGCGCACGGCCAAGTCCGTAGTTGCCTGTCTGTCTTAGTTACATCGACGTGCGGTGCGGTTGCGTCGGCCGAATTTGTACGAAAATTGGCCTTTTCAATTACACATTAAGTTGGTCGACTATTACTCGGTAACTACTTATGCGTACTTCTTCATGAAAGTTTTCCTTTTAAATTCATTATATGTACTACTACCACGAATTTTTTCACATCCCCAGTAGTAGCCATTTAGCCGGCAGGGGCGGGGGGGGGCGGGGGGGGGGACACACACACACACATGACTCGAACTAAAATTAGGGCTTTAAAGCGCAATATCTCGCAAAAGAATTACTGATTTGAAAAATAGTTTTAGAAAACCCATAATATTTTTGAACGAGCTATTCAACGATATACTCCGGTATCGCTATTAATTTATAGCGTTGATAATTAAAAGGTAGGTAGTTATTGTTGTCTTTCATTAGCAATGAATGAGTCTGTGTCGGCATCTACATCTATATTATTATTATAAAGAGAAAAACTGTGAAGATGTAGGTTTGTAAGTTTAACTATATATATTTCAGGAACTATAGTCAACCGATTTAAAAAAATCACCAATTTGTAGAATTGACAGGATATCCTAACTAATCCTACTAATATTATAAATGCGTAAGTTTAGATGTTTGGATGTTTGTTACTCAATCACGCTCAAACGGCTGAACCGATTTGAATGAAATTTTGCACGAAGATAGTTTATAGCCTGGATTAAAATATAGGATAGTTTTTATCCCGGGTCCACGCGGACGAAGTCGCGGGCGGAAGCTAGTAGCCTATATTTTATCTTGAGGCTCTATAAAATGCGGATGAAACTGCGCGGGGAACTAGTCATGTAATAAAAAAAACTGATTAGAATTCTATTTTCTTTCATCAATATTTAGAATAGACGCCACACACACACAGGATTTACGAGTATTCCGTTTTTAGAACGTCCGCTTTGTAAAACGTGGACTCGCCCTTAGACTTACTTGTTCAACTTCACCTGTTACCTGCTTCATAAGTTAGTAAGTGTGTCACATCTTACTACAATGGTTTCAGATAGATAAAAAAAAATGCTTTCTGATATATTTATTCAATTTTGATTATACTGTTTTTGAATTACGTAACAAAACTATCCTACCAATATTTTTTTGTGAGTTTATTGCTAGCTTTTGCTGGGAGTCCTGGCTGACTGTGGGTGGATGATATTAACTATCCTACTAAGTTGTTTGTATTTATGAACAATCTAATGCCTAGTAACACAAAAAGCTGTATAAGAGCTGTTTATTAGAATATGTCTACGCTTAAAGCTGAATAAATTAGCTGAATAAGAGCTGAAAAAGCTTTTTCAGCCGTTATTCATCTTAATTGGGCACAAATTATTCAGCCTTAAGTTCACATGGCTGTTTAATAGTTTAATAGTGGCTGTATAATGGCTGTATTAAGGGTCACAGAGGACAGACGACTGAATATCGACTGTTTAAAAGAGCACGAGTGACTTTGTTCACGTCTCGTCGTTACATAAATATTTGATGCCTTTGCTGATGTTGATATATTTTTCTTTAAGTGATTGACTGGCATGGTATCACTGATTCAATCGTGAATGGCGGAATATTATAATATGAACTGTATATTGCGGGCTCTATTTTACTGTGATTTATATACATATTATCTAAGAATAGCTCGTTCAACGGTATCCCCGCTTTAGGTGTAGGGGAAGTACCCTAAAAAAAACTTTTTCCAAATTTTATTGTACTGTTTTGTCGGCATGATTGATTTATATACCCATGCCGAATCACAGTTTTCTAGTAGAAATGGTTACTGAGCTTAGCCGAAGACGGACAGACAGACGGACGGACATGGCGAAACAATAAGGGTTCCTTGTTGATTACGGAACTCTAAAAATGTAGGATAGATATTTTTTTGTCGCGAGGCAGCCGATTGAGACAACGGTTGCCTGAAAGTGTGTACGTGTTTATATAATGAAATGCTGTTTCAATCAAATACCTGGCGATATATTTTTTTTCATCCCCCCTCCAATTTCCGAGTTGGCTCAGTTCGGGTTGCACAGGGCGGTTCCACAACACTTCGGGAGCTCAAATACCGCGAGCCATCCAGTTGCCTCTTGGACACTGAAACTACGCGTCATTGCTTTAACTAATCAAGACTACGAAATCCAAAAGTGATCACGATCCTAGGAATAATAAAGTACTATCGAAATTTTAATTATCTGTAGAAGGTTTTAGGTTTTGGGAGAAGTAACCAAACTCAAATAGAGTTGGGCAGGACATATTGTCAGACAGCGTGACGTTAGGTGGACCAAAACGTTAACGGATTGGTGGCCACTAACAGGAAAAAGAAGCGTCGGTCGTCCACCAGCACGATGGCTTGACGACGTAAACAAGACCGCGGGTCATTTCTGGATGAGACTAGCACGGGAACGGGATAAGTGGCGTACTCGAAGAGAGGATTATGCTCAGCAGTGGGCGATTAAAGGCTGTAAATGATGATGATGACGATGAGGTTTTATGAACGCCTGTACTTTTTATGCACAGCTATCAACCACTCATTGAGAGGGTTCCATTCCATCATTGCTCCCCCTCATCCGTCCACAGCTCATGCTCATACATGACGGGTTTATGTTTTGTAGTTTAGAAGTTGCTGTTCATCATCAGATCAGGTGGATAGTGCCATAATATAGTATTATCACCAAGTATGTCGAATTTCAGCTCAATCGGAAACCGCAAGGTGGCTGAAATTTTTAAGGATAGTTAAATATATTATGTAATTTAGATACATGCGAATAGAGCAATGTCCAGTTAAATAGAAGTTTTGTCATGCGGTAAAGATTGAAGAGAGAGAAAGTAAAAATATTCTAAAAATTCCTTCCTAAGAACGAAGTTTATACGAAATATCTCGAAGCAGTTACATTTTCTTCAAACATACATTACGGGATATTGTACGTCTACTCCAAAGTGAAACCAATATCGCGCGAATGTGCCATTTTTCAAAAACTACTTACTCAAAGTTATATTTGAACAAACGCGCTCTAGGAAGCGTTTTTTACTTTTAATTTTGTGTACATAGGAACAATTTGAATAAAAGTTTAGGGTAGTGAAACTGGAATTACATTATGTGTCAAAAAAGTTTATTTTATCATATACAACCTTTTCGTCGTAGTGAAGAAATTGCCTAAGTTTCGTAGTTTTCTGATAGAAATGTTTCTATGTTATGATTTAAACTATCAAAATGTTCATACATTATGTTCACATTATGTTTCACTAATTGCGTACTTACCTACTTTAACTAATTTATTTATCTCTTTGCTTAGTCTGCTCCCGACGTAACGGCTTAGAATATTGCAACACATCGAAAACGTAGAGTGGCCTCACGCATCAACTCTCGCGATTATCACCAGGAGCACAGCACCAAGAAAGATACAGTTTGAGATTGATCCAAGCGAAAGGTAGCCCACATCTCTGACCGCATCATGAGATAATATCAGCTTATGAATACATTAGTATAAACTTGTATTCGTTTTTATCAAGAGTAGGTGGTAGCTGTGCTCGGTGTATTTCGTGTTTTTTCTAATAACTTCTCTTCGCCTCCGTAAATCCTCGAATCTCATTGATATCCTTACAGCGCCATTTACAAACAAATAAATAGACAAATAAAATAAACAAATGGTGCTCGTATGGTGTAAATGATAATTGCCGGTTAGTATAAATGTGCTTGCAGTAGGGCAGCAAGCAGTAGGTACAGTTGCGTAAGCTTAAGTGTTGTAAAATTTGTGACACTTTTCATTGCAATTGCTTTGTTCCAACGCGCAACGCTTGTCCCGACGAATGTTAAGTTTAAATATGATTTTCATTACGAAGTTACTCGCTACCTTTTGGAATGTTAGGTAGTAATAATTGTGTGAATGCATGTTAGCTATAAGATTATATCGCTGTGCCCTAACAGTGTTCATGTATTGGATTGTAATGTATTGATAAGACTTTTGTTAACAACATGATGCAATAAATAAATATAATGTTGTGATTTTTTAAATGACTTTGATGTCAGTGGTGTGTAATTTATGTAGTAGAATTTTCCTGCACGCGATAATTTCCAATGCACAGCCTTAAGAGCGGACTTGATTTTATATATCACTACTTACTTTTTTTTAAAATTCTAGGTTGTTACGAATAAAACAACATCTTTACAAATCAGATTTAATCATAATATTTCATTATGTACATTATGCGCTTACTTTTATCTTAGTCTAAAATAATACATGCCTAGATTGTAATGTAATAAAATTGTGTTAATTCTAAGCTTGCGATATTTACATAACATTTCCCTAAAACTAAATAACGCTTACAAACATGTCAAGCAATGGAAATAAAGTCATAAATGTCATAATTAATATGGACATCCATTGATATTTTACTCATAGTTCCACTCAAGTAATTGGTAAGTCAAATGGTGCATCGCTAGCCAAATGCTTACCTAGTGTTGAACCTGACTATTTACATTAGTTAAGAGTCCTCAGTAAGCTCGATTCTCCATACAAACGTAGTTACGCTCTCATTTTAAAACTACGTGTTGGATTGTAACGAAACTTTGCATATACAATGACATGAGGTATATCTATGTCTGTAGTTAGTTTATGTCGCTTCAGATACCATTGTAAAAGAAATACAGCGAATTCAAGTTTTTCATACTTAACTTGTTTTTGCTTTATTTCGTTTGTTTTATAAACTGGAACCATATAAACTAATTACAGACGTCGATATACCCCATGTCAATGTATATGCAAAGTTTCGTCACAATCTAACCCATATTTTTAAAATGAGAGCGTAACTACGTTTGTATGGGAAGGTGAAATTCGGCCGAGCTTACTGCGGACTCTTTAATGTGTGAGTACACCGATATAGTAAAATAGAAGCCCATAAAAAATCGATTAATCAATAAAACATACGTTTTCGGACTCGGAATTTTAACCGGAAAATGTTACGAATGGTAATCAATCATGGTAAATTATGTGTGATAACTTTGCTATAAATAACTGATTGCTTTTGGCGACAATAAAATGGTAGTAATGGTGCTCAGCCTTGTAAAACCAGCGAACGAAAAAGCAATAGAATGCTAGCTCCTTACAAATTTCTACCCAAACACGTGCCCAAAACCCGGTATGTGCATGTTCGAACTAAACGGCTGCCTGGCATCGGTTTGACATCCCGCCCTCAGCCCCGCTAAATGGCAATGGCACCCATTCTGTGGAGCCAATGGCCATTTTGCGGCACTACTTAGACTTCTATGGTTTATTCGTTCGCTGTGTAAAACCCAATATGCTAGTTATGTTGGTATTTATTAAATGAATGCAAAATGCAGGTAAAGGTTCACGACGCCAAAAATATCCGACAATTTTTAAGCAAGTTTATATTTTATTTACTAATATTATGTACATTAACAGTATTTTTATTTATCATTGATTTATACATTGTTATTGATATGCTTAGGTACTGACTAGTATTTCACATTTCATGGCAATTATATACTTTTATACAGTTAATAAGTGATTAAAATAATTGCAGACCCATCATGACTCATTCATGAAAAGTTACGATTAGAAATGGCAAAATTTACCGTAACGTGTTTTTGAAATTCATGACAATAGCAAATATAATGAAATGTTTAATGTCTTTCCACTTTTAAAACGTTGTTTTTATTAATGAAATAAAATGGCCTGTCATGCAGGGACGAGATTTGACTTTTAAAATGTGACATGTCCCCAACATTTTGATAAAGACACCCCCAACATCATGTTTCTGTCTTTTATAATAAGAATCTTTTGTTTTAAAACAGAGATAGTACGTCAGATTTACCTAGTCCAATAATGCCCCGAATATGCGTTCTGTAATAAACATTTCAATATGTACTCATCTTTTTATTCGTCCATCTTGCATAATTCATGCATACGACACAATATAAGAGACAACTTAGATTGGTGTACTTATTCAAATGTAATTAAAAAATATATGGATGTTTCATGTAGGGAATAATATATTAAAAAGTAGTAAGGTAACATACTGATCGAATGGGAAAGACGCCTCAGTCACAGCACCCTTTAAAATATATTCAAAAACAGTATATTCTTCAACAATTTGTTTGAACATTTCGTAGTTTACATGACATATTAATTAGACAAACAGTTAATTAACTGTCACTCCCAGTGAATTCTGTGTGATTATAAAATTCCAATAAAGTTCTCTTTGGATTCTCACTTTAGACACGTTTTAATCTTATATCTTTGTCTTGACTAAATGAGTTTTATTGTATGGCGAAAATAATTACTTGAAGTTTAGCGACATTAATATGTGTGACCTTTGAAAACTGCGATAACGATACATTTTTAATATTCGTCCTTTGGGCCAAGTGTTCCTTGGCGAATTCGGGTCTATTATGACGACTACGTCTCCTTCTTTCAGTTGGTGGCCTTCCACAAACCATTTTTGGCGTGGCAAGAGAGTTGGCAGGACTTCTCGCATCCAGCGTTTCCAAAACATGTCGGTAAGTCGTTCAGTGATTCGCCAACCCTTTCCACTAAAAAAATCATCGTCATCAAATATTCCTGGAGCTGGTAGGTTTGAAGAAGAACCGACAAGGAAATGATTCGGTGTTAAGCTTTCCGGATACTCGTGGTCTACGGAGACATGGCCCAGGGGCCGTCCGTTTACGATGTTTTCCACTTCCGCCAGTAATGTTATAAGTACTTCTTCGCGCGAGGCTCTTTTTTTCAGGATTACTTTCAGCGTGGCCTTCACGCTTTTAACAAGCGGCTCCCAGGCTCCTCCCATATGGGGACTAGCGGGTGATATGAAATGCCATTCCAATCCGCGGTTAACTAATCTATCTTTCACGTCAGCTTTCTTTATTGCTTCAAATTTCAGCTCCGCATTTGCACCCCGAAGGTTAGTAACATTATCCGAATACATACGGTATGGCCACGGCGTGATGCCATTCGCGTCAAGGCCATTATAAATGAATCTGCTGATAGCGAGGGCACAACTTCTAAGGCATGTGAAGAGGACACCATACCTTTTTTGCCGGCTGTGGGCAACAGTTATCTCCATTGGCCCGAACAGGTCAACCCCACAGTGGGTGTAGGGTCTCTGGTGGTGGGCAAGTCGCGCCCCTGGCAAGTCTCCCAGTCGTGGGTTAGTAGGTTGCGCTTTCCTGATGCGACAGTACTGACATTTCGCAGCGACGGTACGCAAACTTACAATCCAATATTTTTGACGTATATCATTAACCACAGTTTCGTTCCAACCATGAGCATAAATAAATAGGTTTTTTATTATTACCTATCCCTCCTTTGTTCTACAATTTGATTCTTAATAATAAACATGCATGTTCGACATATTCCTCAGATTTTGTCTTTAGCGAGTGTTTATTATTACCTACCTATTTGAATTTGTGAATCAATCAAAATAATATTTAATAATATAAGAAGTTAGGCGGAAAATAAAGATCTCTCCAGTATCAAACATTAAGAAAAAAAAAGGAAATTTTGTAAAATCTGTAGTCCATTTCAAAAACAGCCTAATGAAAATTTTAATAACATGCCAAAGTCCATTGTTTTGTCAACAGCGAGTATTATCTAAACAACAACTATCTATAGTGTAAAATGTAAAATTGACACTGATTTCCATTGCTAGTAATCTTATCATCTTGCGTCATTTATAATTTTTGTGTTAGCAAGTATTGTGTATAATGTTTGGAGACTACTATATATAATACAGTTTAGATGGGGCAGCGCTGAGATGGCCGCTAGGGTGGGTAGAGGCAGGGCTTGATGTGCGCTCGAGCCTGTTGACTCGGCAGTTGGCAGCCAGTTGTTGTCTAGGACGGACTGCTCGATCACGTTTTGCATTGTATCTAAAAGAAAAAAAACAAATGAATACTCATAAATAACTTTACGTAGCAGAAGGAAAAGGGTGGGTACACCAACATTAACAAGGTGAACTGATGGCCCTGTAAAGTTAGCGGGAGTCCGCTGGATGCGGGTGGCGCAGATCTGGTCACTGTGGCACTCTTAGGGGGAGGCCTATGTCCAGCAGTAAACGTTTTTCGGCTGATATAGTGATGACAATGATGGACAACTTAATAGAGTTCGACCATACTTCGAGAGCAACAGTAGGATAATTAGCATAACATTTCCAACGAACGTTTGGACATATTTGGTTGTCATTTTTTGCAGTTGAAAATCACCTATATTTTCTAACGCCCGTTTGAATCGTTACGCAATTGGCCTGAAGTTCTACTAGTCTTGACTCACAAACTAAAACATTTGTGGCTCCAAAGCCTCCGAATGAGGCCATATGGTATTCCAAGTTTAATCTTGATACAAACCATATTGACACGTTTCTCTATTAAAATAAACTCCTAATCACCTGCAGTATTCATTATTTCTCTTCTAGCCTAAAAAAATATTTAATAAATTCAAAGACTTCAAAATCCGTAACAAAGTGACAATAGCATTCAGACGCATAGCTGGCTTAATAGGGCCGTCACTCAACTACGGCAAGTCGACTAGCATGCTTGAAAGTAAAATTACTTTCGATTGGGTTCGTTACAACAAGGTTTTGAATATTTCAACAATACTATCAATAACTAACATTAACAACATCACATCACATATAAGATGGAAGCTATAATAGCTAGCCTCATGCCATACAGCAAAAAAGTCAATGTACATACATACATAATGAATATAGCAGTATTTGTTTTGTTTTAAAATCGAACGAAACAAAACAAATGCAACTCTGTTCAAAGAATTGCCATTTCACTGAAAGGAAGGATGGCGTAGTTGGCCTTTTGGTGGCAAGAGGATAGTAATGAGATTTACTGTATACACACATGCAAAATTAAGAACAGTAAGTAAATATTTACCATAAGTGGTTGCGTCTTGCGTTTGCGTGTGCTTTTGCTCCGCTGGCTGAAGAGGTACCACGTATCCTGAAACAAAGAAACACACTTTAACATACAATTATAACTATAAGCAATCAATCGAACTTTCTGCCGTAAAATAGTAGTGAGGCGTAAAATTTGATATTTTCAAACCTAATAGGAGAAAAAATCTGTCCAAAATTTTACATATCATTTTCGGTTTTCCGTTCCGTTACCACCATACAAGCTTAGTATGGAAACGGTAACGGAATGGAATAAAAAATCTTGCGTATAACATTCGAAATTGCTCTGGATTCTGAGTAGAAAAAACCCAACAGATATCAAAATAAAATAAAAAGTCGAGTGTAGAACTTTCCGTAAAATGGCCCAAACCCGAATTTTGCGAATATATGTCGTCAATTCGAAACCCTTATTTTTATACGTTCTTTAATTTGAGATAGGTCTCGATCGGATCTACGTTATCTCTTAACAGAATAATAAATTATCACGCGCTAATTTGCAAGTGAAATAGTTTACTACAGTCGATACGGTATTTCTCTATATCGTCTGTCTAATTTGTGACACATGGTACCGATGCCGTAATACTTGACCAACTTTAAATTACGCATCGAAAACTAAACGCAGCGACTAACGTTTTGTAGTTGTTGCCGGAGAACATCGATACAGTACGATTACTGTTAGTTAAGACCTGACAGATGGATTGCCTTCATTTAATTTTCAACTTTAATCTTATACAAATAAAATAGTTATTACTAAATCGGTAGATGTGGGTAACAGTATTCTGAAAAATGCTTTATCTATATGAAATTAAAGTTGAAAATTAAATGAAGGCAATCCATCTGTCAGGTCTTAACTAACAGTAATCGTACTGCACCATGAGATACAACTTTGACGGCTCGAATTTGTGACAGTCGAAATCTATTCGAAGCGCGTTTATTCGCTGACGAGAACAGTATCTCATGTGTGATTACAGCCACTTCGCGGTAGCCCTACAGTATTAAATATGCCACAGTGTTATAATTGCTATAACAGTCACAGAAAACATAAACTTATAATTATAACCTTATATTTTTTCTATTGCCCATATTTTTATTAAAAACTAAATTCCTTAGAAAGAAATGTAGATTGAAGAATTTATTACCACACAAATAATCCCTTAACCTGAATTTAAACATTCCCATGATTTATAATCAGTGATGAATCACTGATGATGAATCACATGCAACCCCCGACATTGATACTTACGAGACGGCAAGTACTCGGTGGTTGTTGGCGGCGGAGGCGTAGTCGTGGTCGTCGTCGTTGTAGTTGTCGTTGTCGTTGTCGTTGTTGTCGTAGTTGTTGTTGTAATTTTGATTTCTGTACAAAAAATTATATTTTTTACATACATACGAAGATTCACACCTTTATTCCCAAAAGGGTTAGTCAGGGCAATAAAACTTAAGTTCCAGTGCCACTGTTTTAGCATGAAAGTGGGTATAAAAGGTCGACAAAATGTGATATCTCAGTGATAAGTTGCTAGCCCGTCGCACACAACACACTTCAATCCTGCTCCCTTAATTGATTTTTTCGACACCACACAGCACCACGGGACTAATACATTTTTATAACTATAAAATACTTGTTATTTCAATTTTCGGTAGAACTAGGTATGTTATATTATATCTTATTACAAACCAAACACTGGGAACAAAAAGGGATGGTTTGATGAAAATAAACTTATTAGTTCCATAACATATTCCATTTCTCACTCACTTTGTTACCTGAACGTCGCTTAATTACATCTAATGAGAACGAATGAACAAAGCCTAATTAGAGTTGTTAATATTCCAGAACAACGGCTCTTTTATGGCTTGTTTACAGTTTTTTTAAATAATCAGCACCGTATTAAGCTGAATAATATTTTTCAACACAATTGCTCGTAACGTACCTCTTATTGTGTCGTTTTTAAGCCTCACAATCCTGGATATTAAACACGCGTGTTTAATAACATTACGAAACTTGTGTGTTATGGTTATATCCCGATTAAGTCACGTTGCCACCTTGCAGCAAGATGTATGCATGCACACGGTGCATTCTTAAACTAACCGGGTTGTACAGAATGTACAGCTTTTTTTTTAATTCTCGGCAAATGGATTTTTACTCGACTAAACAAATTAAATCCTTATTGTTAGTTAATTGACTATTTCTTTTTGGATATGATATAGAAACGGTTAATTTAGTAAAACTATTACTACTTTTGATAACATTTTACATGAATTAATAAAGATAACATTTTAAAACGAAATGATTTATTTTATTTTGTGTTGGCTGTTTAGAGATTTCATCTAATGCGCGCGCACTGCGCAAACTTCACAAAAAAAATTGATGCGCGCCATTATAGGTTATTTCACAGATATTTGTAAACATTGTTAATGCGTGTTTGGTTATTAACAAAAATGTTGATTCCTGGTGACTAGAAAAGTGATAAAAAGAATGGACGCCACTAGAAATTCTTGACGATGTATTTATTCAACATGTGAGTAAAAACCTGTTGACATCATGAAGTAAGGAAAATAACTTGGCAGGCCTATCAAATTTTCATCTTATGAAAAGGATTTTTTCCTCGCAAAATGTGTTGAAAAACGTCGTATGAAACGCGTGAGCTTTGATAATTACATCCTCGGCTCTCTTATCACGCTCACCTGCGGCTCGCGTGATAATTCCGCCTCTGATGTAATTATCAACATACCTCACTTGTATCACAATAAAAGTGAGGTATGTTGATAATTACATCAGAGGCGGAATGTACTAAGGCTATTAACAGATTTAAAATGTTTATAATGAGGTCACCCGTTATTCTCAATGATGTCGACTTTGACAAGCTTAACCAGCATTTCTCTTCTTCTACCGCTTTTAGTGGGTCAGTTAAGACTGATATTCTTAACTTTCTTTCGAGTATCCCAACTCTTGACTTTCCTCCTTTCTCCCTTGCTCAATTTGCCTTCAGTGATGTTAAAAGAACATATTAGCTATTTCCTCCAATGCCGTTGGTGTCGACAGCGTTAGGCATAAGATGAGCCATCATCTTGATGTCCTTGCTCCTGTCATTACGCATATTCTTAATTATTCCATATCATCTGGTGTCTTTCCCATACTGTGGAAGCATGCTGATTAGGGTGGTCCTTAAAAAATACGAAAATTTTAAATCTCAATTAGTCACCCTCGTATATTGTTCTAATACGTGAAAAAATGACGTTTAAGGGGTTGCGACCGAATTTTTTAACTTTTTAAGGTTTGCATTTCTCTGTAAGTACTAAGATTTTGTTTTATTTTTAACATTTTGCTACTTTAATGAGCTACATTTGATGATAGGAAATGAAATATTTGAATAAATGAAAATAAATCACAAATGTTCAGTCATTAATTCAAAAGTTGGGAATTTTATTGTGCTAATTTGCTAAAAACGGATTCTGGCGGCGATAATTTGGCGACAGTTGATTTAAAATAAGTGTCGAACATTTAGTGAACGAATTTCGTATTTTCTGGATTGTTTATTCCTTATTATCAAATTTAGCTCATTAAAGTAGTTAAAAAAAAAACTTAGTGTGTAGAAGCCTTGAAAAGATTAAAAATTCGATCACGCACGACCACTAATTCTTATTCAAAAATAAAAAACATACGTTATTTTTTCACGTATTAGAACAATATGAGGATTAGAACAATAAGAGGGCGTCTCAATGAAGATTCAAGTTTTCGATTTTCAAGGACTGATGCTGATGTTATTCCCCTTTAAAAAAACCAATCCCTCTTAATCTGATTATAGATCAATTTCAATTCTCCCTTTCTTGGCTTAAGTTCTGGAACACCTTGTTCATCAGCAGCTCACATCCTTTTTGAATAGATCTAATCTCATGAATCTTTTCCAGTCTGGCTTCCGATCTAGTCATACGAGTAGTACGGTTACTGCTTTCGTGAAGATAACCGATGATATTCGTGCAGGCATGGGCAATGGGGCAACAGGAATGTCACTGTGTTATCGTTTTTAGCAACGCTTTAAACACTGCTGACTTTCAAATTTTGATTAGTATATTGTGTCCTCTTAACATATCTTCTGCGGTGATTGATTGGTTTCATAGTAATTTACTTGGTCATTGGCAGAGTATAAAGGTGGATTTTTTTCGTTCTTCGTGGTGCAACTCTCTTGCTGGCGTCCCGGAGGGTGGCGTCTTGTCTCCTTTTATCTTATTACATTTTCAATTAATGAAATTCCCAACTAACCATTACAAGTAACATTTTATGCCGACGATCTTCAAATTTACTCTAAAGGTACTATTGAGGATTTACCTTAGGTTATTAGTACCATGAACAAGGTCTTATTTCAAGGTGGAGTAAACGATTTGGGCTGAAGGTTAACCCTGCTAAAACGCAGGTCATAATTGTCGGCAGTCCGAAGCTCATTCCTAGGGTAGATTTTCCTAACTTACCGGCTGTAATGTTTAACAGAGTCCGAATTCCGTCTTCACACCGGGTCAAGAACCTTGGTGTTATGTTGTGGTGCAATAAATAATACATTATTAACTTGCCAATAACTCACCATAAAGCCTGATAGTGCCCTCCGTTTTGCCCATAGTATTGGTGGACACACAGATGTAAGTACCAGCGTCTTCAGTTCGGAAGTCCGTGATATTGAGCACCATTCGCAACTGGTATGGAAGCACTCGATCGTCGCTCAGGTTATGGCGCCCTCTGAAATGACTGGTCTATGAGTATCTTTATTTATACTCATATCTCAAGTGGTGACTATAGTATGTATAGTCTCAGCGAAGCCGCTCACTCATTGTGATCATGCCTCGGATGAGGCACAAGCGCCCAGGTATCACACTGAATGAGCAGCCTCGCCAAGACTGCCTCGCGCGACTAATGCTCGCCTAGTATATCTCGGCCGTCACAGCTCGTTAGGTGACGTCAGCGGAGCGCCTCAATGTCATATTTTATATGCGATAGACGCGCTTCGCAACGAAATCACTGCCATGTTAACGACGCCAGTTAGACCGATTGTCGTTGCACAGTTCGAAAAAAAAACGAAGCTATGAATGCTTTTTTATAAGAAAACTGGTTCATACAGACATTTAAGTTCGCGACTCTTCTGTGGACATTGCCAAAGTTAAGGACCATAAAGCCATATTTTTGGTTGTTTTCTTAATCCGCATAAACAAGGTCTTCTCTGATGTGATTTCATGCAATCAAAACATTTTTTTATGCATGGAAGCCTGTAACTATACTAACTATTGACTACAGGAAAAAGGAGTTTAGTTTTATTTAATCTGTAGGACCCAACTGTAGGTACCTAAATACAATTCTGTAAAACAATATTTTAATATTTGAATTGACCAAATGATGATAAAGGGTGGGCAAAGCACCAATACGTCTGTAATCGTAAGCGGTGTTCGTTAAAATCTGAATGTGTAGGGAGGTTTTTTATTTTCTATGGAATGACGGGCTACCTGCGCCATATTTAGCGTTGATCGGTCTGTTATCGTAAGTTGGTGCAACCCACCCTTAGTGCCCATAAATAAGATCAGATTAGTCATGTTGTCTACATCTTTCGCTTTACAATACATTCAAAACGTTTTAGAAGACGCTAGCCGCGTATCCTTCAAGTTTGAAGACGCGAAAATTTACCCCAACTTACCCTGATAGTATCATTTCCTCGCCACTCTTGAGCCAATAGTTTATGGCCTGGGGATATGCCTCCACGAAGCATTCCAGTCTTGTGTGGGACCCCGTCGGCACTCCTATTACCTTTGTAGCTACCACTATCGAAGGGGCAACTGTGGACAAGTACTCATTATGAACACTTAAGAGTTGAGTCCGAATTTCGGAGCGGGATGGTGAATTCCATTATAGTTCGCCTTTGTTATTGCAAAAGCTCCAGCTTAAGATGATTTTCCAACTAGTGGACATTGTTAGTGCTGTATTAAGTGCAATATCGGGTGATATTTTATAAGAGGCATCTGATAACATTATTTGAAGTGTAAACGACGTATTAATTTAGTTTCCGTGAAGTCAGTAACTTTTTGGTGTCTACCTTTCCACCTTAGGTTAATTAAAGTAATTTTCACCTCACCGGCTCGAAAAGGCTTGCTTTATTATCGCTCAAAATCTTCACCGAAAAGCCCATTATATCCGCTAGCGTGGAAAAAGTTTTTAAATTTGGAACGTGTCGGTCAATCGCGAGATTCAACTTTTTTCTATAGAGAATGAGAGGTTATTATCCTGCGTTCAGAAACTGATGGTGTTATGCCAATAATTAATTGTTATTATTCTGATAACATAAAATTAATAAGACTTATTCTCTCTTAATTACATACGAAATATTAATATTTAGACTGACTTATAAGGATACAATACGAATAAATAATTTTAAAATGTAGTTTTATTTTTCAAAATTTTCGCTTCTTCCAAATTTGGAACGCACCGTTTGAAAATTTAATTTAAGAAAACACTCATATAGCTTTACATACAATACATTTAATGTTGTTTTGTTTTAAAGCCACAGTAAAATCGAAATTATGGTGGTTATTTATAGATTTTAGTGCAGAAGATATACATATATGAATATTAAGGCCTGCTAACTTAGCGGAAAAATTGAAATAAGCGTAGCCTTAGTTTACCCTTGAGTACCCAACAATACTTTGACTTTTTTAGTGTAAGAGTGGAGTTATTGAAAGATGCTAAAATGTTTGTTACATTTAATTATTATAAAATGCTACATCTTGATGAGATGTAAACAAACCTTATTGAAAATGACCAAATGAGTGAATGGTCCAAATTACTTCCATTACATTTACAATTTTCCTCGCGGTGGCGAGGTGAAAAGTTGTGTGTTTCGCCCGGCAGCAAAGTTGTTTGGCTTCTCGTGCCTTGAAAGCCTCGCTATGCTCAGGATTGTATTCGCTTCGCTCATGGTTTAATCTTGCGATCCTTCGCTAGCTCGGTTTTCAATAAAAGCACTTGCGCCAAACAACAACTTTGCAGCCTTGCATAACAAATAACTATTTGTCTAAAATTTTTTTGGCACCTAATCCCAAGACTTGGCGCAGGCGTTATACGTAGACCTTGTTGGAATTAGATCGGTTTCCTCACGATGTTTATTTTCACCGAAAAGCTACTGTTAAATATCAAATTTTGATCATTGAAGGCTTAGGATCCTGTGATTTGCACAAAAATTGGGTAAGAAAAAAAACTCGCTCACCATAGAGATCTGTTCTTAAAGCTAGAGGAAATCGTACTGGGTTTTGAATATAGCGCACGCAATCTCAGTGAATTAATGAGTGAAGGTAATGAAAAGTGAATGTATGTAGGTAAGGGTTAGTCTACATAGGTTGGCACCAGACGTGTGTATAAGGGTAACTACTCGACTGTGATAGTGCGTGCTTAATGGCCGTGCTACAAAATCATATGTCGTCAATAATACTCACAAATAACATTCAGCATGATGCGCTTGGAAACTGAAGGTGGGACGTCATTTGACGCGATGCATAGATAAGCGCCCATCTGACGTCGCTCCACCTTCGTTAGGTTGAGGTTCGGGCCCATGAACATGTCCACTGGAACAAAACATATAGGGTCATTGCGCCGGTTAGCGACCAGCTAATTTAGTGTGCTGGTTTGCGACCACTTAGATGAGTTGGTGAACTTGTAGATTCCTATTAAATAACTGCCAAAAACGCTGCATTCGGCTGAATGTTTGTTTAGGATCAGCAGAATCATCGTCATATACTGCTGCCACCAAAGATGTCCACTGCTGGACAACGGCCTCCCTCAAAGAGTACCAAAGTGACCGGTCCTGCTGCACCCGGATCCAGTGCAATGGACACCCGTGACCTTTACCAAGTCATCAGTCCACCTTGTAGGGGGATACCCACGCTGCGTCTTCCACCGCTGGTCACTACTCGAGAACCTTTCCGCCCCAACGGCCATCGGTTCTACGTGCAATGCCCACTGCCACTTAAGTTTAGCGATTCGGTGGGCCATATCGGTTACCTTGGCTCTGCTGCGGATAGCCTCATTTCTGATGAGACAACGCAGAGATAATGGTTAATATCTTTAATTTAAAAATAAACCGGCCAAGTGCGTGTCGGGCCACGCGCAGTGTCATGGTTCCGTAGTTGCTTGTCTGTCTTACATCGACATGTGGTGCGGTTGTACACATTAAGTTGGTCGACTATTACTCAGTAACTACTTATGCCTACTTGTCAGAGATAGTTTTCCTTTTAAATTCATTGCATTGTATTACCATACAATCTCTGACAAGTAGGCATAAGTACTACCACGAATTTTTTCACATCCCCAGTACTCCATCTAGCCTGGGACATAAAAAATTAGGCCTTTGAAGCCCAATATCTCGCAAACAAATCACTGAGTTGAAAAATGGTTTCAGAAAATAATCTTTTTGAACGAGCTATCCAACGATACCCCACAATAGTGTGGGGTATCGTTGCCCATGGGGGTTTTACGAAACAAAAAAATTAAATCCCCGCTTTAGGTACCCTAAAAAAAATGTTTTCAAGATTTTATTGTACTGTTTTGTCGGCGTGATTGATTTATATACCGAAATGCCAATCGCCACCATGTTGAATCACAGTTTTCTAGTAGTAATGGTTACTGAGCTAAGCCGAAGATGGACGGACGGACGGACGGACAGACGAACAGACGGACATGGCGAAACTATAAGGGTTCCTTGTTGACTACGGAACCCTAACAAACTGTGTCATTGTCCTAATGTCTGAAAACCAGCGCAAGGCTTCAAGCCTTGCATATGCTAAGACGGGCGCCCATTGCCCAACTCAACGCAATTTAGTAGTGTGTGAAGCGACAGTGCCGCGAAAACTCTTACCCTGAAGAACAACTCACGAATAGTTCGAAACATGTGGCCCGTAGTGACATTTAATATGCAAGTTTAACAGCGTAATGATTAATATTATTTCGAGACATAAATCTAAAAAAATATTCATTTTATTTCCTAGTTTACACTACCTAGCTCCCTTGTAGGCATAAAAATTCGCCTTAGTACTTTAATCTTATAGTATGATACGTATAAATGATATGTATCACTAGTTTGTCTTCTCTAAACTCTAAATTAAATTAAGTACTTAACAAAACTTGTGGCATGTAACGTAATATTGTATGCCACCCTCAATACGGACGTAATCCAATATGTATAGCGAGAAAATTAATTATTTAATATAAATGGCCGAGGTAAATAAAATACCATACGAATAAAGACCGTAGGTATTGATGCAAAATTAAAATTAAAAATAACTTCCCATGAAAAAGTTCCACAAGCTTTGAAAGCGCGCGCGAAGTGAGCACAATGCCGATGACAGAAATATCAAATTGGACGTTCGTTTTTAGGGTTCCGTAGACAACAAGGAACCCTTATAGTTTCGCCATGTCCGTCTGTCCGTCCTCGGCTTAGCTCAGTAACCATTGGGTATATAAATCAATTACGCTAATAAAAAAAAATTACATACCCGCTTTAGGTATAGGGGAGGTACCTACACCTAAAGCGGGTATGTAATTTTTTTTTCGTTAAACCCATGATATGGGGTATCGTTGGATAGCTCGTTCAAAAATATTATGGGTTTTTTGAAACCATTTTTCAAATCAGTGATTAGTTGGCGAGATGTTGGGCTTTAAAGCCCTAATTTTTGTTTCGAGTCATATGTCCACCCCCCTGCCGGCTAAACGGCTACTACTGGGGATGTGAAAAAAATCGTGGTAGTAGTACATATAATTAATTTAAAAGAAAAACTATCACGGACAAGTAGGCATAAGTAGTTACCGAGTAATAGTCGACCAACTTAATGTGTACTTGGAAAGGCCAATTTTCGTACAAATTCGGCTGTCGCAAACGCACCGCACGTCGATGTAACTAAGACAGACAGGCAACGCAGAAACCCTACACTGCGCGTGGCACTTGGCTGTTTATATATATATATATATATTAAAAAAACTATATACTATATATATATATTATATTAGAAATATCAGACCGAGAGGCGGGGTCAAGCAGCGCGTCATCGTGACGTCACATGGCGTGGACGGTGGAGTAGGGAGCCGGTCGGCTTACCGCAGCGCAGCAGGGCACTTGGAAGGCGACTTTCAGACGGAACGGACGTATTTGATTCTTGGAATAAGATTGAGCTAGATTTGAATAGGTTTTGTTAAATAAGTGCGACTAAGTTTCTGTTGTATAATTAAAGTCTATTTACGGTTACATTATTTTCTTTGATAAATAAATCCCCTCCTCCTCTGATTATAACAATATATATATACTATGACGGTGGCAAACGACCATACGGTATGTTTGATGGTAAGCAGACACTGTAGCATATGAACACTAACGACTTCAGAATCAGTAGAAGCCCGTCGCCAATTTTTATTGCTTTGAGGATTCATTGTATTAAAAAAAAATTTTTATTTAGGGTAGAATAGTACAATAAGTAATAATCTAATTAAGTTATTAACAACAAAACTTACATCTAGCAGGATTATTGGTATACAATATTAATACGCCAATGCTTCTAAAAGAAATGGTCTTAGGGGGCTAATATACTGTTACCATAAGATAATATACTTTGTACTATTTTGTAATCTGTGTTTTAGGCATAAATGGCCTTTGTTTTACATATATATTGTCCCAGCCGACAGCGCAGTCCTCTTTTAAACTGCCTATCATCGATTCTACCTCGTGGTCGTCTATGTTATACAAAACAAATGAGTCGACACTAGCCTGAGTCATTTGTGTACATCTAGTGTTAATTCTGACAACTTTAATTACGATATTACTTGCAATATTTTTGCCGACGCTAGCAAAGTAACTATTTGCCATATTTACTGCCATTTCCGGATTGGTATGCGATTTTAATATATCAGAATTAGAGTCGCGTTTAGCGTTAGAGTATGTACGGTCTCAAACCGCACAAAGCGACAAACGCGTACTCATCATTTCATAATTCATACATCACGTAAACCGCGGTCCGCCAGGCCAGTGCATAACCGACCGCCGTGGAGTGCATTCTATTCAGTTTTATAATAAATCAGTATTTCGGTAATCATTGCAGTTTCAATTAAACAAGGTGTACAATCCTACCCCGTACATCTTTTTGGTCCTTCGAACCTCCGAAGGTGGGACTTACACCGCGTACAAGTGAAATAACAGCACTCCTGTGACACGTGGACGCGGTGAATTAAGTGAACCAGGATACTTCGGTGAGTCAGCAATTTACTATCACTGCTTACATCCAACTAAGCTATCAACATAGAAAATCTCATATCAAATCAGAATCAACTGGTCTTAGCGATGGAGCAACTCCTTAGCAATTTCAAAAAGGATGGAGCTGATCGCAAGACCCCAGCATATATTAAAAAACGCTTGAGCACATTAGAAGCGTATTGGCAAGAATTTCAATGCAATCATATCAAATTGTGCGATTACGAAGATACATCGCACGAGTATTTCATTCACGATTACCAGCGTACATCGGAGTTGTATCAAAATGCGCGAACATATATCATGAATCAGTTATCACTCGTCACTCCGACAACCGCTCCGGTACATCAAGGGAATTATGAGCAACAGCAACAGGTACACCCAGAGCGTACTGGGACCGTACCCCAGACACCTCAACAATCTTCAACAGTCAGGAATCCTCTCGACAGAGGCACAAGCAGTAAATTAGAAGAGATGTTCAGGAAACAAAACAGCAATTTCAAAGCATTTGAGAGAACTATAAATATCATTAACTTTGAAACTGTCTCTGAAAAGTGGGAATTCGAGGATATATTGAAAACAGTACAATCACGTTGGTCTCTCATAGATAGTCTTCATTGGGAAATAAACATTTAGCAAGTATGAACAACGTTATCACGATATCAAAAAGTTCATCTACAGCAAAATGTGGTCACAGTTTAGTCGCGAAAAGGCAACACCTCAAATGGACATCCCAATTTTCAGCGGAAATTATCATCAGTGGGTGTCTTTCAAGGATTTGTTTGTCGAGGCTATTCATTCCAACAGATCATTGTCAAAGGCGCAAAAAATGCAATTTCTTAAAAGCAAGCTGAAGGGAGAAGCCAAAAATTTAATTCAGCATTTAAATATCACTTCCGAAAATTATGAAGTTGCATGGGAAATTCTGAACCATCGTTTCAACAATACTAAGTTGATATTTAATTCTCATCTTAGTATTCTCATGAATTTACCAACTTTACAGCCACAAACTGCAATAGGTATCAAACGGATGCATGATGTCACGAATGAGTGCCTTAATGCAATTAAGTCACTCAGCGTTCAAACAGACTCTTGGGATCCACTGATCGTTTACATTATCACTAACAAGCTGGACACAGACACGCATAACGACTACGTGGAATCCCTGAAAAGCCCGAGTGATTTGCCTTCGCTACAGGAGCTGCTTCAATTTCTCGAGAGCAAGTTTACTTCCCTGGGATCATCAAAACGCAGACCAGAAATGGAGAAAAAGCATTATAGCCAGGAAACTACAAACAGTAATGTGAAAAAATCACATTATTATAAAGCATTTACAAGTCGTCAAAATCATTTACCAAATCATTTCGCAACTCCCAACACGTGTAAAAACACTCTACAAGGTTGCCCGGTCTGCAAAAAAGATCATGGAATATTTCATTGCAACACATTTCTTGAATTACAGCCTAACATGAAACAGCAAACAATTACGAAATTGTCATATGCAGAAATTGTCTTTATAACCACAATGGAAAAGAATGCCGCTCGTTGAAAAAATGCCGCGTATGCAACGAGGATCATAATACATTACTGCACGACGTGTTCGGTAAAATATCAAAGCCGTCTTACGGTGACACTAAAATGCCGCAATTACAACATAAAAATTATGTATTACACAAAGAAGCAGGCGAAGTTTTGTTAGCAACAGCAATGATAAGAGTACAGACAGCAGACGGTACTTATCAAATGATGCGAGCTTTGATAGATCAAGGCAGTCAAACTTACCTAATCAGCGAAAATGCAGCCCAAATTTTGGGCCTACAAAGAAAGCGATGCAAAGGTGTTATCTTTGGAGTAGGAGCGAAAGAAAGTAACTGCAAGGGACTAACATGAGTAACAATTAGATCCATTCACAATGATTATACATTTGAAACCGACGTGTTTATAATGAATCAACTGATCAATCCGAAACCGAATCTCTACCGAACAGGTCCTTTGAAAAACCATCTTGGCCTTTCATAGAAAACATTCAATTAGCAGACCCTGAATTTTATGTGAGCCGTCGCGTAGATCTGTTACTCGGGGCAGATATATACTCACGTATCATTTTAAGCGGTATCATAAGAGAAAATAATACTTCACCGATTGCGCAACAAACAAGGATCGGTTGGATTTTATGTGGAAATGCCAATGCCATGGAGTCCTTCCAATGCAACGTTATCATGTTCGATGACCTCGACCTTCAAAGATTCTGGATGATCGACGACATTTCCGACAACAATATTTTTAGCACTGAAGATCATCATTGCTTGGAGTTCTATAAATCAACGACAGAGAGACAATCAAATGGAACCTATGTAGTGCGCTTACCGCTACATCCGGGCATAGACGAAAAGCTGGGTCAATCAAAACCAAAGGCAATTGCCCAAATTCATCAATTGGAAAGAAAGTTTCACAAACAACCAAACGTTGCAGAGGGCTATAGAGCATTCATAGACGAATATATCAATTTAGGACACATGCACCGAACAAACAGCAACACAACGCCAGGTTACTACATGGGTCATCACTGTATCCAACGACTGGAGTCCACCACGACGTCCTTGAGGGTAGTCTTCAATGGCTCGGGCCTTACATCAACAGGGGTCAGTTTGAATGACGTCATATACAGAGGTCCTAACTTACAACAGGATCTCGTATCATTAGTTCTCAAATGGAGAACATATCAATACGCCACGCCATGACTGCTGACATAGAAAAGATGTTTAGGCAGATTTTGGTCCATCAAGATGATCAAATATATCAAAAAATTGTTTGGAGGCCATCAGCTGATGGACAAGATTACGCGCTATCAACCGTCACTTATGGCACGAAAAGTGCTCCTTTTTTGACCATGATGACACTTAAGCAACTGGCTGAAGATGAACGACACAAGTTCCCTACAGCAGCAAAGGTATTAGAGGAACAATTTTATATGGACGACCTACTCAGCGGAAGTCATAGCATCGAGTCAGCAAAACAATTACAAGTTGATCTCATTGAACTACTTAGGTCCGGTGGTTTCAACCTACGAAAATGGTCCTCCAATGCGCAATCACTGTTGGAAAACAACATTTCAACGTCTCAAGAAAGCTTTGATTTTCGCCATCAACAAAGACCCTGGGATTGATTTGGGTACCCAAGGACGATATATTTACATTTCAATGTAAGTTATCAGAAGAGCCATCTTCGAAACTAACTAAAAGAACACTTTTAGCTGAAATATCCAAAACATTCGATCCTCCCGGATGGCTAGCTTCAATAACATTACGGCTGAAACTATTATTTCAAAACGTCTGTGCCGCGAATTTAAAATGGGAAGACCATACCAGACGCCATCCTGGAAGCATGGTGTAAAGTAAAAGATAACTTAGTTAACATCAATAAAATTAAAATATCAAGGTGGACACACAGTGGTGAAAATGCAAACATACAACTACATGGCTATAGTGACTCGTCATTAAAGGCTTATTCAAGCGTTATTTACGCCCGCGTGGAAAATCAAGGAAAAGTATCAGTCACCCTCTTAGCAGCAAAAACAAAGATAGTGCTAATCAAACAATCAAATCCGGAGGTCTCATTGCCTCGTCTGGAGTTGTGTGGAGCATACCTGCTATCAAAATTAATGGTTAAGGTCAAGTCAAGCCTCCAAGACCACAACATTGAAGTTTTCGGGTGGAGTGATTCAACCGCAGTATTAGGCTGGCTTCACGGTGAACCTTGCCGCTGGAAGCCATTCGTCGCCAACAGAGTGCAGAAAATCACAGAAACAATGCCGCCCTCCTGTTGGCACTATATCAAAACAAAGCAAAATCCAGCTGACTGTGCGAGCCGTGGTTTGTCAGTAGAGCAATTACAACAACACTCGCTGTGGTGGACTGGGCCATCTATGTTATCAACTTTCGAAAAACAACAATATCAAGAAAAATCAGGCTTTAAAACGGACCTAGAAACAAGAAATATCACACAATCAAATGTAGCAACCAGAACCGAGCCGTTGAAAGACGATATCATTCAACAATTAATAAACAAACACAGCGCATTCTCAAAGGCATATAGAGTACTAGCTTGGATACTCCGCGCAATATCACGGGATCGACCGAAGCTGCCTTACTTGACAGCTGAAGAATTACGGTCAGCAAAATTACAAATTGTTAAACACATACAATATCAAGAGTACTCGGACGATATAATCAATATAAGAGAACGTGGCTGCGTAAAATCAAATAGCAACATTTTGAGTTTAAATCCATTTCTGGATGAAGGAGGTTTGTTACGAGTCAAGGGCAGACTGCGAAACACATCAATTAGCAATGACATGAAGTATCCACTGATCATTCCCCGTATCGGGCCCTTAACTCACCTGCTGATCGATCAAGCACATCAAAAAACATTTCACGGAACAGCACGTACAACAACGTCTAGACTTAGCACAGTACTGGATTGTGGGTGGTAACCGCTCAGTAAAAAACAGACTCCAACGTTGTGTCACATGTAAAAGACACAAAGCAACTAAGCTTTATTAAGTGATGGGCGATTTACCAGAATCAAGGACGAATCCAACAAGGCCGTATTTTCATACAGGCGTTGACTACACAGACTACGTTGACGTCAAATCAAGCAAAGGTCGAGGAATCAAATCGACAAAGGGATACGTGGCAGTTTTCGTGTGCATGGTAACAAAAGCTGTGCACCTCGAATTAGTGTCCGATCTAACGGCATCAGCGTTCATCGCCGCTCTGCGAAGATTTGCCTTTTGCAAGATTGCCTCTCAAGAAGAGGAGCCCGGCTCACTTGTACAGTGACCAGGGTACCAACTTCATAGGGGCGAATACAAGACTGCAAAAGGAGTATTTGAACTTGAAATCAATATGTACTAAAGAATTCTTTGCCGAAACAAGCGAGATGGGAATCACTTGGCATTTTAATGCTCCCTCTTGGCCAAACGCCGGAGGACTGTGGGAAGCCGCCGTAAAAAGCCTGAAGCATCATCTGCGTAGAGTGGTCGGCGATCAAAAACTGACATTTGAAGAATACACCTCGTTGCTGGCACAGATTGAAGCATGCCTCAACACTCGGCCGCTCTGCGCCATAAGTGAAGATCCTGAAGACATAAATTACCTAACACTATCTCACTTTTTGGCAAGCGGCCCAACATTGACAATCATTGAGACAGAGCGAGATGAAAGAACCAGGTGGCAGATGACTCAGAAAATATTCCATGACCTATGGAAAAGATGGCGTGTAGAATATTTGAGCCAATTATTAGCAAGGAGCAAATGGCGCACGACTCGTCCAAATATCAAATTAGATGACATCGTTATCATTAACGATGCGAACCTACCAGCAGGCAAGTGGGGCTTAGGACGGGTAGTAGATCTACACCCCGGGAAGGACGGACTCGTTAGAGTCGTAAGCTTAAAAACAAAGAACGGCATTATCAGACGGCCAGTTGTCAAGCTAACAATCCTACCCATCGATAATCAGCATGAAACAACGCAACAGGAGCAAAATGTCAACGATGGAAGTCCGACAAAAAATAACAAGTCAAAGGAAAGCAAAACAATAAAAACCACGTGTATCAATTTCATGATAACCATTTTCTTGTTATTTATGTTAGTCGCCACATCAGTAGCACACAATGCCTACAACATAACAGCGCTACAGAGTAACAATGGCCTTTATTTTGACAAGACATCAAGCATGCGTCTAGTGCAGGACAATTGGAAACTAGTATTGTACTACAATCTGGAACCCTACTGGCAAGCAAAAAAAGTATTTAAAAATTACTATGACCATTTAGAAAATATGTGTCCAAAAATATCACAGAGATCCCATTGTGACATCATATTACTACAACTACAACACGGATTCGTGGAATTAGAACACTACGACCAAATGCTACAACATCAGCAGTTTCACGAGCGCGCGCGCACGCGACGCGGCCTCATTGACGGAGTTGGATACATCGCCAACTCATTATTTGGCGTATTAGACGAACGTTTTGCCGAGCAGTACCAGAAGGACATAACATTGATAAGATCTAACCAAAAACACTTGGCACACTTCTGGAAAAATCAAACATCAATTGTAGAAGCTGAAAATAACCTTCTGAAAAGGATTGAGGGCTCGATTGAGAAGCAACACAAAATATTCAATCAGCATATAATTAATTTAGAGAAGTCGGCAAATAATCTTAACGACGAAGTCCAAACCATCGAAGTTATGAATGAATTCACATTATCAAGCATCATCGCAAACAACATTCTTATGAATTTAAAATCGATACAAAACTGAACTGAAGCTCTCCATTGTCAAACCACTCTTCAAAAAAGGGGAAAAAACAGACCCAGGTAATTACCGGCCCATAACCATAATCCCAATTTTGTCAAAAGTATTTGAAAAATCTATATTATGTAGAATAAATGAGTTCTTAGATAAGTATAACATCTTAACATCAAAACAATTTGGGTTTCGCAAAGGAAGATCTACTACACTAGCCGGCTTTCACTTAGTAAAAACAGTCACAGAGGGTTTAAATAGGAGAAATCCTCTCTTGGCAATTTATTTAGACTTGAGTAAAGCATTTGATCTTATCGACCATTCAATCCTTTTGAAAAAATTGGAAATGTATGGAATAAGAGGTAAAGCATGTGACTGGGTGCAAAGTTATCTAACGGAAAGAACGCAGTATACAGAAATTGAAAAAATTGTAAAAAGAAAAAATAACACCGTTTTAAAAGAAAAATATAAGTCCGATCTATTAGTTAATAAAACCGGCGTTCCACAAGGAAGCATACTGGGACCATTGCTATTTTTAATAGCAATCAATGATTTCCCACATTGTCTAAAAGAAAAACAGGATTGCATTATTTTCGCAGACGACACAACACTTATAATACAAGGGGATGGCAATTGTCATGCTGCCTTTGAATCAAAAGTTAACATTACAATAGCAGAAGCGGTTGAATGGTTCGAAAATAACAAATTGAAAATAAACATGACAAAAACTAAAGCAATGCAATTCTGTTCATACAATTCAAACCCACTGCCTGTACAAATTAATTATGGCAATTTAAATGTAGAATTAGTTGACTTTGTAAAATTTTTAGGTTTTAATATTGACATCAATTTAAATTGGAAGCTTCATGTTGACACTGTTTGCAAAAAACTAGACAGGTTTGTCTTTGCACTCAGAAGAGTGAGACAAACAGTGTCATTAGATGCAGCTCTAACTGCGTACCACGGTTACGTCTCCTCGGTCCTAAACTATGGAATATTACTGTGGGGAAATTCCGTAGAGTCGGATAAAGCATTTAAACTTCAGAAACGGTGCATTAGGGCCTTGGACAACGCGTGGTTTTTGCAAAGCTGTAAGCCTTTATTTGTGAAACTTAATATACTCCCGCTGCCTTGCCTGTACATTAGAGACGCATGTCTCTTCGTCAAGGACAACCCTAGTCACTTTATAAATCGGTATGACACCAGTGCTAGACATACAAGGGCCCAGTACCAAAACCTGTTATACCAACCTCGCTGCCAAACAGTTATCTATAAAAAAAACTGCTACAATATGTGTATAGTCATTTATAACAACTTGCCTGATGACCTTAAATTAGAAAATAAGAATTCTTTTAAAAGTAAGTTGACAAAATGGCTGCAGGAGAAGAGTTTTTATAGTGTAAATGAGTATTTAGCAACTGACATAAGTAATTAAGTTATTTCTTTGACATACTGACATAGAAATTTAGGGAATTATTAATTATAGAATAATCTGATGAAATGACATGTACGAAAATTTAGTTTTATGACATAGTAATACTTTGCACACCTGCATGCAGGTAGGATATGAGAAACAAAAATAGCTTTAAGACCTTACCTGTAACCATATTCCGGCAAATAAAGAAATTTTGAATTTTGAATTTTTGAATTTTGAACAGTCTTATTGACACCATCACTAGCGCTCAGCACTTCAATATTCATCTTTTGACGCCGACACAGAATTGAGCGTTATATCAGGTCAGTTATCCAAAGAGATTTGTCCAAAATATATCAATTACTCAAGGTAAAAGCTCGTATGACTACCAAGTACTTTATCTTCGAAGTTCAAATTCCACTAATCAACAGAGACAGTTACGATATTTATAAGTTATTAGCAATTTCACGCCAAGAGGGAAACTCAATGGTGAACATTATACCTATAGCAAGTTATCTTGCTATGGACATCAAGAAAGATACCTACATGACTCTCTCAAAAAACGAATTAAACAAATGCATATCGACACAAACACAAAGGTATGCGACTATCAGAAGCCAGTGTATCAAAGGGAATCAGATAACGACCTTTGTGTCAAAGATCAACGTAAAAATAAATGTAAAACTAGATACAGTACGTGCCAACATAACTGGGCGGAGCTGATTCATGTAAACACATTCATGCTCACCTGTTGCGGTCAGTGCACCCTGAGAATGATATGTGCGCATCAAATTGCTACAGAGAAATTAAGCGGAGTCAACATGATCGCGATGGGAAACGATTGCGTCATCAAGGGCGAATCATTTACTATTACGTCTCACTCGCAACATACAAATGAGATCTACACGCAGCCGGAGATAGTGGCAATAGAGATTCCCCCAGTCAATTATCTCATCAACTTATCAATACCTACCAGTAAAATTGAGGTATCAAACTTTAATGAATCGTTTATGGCGATATCAAAACAAATCAATCAAGCCAAGCAGACCTCAGAGAACCTTGACGAAGACGATCAGATTTCGTTCCATGATGTCCATCATTATGTAGCCATCTACATTATAGCGGCAGGAGGACTCGCGTGTGCTGCGTACGCGTTTCTGCATGCGCGCCGCGCCGGCGCCGCGGCCTGCCGTCGGGCGCTGTCGCCGGCGCCCGCGCCAGAAGTTAGTGTTAGTGATCAATGTGATAGTGTAAAAGCAGAGCAAAGTGAAGTTCAGTGTTCTAGTAAAAAACTAAAGCCCGGTAAAAGTGCAAGTGTGTACTCGGTTAACACAGCATCCTCCTCAATATTTACTAGAGGTAGTTTTAACAAAATTAATCACGAATAAGATGTCGGTATCACCCAAAGGTTGAAGGTGAAGTTGATAAACAATTTTGCTTATTACTAAAATGATTATACAAAAATCATTTTAGTAATAAGCAAAATTGTTTATCATCTTGTATCATCAAAATAAAAAAAAACCCGTAATCGATCTAATAATTTCATCAACTCTTTCTCGCGTCCGGGAGCATGTACGGTCTCAAACCGCACAAAGCGACAAACGCGTACTCATCATTTCATAATTCATACATCACGTAAACCGCGGTCCGCCAGGCCAGTGCATAACCGACCGCCGCGGAGTGCATTCTATTCAGTTTTATAATAAATCAGTATTTCGGTAATCATTGCAGTTTCAATTAAACAAGGTGTACAATCCTACCCCGTACATCTTTTTGGTCCTTCGAACCGGATTTGAACCAGTGACCTATGGATCTACAGTCCAGGTGATATTTTTTATAAATTTCCACTTTTTTGCTGTCTTTGCTATTCTTCTCAAGCTCGGCTCTTTGAAATTGATGTTTTAATTGTTTAAATATATTATTGCAAAAATATCGTTACTTTTTGTAAATAATTGTTAATTCTTGATTATCAGGAAATTGTTTTGATCGCAAATGCAGCTTGTCTCCGTGTCTCATGCAACGAATTAGACCAGTATGAATCCAGCTCAAAATAGACTCTCCAAGTCGATTAGATTACACATTAGACGTAGGTATTATAGTCGAGAAATAAAAGGATTCCTCACTTTATTGTCATGCTTATTGTAGCCTGACGAAACTTCATTCTGCGAACCGTGTCAAGCATGAAATAAAATATCCCGTGGTATTGTATTGGTATTACTAAATCGATTTTGTATTAAGCAGTAACACCTGTAATATAAAAATCGAATTTAAGGAAAAATTAAAATATTTAATGCGCTAAGCCGGATTCGATTCGGCGACCTCAGGCATACACGGCCTGTCGCTCTAACCAACTGAGCTATCTGAAGAATCTGTCTCGGCCACTAAATCATTCAATCAGTTCCCTTAGGGAGGCGTGTGCGCGTTTTTACTAATAAGTAAAAAAGTCAGTATAGTACTCGCACTGGGTACGTTTTAAATGCTTTTCAAATTGTATTGCCAGGCAATCAAACCAAGGAAGACTAAAACGAGGAATACAAACGCGGCAAGAAAAACAGGTTTGTGAAAAACCAAGATTCATAACTTAAAGCAATATCAAATTGTGTACAAAGCCACCAACACGGTAAATCGAAACTGTCACAGCCATTTATTAAAAATTTCCGCTCCCCTAATTTCGATCGTTGCAATGTCTGACAAAGAAATGTTTGATGAATATTCATACGCACCAAATATTCTAGTGAGGCAGCAATCAGTGCGCGGAGCGGCGAGGTATGCACGTAAAACATTAATTAAACAGTATACGCTGTTGTATGGAACAATGGTTTGAATTTTGGAATGATGTTCAGCTACCGACTAACAAACCCAGGTGGAAAACTGCCGAAGAAACAAGGAATCAACGAAATGATACGAAGAACAAATATAATGGAAAAATCAACCATTATAGTCTGAAGCCCAGGACAAGCGTTGAATTTGTGCCCTCTGTATTGCTGGTACAGGGCTAAGTTCGAGTCCTGTCCTTGGCTTGAGGCGATGATGGTTTAATTTTCCATTATATTTGTTCTCTGTATCGTAGTAACTTCCACGAATCGACACGAAACTAAAATATTTAATCAAATACTTTGTCCTCACTCAATATTAATAATATTACAATACAAGTAATGTTTAGGGAACGTATTTTTGTGATTCAACCGTTTCATGTTTCCACGATCGTCCTTTAACAAAGCCAACGTAACATACTCACACCCGTTTCTCATTGGAGTAGACAGATACCAAATAGTGCTACAAACTTACACCTAACGTTACATACTTCTATCACTACTCTCACATCCACACAATAGTTAGTTATATATGCTCGTCGGTTGCGTAAAAAGCGTAACTAAAATGTTCTGGTGGCCGAGTGGCAAGGCAACCATAGGCCTTGCTCAAATGAACAATACAAAACAATACAAGACAGCAGCGCAGCGAGACTGCCAGGGGAGTAAAAAAAGCGCATATCTGAGCATAAACACTTCTTAGCAACGTCTTTTGTTTGGAAGAATTATGACGAGAGCTTTCCCATAAATGTGGCCTTATTTTTATCGGTGTAGAACAGGGCATGTGTTGTTATAAGAATGAGAGACCTGCATTTGTTTACGAATCCTCAAATCAATAAAGTTTCGGCAACGATCTTGTAACTCCTCCAGGGTTGGTTTCGGTTTACTATCAAGCAGATCATATGCTTCGCCATCGTAGTATTAAAAAAATATTTTCAGCCAACTAACAGTAGAAATAAACTCTACTCACCCTTATGCAGCTCCCCCGTTTCATCCCTCAGCTGTATGTTTGTTCCGTCTTCCCGTCTCCATAGAATACGCGGGTGTGGGCGGCCCTCGGCCATGCAGGACAGGCTCACGTCCAGCCCCTCTTTCGCCACCAAGTCACCGCTGGTGCCTTCGTCCACGATGTTTGGTGGAACTGTCAAAGAAATGAAGGGTCTGTCATTGTGCTCTGAAGGTTTTTAGATTGATCCAACTATATTTTAGTAGGAAAACAGAATCATTCTTCCTGATGAATCATGATTCTGAATCTTCAGAATTATCGGAATCATCAAAAACCCATGGCGGCGCCTTTAAACTTCTTCCAGAAAGAAGGATACGTTTACACATTATTATAATGATATACTTCCTTTTTTGGAAATTACATATATATCATTAAAATCACCCCATAACTCAAAATTTAATTAAATAGAATCCTTGAACTTATGATAATTTTCGTGGTCAACCGCTTAGCAGTGCCTCAAACTGATAATTTCAAAATTAACTAATACTAAAGACAGACACCGGTAACTTCAGAAATTAAACTGAAATAAGCCCCTAAAACGAAGCGTGGATGTTGAAGTGATAAAGTATTTAAACAAGTGGTTAAGTTACTCTAATTCCCCAAACGGATAAGACATCCGCGTACTTAATAAAACTTGGATGGGATCCCCGACCGTGGAAATATAATTTATGCACCGAAAACCTTGCAGAGGTAAGGGTATAAATTTTAACGGGCAGCGGTACGTACATTCGTATTTTTCCCCTGTGGTGGGACAACATAAATCTCCTGATAGGGATCTTAAATAAATATTATTGCAAGTGAAATCCTGGTTGGGCGCCTAAATGAAATACTGTGATTCATAACGTGATCAAAATGCTCGGAAATCCTGTGGTTTAATGGGACGGTGATTCGATCCAAATTAAATCTTATTGGTACAATATCAAAAATAATGTTGTAATAAAAACTCTTTGTATGTTTGAATTCTGTGTCGCATGTAAACATTCCACTTCTCGGACTACAGTGCTTACCTAACACATAATTTTCAAAATATTTTTTGTATTTTCAATCACTTCATTTGATGCCCGCAATAAAAACATATGCGCATTTTGTTGAAATACATTTGTAGTTCCTACCTATAATTACACTTTTTTTTTAGTTTTTTAGACTTTTAAATCGCTAAAATAAAGTTTTACTTATTTACACGTACTTATGAATTTTGATAAAAAAAGTTTTCTAATTTGGGAATGCACCGCTTCGATGAAAGTGCAACGTAATGCGGTGTATCACAATCAACAACAATTATTACTCTCTGTTTAACCTAAAGTCCTTAAGTCCAAGTGTTTCTGATTCTGAATCCTATGTATTTTTAATGTTTGTAATCTGAATACTTTATTTACACTTTCAGTGTGCATGTCGCGATATCACGGCACTACGCTACGCTGAGTTTCCTCTTTATGCTTGATTGATTAAGTATGTAAGGCAACTGTATGCCGGCGCATACAGTTGCATTTTTTTGCTGAACATTTCGACAAGAAAATAAGTGTTCACATCTTAAAAATCATAAGTATGAAATACATTTTTTTTCCAAAACAATGACTTTTCCCTCCCAATACTGTAAAGGAATTGTGTAAAAATATTCTAGCCGTTTACAAGGTTAACTTGTATATTAAAGGTACTTCAATATTAAACAGTCACAACTTGTTATTTAGATTGGATGAATTAAATTGCAACACAAATCGAGAATAAAGGAAATCAAACTATTATTTTCTAAAATAATAAAGATATAATTGAGTTATCATTATTAAGGGGACTTGAATAATACATGGTTTTGATTAATTTCATCACAATTCTAATATAAATTAACGCGAATGTTAATTTAAGAAAGCACCAACATACTTCTTATAATTTTGATTAGTGTTGTTGAAGGGTGTTTCATAAGTGGGGTGTGAACCGATCAAAGTCATGAACCGATATAAACAAATGCCTACATGCCTCTTATATTGGAACAACACATTATATTGATCCTACGCTTACTTACGCTCACCAAAAACATGAAATTTGAGTTCTGTCCTAGATTCAAGGTCGATGCGCATTCCGCTGGTCACCAAGCCATAAAACTGTATGTGTATAACACGTTGCCTACTGAACTTATAACTACAACTTAAAAAAGTTGTAAAACCCCCGACATTTTCATTTCAAAGTCCAATATCTCAAAAACGGCTACACAGATTTTCATAAAACATAGCAAAGAACATTCGAGATTACATCAGCTTTTGAATAAAAAAACCGCATTCAAATCGGTCGATCGGTTTGGGAGCTACGATACCACAGACAGATACACAGATACACAGACACACAGACACGTTAAACTTGTAACACCCCTCTCTTTGCGTCGGGGGTTAAAAATCATTACGGATAACTCGTCGTTTCATACTGAATTGAAAGGTTTTTTATTTAGAGGTTGCTTTTACACCATGGATGAATTATTTGATACTTTTTTTAGATATATGCTAAGCTTTTTTACTTTTTTTTTGTAGTTTATACTTTCTTTGATTCTTTAACATTTTTAATTTGTAGTAAGTATTATCATCTCCGATTTAAATTCACGGGGCGAACCACGATCATTTGGAAGGCGTGCGTGGGTATATAGATCCAACACGTAGAGCCCCTTTGGAGACGAAGTTTAATGTGATGTAATACACCTGCTAGAACCCATTCACGGGTACATCGGTATTATGTATTTTTTTATGTAAGTAATGATTTTTTATGTATTTCAAACACAATACCTGTATTGTTTTATGAATTAATATATGACTATGATTATGACTACGTCTTAGCCCGGATTTTGATTTGGTTCATTATTTTGATATCGTATTCGCATTTCAAATATTTCAGTGGCAAAATTACACGGTGAGTAATTATAACGCGATATCTCATATCACAATATTTTTATCGCCTGTATTGGCGTTAAATAGAAAATAGAAATAAAACATTGTTTATTTAATTTATTTTTATAAGCATACACTAAAAAATGGTACAAAAAAATCATACTTATAAATAACAATGATACATCGTTTGC
Organism: Epinotia bilunana; assembly: GCA_947049275.1. Classification (NCBI taxonomy): domain Eukaryota; kingdom Metazoa; phylum Arthropoda; class Insecta; order Lepidoptera; family Tortricidae; genus Epinotia; species Epinotia bilunana. Next base: position 9,225,825 of record OX346267.1, on the reverse strand, counting down.
CAGAAAAATGGGTCAAGCTCATCATAATGCTGCAGCATGGTCATGGCATTAAACCGTGATAATGGTATTGATCCCACTTATCCATACCATTTTGAATATCGCGATAATATTGCGATAAAAACATTTCAACAATACTCACTGAAAACTATCCTATATTTTAATCCAGGCTATAAACTATCTTCGTGCAAAATTTCATTCAAATCGGTTCAGCCGTTTAAGCGTGATTGAGTAACAAACATCTAAACATCCAAACATCTAAACTTTCGCATTTATAATATTATATAGTAGGATGTGTCACAGCAAAGTAAAAACTTTTACGTTACTATTCTAAATATAAAGGAAAATACTGGGTCACTATGCCATTGAAAGCCGCCGAAAATAGAGAAATTCTCCCGAAATAGAACAATGTAGGAAAACCTCGGAAAACTGTGCCGTGGCTGCGGTCGGGACAAAGTGCGCTGCCGACCTGGGGAAAACAGTCACGGTAGTCACTAACAGTCACTTTTAGTTGAAAATACTAAAAGGGTACAAATTCATCGGTGATTAATTGGTGCAAACAGTAGTTTTAGACATTACATAGTTGGTACGTATCACGTGTTGAGCTTTATTGAAAACGAATTCATGATAGTTGAAATATGCTTTTTGGTACGATTGGTTTGATTCTATCAATTTTTTGTTTTTTAACTCTCTTTTTTGTGAATACATGATGGTTAAATAAAACAATATGCTTTTTGGTACGTTACTTTAAATTTAATTTTATAATAACTTGTATTTGTTTTTAAATTCACATTGCCATGCAAAAGGGGTCAAATACCAAATATCCATCCAAATTTACCAGTTTGTATAGCTTACGAGTGTAACTAATGCTTACTCACACGTAAATAGGAGTAGCTTTAATTGATTGCACATATTCCAGACCTCAGATAAGCAAACCTCTATTGGCATATGAATTAAAAATGCAAAACAATATGCAAAACCAATAGTTTCTTTCCATCATAAATCTCTAAATCGTTACTAGAAGTCGTCAGGAATGGTGAAATTCCCGCACAAACAAAACAATACGGGAAAAACCGGCTCAATCCTCACGGACAAAGTGTGCCGACGTTAAATCACCCAGAAACATTCGATGCAGAACAAGCGTGGACGTGAGAGGGCGCCTATTACGGCACGTGACCATTCGGGGCGCGAACACTCTGCCCTTGTAAGTAAAATAATAATACATAACACACCTAGGACGGGAAAAATAGTGATTGTCTCTGATCTCTGGTATTTGGCGCCCGGGTGGCGGCAAGGCTGAGAAATAAAAGATTTGCGGCTTACATAAATATGACTTTGAATTATAGTTAACCTTTCCTGGTCAGAGCTTCAATTTATATTTTTTATCATCAATCCTGCCATATCACCCAAGCATCAGGGAATGTGTGACTTAGATTCACATATTTATTAAAGTACCTTGTGTACCTACCAGTTTTTGACGTAAAAACGCGCTTAAGAATTGATCCCCTGCGGCTTACTTTAATAAGGTAAGTAATGTAAACAAAAATTTACGTCTTTCCCAGGCCAGGAAGTGTTATTTTCTGCCTGCGTTGCTGATGGTGATTGGTGCTGTAAGTAAATATATTAGTACTAGTTTGTAGTGACCTATTTTGATTCAGCCCAGTATGGCACTGGAGAGCAATGGTGTAGTTTTTATTTTAATGTTGTCTCGATCATTTGTTGTTAAACGAACGTTTGAGTTGAATGACAGTTGCATTCCGTTGCAACTAGGGTAGTCTATTCGATTCAACATATTTGTATTACATCATGTTCGCTTCCATAAGTGCGTGCAACACATGTAGGTAAATCTGAAATCATGCATATAAGTCAAGCCTTATCGGACTTTGGTTCATTGCTACCTATCCTTTATTATGTAAGAAGCAACATTTATAGATTTATTTGTTAATGGATTCCCGAAAACAGCTCTAATGAATGAAAGATGAAAAGAAACCGAGCATTTACTAAGCAAAAAATCTTTCCAACTAAGTAAGTCTCATTTCCGAGAAACTTAATTTCCTCTGGAAAAACAACAGACGCCGAGCAAAGCTCGTGTATAAAGATGCAGTAAAGTGTCAATATGAGGACGAACGCCGAGGAGTAAAAGACCGCGAATAATGGAAAGGTGATTTATTCTAGCTGGTCAACCGTACACTGATTTATTGCTACACTTATAATTAAAATTACACGTCGGATACAGATCAAAGAGAAAGAGAAGTGAATTCGGTCTAGAAAAAGAATCCGCCCTTTACTTGCGAGACTGGTGAGACCTCACGCATTTTCACCTCTTAGGACGGTGTCATAAATAAAGAAGTCTTTCAGTTCAGTCGCTTTTATGACGATCTCGATGGAATATGCTCTTTAATATTTTGGTTTTATCTATACACCTTGGGCCCCAATAACCCGACAGTACATCAACTCACAACACAGCACAGCTCGCTCTATGAGCTCAATTGAATTGTATCCATGTATCTTATTCCATGTTATTTCCACAAAAAGATGTATAATTTACAATCTATAAACTACTTTTAGAAACTCAAAGGGTTCCAACTTGACCCTAAATCCAGAAGCTTTATCCTTTATAAACGTCTTTACTGAACCATTATTCCATTTAAAAACCAAACGAACTGGCACATAAATCGTTTAGCAAAGACACCGGCGTTCCGGCCAGACCCACCACAAAGAGCTCATTAACACGTCAATGTACGAAAGCGGGATCGACCGCACCGTTCTAAAGAAAATACCTATTGAAATAGAGGATTTTCTAGAGAAAATATGGAAAATAAACACTACTTCAAATACAGCTGTAGGTAAAAATTGCAATTAAAGCAAGCTATTGTTACAAAGATCACGTCTGCAAATGGAATATTGGAAGTATAAAGTTAATTTTGCACTGGTACGCTACATGAGATACTCATAGGATTTTTAATCGCCAGAAAATAGTGTAAAAGCAAGAGTGCAAGGAATTGTATGGAATTAGTAATATTATTATTTTTCCATTAACTTTTTCTTAATATTTAGCATCTGAAACTATCTGTAAATACCTAACTCCTGCGTAAATCGATGGAAATGATTTCATAAACTGTTGTTGGTATGCCTCGCTAAATACAAATTGTTACGTTGTTTACATTGTACGTCTTTGTTAAAATCATTCTATCACAATCAAAAACATCTTTTATTCTAGCCACGTCTAAAGAAAGCACAACCTTTCCGGCTATCCATGGATAGTAAAATAAGAAATAATATAAATCTAGTTGTTACGATTATATTTCGAATGTTAATATTGCGCAGTTTATGATGTAAGTTACAGAACTAAATGTCAAAACGTTTTGGGTAGTCACGACTACATGGCATTTTCCGCATTTGTCGGTGCGGTCTCGATGCCGTATTAGTAAGCTGTCAGTATCAACTGTCAGTCTAGTCTGTGAGTATTGCATGCGTGCCGCGCCTGCATTATACGTGCAAATATAAATGCTTTTACTACATAATAACTTCAAGTAAGGAAATCTGGGCGATATCAGTATATTCACGATAAAATACAAAAGACCGCCCCACCAAGAAAAAAAGACTCAAGGGTTACTGCGCCAGCGCGCCTTATTCTGTGCGATCTCCTCCCAGTTTCCTGCGTGCAGGTCGCGAAGGTCTTTCTCTACCCCGTCCTTATCGATATCCAGCGATTTCTAGGCCGACCAACCGGTCTTAGACCGCTCGGCCGTCCTACGAAAGCTCTCTTCACCGCCCTGTCTACTGGCATTCCTCTCAAGCTTGGCAGATTGATTTCTCCATATTCCTATCTAAATTATTCCACCTACAGTTATCGAAGTCCATTTATTTGGTCCTTCGAGCCGGATCTGACCAGCGACCTATGTATTAAATTAGGTATATCCGGAGCGCTTGGGCTTTTTCATTCCAAAGCCACGCATGACACAATCTTCCAGAAAATCCTCTAAGTGTAAAAGTTTCCGTGTAACCTGTGTACGGTACACAGGCCATCCTGTAATACCATTATTTAAATACCCCGTCTGTAAAACTGCCACGTTCGGCGTGTTACGACACACATGGCCTGCGCGTGTCTGACACTACCCTTTTTTCCCTTGATAAGACCCCGCAGAACTTTTTTGCGGAACTAGTCGTATGAATAGTTGACTTAAATACACCTCAAATGGGCCTAAAAATGAGAGCAATGCTGGCTGAAATATGGCGGGAATGAGTTAAGCAATAAGGCGTGCTTATACTCTTTTATAAAATGTTTTGAATTAATTAATACAATTATTAGTAAATAAAAGTAGATGTAAACAGCTACGCAACTTAAATTATCAATCTAAGTGCAATCATCCAAAAGATATAAACGCGTATGGTTAAAAGAACGTGAGAATATAATATTGCCCGATATACTAAATAATTTACCACAAGATCTGTATGTCCAATCCTCAAAAATAAAGAATCCTTAATTTTTTAAAGCAAAAAACGCAATATTGTATTGGTTAATGTGTCATCTTAACGATAAACACAAAAATTGTGGGAAATCCCACCTACCTATGGGGAAAAACTTTCGGATCCTGAATTTCGGATTAGCTTGCCTCGATCCGCGTTCCGTCTCACTATGCTACTAATATTATCAATGCGAAAGTTTGGATGTTTGGATGTTTAGATGTTTGTTACTCAATCACGCTTAAACGGCTCAACCGACTTGGATGAAATTTTGCAAGAAGATAGTCTATAGCCTGGAATAAAATATAGGATAGTTTTTCCTGGGTCCACGCAGACGAAGTCGCGGGCGGAAGCTAGTCTGCTCATATATATTGCTCCTGTTCCGCATGATCGCTCCCCACAACCCTGATTCCACTCCAGGCCACATATCTTTCACATCTCACTTCCAGAGACTCCACTTTTTTGATATAATTTGGCTACTCCGTGGCAACATAAAGAATACAACAAGATAATAAAATACGCCTAAAAGTATTAAAAAAGTACTTTCAGAGCAATAATAATACTCCACGTCAATTTCATAAGCGAGGGAATGCTCCAGCTATGATTCATAATAGTGTTTACTTATAACCTCATTATATATTTATTGATTACACAATACATATTATCTAACATTGTATGATTGCTTATTACTATATTATTCCCCAAATGAGACCCTATTTGAACAACTGACCATGTTTCCTCTAACTGAATGTATAATCAAAGTAATATTCATTGAAAGCTGATGGTGTGCTTTCTATGCTATATGTGCTCCTTTTTATTTCTTTAAATAAATATCTATAAATAATAACACCACTACTAAACTTGCTCTCTATGTATGCGGTGTTGTGTTCCTGGTAGGTATGGCCGCTAGAGCTCCCGAAGATGTCAATGTTGAGTTGAGAGTGAGGGATAAATTTATCACGGACTATTACCAAAATTAACCCTTAAATCTATGAAGGACCAATGCAAACAATGCGCTTGTGATCCTTCTTGAATCGCAAGCGTCGCTAGGCTACAGCGTCTGCTTACTATCAGACAGACTCTATAATACGGTATTTGACAAAAGTCAAATCAGCTTCTTTTTATGAAACTTCAAAAACGCTCCATTAGTATGAAAGTAGGGATTACTTGCCTTTGACGTCACAATCAAACAACGTCCTCATTGCTAGTTTTTATGACTTTAAAAATCTAAAAGTACGATAGCTACCGAATATTTCAGTAATTTTCATCAGTTGCTAATGAAACAAGCTTCTGATAAAAGTTTCATTTTTGGTACAAGCTTTTATTGCTGACTGTACTTTTTGTATACCATCACAAACTACTCATTGAGAAGATTCTAACGAGCCCAAACTCAATGGGGTAAAGTCACCTTCTGTCTCCATCATCAGATCAGCTCGATGGTATCATAATATTGAATTGTCATCCAAACTATACTTATACCCAAAAATTCAGCTCAATCGGTCACCGGGAAGTGGGTCAAATTTAACTTGCAAGATTTGATTACAGACAGACAACGGGACAGGTGAAAGTAAATAAAAGCTTGTAAAAACAAATTATTTTCACTGTTGACAAATTTGATTGATTGCCAATTTGCCACTGCCGTGCTATAAAAAAGTGCCAAGTTTTCTCTTACCTAACACATCCACGCATCCAATCTGCTTCTTCATCGTGCTAGTGTTAATCTGGCACATGTAGCAGCCCCGGTCCTCGACCTTCAACGGACGTATATGCAGCTGCCAGGAGCCAGGAGAGTCGTTGGTGACAGCGTACCGTGAGCTGTGCGTCACCAGACGAGTGTGGAGCGTTAAGATGGTTTGATCGTCTGATCGGATCCACGCAACCTGAGAAAAAGATCAATTGGTTAGTTTCACGACAAAATTTATGACATGGTGTCACTATATGGATTGTAAAACTTTAAATCACAATAATGGTTCGTGTATCGTAAGAAGATGAGGCTTTATAACTTCAAATATTTTGTTTTAAAGTAGTACGATTCTTGTAGAGTATTTATGTATCAGAGTAAACCCCGCGTAAGTCAAGAAGAAGGTAGGCGCGCAGTAAATAATCTATTATTTCTGGATACTGACCGGATTATTTCAGCTTACTGCACCGACTTCACATCGCTAAATGCGGAAGTAGAATAAGATAAACAATAAGCAGTTGGCTGCTAAGTAAAATATTACATAAACTGCATCACTAGAAAATATTCCTTTTCTCAAACATGCAATTAAATATTGACGTAACGTTCCTAATAATAGGCTGCAAAGTAGGACGTTTCTGATGCGGCGAGACGAGAGGTACATAGTGAAATTTCATATATAATTGGCCTGCAAATATGATCTTTCTTTCTTTCATCTTCAAGTTTAAAATAATCTTAAACGTTTTTTAAATGTCATGGCATGTTTGAGAAAAGCACTATACATACCTCGGCCGGAACAAGGGATTACCTTCCTCGTTATGCTCGGTCGTCTATATGACAGTAGGCAGGCAATACCTTATTTTCCGGTAGTTTAGTAATGAACTATTAATATTAATAACCGTTAGAGTGTTGATCGACTATTTATCGTCAGATTTAATTAATTATAATAAATAAACCGAGGTTGCGATGGTCACTATTCACAATAACTAACAATCATTCGTTTAAATAATGGAATTTTGTTCACAATTATTGCAGAACAAATTGTCGCAATAATTGCAAGCGCACCATGAATGGTTATGAATAAATGGATACGTAATTATATCGATGTACTTTAAATAGTATGATACTGTAAATATTAATGACGTCCTTGACGTAGTTACTGTATTTATCACTGTAGGTATACGTTATTAATAGGTTATACCTTAAGGTTATCTGGAAGAGATCAGTCTTCAGCGATAAGACCGCCTGTTGTCTACCTTTATCTAAATGTTTTTGTTTAGTTTTTCCTTGCAACTGTTTAAATAATGGAATTTTGTTCACAATTATTGCAGAACAAATTGTCGCAATAATTGTAAGCGCACAATGAATGGTTATGAATAATGGATACGTAATTATATCGATGTACTTTAAATAGTATGATACTGTAAATATTAATGACGTCCTTGACGTAGTTACTGTATTTATCACTGTAGGTATACGTTATTAATAGGTTATACCTTAAGGTTATCTGGAAGAGATCGATCTTCAGCGATAAGACCGCCTGTTGTCTACCTTTATCTAAATGTTTTTGTTTAGTTTTTCCTTGCAACTGTTTAAATAATGGAATTTTGTTCACAATTATTGCAGAACAAATTGTCGCAATAATTATAAGCGCACAATGAATGGTTATGAATAATGGATACGTAATTATATCGATGTACTTTAAATAGTACGATACTGTAAATATTAATGACGTCCTTGACGTAGTTACTGTATTTATCACTGTAGGTATACGTTATTAATAGGTTATACCTTAAGGTTATCTGGAAGAGATCGATCTTCAGCGATAAGACCGCCTGTTGTCTACCTTTATCTAAATGTTTTTGTTTAGTTTTTCCTTGCAACTGTTTAAATAATGGAATTTTGTTCACAATTATTGCAGAACAAATTGTCGCAATAATTATAAGCGCACAATGAATGGTTATGAATAATGGATACGTAATTATATCGATGTACTTTAAATAGTATGATACTGTAAATATTAATGACGTCCTTGACGTAGTTACTGTATTTATCACTGTAGGTATACGTTATTAATAGGTTATACCTTAAGGTTATCTGGAAGAGATCGGTCTTCAGCGATAAGACCGCCTGTTGTCTACCTTTATCTAAATGTTTTTGTTTAGTTTTTCCTTGCAACTGTTTATTTTTCGTGAGATAACTAATAAAGAGTATTATTTTTTTATATAATTTCTGAATATTTTTTTCTCACTGTTGTCAAATACCGTAGGTATTCAAGCTCATCAACAGCAATTGCCCTTATATTACTTAGATTTGAACCCAAGACCATCGGCTTAGCATAAAAAAGCAACCCAGGCTGAACCGGTTGAGAGAATTGAGGTTCAAAATGGACTAAGGCTATTTGTTTCATCAGTTAAACATACGTATTGGTATAAATATATATTTAAATAAGAACAAGAGAAACGTTCACCGTAAAGAAATAATTACGCCCTCGTGTTGAACAATTTAAACACTGTTTGTGTACCAAGAGTGGCGTTTCATTTTAATTGAAACATATTAAGGAATACTCGACGAATGATTGTGACGTTTGCGAGACGTGCTGTATTTACACGAAACAAAAGCGTTCCCATCTATTGTTTTCTTAATAAAATTGTGGTTGAACGTGTAGAATAATACACACATACTTGTTTGCGACGTGGAGAGGACAAATATTACAATTTGAGTTACAGAAAATATTAACAGTTGGAGAGTGAGCGACTCTAAGTAGGTATACATTTTAATTGAATGTTGTTGTTATATTTAAGATCTTTTGTATCAAACCGGAATGATTTACAGTATAATTTACTAAACTAAATCTTTTTTTAATGTCTTACTAAATATTGTCATAATCTGTGCATTATAAAAACTGCACGTCTATCATGCGACGGCCTCGACATACCCTCGATTTTTCTCGCACCATATCGCTTGTTCTAAGTGTTCTAATAAGAAAGAGACGGATAGTGCGAGAAAAATCGAGAGAGCTCGCGCGATTTCGCATGATAGCCGTGCTGATGACTAAAAATTATTACATACAATTGTATTAAGTATTATTTGGTTAGGTCAGGTACAGCGGAAATAGGCACCTCGCGAAGCGGGGTGACGTCGACACGCTGGTGGTTAGGTTAAAATAATTGCCGAGTGTTAATTTAAAAAAAAAAAAAAGGTTACATACATACTGTAGCGAAGTTTCCAAACGCACCTTCTGTAAGCTGTCAATATGGCGGTCTCCCGCGTCTACGTTAACGAGAATGTCAAGGAGTCGATAGCTTGTCCGCGCATGTGATTTTGATATGAAAATATATCATAATCTAGTGAACCAGTGGTTTAATTCTAATAATGCATTCACGCCTTTATTTCCAAAATGGATAGGCAAAGCACATGAAACTTATGTTCCAGCGCCACTTTTAGCATAAATGTGGGTATGAAAGATCGGCAAAATGTGATATAGGTTGCTAGCCGATGGGCGATGGCCCAGCGCCCACAACACACTTCAACACTGCTCACTTAATCGACTTTTACGAAACCCACACGAGAAGAATGGGGGTGGTGAAATTCAAACCCGACACCATACGGAGTTAGGTTAGGTTAAGATTTAAAATGTTTGTCTTATATGGCTTGATGTAGTTCCCAAATGGATGAACCGATTTAAGTGCGGTTTCTCCTGTCCATCGAGATGATTCCTAGCTGTTTGTAACTTTTTAATTTTCTAGTGAATAATGTGTGTACTTTTGACATTGTATTGAAAGCAGTTGAAAACTTTATTGATTGCACCAAACCCTCTGTAATCGTAAGTGGTTGCAACTCGCCCTTAATGCAAAATAGCATTAAGGGCGAGTTGCAACCACTTTTACGCCACGGTTACAATAATATTTAATTACATAATCGAACAATTCACAAAAATCTGGCTCTGTCCTACCCTTTTTGACATTCACACAAACGATAACTTGCACAATTTATGTTGGGTCGTGGGTTTGTAACATAGCGAGATTTAAGGCACGCGGTGTCCAGATTAGGTACCTACACCATGAAACAAAATTTCACCGCGCAGGGCTGCGGCGATCGGTGCCGCAACGCTCCGTGTGTTCACTGCCCATCGAAAAAACGTGTAAAATAAAAATAATTGAATCCTCTATTTGCTTAAGAAAGGTTCCATCGATCAGGGTCCAGTGGGGAAAATTCATGAAGCGAATAACAGTTATGTACAAAAGGGTAGGTAGTGGTACGAAAAACACGTCACTTAAGTCCTTTTCTTTTCAAGGCAGCCGTTTCGGCCTTTTTCCAGATAACTCAGCTTTTTCCCCTCATCAGGCCGCTCGTTATTGCCTGCCACGTGTTACTGTAATCGACTGCTAAGTTCCTCGACCTCATGTTTTTATTGTACTTTTTTAGTAAATGCGAACCTTAAACTCGATAACATAGGATTGCCTTTGGAACTTGGAAACTCCTCATGATACGAGTTTCGGAAATTAAGCTGTGTTACTTCAGTAAAACTCATGGAAATTTATTGTAAAAAAAGTTCGCAATGACAGCCGATGACGTAAATTAATTATTTTTTAATGACGTGCACCCGATAAGTTTTTGCCTCGCGTTTAAAATTGGAAGTTGATTTTATTGTTCGAAATTGGGGTCATGATTACGCTGTCGCTTTATCAGTAAAAATATTTTATTTTTCTTCTACGGAATTTATCTGCTAATAAAACTAAAATTGGATAAAATAGTATTCTAAATTGGAGCACCTGGGTATTATAATATAGATCTGCCGCTATGTTGGGATTAGGTAAGTATTTTCCAAAGATCGATAACTACTATAATGCTGAAACAAAAGCTGACAAAATCAAGAAAAAGAGCCATCGCTTTTTGAGCACCAACTTGTTATTTACCATCAAAAACCTAAATGCAGCGGAGAGAAATGCATATGCCAATAACACCATATAGAAATAGAAAATAAAAACAAATTATTCTGCGTGACACACTCAAAACGACAAACAGAAAACAAAAGAAACATGACACGAAACGGGCCCATCTCAGCATGTAGCTGGGATGGTGAGTAGACCTCGCGAGTCTTATTTTTATATTTTAAATTTCTAAAACTGGTTGGACAACAAAAATATAATTATCCAACCTACTCCCAAAATTTCGACGATGTACGAGCCGGGATTCGAACCCATGACCGCCGCTTGTCGGCCGCATGCTTGAACCACTAGGCTACGGTAGCTTTACTTACTGTTTCTAATGAATCCAAGACTCATAATTCATCAAAAATTGAGCCAGTTATATATAAGTACTAACGCAGTCAGCATCAGAAGTAGATAAGCAAAATAACACGCTCAAAATGACCTACACAGATCCTTATTACCTTGACATTAGAGTTCGTGTATGATCATTTTGAGCACTTGAACTGCTTAGCAACTTCTGCTGCTGACTGTACCTACTCTGTGAGCTGTAGAACTCGAGAGCCAGTATTTATTCCCGGAAATTACATTATTTTATTTAAAGAAACTGAATCGAAAAAAAAAACCAATAATATTGTTTTTTTTTATGTTGACATAATTTCACGATAATCGGTTGAGAAATGCGACCTGACCCCGTAGCATGGACGGCTTTATCACACAATAAGTGACAAAATAGAGCGTCCGTCACTGGCTGACACCGTTCAATAGAACCTACCTATACTTACCATATATACCATATAGGTATATGGCAGTGACAGTTTATAAAAACTTATTTTAATAAAACCTGAGGTAGGTATCTGAGTTATAAGGGTTTAATATTGTTAGTTTATTTTAGTTTTTAAAAGTCACTGTAAAATATTGCTGTGCCCTCACGCTGAAACATGTGACAACGCTGACCGTGTGGAATATTACTTTTACTATAAATGTAATAACTTAATATGAATATCAATATTAATCGCCTCGATCTGAGACATTCTTTTGTTTTACCGTTCCAGATGAGTAGCGAACCTCTATGATATAATATAACCAATGCATGTATCGAAGCTAAGCTATACAGACCCCGTATCATGGTCGGCCTTATTACACGATAAGTGACAAGATAGAGCGTCCGTCACTGGCTGACACCGCTCGATAGAACGAGACGACGCTCTTATCTTGTCACTTATAGCGTGATAAGGCCGACCATGATACGCGGCCTAAGCACCATAATGAGCATGATACGCGCCTAGTAAAGCTCTCGCGATACCCATTTATAGTTGCCGACTCACGGGTAATTACAGCCGGGGGTAATGGCTCCGGCCAACTGGAGCCCTAACGTGATACCGGCCATCTCTATTGGGATATACGATGTTCTTTCTTTACATAATTCTTTTGTTAACGATCGTAGTTCGATTGTAACTGGCAAAGTTAATTTTACAGTTATTGACTTATTAACTTTAATTCCGCTCTTTGGCTGGATAAACCTCGTAAAACAAGTGCCTATGCCAAATCTTAGGATAAGGTGTCAAAGCGGACCCCCGACTCCTTCAGGGCACAACCGGGAATAACGTTAGGAGGATAATGAAACCTAGGCCACACTGCAACCAAAACGCCCGATTCTCACGGCTCTGTTCACGTGTTGTTATACTACTTAGCCACGGGATAAAAATAACCTATGACCATTCTGAAGGTTCATTCATAATCACCAGCATCCTCTGCCTGTAGTCGTCCACTGCTGGACATAAGCCTTTCCTAATTAGCCCACCATAACCGGTCCTCAGCTCTCCGCATCCAACCGCTTCCCGCCGCTCTCTTCAGACCCCGTATCATGGTCGGTCTTATCACGCGATAAGTGACAAGATAGAGCGCCCGTCTCGTTCTATTGAACGGTGTCAGCCAGTGACGGACGCTCTATCTTGTATCGTATCGTGTGATAAGGTCGTCCATGCTACGGGGTCAGGTCGTCGTCATTCATATACTTGTGTAATAATTTTAAAATCCGAATTTAAGATTACATGCTGCATACGAACTTACAACCTCACAGACTTCAATTATTTCATGGAAAGCGTTTCATAAATATCCATTTTCAAAACAACGTAATAAAATATTGTTTTACAAATAGTTCATTGGACAAATTATTTACTTAAATTAAATAAATAAAACGTTACTTATGAATATGACGGCTGTTAGCCACTCCAAGCGTGAAGCATGTAGTCCCCAAACACAGCGAATTAAAGCAAAACCGAGCAATAACCGAATGAAATAAACTGTATTAATAATAATATGTTCAAGCCAATATCCCGCGGGCACCGTGCCGAGTCTGTACCGACACCTCACTAATGCCCTCATTATTTATTTTATCTATTCGCATTATTGTCTCATAAACTTCGTGAATTAAATGCGTTATGAACAACGAAGTTTTGCAGCTACGCAATTGAGGGTTTATCCTAATAATAATACAGACACGAAAGCTTGTGAGGACGTTTGTTTTACTCCTTCACGCAAAAACAATTGAACGGATTTTCATGAAACTTTCTAGTAATAATAAATTCTACGATGGTTTGAAAATACGACGAAGGAAGGTCTTTGTCCATATAGGAAAAATAATATTTTATTCAAGAGAGAAACATCATAACGCATATTGTCACGAAATTGCATTTCTGCCGGCGTTGATCTGCCGGTGTTATGTACCTTATATAATCAAATTGCATATTATATAATATACGCTTACAAACTTGGTGTCAGAAACCAGGTAACCTAAGGTAATATATACATGAAGTTATCGATCAATTACCCCCATCCTTCACATCTGTGGCGATAAGAGAAATTTGTAAGTAAGAATCAATATATCCGAGCGGTAAGGCACGCGAGTTTCAATCTGGAAGTCGCGGGTTCAATCAAACCAGAGGTACAAGCCGGGGCTCGTACGTAGAGGTACTGGGTTTTGTTTTTTAATTTATATACGAAATATAATTTGATAAAACAACAAATGTTCCGTCAAACTGTACTCAGCTGGGCAGAACATTTTTTTTTAAATTAAGATTTTGTGAGGTAAATAATTAAATATTAATGTTTAACAGTGGCTTTTTATTGAAGGTAAAAATCGCGAGGAAACCGGTCTAATCCAAATAAGGTCTAGTTTTCTCTCTGGGTTGGAAAATCAGATGGCAGCTACGCTTTCGTAAAACTAGTGCCTAATTCTTCAATTCTATTTGTTTGCAATATGCAATAAAACGATAGGCAAAAGTGGTTCATTCAAACAATATTATTAAATTAATCTACATGAACAACTAATTAGGACAATCTATTAATAAGCGTCATTGCCCTTTGAGGGACAGTGTTACAAACTCTTATTGGATCATTTGGAATTGAAGAGCTTAATAATTCTTGTACTTTAATACTTCAAAACCAATTAAAGAACCGCAATAAGTAAATTTTATAAGCAGGTAGTTTTAACGTTATTTTTTTTTATGAAATCAATTCAGAGCTTTAGACTATCGATTAATTTATCCGCACCCGCTCGAAATGTAAACGTACTCCAATCATAACAATTGTTACTAATTGGAAGACAAATGAGCCCGCCGACAGAAACACTCAACCGAGGCACTATCCCAATTCTACTGTTAGTTAATCAATCAATGACAAACTCAAAAATATTACTTATTAAAACTTAACTTAAATTTCATCAGCCAAAGGAGAAAGAAATACCAATAATGATTTCCATAAATAAATATGTATCGACGGCGCGTCAAACTGTGAACGCTGTGTTTTCCGAAAGTCTTATGAATTATTTCTGAGATACTGATGAGGTGGAGGAGGAATCAGCATATCGTAATGAGATAACGGCCGGATGAAATGCAAATGAATTTGACGGTCGGGTGGTTCTGAACGCGGATTGTAGCCGCGATCAGGGGACGAGAAACAAAACGTACGATTGGATTTCCCTGTCTCGCTTGTACAGGATGGAATCGCCGTGTGTTTGTAAAGGAGGGATGTCGGTGTGAGAATGGGTTGTTTCAATATAGGATCGGGATGCGAGGCGCTCGGGACGGGCTCGGGATTGGGAACAAAATTGGGGCAGACGTCTGAATTTGCACGCTCATTTAGTAAATACATCGCGCTCGGATTTACAATTACCGTTTAGCTAACATATATAATAAATGTCTAGTGAAGTTATTACGCGTAGTGGACTGAAAACTTGGAGCAAAGTGTGTTGTCGTAGTATATTTATTGTGTCCCTGGATAATTTATATCTTCTAGCCCATTCAATTACCGGGGCGTTTAAGGATTGTACCATTAATGTCCTTTAGCATGAACTTAAGGATATAAGCATTAGTGGGGGTACAATACCTAACTGCCTACGTTCTGTAATTCTGACACGCTATCATCATCACATGACATCCGAAAGACGTCCACTGCTGGACATAGGCCTCCCCCAAATAGTGCAACAATGACCGGTCCTGCGGCACCCGCATCCAGCGGACTCCCGCGACCTTTAGCAGATCATCAGTCCACCTTGTGGGGGGCTTACTCACACTGCACCTGCTATACTTACATGTACCTAATAGAGACTTTGATCAGTTCTTTAAATGTAATATTGTAACTTAAGGATACCAATGGGCTTTTTCAAATAAATTTTGTACGAAAATATCATTCCGGAAAAAACGCTAGGATAAATCTCAAATTTATTTATTTTTAATATGTATAATGATGTGTTTTTAAATATTAATATTATGTTTTGTGGGATGTTTCTCGTGAATTTGTAACTGAAACTTCAAGAAAATTGAGAGTTACATTTACATTCTTTATTTTTATCGAAACAGAACTTTCAGAACTAAGTTTCACCTTTTTGTTTACTAGTTTCTGACATCACTCTGAGGAGTTAACTGTGGCCTCGGGGGAGAAAAATAGAATAGAGGTTAAGGCAACTTCTGTTTACACTTCGTGTTAACTGCTCTTATTTCCTAGGCACGAGTGCGATCTTGAGAAAATTCATACGAGAAATGATCATACCAATGCAAGGAACGTTAATAAGAACGGAAAATAAGATATGACCGGTTGCAATTGCATTTGATTATTTGTGCCGCTATAAATAGCATCAGTCTACAGTTTATAAAAACACACACGCACACATGCACACACCACGCACGCACGCACGATTTATCGAATTGAAAACTGGTAGAATACAATAAAGATGTTCATCTGTCGCCATCCCTTAGATTATAAACTAGGTACATTTATTAAATTAATAAAATATATATTTTTATTATATAAAGTACTACCAACCTATGAAAAGTTCATAATTATTAATACAACTTTCACTTTACTTTAAAATAAAAACCATCGAAAGAGCGAATATTAGAAAATATTAATAATAACTGAACTAACTGTACTTAATTAAACATCACCCGCATTATAAAATTAACATAAATTTATTGTCTGCGGTTTTGCTATTTTGTGATATAAGATACAAGTAGGTATATATTATTATGTTAATTTCCTCTTTTACAAGATTACGACGTGATCATTCAATCTGTTTATAATGAAACTGTAACAGTATTCAAAACTAGCTACAGAATTCATTTGAATTAGGTACATACCTGATAGCCACTCATTGTGTAATATATGCTTATTGAAAAAACAAAATAAATCAATAAAAAAAATCGACAAACTACGGTGGAAAATCATTGTGCACTACATAGTTACATTTAACCAAGCAACGACACATAGCGATAAAGACAAAAGCAGAATGCCAACAATATCTCTATATTGTAAGCAATAGGGGTGTAGACACTAAATAAAATAATCAATAATGCTATATTTTTTAGTCAAATGGAGAAAAAAGCAATGCAATAGGTTAAATAATTACATAGTTATAAGTCTGCAAAGTTTTAAGACGAGGTATATTCTGTCCCTTTTCCGCAAAACGCGGCTTCATATGAAACGATTGTCATTTACGCTCGCAGATTGTGACGTCACTAACTGCAAGCGTTTCCTCTCACTAACAAGCTATATAAAAACGGTTCTAGCTTCGTATTTCTTTGAGATATCTGAATGGGATTTTCGTCACTAGGCATATTTTTTGCATTCTTTTTTTGGAATGATAATAAATTTTGAGTACAACGTATACGTGGCCAGAGGGATTATTTTTATTATATCAGTACTTAGTTTGCTTTGCCCTAACTGAATATTTCAGAATAATGATTTTGCTATAAAGCAATAGTAGGTTTACCAGGAACCATTCAAAAAAATATAACGATTTTTTTACAGAATAAGTCTTAACCACTCACTTGCTTGTGGCAACCACAGTTGCCAATTTCGCGCACCCCTAAACTGATGGTCGCAACTGTGGTTGCGAAGCGAAGTATGGACTTCTTTGATAAAGAAAAATCGAAAGCAATTTAAGCTACCTTTTTTAAAATCCGAAAGCAAGTGAGTGGATTTAAAATCCGAAAGCAGACGTCGATGTTTGGACACACCTACCATCCAGTGGACCTCGAATTCATACCATATGCACACGCGAGAGTCTATGCGGCGACCAGGATCTGCCCAACAAATCCATACTTTTTAGCCCAGATGTGAAATTAGTAGAGCGTGGCTAGAAGTTGCAGCGTGGGTAGACCCGCATGGAGTCCTCCTAGTGGGGGGATCAGAAGGTCAACTGTCGATTTCGGCAGTAGTTGTAGGGTGTAAGAGGGAAGACAGCGTCAGTGAAACAGGTACTAAATGAAACTAACGTGACACAAATTCACCCCTCCGGAACTGACAGCATTGTAGGCGTATTTTAATAAAGAAACGTCCTAAAAATCGCCAGTCAGTTGTAGGCAGTTAATAATATTTTAATCAAGTTCAACAAAATCCAATTAGATGGATGAAAAGAATACGAGCAAAAATATTTTAAATTTCATTAAAATACTTTTCTGAATACTCGCTCTGTAATCTTTCTTAACCAGACAACTGTGTCAAACTTTGCGGCAACAAAAGATTCTAAATAAAAATATTAGGTAAAAGGAAAATGTTGTACCCAATCCTTGATCCCGGATGAGAAAATCCATCTGTTTGATTGGTTCCTTTTCAACAATCATATTGATGGAGATTTTTTAAAACCGATGTTTGCCTAAAACATAATATTGTGTCAAAAGAGAAAATTAAGGAATAGGGAACTTGCATTAAGATTATATTGAGAAATTATAGTAGTAATCCAATAATGATAGCCGTTAAAAGTGCATTACTGGATGATTTATTCTAAAATGTATTTTATAAGTTACGTAAATTGAAACGTAATTTAAAACACCAATCAGCGCGCAGTGACGTCACTTCATAAGTCACTAAAGTCACTTAAGCTGAATTCAACGAAACAATATCTGTAAAATAGAAAAAGTCTTAAGAAAATTAAAATTTTCAAAAGGACACACTCAATCTCCAAAATCCAGGATAAACAATAGAAGGCTTTATAGGAATAGAAGGCTACCTCGACGAAATATAGAACCTTCATTCAATATTTCGCCAGCCAAAACTTTTGGTTTTCGGCGTAGTAAAAAAGTAATATTACGAAGAGGAATCGTGAAAGCGATCCGCCTTAATCTTACTTTGACTGATCACATCTACTTCGTTTCTTTATAATAATTGTGTTTATGTATTTTAGTGACATGATTTATATTACATGGCAATTTACCTTTTCACTTTTATCTATTATAATTAAGTGTTACAGAAGCAGTGGACGTCTTTTGTTGATATGATGATGATGATAATGACAAGCCTTATTCCATGAATACGAGCATTTTTATTTCAAAGCGGAAAAGGTTCTGTATGTAGGTTTGAACGCATCAATTAGGAATTCATACAAAACACGTTCATTGTGAACATTATTATTTCATGGTCATTACAATATAAAAGGTCAAACTTATTTTTGAATAAGAGCACCCCGCATACTAAAGTTGGATACAGAAAAGATTTAGTGGCGACCACTATCTTACACTTACGATCTAATTCATAAACTTCCAACCACCCTGTTTAACTAAAATGCCCATAAAATTAGTTTGTCTTTATCTGTCACTGATATTTGTGTACGTGAGAAAGGGACAAAAGACGGTTTAGTGAACAGAGATGTGTTCAGTTTTGTGAATAAGGGGGTAAGTTTGTGCCGGCCATTGCCGAACGAAATATATGAAAAAAGTAGTATACTCGTAGCGTTAATCTGAGGGGTGATCACGGAACGTCTCTAGCGAGCTTTAGGACAATTCAACTGTAATTTTCCCATACAAAAATTGAGATTTAGATATCAGCACGTCTATCATGCGACGGCCACGACATACTCTCGATTTTTCTCGCACTATATCTCTTGTTCTAAGTGTTCTAACAAGAAAGAGACGGATAGTGCGAGAAAAATCGAGAGAGCTCGCGCGCCGTCGCATGATATATTTGTGGGAGAGCGTTGTGAACTTAAAACAAGTTACAGAATAAGGGGCTGGTACGTAAGTATAAAACAAACCTTATTGACCTCACTATGGAGTTAGTTCGATATGTGTAACTGTGTAAAAACAATCTTACACATATCGAACTAACCCCATTTCTTTTTGTTTATCAAATCTGTAGTTTCTATACCATAACTGATAGTGATATAAATTATCATGAAATAGCGTTTGACAAACCAGGAACCTGATTCGAAATTTGTTGTAACGTCCTTGGTATATCACAAAGATATCCCCACTTCCGTGTGGCTGACTGCCATTTTGAAAATAAGGGCACTTCCACGCGGCTTCCGTGCGGTATCAGTAAGCAATCGGGTTTCACTGTTAACTGTTAGTCAAGTTAGAACAGATCCTTTGCCGTACGCCTATATTCAAGGCGAGGAACACACGGAGCGGTGCGTCGCCACCCGCGAAGGCGGCATGCGGTCGAGCGGATTGCATTTTTTTTTTAAACCCACCTGATGGTAAGCGGTTACCGCAGCCTACTTACGCTTGCCACTCCAGGGGTGTCACATGCGCGTTGCCGACCCTTTAAGAATTTATACACTCCTTTATTGCAGAACCTCATACTGTAGTCCCTCGGGAAAACCATGGCAGGGAGCTCATTCCACAACCGGAGCGTCCGAAGGAGGAAATTTATATGAAACCTTACGGTATAGGTCTAGAGCGGACGTATGTGCTTACCGAAACCCCACCAAGCCAAATGCGAAAATGGTCAACCGGAGCACTACCATACTGATGGTTAGAAACAGCCGCTCACATAGCCACTCACTTGCTTGTGGCAAACACAGTTGCTAATTTCGCGCACCCCTAAACTGATGGTGGCGACTGTGGTTGCCAAGTGAAGTATGGACGTCTTTGATAAAGAAAAATCTTTTTAAAATCCGAAAGCAAGTGACTGGCTAAAGGCAAATTTGTAGGGAGCACTGATCATGAACCCAGAAGAAAGCATCTCAAAGCAACCGTATTTAAAAGAAAAAGTGAAATCTGTATCATTGGTTAGTTTGAATTTTGTCTCAGTACTCGAAAGAGACACTGTTTAAATGCCATTAGCGAGTGATCGATAGCTATAACGAAAAAAGGACTCATTTGTCACCGGAGGACGCTCAATAGACCCCCAATATAGTATCGGCTATTTACAAACCACTTACGTTAGCCAGGAGAAAAAACACACGGAAGGAGTAACTGCCAAATAAATTTTTAGCTGGGCAGAGATCAAAGACTTAAAGGCCTCAAGAATTCATGAGGCTTTACGCCCTGCATCCTTTTGTTAACGGGTTTATATGGAAGAGGAAAAACAAGGGTCTATTTAGGGGTTCCATAAGAAAGCAGTATGATTGGGTAAGGACCCAATCTAACTGCTTATGATTAGGTCTTATAATACTGATTACTCATCTCAATTAATCTTGCAAATATGAATAATAGTTGCTCTGTGAGCTGTAGAACTCGAGATCTTCATTTTATAAAGGTTTATTTTATAATTTCGGAAAACTGAATCAATAAGATAATTCTATATAATTAAGAAAAGAATAAGAATGTCTTTATTATCATCACCTTAAAATATGAAACAAAAACAGATGAAAACACATAACCTTATAATATTTTGACGAGAATCGGATAAATGTGACCTGACCCCGTAGAATGGACGGCCTTTTATCACACGATAAGTGACAAGATAGAGCGTCCGTCACTGGCTGACACCGTTCAATAGAACGAGACGGACGCTCTATCTTGTCACTTATCGCGTGATAAGGCCGACCATGATACGGGGTCTGTAGAGGAGAACAGCTGGACAGACATGGTACAAAATAATTTTTGCCCAAGTTAAAACGGAGAATTTCGTTCGCTTCGCTTGCTCGTAGGGCAGTAAAATAAAGAATATCTAACCTCTATCTAGTGACCGGCCGGTCACTATACGACCTGAAGCTTTCTTTATTATCGTCCGTGGTGAGGAGTCCTGGCTAGGAAGTCGAATTTTCTGCATGCGTTCTTTATTTCGTGGCCAGGTCTGTCGTGATGTAACGAACCGCAATTTAATTTCATTATATACTTACGTATAAATAAGTATTAAGTGTTACAACCAATGATGTAATATAAAAAGAGGTAGATAGGTTATAAGCGCTCCGAAAGTGGCACACTAAAACTGAGTCAATTGCACCAACTCGTCTCAGGTTCGCGTCGTCACTGGAAACGTATAAACGTGTCGCATAATGTCAGATTTAGTAGCCATTTTTAAACACGGAATTTCGTATAGGCAACGTATCAATCCCTTTTTAGGGTTCCGTACCAAAAAGGTAAAAGAGGAACCCTTATGGTGCGACTTCTTCCGTCTGTCCGTCTGTCCGTCACAACGAATAATACAACACATGTCTCAAAAACTACCGATGCCGTCAATTTGAAATTTGGAACAATTTTAAAGAAGGCTAACACGCATGTATAGAAACATTTGTTTTAATAATCTATTTTATTCTCTGTGAAAATTACGAATATGAGGGGGGTTCAAAAATCAAATTCTAGTTAAAAGATCAAGTAGGGTATTATATGAAGGGGCTTCACTTGCACTTTCTCACATCTTTTTTTTCATATAAGTATCTAGCGTATTTTTTTTATTTATCAAAAATCATCTCTTACCTAAGTTTGTAATTTAATTACTTTTGTATGTAATTTTATGTCTTCAAATTCCTATGAGATTATTGTTAAAGCCCCTTCTTACAATTAAAATATAATTTTCGAAATCGGTACACGGGATAAAAAAAAACACTAAGAAACAAACACAGTAGGTTGCTAGTTATTAGTACCAAAATGCAGATGGCGCTATAACGGTAACTTCCACTATGAGCTGTTAAGATTGTTCATGAATGAATGGGGTCGTGACGTAACGGTTATGGTGCATGAACGTTTGTACGGAACCCTCGATGCGCGAGTCAGACTCGCACTTGACCGGTTTTTTTTGATATTACATCATTGGTTACAATCGATTCTACATCAAACGTCCATAGGTCAAGTTCCAACATCCAAAGCGAAAGAACTCGCAACATCCTAAGAACGTAAACATGAAGTCAGAACCAGGAGGAGCAACTTTCAAGTGCGCATATTTCATTTAAGTTCGAAGTGAAGGTTCTAGTTTTAAACCGCTTAGAACTATATAGCAGAAGCACCGACCTCCGTGTTATTCACGTTCCTTCACTTCTCCTCACCTTTAAACTAATGTAAGTCAGACCGCCGAATAAGCGTTGTTATTACGAATGCGAAGGCCAAGATATACTAGGCATGATCGGGGACAGTGAAGCAACTGAATATCGTAGCTGCTTCGGTTACCGAGGGACGATAACTACTCGAAGTCACACTCTTAAGAAAGACAAACTTGCCGGGTAAAGTCAAACGCTACTAAGCTTCTTGGTGGTATCTCAGAATGGATATAAAACGGTTAAGCCTGAGCTACGCTGAGATTAGGAATATCAACTCCAGTGTATGCTGCCGGCTTACTTATAATCCCGATGTACTTATACGGCTTTTCGAGTTAAATTTTGCTTTAACATGTTCCCGTGCTATTGAGAGGATTTTTTATGATACAGGAAGTCAAATGTTTGTTGGATGTGGTGCAGTATATACAGTCAAGGGTATAAGCGTACCTACATAATAGAGCATACATATCTGTACACGCTTTTATGACATTGACGATAAAGTCCTTGTGCAGATATTTATGTCCTTATTTATGTACGTACATTAATACCCCTGCCTGTACATATATGAAACAAATTTTTGCATAAATGAATGCTTTATCTGAATTTAAAACATATTTTCAAGTTAATGGTTTAATATTTTCTTCTATTATTAAATTTGCCCGAATCAGGTCCTCCATTTTATTTTATTGGAAATAAACATTCATTCGTTTATTTAATCTGTGGAGCTGTCAAAATGACGTAACTTAACTGTCAAGTGTTCTCTCTATCCCAAGCCCTTCTTACCGAACCTGTAATGGCGGATGTTGTGCGTAGGAATCCTTTGCTATTAATAAATGATATTAAACTTATTTATGGGGCTTTTACTAATTAAATTCATTAGGTTATGGGCCCAGCGCCCATGAGTAAGTCAGATTGACATAGAATAGCATAGGAAAGTGAAGAAATCTAAAAAGCACAAAAAGCGTGGTAAGCGGCCAGAAAAAAAGGTCACACGTATTTCTAAAAGGGGGGGTTTCTTATTTTCAGCAAAAGAAAAGCAAAATATAGACAATGGCGACAACAGCTAACCATATTCCACAGCTAGAGAGTGGAAATTTTGAAAACTGGTTGTTCAGGATTGAGATGGCACTGGATGAAAAAGGCATTAAAGAAACGGTTAAAAGTAAGACTGAAGACAAAGCTAGCAAAAGTGATGCTAAAGCACGAAATGTAATAATTCAGGGACTTCTAGACAAATATCTAGAATACGTGAAGGGCGCAACCACAGCATTTGAAATGATCGACAAATTAAAAGCGGTATTTCAAAGAAAAAGTACGCTAAGTACCTTGTGTCTCAGGCGAGAGCTTATCAACTTAAAATGCAGAAAAGAAGATGGTGTACAAGAATTTCTGAATAAATTCGAAAAGCTGATACAAGACATAGAAGCTAGTGGAACTAGAATTGATGAGAAAGAGAAGGTTTGCCAGCTATTGCTTAGTGTAGAGAAGGCATATCAACCATTAGTAACAGCTTTGGAAATGTCCAATGTTGAACTCACAATCGAGTTCATAAAAGGTAAATTACTGGACGCAGAAATAAAAGAAAAAGGGAATCACAAAGAAATTAACAAGACTAAAGGTGAATATGTGTTTCAAAGCTCTTCAGTGAAGTGCTATAGTTGTGGAGGGCTGAATCATTTTGCCCGAAACTACCCGAAGAAAAACAATAACTACAGGGGTCGTGGCCACTTCCGAGCTAGAGGGGCCAGGGGAGCTGCAAATGTCGGAGAGAGGCATACCAACTCGAATGCCATATCGTTTGTCGCAGCTCAAGCTTTACCAGCTGATACACAATCCCAGTACAAAGAAGAAATCCAACTTGTCATCGATTCGGGGTCAACATACCATCTGATAAACAATAGATATAAAAAGTATATGACCAACATAAAGCAAATTCCACAAGTTAATATAAGAGCAGCAAATGGTGGCATCATGACAGCTACATGCAAAGGAAATTTAACCGGAGTGTCTGAAGAGGGATATGAAGTTACAATAGAAGATTGTCTAATAATAGAAAACTTGTTGCATAATCTTCTATCAGTACTGAAATTAAATGAAAAGGGTCTTCAAGTAATATTTGACAAGGAAAGAGCGCTAATAAAGAAAGGTAACATCAAAATACAAGGTGACTGCAATGGAAAGTTATTTACTATGAAACTCAACCTTAATAAAACACATGCATTAGTATCAAAACAAGAAGACATCCTTTGGCATAGAAGAATGGGACACCTAAATTATGGAGGCATGAAAATCTTAGGTCTACCCTTATCTACAGAGAAATGTACAATATGCATGGAAGCTAAAGCGAGCAGATGTCCATTCAGTGAAAATCCTGTACCTAGAACCAAAAGAATAGGCCAGTTAGTGTACTGTGATATAGGAGGGCCAGTTACGCCTATCACTCAAGAAGGTGAGAAATATTATCTAACGATAATCGACGATTATTCACATTTTATGGAAATACACCTACTACACTTTAAGAGTGAAGCAAAGAACTACATCATGAAATATGTAAGAATTATGAAAAATAATGGAAACAATGTGAGACGAATTCGAACAGATCAAGGTGGGGAATTCCTTAACGAGGATCTTGCTTCATTTTATGCAGAACACGGTATTATCCAAGAGACTACATGTGCTTATACACCGCAGCAAAATTCTATCTGCGAAAGGATGAATTTAACCCTGGGAAATAAAGTCAGAGCTATGTTACTAGAAACAAATCTTCCCAAGTACCTGTGGGGCGAGGCAATGAGATGTGCAGCCTACACTATAAACAGATCACCTACAAAAGCACTCCAAGGAGACACACCAGCTAAGATATGGTATGGTAAAAATAATTTAGATAAAGTGAGGGTTTTTGGTGCGAAAGCTTGGAGCATGATCTTCCCAAGGCCCAATAAACTAGAGCCTAGAGCAAAGCCCATGAGAATGATAGGATACTGTGGATCAGGATACAGACATGGGATCCGAAGACCAACGAGATAATAGAATCGCGAGATGTAAGATTCGATGAGTCAAACTTCAGATATGAAGACACTGAAAAGGTTACACAAACTATTATCTATGATGAAGAAGATGAAGAACCTTTAAAATCTATCGACATCGACACTACACCAGAAATGACAATCACGGAGAATACAGAAGAACCATCACAAGGCACGGAAGAAAGCCAGGAACAACAAACTCAACAACGTGAAAGAAGGAAAGTAAAGTTACCCAAGAAATATGATGACTATGATATGACAAACATAGCCTATGCACTGCTATCGGAAGATCCGATAAGCTACAAGGAAGCTATACAAAAAGAAGGGTGGTCGGAAGCCATACAGAAAGAACTACAAGCACACAACAAGCTAAGAACATGGGAAGAGTGTGAACTACCTAAGGGTCACAAGGCTATAGATACAAAATGGGTATTCCGCACTAAAGCTGACAACACTAAGAAAGCCAGGCTAGTGGCTAAGGGCTTTCAAGAAGAAACTACTCAGAATGTGTATGCACCTGTAGCAAGGATGACTACAGTGAGACTATTTTTGAATAAAGCTGTTCAAGAAAACTTACACGTTAGACAGCTAGATATACCTACAGCTTTTCTAAATGGGGAGCTAAACACTGATATTTACATAAAATATCCCGAAGGAGTACAAAAGAAACAAGAAGGAAGAGTTTTAAAGCTAACTAAAGCTTTATATGAACTAAAAGAAGCTCCAAGGTGCTGGAATGAAAAGCTCAATCGATTCCTAACAGAAAATGGACTTAATCAGTCACAAAGTGACTTCTGTCTGTACACAGGTACAAATGTGTACATACTTATATTTGTGGATGACATACTTGTAATTGGAGATGGACAAAACATAATACAAAAATTAAAAGAAGAATTTCAAGCAAAAGATATGGGAACAATAAGCAAATTTTTAGGAATGGAAATATCTCAATCTAAAGATGGGATGGAAATTAAACAAACACAAATTATAGAGAATATTTTATTGAAGTTCAACATGCAAGATTGCAAGGGATGCAATACACCAATGGAAGTCGGATTAAAAATAAATGAAAATGAGGAAGTGATGAATGACATCCCTTACAGACAACTTATAGGCTCACTTATGTATCTTGCTACAATAAGCAGACCAGACATAGCTTATGCTACTGGATTTTTGAGTAGATACATGATTCGCCCAACACCAACTTTATGGACAGACGCGAAGAGAATCCTAAGATACCTGAAACAGACAAAAGAAAAAGGATTAATATACAGAAGAGAAGATAATAATAATTTACTAGTCTTTTCAGATTCAGACTGGGGAAGTGAACAAATTGACCGGAAAAGTGTCAGCGGCACTGCAATATTCCATCAAGGCAACTTGGTCAGCTGGAGTTCCAAGAAGCAGTCATCAGTGTCACTGTCTACAGCAGAGTCGGAGTACTATGCAGCAGCGTTATCTGTAAGTGAAACAGTGTTCATTAGAGCAGTGTTAAAAGATTTGCATTGTGATAAAAATTTAGTTTGTTCATTGTTCATTGACAATCAAAGCACAATTAAAATGATTGAAAGTTACGAAAATAGTAAAAGGTCTAAACACATTGACATTAAAGCTCATTTTATCAAAGATATAGTTAACAAAGGCTTAATTACATTGAAATATGTGTGTACTAATGAAAATAAAGCAGATATACTTACCAAATCATTGTGCCAGGTTAAACATAACTGTTTCTGTGAATCCCTTGGATTGTATTAGATATCGCTTTATATTTGAACTGTACTAAGTTGTTACTATTGTTATGTTAGTGATTAATTTCAAACTTTGAAGATATTCACACTTGTTTTATATAAAAGTTAACCTCTAAATTTAGATTAGGTTAAGACAGTTGTCATGTCAATGTCAAATGTCAATCATTGTGACAGCTCTTTCATGTTGCTAGTTTATAAATATTATATTGTTTGCAAGTTCAAGTAAATTTGCCATAAAACTGGATCTTGAGCCGGGGTATTGGAAATAAACATTCATTCGTTTATTTAATCTGTGGAGCTGTCAAAATGACGTAACTTAACTGTCAAGTGTTCTCTCTATCCCAAGCCCTTCTTACCGAACCTGTAATGGCGGATGTTGTGCGTAGGAATCCTTTGCTATTAATAAATGATATTAAACTTATTTATGGGGCTTTTACTAATTAAATTCATTACACATAACTTTTTAACTCAAGTTGGGCCCGAAGGGTAACGATAGTTCTCAATTAATTGTATAGTATAAATGTACAGTCTTACATAATACGAGTTAAAACTAATTTCGTTATTAAGTCAGAATACCTATACATTGTAGAGCGTAATATATTATAGAGAGTAAGTATGTATAGTAACTAACTATGACAAAAGCACATTTATTAGTGCCAGTTTTAATCAGTTTCCTAGTGAAATAAAAATGACGAATGACATAAAATCTAAACGTTATTTAAGAATATGATTAATAAACAAAGGTTTTTATTTAATTATTATTATTTTTAATTTTTGTCTTACAAAACCTAATTTATTAATGTGTATAATATATATTAGTTTGGTTTACATTCGTTTTAAGTAAATATTTTACACCCGGATTGGGTATCCGTTGGAACCTAACATTTATAATATTTAATACCATCTATGTAACACGGTAAAACAATAAAGTTTCTCTATTCTATTCTATTCTATTATATATGTCCAATTTGATCGCGGATATGAATTAAGCTCAATAGCCCAGCCCTTACCTCTCTCATAAATCTACCGGAATACCAGTTTATCAATAATACCGTCATAATTCAGGTATTAACCGCCAAGTCCCTACTTACTATGACGTTGATATCTACACAAATGATAGCTCTTTAATTATATTGTTAACTAAGGTAAAAATCCCAATGTTTGACATCTTAATTCCCATTTTCTGAGTCTTGAATGTTTGTCTTTATGTGTCTCTTTGACATTTGTTTTAGTAAGAAAGGGACAAACCACATCATATTCGACAGAACCACCATAATTTAATTAACAAGGGGTTATCTCTTTAAGTACATCTATGAAATATATCATATTCTAGTATCAATAACAAAAGTCTTATTGCCCTATTGAGCTGTCTATGTGACTAGGTTCATTTGTGTAAGTTTGTCCCTATAATGTATATACCAGATGCCCATGCAGCTTCGCCCTCGTATTGCAAAAAACGCAGGCAAACCTGCGGGATAAAAATAGCCTTTACCTATCCAGAAAGTCCATTCTACACGCAGATTAAATAATTTTTAAAATCGGATATGTGGTTCCGGAGATTACCCATTACATATAAACTAGGCAACAATCCAACAAACTTTTCCACTTTAATGTGAAATAGGTATTCGAGTAACTGCGGCTGACAGCGAAAATGAACGCATGGAAACTCACTGGCTCAAGTATCGGCCGCTTGTTAAACGGCAAAGATCAGACTGAGCGACGGGACAGAAGTAAATAGCTTTCCATTAAAGTAATTCGTATTTGACAACAGTCAAAATAAATAATTGGCTATAGATAAATATTACGAAAATACTGTCCGGCTGTTCTCCTCCAGAGGTCGCATTTCTCAACCGATTCTCGCGAAATTTTGTGAGCCGGTTCGATAATTATATAGAATTTCTTCGTCGACGCAGTTTTAAGACATTCGACATAAAAAAAAGAAATAAAAACAGACTCGAGTTCTACAGCCCACACTATTACAGAGCCATTAGTTTTAGCTGGTTAATAACTTCTTTATCGTTCGAGATATAATGTAAGTATGAGAGAAATATTTTTGGACATCAGATGAGCAATTTGGGAGATTACCTTTTACATATAACTCACAAACTCATAGGCTATGTAGACATCCCAAACACAAAAGAGAACTCAATTGATAATTGGCTTTTTTACTATTTGTTTTTGTGCAATAAAGTAAAAAAAAAAAACCTTACTTCATCTGAAATTGACAACAAACACAGTTGACTTGTCGCAGCTGGTCTTTAGTCGTCTTTTCTTAAGTAAAGGGTACTTACGGGCACTTTAGAGGCAAGACACTACACAATTCAAGCGGTGGTCTGGTATATTCAATACTCTTTATTTCTGAAACTATTACAGCTTAAGACTTGGATTTTTACACTGCACATTCACTGTTATAGGTCATCATCCTCCTAGCGTTATTCCCGGTTGTGCCCCGTAAGAAGCCCGGAGTCCGCTTTGACACCCTAACCCCCAAGATTTGGCTAAAGCACTAGTTTTACGAAAGCGACTGCCATCTGACCTTCCAACCCAGAGGGAACACTAGACCTTATTGGGATTAGACCGGTTTCCTCACGATGTTTTCCAATTTACTGTTATAGGTAGATTTAATAAATGATCACTGTTTAGACTAAGAACCACTAATCCTACTAATATTAATAAATGCGAAAGGTTGGATGTTTGGATATTTGGATGTTTATTACTAAATCGCACAAAAACGACTGAACGGATTAAATTAAGATGAATTTTAGTATAGGTCGATGAAGAATACTTTAATTCAAGTTATAGTGCAACAAAAGGAAGTCAACGTGAACGAAGTCGCGGGCAAAAACTGGTTGTCTATATTTTTGCTAAATTATTTTAATTTTACCCGTCGACGACTAGAGCCGCCACTGGCGGCTCTAGTTAGGGTTGACTATATTATATAGTATTGTACTATATTTAGACTCTTTGTACTATATACTGTTGAAGAAATATATAGTACCTACGCAAAATATTATATTTTAGGGAGCTTTATTATTTTTTTATTTATTAACGAAGGGATTTAATTAAGTGATAATACATTTCTTTTTGATACTAAATAAAAAATAATAAAACGAAAAAATTAAAACTAATTACAAAAAAATAGTCCGTCCAAAAGTTCTGTCTGCGGCATGGACCCCATGACGCTTGTGGCATTTCCCCTTTGGACCGCAAGGGCGATCCTTTGTGAAAGGTACGCGCCAGCTCTGGGGTCCCCTGAGGCGTGGACCAGCCGCGACGACAGGGTCCTCATAAAGGCCTTCATGTCGGCTGACCAGGGTCCCATCGTTTTTCGTTAACAACTAAAATTAGAGATGAATAATAAGATACATTGCTCCACAAAACTACATCAATAGTTTGACTGTGGAGTAAAAAATTACAGTCTCATTTCTCTTTAACATAATACTATATTATCTTAAATATCTACCTACACTGTATAGGTACTCTACATTATTTTATATTACTATTAATTTTTTTACAGGGCATCAATAAGGTATTTTTTAATCGATTCATAAATCTACCTTTTTTGAGTTCATGAACAATGTCCACGCGCAGAGTGTTTAGTATATAAGGTATGCGTTTCTTTAGTGTCCTATCACCATAGTAATTGGACACTCTAGGTACCTACTTCATACTTGCCCGCGGTCATTGTCCTTGTGCTATGTTTGTGTTTAACTAGGTGTAAGTATTTCAGGTTGACGTGGTTATTTACTGCTAACAAGTATTTCAGCTTAGAGCTTACCGGTAAGATTTTACATATTTTAAACAGTTTTTGGTAGTTATTTTTACAGTTATCTTTTGTCTTCTTATTCACAAATAATTTCAGAAATCTGATTTGTAACATTTCTAATTTTTCAATATTGGTTTTGAAAGTTAAACCATAGCTATCAAGGGCATAGCATAGGATGGATTGTACTATTGACTTATATAAACATTTTAAGGTACTGGTAGGAATTCTGTAACTTAGATGATAAAATTTGCCTAGGAGTATTCTGAATTTGCAACAAATAAAATCAATGTGTGGTGACCAAGAGAAGTTTTCATCGATTTTCAAGCCAAGATATGTAACGGAACTAACTTTTTCTATTGGCTTGCATGTACAGTTGACTAGGATAACATTGTTGTGGAGGCAGGTGAAGCTGTAAGTAAATATGGATGGACATTTATCCTTAGGAATCATATATGGTGAGTGAATAATCATTAATTTTAGAAGCTTTTTAAGCTTTACGAAGTGCTTCAAATTGCCCAGCGGCGCTGCCACGAAAATTGAAACTCGAAGTTCGTGTATCTCAGTCTCTGTCGTTCGAGTAGCTTAAACCATAAGTGCGGCAGACGCGGTGATATCCGAACTTCGTAATTCAATGTTCGCGGTAGCGCCGCAGGTTTCAGTTCAATTTTACCAAATGGCAACATTGCCCAGCCAAGTACTACATTTTTTACAGTGTTCTATATTTTTGTGTTTTTTTCCTGGAAAATACTATATCTCCCCCACAAAAACTTGGCATGCCTAGCCACCACCCGTATTACAATGCAAGCCAACTTGACTTCTTTCTACTCTGGTTGACACCCGTAAATCAAGGGCCAAGTTTCTTCTCTTATCGAAAATATGCTCACTGAATCACCATGAATGTAGGCACAAACGTATATCGTTTCGTAGCGTCCTTAAAATGTGTTCTCTTTAACGCTTTCCGTACGGATTTCCCACGTTCCCGGATGTTTTCAATTACAAGGGTTATGAACATCAATTTGTCTGTTTCCTCGCTCTGACTGATGAGAATTATTAATGAGTCGTATTTAACTAAGCTTCTACCATCCTTAAACCCTTGGGGCTGAGCTTTGGAGCAGTTTAACATATTACTCTGTGCCTTAATACTCTTAATAGCAATATTAGTAGCCAATTTGTTTAATTTTACGTGATTTCAAAGTTTAGAAAGATTTAAAACAGATTGTTCAGACAGATCTATGTAAATGGTTCTTTTGTATGGGAACATTACAGTTGAGTAACGTTTGTTCGAAAAGTACTCCTAATATCTTTAAAACATCGATCACACTGACACTTACAATAACTGTGAGCATTTAGCTGAGCGATGATCACAAAGATATTTTCTGAGCCTTGGCAGTTTTCTATGAGGTAAACGTTCCAGTGATATTGACCCAATAGCTAGCTGACAAACATAAATAGAGGTAGAAATTAAATTATTAAGGTTCTATGACACCTTAATAATTTAATTTATCAATTTAGGTAAGTAATGTACCTATCATCGCGCAAATAGTACCCATATTAAGTACAATGTTTGCTTAGTTCTAGAATAGTTAACATCCCGTAAATTGTGTAAGATAGTCTAAGAAATATTTATTGACACTGATGAGTTTGTTTCGGCGATTTTTGTCTTGTAAAAGTGCCATTACGGCCTACTTACAGAATAAAATTCATTTATTTCATTTTACTTATTTCACAAATAAATTACTCGAAACTGCAAAGTTCTCTCCAATTACAATTGAATCCCCATATAACAAAACGCAATTCTTCCCAGTACGATTCACGAAAATATTGTATTTAAACTTCCATCTGGTTGGACTTGATTGAATGCCCCTAAAGAACTTTCTCGAGGGAAAGTTTATGAAAGGAGAATTTCCAATAGCAGTGAAGCGTGAACTCGGGGATAGTTTATCTTAACGTCGGAATACACGGTTAATTCTTCTTGTCACTTCCAATCCTCAATTCAATGTGTTTTGCAACGCTTATTTTTTCTTGTATCCTCATCATACTAATATTATAAATGCAAACGTGTGTCCGTCTGTCTGTCTGTTACCTCTTCACGCTTTTGCTGAACCGTTTAATATGGATTTAGATATAATTTGGTATTTACGTAGTGGTGGCGAATTTTCATTCAGTGGTATTTAATCCGCCTGATCCTCAACCCGCCGTATTACAAAACAGCGCTGTTTTGTGAAACAGCTAGCTGTTATATAAATGGCGGATTATACAATATGCCTGCGTTAGAGATCGTTTGAGTCTCGGAGATAGATTTTATTCCATAAATCAGACCCAAAGGGTCTGAAATGGGGGGTGACAGTTTGTGTGGAGATACGATATAAACGAGTTCTAAACTGACGGAGTCGCGGGCTGAAGCCAGTGCGTGATTTATAAAAAATACTCCGCACGTTTTGCTTAAAATTGTATTACATATGCTATCAATAGTCATATATAGCCATAAACCAACATAAGTATCTATTAGAATTCTATAAGAAATTCTAATATAAATACTAAGGAGGCTCTCAACTCTCTTACGGGTCGGCCCCGACTTGGAGCGGCAGCTGCAGCGGTAGCGGCAGCGGTGCGCCATATGTTGCAAGAGATCGGAGCGCACTCTAGCTCCCGCCAGAAAAAGTTTCACGGAGTTCCTATACGTACGTATCCATAGTTTTAACGCAATATAGCGTTAGTTTACGCTACATACCGCGCTCGCTTCCACGCGCGCCAAGCTTACGTTGACACGTAATTCTGACGAACGAGCGCGAATCATACTGGAATGCGGCTGCGATGTGAAAGAGACTTAACGAACCGGCTCAGCTTTGCCAGATTGAAAGCACCGAGGGATGGAATGACCTTTAGGTAAATGTGCTAAAGATGGTCATCATCAGGCCTTTTTGTGCGTGACACCATTGCTAAAACCCACTGAAGTAAAATCTCCAATATTTAACGAAACTTTCAGTTGATTACACATTGTTTTTATCTGGTTATACAAGTTGCAACCCGCACACGTGGCTGCCGCGAAACGTCAACTTCGTTCGTCCATGTATCTCCCTTTCTGCCGCTGGATTATGCGAGTGCGATAGAGATATATTAACACTAGCAATTTTCGCGGTAGTGCAGACTGTAAACACAGAATTCTCAGCATGTTAAAATCATCACAGGTTTTACATAAACTACGAGTAACAACGTAGACAGATGCCTTAGACGAGGCTGTGAAAAAAAGGGCTCTCTGAAAATAAAGTCTAGGGAGATACTTAGTTAACTGAGCCTTTGTGCCATATTGAGAGCGCTGTGTCATCGTATGTACGAGGATGTACTCAAATATATGTTGTTACTCAAATCACCCTTTTTAGGGTTCCGTAGTCGACTAGGAACCCTTATAGGTAGTTTCGCTTTGTCTGTCCGTCCGTCCGCGGATAATCTCAGTAACCGTTAGCACTAGAAAGCTGAAATTTGGTACTAATATGTATATCAATCACGCCGACAAAGAGGTAAAATAAAAAGTGTTTTTTTTTAATTAGGGTACCTCCCCTATACGTAACGTGGGGAGTGAGAGTTATCATTTCAACCCTAACGTGTGATATATTGATGGATAGGTATTTAAAAATGAATAGGGGTTTGCTAAAATCATTTTATGATAATGTTAATATTTTTGGAGATAATCGCTCCAGAAGTAAAAAAAAATGTGTCCCTCCCTCTAACTTTTGAACCATAAGTTTTAAAAATATGAAATAAATCTCAAAAGTAGAACTTTATAAAAACTTTCTAGGAAAACTATTTTGAACTTGATAGGTTGAATAGTTTTTGAAAAAAATACAAAATAATTTCTGAACTAAGTTTGTAATTTCACCGTATAAGCAGTTGTACCTGTAATTTCTACAAAATCACAATGAAATGACGTTCTTTCAAATAAAGTAAAAAAACGGTGAAAATCGGTTCACGCAATAAAGAATTATCCCGTAAAAATCATCTTCCATACTTAAAACTCGCGCGCAATAGTTTACTTAATTTGCCGATAGCTGTCGCTGTACACGGAACGCTCACATTGTACATGGCGCTGTTAAGATTTTTCCTGATTTAATGGGGCCGGAGCAGGTGCGCCCATGTCGAATGTCGTGCTCGCATTGTCTTAGTTGTCTTTGGTCGTTCGTTGTCTAATAATAAAATTGTTCGCTAAGTATTGCTTGTATTGTGTCTGTCTATAATACATGGTCGATTTGATTTGGGAATTTGAACTTTCTTGCTCATACATTCGGTTCACGGAACGGGCTACGGAACCCTACATTGAGCGTGGCCCGACACGCTCTTGGCCGGTTTTTTAAAGAACAAAAAATCCTTGTTAGTATAACCTATGTAGAATAACCTATGTAATTTTCTGTGGTCAAACAGCGTCCTTTTAGCCAATCCTTTAAGGTCATAATGTGTTTAAACGTTAAAAAAAAATCGGACACTGTGAAACTATACCTACATACTTAATTACATATGTATAGTTTTACATTTTTCTCTGTACGTTGTAGAGTATAAGTAATATCGTCTACTTGCCAAATTTCATCAACGGAAAGTACCCTATAAATTTGAATTCCCTTGAGTATCGAAATATACGTTTACGTAAGTTACGTACTCTTTTTACGTTAACTCAGAAGTTTGATTTTTTCACAGCTTCAAGGGACTGTTAGACCATATACTCAGGTATTGGTTTAAATTTCAACTCGATACCACGCGTTCTAGAGATAAAGGGTCTTGATAGACAGGCAGGCTGATAACAAAGTGATCCTATAAGGGTTCCGTTTTTTCCTTTTTAAGCACGGAACCCTAAAAATTGCAAAAATACTTTAAACTTGATATTTTCCGAAGTTCTCTTACGTTAGCCCTAAGAATTTCATACCTAATTTCACTAGCCCTAATGTTGTGAACCCTAAAATCGCCAACCTGAATTTTAATTTTTCCTAATTATTCATTAGGCCTAATGTCAGTATCCCGAATTATCATAATGTCTTGTTTCTCATGGCCGAATTCTCACTAAAACGACTTTTATTTAACAGAGTTTTTTCTTAGGCCTAATATTTCAATGCCTAATAATGACTACACCTTATTATCTAGGTTTCTAAAATCACTAACCCGAATCTTAATTTTGCCCAACTATTTTAGCCCTAATGTCATTATCCCGAATTTTCGTAATGAGTCTCATGACTTTCTCTTTTTTGTAGAAAGTCCGCTCTGGCCCTTCGCCGGCCGCTGCCGCGGAACGCTCGCTTCGCTCGCTTGGCTCGCGCGCTGTAGGGTCGCAGTTCTACCTAACACTCCTCCTCGCTTCGCTCGTCGTCCAGAGGACCCGATGTCCAGAGGTATTTTAGATACTACAAATTGATGATATTCTCCGAAAAGTTCACTGTTTCGAAGAAAAATGCATTAGGTCTAGTGAAACATTAGAGCAAAAGTGAATTTGTCAAGTGACAGATAGGTGTGACGAAATTAGGTGTAGTGTTCATTAAACATAGTAATCATTAGGCACATTAACCATAAGGCTTAGTAATCATTAGGAAAAAAATAGCACACTTGATGTATAGTATTAGTAAAGATTAGGAGGTATGAAAATCAGGCCCAGCAAATAATTATGCCCCACAAGATTATTTATCCGAATATTACGGCTAATAAAAATTATATCAAACGTTGGTAAGTGTAATGAAATTAGCATTAACCATATTAGGTTAAGTAGGGGGATCCATTTTCCGAGTATTATTTGTAAACTATGTTTGTAATGTAAAAATACTCTCGCTATCGGTCGATTTTCTCGCGTCGTGTTGCGGCTTCAGTTTTGTTAGCCCCGCGCACACTGACGATACAAAATGTTTAGATGAAATGAGAGTGTTAAATTCACAATGAAACTTAATTGAACGTCATCCCTCAAACGTAGTGTTTAGTGTTGATTGAACAAGCTCCCTACTATTTCGGGCTTAAGCATAACACCAGCAGTCTGTTAATTTGTTTACGCGGTAAACATAAACATGGCGTGTAATAAAGCAATGTTACGTTGAGAGAGGTAGGATTAACAAGGATTAACGGAATTGTGACCAAGTCTAATGTCATGGTAGATTGTTTCAAAGCTTCTGTAATTCGTCACTTAAATACAATGGACTTCTAAAATGAGTTGGGTAAAAAGGGATGGTATCCCATCAGCGATATTTGACACAATGACACAAGGGAACATGTTCTCACTTGCAAAATCTAAGGTATATATAAGGCCGTCATGTTAACGGAGTAAATGTAAACAATTTGAGCTATGCCGACGACATGGTGCTGCTGAGCGCGTCAATCTGTGGCATCAGAGGGTTGCTTAACACATTCATTGCCCAGAATCGTTACGCGCTACGCTCGTAGCCGATCCCGTGGTTTTCCTCGTATGTAGCGGAAAGCGACTACGGCGGTCTGACGCATATGTCGTCATGGGCCCTGAACGGGCTAAAGTATGCGAGGAACAAGTACACGCGCACGGCCATAAATATTACATTAATAAATGTTAGTAAATGGTTCTTGGGGTTACTTCTAAGATACCTCCTGAATCAGACTCAATTTAGGACATAATAGTCACCACCGACCTCAATCAAGGAAGATGCTGACATCGAACGGGAAAGTAAGGCCGTATCTTATTATTCAGAGCTTTCTGCACCAGATTCTACACCTTGCAGGTTGTGGAGGAATTTTACTTAAAAATTCTATAGGGCCCTACAATAATACGTTCAGGGCGCAGCTGGGGTTGCCGCGATAAACTGCGCACGTTTCTTGTTTCAGGGCTACCATGAGACTGCGAGCCGCATCCCTGGTGCGACGCGTGCGCGCCAGCTCAAACAGCGTTCTGGCAATGATAGCGGACAAGTTATGTCCATACATTGCTCATTGATGGGGACTTCATGCGCCCAGCAGCACTGTGGTTGACAAATAGAGAGACTAAGTAGGTTATTTAATTAATTAGTAAGTAATTGTGTATGTATAAAACGGTATAAGTTATTGTTACTTGAAATAAATAAATAATAATCAATAAATAATAATCCTACTAATATTATAAATGCGAAAGTTTAGATGTTTGGATGTTTGTTACTCAATCACGCTTAAACGGCTTAACCGATTTGAATGAAATTTTGCACGAAGATAGTTTATAGCCTGGATTAAAATATAGGATAGTTTTTATCCCGGGTCTACGCGGACGAAGTCGCGGGCGGAAGCTAGTACTTAAATAAACAGAACACATCCAAGACTCAGAAACCAATATTCCGGCTCATCACACAAATATTTGTCCTTACCTTATTCGACCCCTGCCTCCTATTCTGTAACTTGTTTTAAGCTCACCTCAACGCTCACCCACAACGATATCTTGACACCGCGATGCGTAGTAACCAAGCGTAGGTACTAGGTAGAGGTCTAGTTTCGTGACAGGTGAACGGCGGGGTGAGCCGCATTAACGCTTAGCGAATAACAGCCCAGGACCTTCAGCTTCGTGGGCAGCGTCACTACCCACTAGACTAACTGGTCGTCAAAACGTCACAAGTCACTGGCCGTCAAACTTCTGGTGTCAATAATTATTATTATATGTGTATTTCCAACTAAGAATTGTTCTCAATTAAGGGAATATTTGAGGAAACGAAGAAGGAGAAAATCAGAATGACAGTGAGTAGCCAATAGCCGAGGCCAATCACCTTGAATGGTTATTTGATAAGTAAAAATATATGAGTCATTCATTTTCGTCATACCTGGCCTTAAAATAGGAATTAAAATCTCACTTCCTGACCATTAAGAGACGTTGAAAATTGTGTACTTCACCACGAGCGGTAATAAAAAAAGCCTGCGTTGGGATATTTTTTGTCTTACCGCCCTAGGTAAGTAATGTACTGTTAACGTACCTTGAAATCCCCCAGGTCGAGCACGGAGCAAGTAAGCACTGCCTCCCTCCCGATGGCGACGGTAACATTCTGGATCGGACCCGCGAAGTCGGGCTCCGCATCTCGAAGCGACACCGTCGGGCCCACTCTGTTGAGGGGCGACGTTGTTTGGTGGCGGATGCTGCTTTTCACCACTGAAACAAACAAACAAATAAGAATTAAGAAGTCATCATGATATCCACTGACAGACGTCCACTGCTGGACATAGACCTCCAAAGAGTGCCAAAACGACCGGACTAGCGCCACCCGCATCCAGCGAACTCCCGTGACTCTTTCCAGCAGGCCGATAACTGGGCATAACGCATTGTACTTACGTTTGGTAGATCTAAATGTCAATTTTTATATGAAAATATTATAGTCGAATTGTCCTAATACCGCGCCTTTGAAAAACTACGTGATTTGACCCCTCAGGTTATCAGTCCACCTTGTGCGGTGTCCACCCACGCTTGCTGCGCTTCCGAGATGTGGTCGCTAGTCGCCACTTGAGAACCTTTCTGCCCCAATGGCCATCGGTTCTACGTGTAATGTTAAAGTAAAAGAGCACGCTCAATGTAAAATAACAGAAAATAATGGGTCAAAAGAATCTTTGTATGAGTTAAGTACGATTCTCCCCGAACTGGTCGGGCCGGAGCGCGCCTGAGCTTATTTTACAAGTTGCCAAAGGAGTTTGAAGCTTTAATACAGGCGCTACAGTTCAAATTTCAATGGATTTACGGCCGGTCCGCTCCTTGCGGACGGCTACGCTCGGCTGACGTGGCATCTGACCGGCTCCGGCCAGCTTTTGCCTACTGCACTCTATGGAAACGCGGTCGGCTGCCGCCGGGTGCTCGCACAACCGTAGCGCCACGCGACCCGGTCCAGCCCGTTCGGTGGGAATCGTTCATTAGTCTCGAGCTAGTCTTCCTTGTAGACACATCCAAGGCCTTTTAATTTTACGCTGGACCTATCTAGATATATAAAGCGACTTTACGAATTTACAGATTTGAACCGAACTTTGTAAATCGGCACATAATTTATATGTTATTACACTGTTGACTGTTTAAAGCAACAACAAATAAAAAAGCAATTATTCTATATATAACAAATAAATCTTAAAATAGTAATGATTTAACAATAAAAGTTTACGAACAGGTATATATGAAAAAATAAACGAGATAAGTAGGTAACGATGAGGCATCTGGAAAATATATAACAGCATGACACTGGTCTTTCAAATCTGTCTAGCTAGACCGACATCAATTTTACTAAATGGACCTTCACGTTCATTTGAAATACTCAGTAAAATTCCAACAAAGTAATCTTACCAACACCCAGTTTATATCAGTTCAATGTTTTACGAAGTTACAATGTAAAGTCTAAACAGGCAACAAGTAGCGTCTGTTTGACCAATAATGACTGGCTATTTGACTTGTGATGTCCGTTCGGACTTGTAAAATTGTAACTTGTTGCTTCGTTCTTGTGAAATGGCTCAGTCTTACATACAATACAAGTTGATATGGAGGAATCCAAATAATTTACCAGCGTGTACCCAAAGATGGTTCGAAAACAAATAAATTTCAAAAATATATATGTTGATGGTTTCCAATTTTTGAGTTCCTATTTCACATTTTTTTTTAGCTAAATCCAATTGCAGAACGTTAAAAGTAGAGATCGCTCGGAATGGGATGGTTATTCCCTAGACTCCTCGCCGAGGCAAATCTAGTCTAGTGTTAGGACTGGCTGATGTAAATAATATATATTACTGCAAGTATGAAGTCTGAGGCTAGCGGGACTGCGTTTATTATTAATAACTGTCAAGCGGCAATGTCCTGGTTTCCTTGAAAATCGTTGACGTTAGAAAATGTAAGAAGGTTCCCGCGGGTCAAGATGAACAAGACATGACGAGAACGGGGAAATGGAGAAAGGTTCGCTTTGTCTATTTCACAAAGACTTCGTAAATGCAATATCAAACGAATAAGACAACCTCTCACTCAAAAGTAAGAAATGTATGTGGCATTTTATATAAAAAATTACGCAAAATAGTAAGCCTGAACATATGACGTTTTCTTAAAAAGAGTGGATGTATTCAAGAAGAAAATGAACCACGTGTGTGAGACAGTCGAAATGTGTGGGTCCCGCTCAGCCAAATGGTAAATAAATATGATACGGGCATTCCATAGAGAACTGTCAAACATCCCGTCCAACAATGAAACAGCCGACCCTAAGGTGATATTGACATAACAATGGCAAGTCATGTTTCAGTCATTCTCAATTAAGTCAGGTTAATTAACCGACTTCAAAAAAAGGAGGAGGTTCTCAATTCGGTTGTATATATATATTTTTTTTTCAAAGTTTGTTACCTCAGAACTCCGTCATTGATGAGCCGATTCGTAATTTTTTTTTTTATTGTAAGTATATGCTTCCAGTTGGGTCCCATTTTTTCAAAAATTCAATTGGATGATGGGATCCATGAGGAATTGAGGGAACTCCTCAATTATATTAGGCACGCGTGTAGTGATTTTGGTATTTTCTATTATAACTCGTGTATTTACACCCGGAAATCATAAATTTGGTGGAGTGGAATTGATGATGAAGACCACAGATGACTTATGGAATTCCTCAATTATGTACATAAAATTGAAAAAGTATATCACAGATTCTGATAAGATTCCGTTGAAATAGCAACTAATGAAGTGCCAAAGGTGATCCTTGTTGAATCGACGGAAGTCCTCAAATATTATCGGCCCACATACAGCGATTGGGTTTTTTTCTCTAATAATTAACGCATTTGCTCTCGGAAATCAGTTCATGTGGTAAATTGGAAAAGAAATGTGGAAATGTTCTCGTGGCTTGGCGGAGTACTAAATTGAAGTCGGTTAAAACTTTGTTTTTAAAGTAAATTATTTACCTTCGTCTCTTGCGGGCACTCGCTATAGGACGGCGTCTGCTTAATAAATTCCTCTATCTACGAATAAAGCAGTATTTTTGGACAGAAGTCGAAAATGACGAAATATTGCATCCTTAAATAAAAGGATTTCTACGAATTCAATCATGCAATATATAATCCCGAAGTTTCCAGCCACTTGCAGCGCTCGTAGATAAGTGTGTAGATAGAATTAGAAAAATATAAAATGTGTGTGTAGGTAGTTTGCACAATGTATAATTTGACAGATCTGTCAAATTATACATTGTGCTAACTACCTACACACAAAAATCTGGTAAGGTAATTTACATCGAGTGTATATATCAAGTTAAAGCATAAGTAAAAACGTTGTCGTATCTTGGACTGTTTCTTTTTGTGTCACCCCTCAGCACAATAAAATACAATTTCTTCTTATATTTCACTCCATGCTCGCATTTTATCGGAAAAATTCTCCCACAGCCCGGGATAGGATTGCATTACTTAAGTAAAAAAATACGACGATTCCATTTTCGTCTCCCGCATAAAGCAGGCTTTAACGTTATCATAAATACTGATCACTTATGAATCCCTCACTCCGTGTGGGTCATCCGCTTGCAAAGATATGGGAAACGGACGTATAAAGTAGTAATTTATGTGATATTGTCGACCCTCAGTCAAGTGGGAGGTCAGACCCTAGCCCTATTCAAATTAGAGTCACAATATAATGTTTCCGCGCCGATTCTTGCCTCGCTGGAATAGGTATCGGCCTAAACGTGATTTTCGACGCTCGATTAACTAACAGAATACAGAATTGGATTTCAAGCTCGAATAGGATAGGTCAAGACGGATATGTTGCGCTTTATTGTTACATGAGGATTGAGAAATTAAATCGAACTATAGTATTTTAATCGAAACATCGTGAGGAAGCCGGTCTAAACCCAATAAGGTCTAGTTTTCCTCTGGGTTGGAAGGTTAGATGGCAGTCGCTTTCGTAAAAAATCAAAGCCCCTGGCTCCTTAAGGGGCACAATCGAGAAAAACGCTTAGGAGGATGATGAATACTATTTTAATCAACTGCTTCGCTTCATATATATTTTATTTGTGCCTTTTCTATTTTTGATTGAAAGTATAAAGAAAAAAAGAAAAATATATATGGCGAGGGGCATTCAATAAGGTCTCGGTATCGGCATTAAAAACGGAATTATTCGAGTATCGTATCATTTATAATTAATAAATACGCTGTTTCTTGTTTTAAGTGTATTTTTATTGTGCTTAATTAAAATTAATACTTTATTTCGACGAAACAAGGCTTATTATTTTTTAAATCAACGCAATTGCACAGATTTTATTAAGCAGTTTTCAATGTCAAAAAATAAGAAATAGGTTTAAGCGTTGGTCTAGATGGCAGAGTACACCACTAATTGTTTAGAATTTACGTCCCCGAATAGCACCCTTA
The DNA here is from genome assembly GCA_947049275.1 of Epinotia bilunana. Classification (NCBI taxonomy): domain Eukaryota; kingdom Metazoa; phylum Arthropoda; class Insecta; order Lepidoptera; family Tortricidae; genus Epinotia; species Epinotia bilunana. Next base: position 9,182,220 of record OX346267.1, on the reverse strand, counting down.
ATAATCTGCAAACTCTGCCAAACAGAAACCTCCTAAAATTGGCATTCCGTTTTCTTTCTTTTTTTCTAAGACCACCTCCTTTAATTGCTATAATATGATTAATCTAATATCACTCCCCTTAGTATTTACACCCATATTTTTTTCGTCTAATGCTCACCCAATTTCAACAAAAATAAATTGTTTATTGATGACCAATAAAACCCACGTGCTTTTAAAATGTGATTTGCTATATTTTTTATTTCTCTTTGAAGCATCTAAATATATAAATTTCTCATTTCAAAATCTATATTCTGGATTACCACACCACAATTTTACCAAAATTTAAATGGATGGTTGACTGGTAGAGAATAGCTTAGGTTATAAAGTTCACCTTTTGTACTATTTTCCTAGACTTTTAGTATGCGATAAAGATTTTAAAATTATTAATAATAACAGTTAACACTTAGTTAACTGTGAGGAACCCCCCTAGCCGCAATCGCTTTCCGCTACATACGAGGAAAACCTCGGGATCGGCTACGAGCGTAGCGCGTAGCGATTTTTGGCAGTGAATGTGCTAAAAATAACACCCTTTCATAAGATCCGAAATATGAAAATAAACGCTGATACATTGACGGATACAATTTATTAAATTATTTACTTCAAATATGCTAATCTCCATTGCTCTCGAATCTATAACGACTCGAAAAAGTATCTTAAAATTTCAGGAAAATAGCTCTTTTCTTTTTTTGAAAACAATGCTAGATCCCAACTCAAAGTAATAGTATAAAAACTTCCTTTTCCTTGCATTACTTACCCGCTTTATTGATATAAAAATAATAATAATAATAATTAGGGGACAATCTTACACAAATCGACCTAGTCCCAAACTAAGCCAAGCTTGTACTATGGGTACTAGACGACGATAAACATACTTATATAGATAAATAAATACATAAAATACATAGAAAACATACACGACTCAGGAAAAAATATTCGTGCTCATCACACAAATAAATGCCCTTACCGGGATTCGAACCCAGGACCTCTTGCTTCGTAGGCAGGGTCACTACCAACTAGGCTAAAGCGGTCGTCAAGATATAAATATATTTCCCGTAGAAATGTAGCTATTGATTCAAATCTCTGCATTCTTGGTCATAAATAAGATAAATATATTATACTGGAAAACCAATAATCAGCACTAGTTCACGCAGTGGGAATTTGCAACAAAAAATTGAAATACTACTATTGTTTTCTCTTTATTTACAGAGAAAAAAAAAAGTGAAATTGAAGTTTAAATTGCTAATTTTCGATTAAATTATAACAAATTTTATAATAAAATAAAAAAAAACCTAATAAAAGAATAATGGCCGTTCTTCGAGAAGCGCTAAGGAAAGAAAACTCAATTATATATTTGGAACATTTGAGTAGTAAATTCAGGAATGCCAAACGAAATAATCTCTTAATCGCTTGCTGTATTTGGTGGCGTGAGGAAACCACATAGGTGTGCGATGCGATTACTTGGAGTTGATAATGTAAAATACAACATTATCAACATTTACTCTTAGTTACTTACTTTGAAGGCCCATGTAAACAACCCGTACCCGCATTTGAAACATTGCAACTAAAGTCTATACGAGATTTCCTGCATCTTTCATCAGAATCTCGATCTCATATAAGTATTGACTAACATTATAGAACTTTCCTATTGTGTTAGCGCCATGCAAAGTATATGGGAAATTATGGTACATTTCCCATATACTTTGCATGGCGCTAAGGGAAAAAATTGGGACACTTTTTTGTTCCATTAGGATCGAAAGAGCTCGTGATTCTCAGGAGAATTAGCATACAGCTCCTAGAAAAAATTACTATTGTTGTTGAGAACCAGTCACTTTGTATTAATTACTATTCCTATTTTTTACCCTTTCAGTGATGATAATCAGAAAAAAACAGTATCCCATGTTCCAGTGTTATATAGGTTATCTATTTGAATACCAGAACTCATATCCGTTCAGCTATTAATGCATGATCGAGTAGATAACAATCATCCACAGTTTCGTATTTCCAATTAGTAGAGAATTGGTAATACCACAAATATACTCTTTTATTTGAAATTTACAGTCGTCGCCGATCTAATCTCATCTAATCAAATTATAACTACCAAACCGTACGATAATATGTTTTACGTCACACCTGGACATAATGCGAGTTTTACTGCACAGTAAAACTAGCATTGTGGCCAGGTGAAGACGTAAAATAGTGTACTCACCGCGGACGGTAATTTGTAAAGCCCCAGATCGCATATTTATGGCCCTCACCTTCGGTTCGGGCCACAAACACCTGCGATCTGGGCCATTCACGAATTCACCGCCACGTAATGTACTATTGATTAACTATTTAAATTTAAATGTAATTGAGTTTAATATTTTATAATTTTGTGTATTTTAGTGGCCGTGGTCACTTACTATGGGCCTCTAGCCAGGGGGCTATGCTGAGAGTTTCTCTGCGTGATCGCATCAGAAATGATGCTTTCCGCAGCAGAACCAAGGTAACCGATTTAGCCCTCCGAATCGCTAAATTTAAAAGGCAGTGGGTGGGGCATATATCAAGTAGAACCGATTGCCGTTGGGGTGGAAAGTTTCTCGAGTGGCGACCACGTGCCGGAAGGCACAGTGTGGGTAGACCCCCACAAGGTATAATGACGGCCTGGTAAAGAACGCGGAAGTCCGCGGGATGAAAATTAACTCCTAATGTGTGTACTCGGTTCTGGTAAGGCAGTGTTTTTAACAATACGCTCAATTTAACGCCTACGGGCCAAATATTACGTTTATTTTTTTTGAGACTTCAAACAAAGAAATAGTCAACAAAAGCACTTAAGTCTGAATTTTAATAGCATTTCCTTTTGAGTCTCTCGGGATGGTTCGGTGTAAAATCAGATATGCTGCAATAGAAAGTGGATCGATAAGGACGGAGTTAAATTTTACACCAGAGCTACGTTGAGAATTATATTCGTTCACGTTTCATTTCATCTTCAAGCTTAGTTAATATCGTGTAAAATTTGAAAGGATACAAATGTTATGGATATGTGAATGGATATAATTAACAGTAACTTATAATCTTATACATTCTTCCAATACGCATTTCTATTCTCCACAACAGCAAGTGGCTACTTTTCGTTAATGTGCACAGTTTTAATTTGTATACTTAAAATATTAGATTGTGTGACAAGGGCCTAAAATAAACCATGTTACCACGAGATGGTTATTTTCCCGAACGAAGTGAGGAGAAATAGTTCGAGGGGCAATATTGCGTTTAGACCAGAGTATAAATACACTCTACTTTTCACTTCGACTATGAGAAAAGAGTAAGAACAAAAGCTATACATCCACAATCAATATTAAATTCGACGGCGAAAAGATTGTTCAATTTGACGGCATGTTTTTTTTTAATAAACTGCTTTGACACAGATACAAAATATTGACATCACGAATAGACTAATGATCGTCTATTTATTTATTTAAACTTTATTGCACAAAAGAAAACTTATCGTACAAACCAGTACCAGTCAAACCTTAGTCTATAGCAGCGTCCAAACGCTGCGCGTACGGTAAACTCGCATTGTGGCCAGATGAAGATGTAAAATTGTGTACTTACCACGGGCCACCATATTTATGGCCCTCACTTTCGGTTCGGGCCACAAACACCTGCGTTCTGGGTCATTCACGAATTCACCGCCCTAGGTACGTAATGTACGATTACGTCACTCTGGGTAAATGAGATTTACTGCCCACGGGCGCAGCGGCAAATTTCACTTCACATCCAATATAGTTTTATCCCTATAGAAGACGTAACATTGTGTACGCACCACGGGCGGAAATTCGTAAAGCCCCAGATCGCATATTTATGGCTTCGATTCGGGCCACAAACACCTGCGATCTGGGGCATTCACAAATTCACCGCCCTAGGTACGTAATGTACTATTTCAAGTACCTAATCAAGTATATTGCATTCATGTTGTTGCATAGATATTACGTTTTAGGTAGTAGCTAGGTGTCAAACATGAGCCCTGTAAGGGCATCGCAACTAATCTTACACGCTAATTAAAACTAATGTAGGTTAATGGTTAAATTATACTTACATAAAAATCTTTTGGTTAAATTGTACAATTTAATACCTATTACTTGTTAAGTTGGGCTATCTAGGAGTCTTACTTTAATTTATCATTGAGATATTCGTCTATTTTATAATAGCTTTTTGAAAGTAATAGACGTTTTATCAAAACGTAAAACGATTTATCAGATTCATAATTTTTTATTAAATTCGGAAGACTATATATTTTTACGGCCATAATATAGGTGTTGTTTGAGTGCTTTTTTATTAGTCTTGATGCCGGTAGTAGAAGTTTATTTGGACGGCGTAAAATATCTTTACGTCACACCTGGCCATAATGCGAGTTTTACTGCACGCTGCGCGTACGGTAAAACTCGCATTGTGGCCAGATGAAGACGTAAAATTGTGTACTCACCACGGGCGGTAATTCGTAAAGCCCCAGATCGCATATTTATGGCCCTCACTTTCGGTTCGGGCCACAAACAACTGCGATCTGGGCCATTCACGAATTCACCGCCCTAGGTACGTAATGTACTATTAGTGGGTAGTTCTTGTCTTTTTTTTAAATAGCTCTAAGTGTTGTCTTACAAAACACATGTCAGGATTTTAAGTTGCCGAAAGTGTGGTTTACAAGGCTCCGTGCTATCAATATTGACTTAAATGCGAATTAATTTCTTTTGCTGTATGATTGATTGATATCTAGCTGTATTCTGGTTAGTTGATAGCAAATACATTTTTTTTTAAAGAGGATGTAATGAATGGAGGGGCGGGAGTGGTGGATTTGATACGGTGAAGTGTTTTGACTGCTCAAATAAAATATTAATAATAATATAAATCATAAATATGTAGGTATACTCATACATATTTTCCCTAGTGGCTAAATGCAATACTTTAGCCCAGCTTGCTAAGCCTGATATGACGCACTTTTAGAGCATAAGAAGTGAAAAAGGGTGTTCCATTCAGATTACCTCCAATCCCGTATAGACCAACTAATAAGGGTTTGCTCCTTTTTGACTATAATTGATGTAAAAAGGGCAACATTCTTAAACCTATACCAAATTTCAACTTCTTTGTCAAACGGACTTTGAGAAAACTGTGTAAACACACGACACGTTTGGATATTAATAGTTTATATACTCAAGAACAACACATATATACAGAAAAAAGGCACCGAATTTACAAATAACTATTTGCACTTAAATAATATATTGGACGCATATTAACAACAACAGGTCACACAACAAATCATCAGTCATCAGACGAAAAATCAATACAAAATACATGCGGAGGTCGGTGAGCGCGTCGTCTACACAGCCAGTCCAACAAACGGTGCGGTGCGGCGCTAAGATGAATGTCCAGCTTGCATTGGCAACAATCCCTGTTTTTTTCGTTTTCTTAAATATGAAAATTTTGTTAAAAACGAACAGGTTAGGAACTAGGGAATGCACTCTCGCGACATTTGCGACCTAGCCGAGATCTCCCGAGACCACAAAACCACCATGTGTGTGTGGCAACACCCAATCTCGCGGGTTTTCGTAAATCACTTTCGTAAATCGTATTCAAAAGCTATGAATTCCATTTAACGATTATCAACATGTGAAATAGAAAACAGTATTTTTTTAATTCCGTTTCTAATATCCGTTTTATTTCAAAATAGAACACAAAGATTATTCTCGAAATTTCTATATTTAACCATCCGGTTTTAATATAACTAAAAGTAATGAATTCTAATTAATTAACAGTAGGTTTTGTTTTATCAGACCGATAAAACTTTTGTCATACTGTGTTTTACATGGAAAGTTCAATCTTGCAATACCGCGAGATCTCATACTAAAATTGTACGAGACTCAGTAAATTATGGTTGAGATCTCGAGAGATCTTGATCGAGATTGCATTCCCTAGGAGACTAGGAACGGTAGAGGTATCCACGAGGTACGATTAATATCATTTGTCATGGCGTGATTCTCCCAAAGCTCAGACTCCACGATATAGGTTGAAATCATGTTGCGTTTTCATATTTCCAATGTTAAATGTTTCCAATATTAGTACGAACCGTAAGTTAAAAGTTAACTAGACGTTTCGACAGGTTGCGCTAATGAACCAAAGTACGAAGTTTTGCAGATGCACGTTTTGTCTTCGAAATTAATTACGAGGTAACTTAGTTTATCAAAACAAATTTGATTAAGCATCACTAGACCGAAGTTTACCATACATTAACTATTAATAAAATATTATGATTAATTTTTGATTTTACTAACGAAACTTTATACATATTTGGTTTTCATAATTTGCCAATTATTACGATGAATCGTCTCATGAGCGTACCTAATAAAATTGGTGTAAAAACAATAAAATTGCAGTTCCCCTTCCAATCAATATTTATTATTATACGCGACTTATGACAAATCGGGAGATTTAAATTCTGTATAATAAAAATCGGCCAAGTGCGTGTCGGGCCACGCGCAGTGTAGGGTTCCGTAGGTTCCGTAGTTGCCTGTCTGTCTTAGTTACATCGACATGCGATGCGGTTGCGTCAGCCGAATTTGTACGAAAATTGGCCTTTCCAAGTACACATTAAGTTAGTCGACTATTACTCGGTAACTACTTGTCTGTGATAGTTTCGCTTTTAAATTCATTATATGTACTACTACCACGAATTTTTTCACATCTCCAGTAGTAGCCGGCAGGGAGGGCGGGACACACATGACTCAAGCAAAAATCATCTCGCAAACTAATCGCTGATTTGAAATTGACAAAGTCCATAATATTTTTGAACGACTACACTATACACCTTACATCTTCCTTGTTGACTACGGAACCCTAAAAAAAAAAACACATTTTAATTTTTAGAGGTACAGCAAATCCAAAATAATCTGTAAGTAAAGCACGTCGTTAGAAAAAAATGGGAGGCAAAGAATGCCACGAAGACAATACCTACGCAACTTCATAAACAAAGTCTTTGAGAGCCCCGCTACGCATTCCACAGAATAAGCGAGTCAAAAATACATAAAGCCGAATGTGGTATCCACTGTTATGTCGGCAGTAAAAATACAAATAAAATGTTTTTAATGACGCTTTAAAACTTTTGCGATGCCCGAGAAAACTAAAGACAATTTGTTCGAGTACTTTGCGCTGCTAACACATTTCTGTAGGTACTCGACTAGCTTGCCCGCGTTAATCCCCTGGACAGAATTGCAGTTGCACCTAAGCTGTTTCAAAGCGGCGAAATTATTTTTATCGACTTTTTGTCGGGCTCTAAATCCTTCAGTTACGATGTCATTACAAATTTAATGGAAAGGAAAAAATCTACTGTTCCTCCTTTTGTAAATCGTTGACCCTTTTTTGTCGCAGCACTATTTCGAGGACGTTTGCCGATGGCGGGGTCGCTGCTAATCTTACCTCTGATTGTGAGACGTTTCTCACAATTTTTACGACGCCATTATGGTTTTCTACGACCGAGTGTGTTAAATTGGGAAGCCGATGGGAAGCTAGGATCTCGGTATTAGCTTTAGTTACGTAACTATCTCGTTTAATGAATCGTGTGAAGAGCGTTATCTTAAACAGGTTATATTGTGTTTCAAACACCAAGTGTTAATTATTGAGCAACGCGAGGTGGTATTTCTAGTTATAATATCTGTCAAGCTTTTGCCTGCTTGCTACAGACAGACTATTGAGAACATTTTATTGTCTTTACAATTCTTCGTTTCCCGAATAAGTCATTTAATTTGTCAGATTTTTTGTCTTAAACCCTCTCTCTCTTGGCTGTTCCTAACTTTTGAATAAATAAATAAAAAAGCCTTTTATTTCTGGCTTATTCATTGTACAATTTCAATTTAAATAACAATGTGCATGCAAAATTGTTCACAATTTCAAATTGATTTTACTTATTTTAGTGCATTTGTAAAACAATTAAAATAATATGGTTATTAAGATGCTTAACTTAATAATAACTGATAACCTAACCTAACCTAACCTTGATTATTAAGATGCTTAGTAAATACTTATAAATAAAATTATTAATTCTATTCTCATTTTAAGAAATAATATGGTTAAAAATATAAATAAACTTCATAGCACAATCATAATGTAGTTAAATAATAATTAAATTTAGAATATTGGATTAAATAGTGATATATATTGATTTAATTAATTAGTTATAGTCAGGTTTTGTATTTTGTTAGCAAGAAACCTCTCAATGAAAGGTAAAGCCTCCCCCAGAGATGACCAGTACTCTCTATTCTCTGCCGCTCGCGGCCATTGAATGCCTCCTACTTTTATGATGTCGTCGGCCCAGCGTGCGTTTGGTTTTCCTCTTTTTCTCCGTCCTAGTGGACCTGTCCAAGATGTTGTCATTGTAGTCCAGCGACTTTTGAATATAATATCTTAAATAAACTATAAGGTTAATTTGACTAGTAATAGCGCCATTGCAGTGTACTTGAAGAATAAAGTTCATGAAAATTATATGGCAACTGAAAAAAAAAATCAATTTTTCAAATTAAAGTGATTCATTCCAATAAACAATTTTCCACGATTTGTACATATCAGGGGTTTAACAAACTCTGTATAATAATGTAAAATATAATAACAGTAAAAATCTAGGCGGCTATTTAGCATCGTTAATGACCCTACATAAGAAACTGGGCGTCTCGGGTTCGAGTTCCGATAAGGTAAACGTCCGAGTGCTCGGCACTCTAGTTATGTCAAAGCGATATGGGTTTGAATTGTAACTAAGAGTATTTTTCTTCATTCGAATTGAAGCCATTCATGTAATTTTTAGATACAGTGCCCATGCCGTATATTGTATTGTATTGTATGTATAACGTCGAGCACTCGGACGTTTACCTTATAGGAATTTATTTATTTTATCACGAGTATTTGTTTTGAGTATTGGATGTTTTTTATGTACTTAAGCAAGTCCCCCGTCGTCTCATATATCTATTTAGCTTAGCTTTGGTTGGGACTAAGTCGTTTTGTTCAATTTTGTTTCAACGATCCATTTTTATTATTCCCACGTGCCTAATGGAAGCAACGAATGTTTATAAAGTTATTATTTAATTCAAAACCTGTTCGTTCATCTTATCTCACAAGCGTTACATTTTTCAAATGTTTAATGGCCTCCTCTTATGTGACGACCATCAATATATTTGGAAAGCTTTCAGCCCCACCCATAGTAATGAGCTTTTACATTAATCATGTGTGTAAACAAAATGATATTTTTCAAAGTACTACTTAAAATAGTACCTACATAGCTAAAATAAACTATCTTCAAATTATATAATCACAATATAATTTAAAGAAAGTTTAAATTCAACCTCTTGTTTTGGGACCTGGGAAACTATACTTATGAAAAATACTGAATTTCCAGACGTTGGACCCACTATTCGAGTCACTGATTGAGTTACATACTTTATGAACTAATTCGTTGAGAGTTTTAAGTGATACAAAAATTGGATCAATGGAAACATTAAACAACAAAAGATAAAGGGTTCAAATATTTAGCATTTATAAAACTTGAAATTGAAACAAAAATGGTACCACGATAATTTTATTCGTTAAAAACCTCTCGACCTTCTACAAAGTACTTAAATAATTATTTGCTTTAATTAAAAATATCCATTAATGAAGAAAAGTAAACATCTTTATTTAATTATCTTATCTTGTAATGTAACACTATTTTTATCTAGACAAGATAATTAATTAAATCAAACCAAATGCTTTAAAACAATTAATTTTATTAAACACGTGTAAGTAATCTTGTTCAGTATAAAAGGTATTGTTTGACGGTAGCTAAGTAATGTATTTAATTAAAAAATATCAGAAATTTCAATTATTTTTTTACAAACAAATGTAATGCCTGGGCATTACATTTGTTTGTAAAAAAAAAATATGGGAACTGGTTATTACGGTTATTACTGGTAATAACCGTAATAACCAGTTCCCATAGTCTACGGACGCTTGCAATTTCTGGAGACTGACTTGCGCGAATTCGATCTTTTCACAACACGTACACTGTTCCTTGAGGGTGAGAGTTCCGGGGCGAAAACCTGCAACCGTATCGTGCGCGACCACTTTGGTTTTAGGGTGCAAAGATGATCGCCCTGTCAACGAAGATCAGTGCGATGGTATAATGTGGCCGTCCGCAAAGTCTCCGCTTAGAAAGATACTCTTTAAAATAATAACTTTTAGTGATTGTTTCACTGCAACACTTTTCGTTCAACGGGGGTTTTACTTTTATTTTATAGGGGCTAATAATACAATACGCTGAAACATTTTTTTACGTTAGACACGATAAAAATATTTAACTGCTAGCAATAAATAATTTTTCCGGATACGTACAAAACGAAATTACATTGGTGCAGAAGCCCGGATATAGGTCAATTGTCTGATGAAGTAAACCTTTTCACCGCCCGACGGCGAAGCAATACGCTTTGCCACTGACGCCACGGGGGTAAAATTAAAATGGGTAAAGAAATAACGCCACCATAAAAATGGGCTGTTTTTCAATAGGTATTCATGAAAAAATGTTTGTCGGCCAGCGCCGACTGTGGCGTCGTAGTCACGATTTTGCGTTGTCGGCTATGGCCGACTGTGGCGGTGAAAGGGTTAATATAGCAAGGATACGAAGCAAGCTTTCCTCGTTTTCGCCAAGGACACATACGTATCAAATGTTTTTAGTAAACAGCCAGGAATTATTTGCGAACTTATTTTTCAAACGCATGAATTTCAGAACAAAGCTGCGAATACTTTTTCACAAATGTCCTGGCAAGGTGTAACTTATTCATAAAGAAAAGTGGTTTACTTTTTTAGAGGCTGATATACTAACCAGTATTATGTGCACTTCACTTAAGGGTTAATTTTGTAAAAATTGCTACTGCTTATGATCATAAAACGCGGGAAAATTCAGCCGATAATTCGCTTTTGTATTCACAGCAAGGGTCGAATTTTCCGAGAAAATGATGCCCTATTTGAGCATCAAAGCCATACGGTGAGATGAACAAGGTAAATAATTCCTGAGTTTAGTGGGATGGGCCATTATTCTCGATGAACAGGCCATCTATCAAGTGGTGGGGCTTTCAGCGGGCATAACGAACGTGCACCTAAATATCCAAGGGGACTAACGTGGCGTAAAATATAAGAGAAATTGACAAGTGTATTTTTTATTTTACCAATGCCGGGAGAAAACCTATAAGGAAGGCCCCGGAATCTGCCGCTGACAGCTTATTTAGAGAGATATCGATGCAGCTTAAAATGTCTTTCTTGTGTCGGCGCCGTCAGTATTAAACTGAGTTTGTTTTTCTTAAAACCTACCGATACTATCTTAAGCGCCAACCAAAGCGAGGACTTAATTGAAATTGAATACAATTGAAATGAAACAAATGTTTATTTTACGAGATAAATAGGACGCGTTGGATCCAACTCGTATCGGATCGCTTTGTGTTGGAAGTGTCCCTAATTTTGTAATCTCAATTTGGATTTCTTAGTTCGTGGTATGAAACCAACATTAACTTTTTTTATTATAAAGCACGTTACAGTTTGCTATAAAGATAGAACACTGGACACCAATAACTAATGGACATTGCCTCATAATGTGCCGCTTAATAACGTTTGGTACACATGAAAATGAGCATTAGCACTCGAACTAATGCGTTGCGTTAATGATGGGTTAATCAGCCGTGCATGGGGTCGATTGAAGACATATTAAACGCGTTCTAACTTGATTTTGGATGAAACGCAGTTTTCATGAATCAATAACTAAGTATATCAACATTTATTTAAGATACAGGTTGTGATAAAAATGGTAGCATCCCATTTAAGGCGTTCATTGGTATTACATTGTCTAATACTAGTTATCAAATGGTTCTTTTCAATTTCGGAACGGTCCTCATTGACATTATTGTGTGATATATTCACGAAGCTTCTGGTCTCCCGATTTTTGGTTTGATGCGCACTCACTTCCATTCCACAAGTGCTGAGCTGTGGTATGAAGAGGCCAAAACTTGGAGCTGCGATGGCAACAGCAGCTGCGCGCGGTCTCTCGCTCTTACGGTGCACCACACTATATTGGTATTTAGTTGAGGGCCCCTTTAGGGCCAACTTGAGATATCATGTGAAAGGCGCACCACACCGCCGCAGCCGCTGAACTCTTAGAACAAGCGCACGCAACTCGTCGAAATTAGAATGCGTACCGTATGTCTCCAATCAGCACCCAGTTCAGTTGTGGTGTCGGCGAAATTATGCAAATGTGTTTAGTTGACTGTATTCCAGTATATCACCGCCGTCGACATTAGCAGATAATGCTCTCGTTACGACTTTTAGCGTTACAATACACACTGTCGTATATGATTAGAGGGCATTTGGGTGATGTACAATTGCAAGTAGTTTAATGTGCGTGCGTGGTAGTTGCGTTTGCAATAAAAATATTTATAATTACATAATTATAAAATATCATAATTATAAAATATCTCTCGGGGGAGCCTCACCCCTAGAGAGCGCGTCCCCACGTTGGTGGATAGGGGAATGCTCGTCGCTAGCTCGCGGCTAGCGAAGGGTAGAGGGGAAATAAAATACCCTCCGCGAACCAACAGGCCGGAGAAACAACTTTGTTACCAAACCCGACACTGGAGCTTCTTTGACGTATTCGGAGCAGAGGTCCAGAGTTGCGATGGGTGCTCAGGTCGGAGTGCTCATTAGAGACGGCGGCGGAAGAACCGATGAAGGGTCAACGGCGGCGCTCAAGTCTTCCAGGAAGATCACGACCTTGGTGTCAGGTGGCAACTGACCGTAAAACATAAGCCAAAAATTATATTTATCATGAAAAGGCAACATATAAGAAACACGAGGAATACTAGGGCGTCCCCCTTAAGCGACGTTGGCGATGGAACTGCGAGAAATACTAGGGCGTCCCCCAAAAGCGACGGCAAAATAAATCATCGGGTCACTGTGATAATGTCCGAACTACGCATTGCAAGTTGGAACATTGGCACAATGACTGGACGCAGTGCTGAACTAAGCACCATCTTAGAACGACGTCGCATCAATATCTGTTGCGTGCAAGAAACAAAATGGAAGGGTGCAAAATCGCGACAAATTGGGAAGGGATATAAACTCTTGTATTATGGTAAAGAAACTGGAAAGAATGGGGTGGGGATTGTTTTAGATCAACACCTGAGTCAAAAAGTGATAGAGATAAATAGAACGAGTGACCGTATCATGTCTGACATGTGGGTAACGATGCAGACGGTTTTGAAAATCAACATGGAGGCTTTGGTTATGGAACACAAAATAAAGAGGGAGCCACAATATTAGAATTTGCAGCAGCATTGAATTTAGTTATAGTTAATACATTTTTTCAAAAGAAAGAAGAACACCTTATTACTTACAAGAGTGGGAAATCCAAAACACAAATAGATTATATTATGACAGATAGAAAGAATCTTAAACAAATCAAATACTGCAAAATTATACCAGGGGAGCCGCTTACATCACAACATAGACTTCTTTTAGTAGCTTAAAAACTTAAACGACCAATTAAATATAAAATACCAAGAGTTGAAAGAATTAAGTGGCGAGAACTCAACTCAGAAAAAGGAAACAGCCTTAAAGTTAACATCAGCTCGTATTTAAATAACAGCAATGCATCTGACGACTCTCCTTCAATACACTGGTCGAAATTCCAAGATACTTGTATTGCCCAAGCAAGATCCATATTAGGCATATCCAAAGGCCCTCTGCATAACGAGAAAGATGCCAAGTGGTGGAATGATAACACTAAAGTCACCGTATCTGAAAAGAAACGCTTGTTCAAACTATGGCAAGAAAGTGGCACAGAAGAAGATCGTGCACAGTACAAAGAGGCGAAAAAGACCGCAAGAAGATCGGTCGCAATCGAAAAGGAATATGCAGAGTTGAAGTTATATCAACAGTTGGAACAGGCTACAGACACAGAGATTTATAAAATAGCGAAACAGAGACACAACAACACTAAGGATTTTAAGACTACAAAATACATAAAGGACAATAATGGTACCCTACTTACTTCCGATAAAGATATCTGCAAAAGATGTCACGAGTACTACAATACACTGCTAAACGAGGAGTTCCCTAGACAGGCTGAAGTCGAAGAACCAAGGATGCAAGGACCCGTGGACCAAATTACCATCATGGAAGTTAAACAGGCAATTCTGAAAATGAAAAATCATAAAGCTTGCGGTCCTGACGATATTCCGGCCGAACTGTGGAAATCGCTTAAAAAAGATGGGGAAGTTTGGCTAACAAATCTATTTAACAACATCCTAAGTAGCGAAAAAATGCCAGATGCCTGGAGAAAAAGTACACTCATCCCATTTTACAAAAACAAGGGTGACGTTAGAGAGTGTGGGAACTTTCGGGGCATAAAACTTACCTCACATACCCTCAAGATTTGGGAGCGTGTGATCTGTAGATGGCTTACATCTATAATTTCGCTTACAGAAAACCAGTTTGGTTTTACAGCAAAGAAGGGAACCATGGATGCTATCCATGCCGTAAGACTAGTAATGGAAAAAGCTAAAGAAAACGGCCAAAACCTGTGGATGGCGTTTATTGGCCTCGAGAAAGCTTTTGATCGTGTACCTAGAACCGTGATATGGCAGGCACTCAGATCTCACAGCGTGCCGGAATGTTACATCCGCATTATAAAGGACCTATACAGCAATGTCCACACATCTGTCAGAAGTCCAGCTGGTCTATCTGACATCTTCGATATAAAAGTGGGTGTACATCAAGGTAGCGCATTGAGCCCTCTGCTTTTTAATGTTGTCACGGACTATTTGACCGCAAAAATCCAAAAACCAACCCCATGGAATCTCTCGTACGCTGACAACGTAGTTCTTATATCCGACAACGTACAAGTGTTACAGGAAGACTTAGAAAATGGAGAAAGTCGTTAGAGCAAAATGGTTTACGTATTAGTAGGACAAAGACAGAATACATGTTTTGCAACTTCAACTCCAATGCGCAAGCTAATCCAGGCATTACGCTGAGCGGCACTGCTCTCCCTAGAGCTAAAACCTTTAAGTACCTAGGTTCAGTACTCTCGGAAGAAGGCTCTATAGACGCAGATGTGATTCAGAGAACAACTTCAGGATGGGTGAAGTGGCGTACGCTCACAGGGGTGCTGTGCGACGCAAAAATGCACATAAGAACCAAAGGCAAAGTGTACAAAACGGCAGTGAGACCAGCTCTATTGTACGGTAGCGAAGTCTGGGTAGCTAAAAAGACACGAGCAGAAACTGCACACCACTGAAATGCGTATGCTGAGATGGGCAGGTGGAGTGACACTTAAGGATAGAATACGTGACGAACACATAAGAGGAAGCTTTAAGGTTGCACCCATAAGTGACAAAATGAGTGAATCAAGGCTCAGATGGTACGATCACGTCATGAGAAAACCCGACAATTATGTTGTGAAGAAATGCCTTTCTATGGCTACCAAAAAAAGGGGAAGGGGAAGACCTCAAATGACCTGGTCGAAGAATGTCCACAGAGACATGAATAGCCTCGGGCTTAAAGAAGAGGATACCAGCCAGCGGACTACATGGCACCGCATGATAAAGAAAGCCGACCCCGTGTAACGGAAAAAGGCGAGGACAAAGAAGAAGAAGACATAATTATAAAATATGTCTGCCGTAAAGAGGGCCATGAAGTCTTGACACAGTTTCAATCTTCGCGTTCCACTTTCCATAATCGCGTGGTGTGTTTGTCACCGTCTCGTATAAAATCCAAATAGACTGAATTTTAGGTACATACCTACCTTAACGAGTAGTCGTATACCTTTTGCGAGTGTTCAGGAGCCACGGCATGACCCCAAAGAAGAAGGCCAAGAAGACATATAGTGCAGAAATCAGCGAGCGCCGTAAAGTTTTTAGAAGGTAGAAGTACCATCGATCCAGTATTGGGTGTGGTTCGCAAGTTTTCTCCAATAAAAATAATTATTACACGATAGTGGTCGACTTTCTAAACTTTTTCTACCCAAATTCAAAAATAAGTTCTTCTCGTAACACATTCCTCCTTTGGTACGCATTCAATGTCTCCTTTGTATTGTAATCCATAACCACAGTCCATTGAAATGTTTCAAGTGAACCCCACGTTTCACTCCTTCCTTCCTATCCTCCGTACTAAATAACTATCCCTTATCAAGCGGTCAAACCACGGTTTTATTGTCCTAAAGTGTATAGAGCGGACGTTGGTGGCCGTTAGCCAGAATGGACTGTTGTTAGTTAGCGACAATGAGGGCCATATATCAGAGGGACGATGCCGTAATGAACGATCCGAGCCAACCCGACACAGGACTGTAATCGACTCATCAACGTTATTGTGACTGGAGAAGAACCTTATGTGATTGGGCGAACTTGTCAGCGCAGCAGAATCCGTCGAGTGGTTTTTATGGTGCAGGTTTTGCGTTCTTAGTCCGTAAGTCCACTCACAATACACCTACGTCTTATGACAACATTATATAATGCATGGCAGGAGGTCGAGGCCAACGGTGCCAAAGTTGGCAACTTTGACGCTGTCTGCCAAGTACTTCCGGCCATTTCTGGACTGACAGACTTAGGTTTACTCTCTCTACAATTAGAGGGTTAAATGATGCCACATGATTCGTACTGTTGTCACATGACATAAATATGCCTACCCACACAGATTTTGACCGGAAGTGAAGAATTTTCTAACTTTCTGGCATATCTTGTTTCTTTCTCAGTACAACTTTCTCGACCTTTATCATGTCGTCATGAGACGTAGGTGTATTGGGAGTATGCTTACGGCTTAGGCACAGAAATATATCAAGATAGAAGGAATAAGTGTATGTACTTCGTGTGGTGAAATGATGACACGGTGTCACAATTGCTCGGCGCGAACTTCAGTCTTCTCCCGACCGCGGTCTGCGTGCGACGTCACATTTTAAAAACAAAATGGTTGTTTGCGCAATAATTAGTTGCTGGAACATTTCCAATAAAGGTGGAGCTATTCATCGAGGTATTTCCTTTCATTGGTAAGTACAATTTGTCCTTAAATATCCGTTATTAATTAAAAAACCATCAATTTCATTATTTTCATCAAAACAGTAGCGGGCGATTGTATGCCAAAGCCAGTTTTCCATTGCGGCTTTAATTTGACGAGCCAGACTTGGTGTGCGTTCAAAACCAGCTATGTAAAAATAAGCTATTCAAACTGTCGAGTCATATTCAAGGTAGATTTTCTAACTCGATTATCATAATCGTTTTTGAAAACAGAGGAAATGATAATTACGTTCTTATATTATTATGCAGCTATATAATGTACGTAGTGTAAAGCAAATAGTATCTTGTACTATTATCTATTCTGTGATATTATTAACAAACCGGTTATGGTTACTTCTATATTGCAATTTTATTTCAGTTTTCCGAATGATCTTGAAATGAAAAATAAATGGATTGAAGCAACTGGTCGTAAAAAGGGTTTCCTACATTTTTGGTTTCCTTCTGGCCATTACCTACGGTATCTGGTCGCATATTTAGAGGACTTATGATATAGCTCGGCCAGTGATTGAAGTGTAGCGTCCGTGAGCAGGAACGTTAAGCAATCCATTCAGAAATTTGTTCAGGATGCTTAGGGGGGCGGTTCCACGCGGAAAAGTTCTCCCCATACTAATATCGTGCCCCGCCGTCAACTTAGTGCCAGAGCTGCGTTTTTAGACTTAAAGAGTAGTGTTCGTTGAATATACCAATGTTATGAAGAAGGCATTACATATGAACACATATTAACGAAGATATTTGAAGTAACAAAAAAAAGGCTGTCACCCACAATGACGATATGTGTTTAACAATGACGTTACGTGAAGATTACAATGACGGAGTGTGTACAACAATGACGAACCTATGTAACCTCCAACCAAGAAGGTCGTAAGTACCTGGTGAGCACCACCGGCCAACCGTCGTTTTATAAAATACACTTATTAATGAAATGTAATTTACAGAAATTTGCATTGGTTAACGTGTACGTAATAGTAATATGTTTAATTAAGTAACGGTACTAATGTAAAATGACATTTTATTGCATAAATATATAAAATTACTATCTCGGTAAACTTTTTATCGATCTGGATAAAATTTTGGTATTGAACACTGTCATGTTTGATTGTGACGTGATTGTTTGATTGCGCGTCAAATATGTTAAACTTTTTTGGTGGAAGTCGCAATAAGACAGAATCCTAAATACACTACATCAGGGATGTTGCAGACATTTGCATCCGCATCCGCGGAAATTTCAACATCAGCATCCGCATCCGCATCCGTCAAAATCGATGCGGAGTTATTGCGGATGTGGATGTAGTGTAATTCATGACAAGAAAAAAGCCCAAACAGTGCTTACTGCGCGAGTTTTTGATAATAATAATAAATACTCTTATTGCACCACGACAAGAAGATTTAGAAGGCGTTTTTGATTTGTTCACAACGATTGTAGTTTAGTATCAACGGGTTTGATGATTGCGTGATATCATAAAATGGACGTTGTTTATTTACGTTTTTGAGTGTTTACATTTTTGAGTGTTTAATAATAACTTTAGACCAAGTTATCGACCAAGTGCGTATGGGGCTACGCGCAGTTGTAGGGTTCCGTAATTGCTTGTCTGTCTTAGTTACATCGACACGCGCGCGCCAACTAAATGGTGCGGTTGCGTCGGCCGAATTTGTACGAAAGTTGGCCTTTCTAAGTACATTTTACTTTGTCAATTATTACTCGGTAACTACTGCTACGATTTTCACATTTTCAGCCTCATTGGCCGCCAGGGGAGGGGGGGGCACACGCTCATATCTCGCAAACTAATCAGAGTTGCAAATGTTTATAAGAAACCCATAATAATTTGCTTTAAGGTTTGACTGGTAGAGAATGCCATTTGGCATTCAGTCCGCCTTTTGTACGATAAGTTTTTCTTTTGTGCAATAAAGTTTAAATAAATAAATAATTTTGAACAAGCTATCCAACGATACCCCGCACTATGGTTTTATCGAGAAAAAAGTTTACCCCCCACGTTACGTGAAGGGAAAGTAACCCAAATTATTATTTATTTAATTTTTTTTATTATACTGTCTTGTTGGTGTGATTGATTTATATACCTATCCCAAATTACAGTTTTCTAGTAAGGGTTACTGAGCAAAGCCGGACATGGCGAAACTTTATAGTATAGTTCCTTGTTGACTACGGAACCCTAAAAAGTATCGTTCCTCTAAAATATTTTTCGCCAAATTTTACTTTCCAAAAAACTCATTGCAGTAGTTTTATTTCCCTAGCCAATCTTGAGCACATTTACATATCGCATTTTATTCATTTGGTCAAATTCTCAATTGGCATCATTTTTGTTTTGTTAAGATAATTGTTCATTAAGCAAACGTGTTCCTTGGGATAATATTATATTCCAAAAAAATGTTCATTTGAACTATACTATTGCTAGTCACTTCGCACCTCAACATATAGCATAATCTACCTTATGGAAGGTCTCAGTTAGGTACGACAACGAGCGAAGCGAGGAGGTTAGGCAGACCTGCGACCAAACAGCGCGTGAGCCAAGCGAGTGCAAAAAAAAAGTTTGTGAGCTTTCTTAGTCTGTATGTAGGGAGTAATCTACGGAACTGCTCATCCGATTTTAAAGTTTCCCTAGTTTATAGAACCGCTTTAACCGTTCAGTCGCCCGCGTGGTTATAGGAAAATGTAACATATTGAATTTTCCCGTGACAATTAAATGTTTTCCCGCTGGAAAAAGTAGCCTACCTATGTCACTCTCCAGCCTCTAAACTATCTCCATACAAAAATCACATTAATACGACGCTCCGTTGCGACGTGAAAGAAGGACAAACAAACACACACACACACACACTCGCATTTATAATATTAGTAAGGATAAGGATGGCTTCAGGATCCTTCAAAATCTTTGTTCACAACATCTGCAGGAGTAGAGCTAAGGCAAATACTGTAATTTGATTTGTCTGTATGTATATCCTATTGTGGATTACCGAAATGCACCGTTAATGACTATTGAAATATACGAGCAAGCAGTCCTTAATCGAATGCTCGGTAGATGCGAATAGGAGGACCAATGTAGGAACGTATTTAAACGATATAGACTGCTTTTTTGTCAAAATTTTAGGGGTTTAATCCGTCTTCAGACTAATTGCCAAAACCGAAACGAGGATCGGCTGTTCAAAGAAAAGCTTTGAGAGTAGATTGTTTTTGCATGGCTTGTCTCATCACATCATAATACTTACCAGCTTTTAAGAATTTTGTACACGCCCCTAATGCAACATAAAACATGAAATGTGTCTAATGTATGACTTTATTGAGAAACCAGTTGCCTAAGTAGTTGTAGTTAGTATAGTTGCCATATCGCTTGTCAACGAAAATACATTTGTGTCCATAAATATATGTACGTTTCCAAAGGTTCTAAAACATCTGCGCGACCTGATGCCCTTAAGAGTGAAGTTTTGTTCACAATATTTTTATCACTTCATCCGTGCACATATTTTCGAACTCGACTGTACTTTTATGTATTTAAATCGGGTTAGAAATCCATGACTTTATTTGCCATAAATGTAATGATTGCCGTAATTATCATCTGCCCTAATTAGATTTTCTCAGAACATGACATCTTTTCAGGATTTTTATAAAACAAACCTAATTAACCTACTGGGTTCTTTACAAAGTTTATATAATCTTTTGTTAAAATGTTATGGTTTCAAAAAACATCACTTTTATGGCACATGACGATTAGGTATGGCAAACACGAGCGTTATGACAAATTATGATTATGGCAAACAAAGATAATAGTAATTTATTTCAGATTTTGCATATATCTATTAATATATGTTTACACATTTAAATATTAATAAGTTAATCCAAATATAATTAATAAAAATAAAATCAAGTTAATTTTGACTTTAGAATAAATAACCATCAAAAACATGCATATCGGTGTTAGTAAAATGTGTGTGGTGTTATGGAAAATGAAATTATGCATATCAAAGATATCTATAGATCCGATTAAAATTAATATATGTAATCCCTAGTTAGCACAATATAGCCCAGTGAGCAAAACGCACTAAGATTGGGTTGGTATTAAAATGGAATCGTTAGTTGCAAAATGGAGCCTCCGACAGTACCCACGGCTGCCCGACTGCCCCTAGCAGAGTTTGATATAGGGTGCAAGTGATTTATTACACCTTTAAACGGATTCCCTGTGGGCCGGGATTCGCTGTATCGATGTTCTAATAGGGAGGGTCGAGTTCAATCAATGAAGACAAGCTTTGTCGAGTTTAAGTAAACCTTCATTAATTCATTAGGTATATCCCAATATATGAACGTTTATTGAAAATATGCAAATCATCCTTGTGAAGTAACTGTAGAAAAATTCAATCATTTGATGAAAATATATTGTAACTTATATATAACGACTGTACATACTAGTTAATGTGCCCGTTTGATTACACTTATGGCTCGCTAGTGAATACCACTTAATTAACTAAAATGTCATAAGAATATAAGTATCTTTGTTTATAGGTACTAACTAATTACTTAATATCGAAGAACAGGATCTCCCATCACAGATATATAATTTAAACTTATTAGGGAATCCCAATTTTTGACAATTTGAACCTGTATTATTCTCTAAACAATTTTCATTTAACTATTTCATTTCCATAAGCATGCCTGTTTATTGAACAGGGTTAATATTCATCAAACTCAGAGATATTAACGCTAATGTCTGTAGTTAGTCTGTGTAGGAATAGCTTTTAACAAATGTTATTCTTATTTTCTTATGGTAATCAAACGTCCATCGCCAGTCTCGTCGTTGATTGGACTATCATTCCCCTTACCATAGTTCTAATAGTGAGGGTGTCGCCTATGATCTTTGTTCGCGTTGTCGCCTCTAATAATTCGCAAGATTCCTGTCCCTGCCACGCTAAGCAATAGGAATATGTTCACAGTATGAGAATATTATTACTTTTTCATTTGTTGATATGCCATCAACTGTTTTTGTTGCTTGTTGCCGTAACCAAGGTCTCCGTGTTACACTTTTTAAAACTATGATTGTATGGATTTTAAATCTACTAATCATGTTTTTGGAACAATTGTAAATCCTATTTACCTTTGTGCTAACTACAGTAGCCACTGGGGTTCACGCATGCAGCTGTCAAGCGGCGGTCGTGAGCTCGAATTCCGGCTCGTACCAATGAGTTTCTCGGGCCTTATGTATGGGGCATATTTACCGTTAGCTTTTCGGTGAAAGGAAACATAGTGAGGAAACCGGTCTAATCCCAATAAGGTCAAGTTTTCCCTCTGGGTTGGAAGGTCAGGTGGCAGTCGCTTTCGTAAAACTATAGTGCTTATTCCAAATCCTGGGATTAGGTGTCAAAGCAAATCCTGGATTCCTTTAGGGGCACAATCGGGAATAAGGCTAGGAGGATGGGTAAATCCATCTGCAGCTCACGCATCTACTACGCAATACGCATGTTAGCATGTCCACATTATAATATATTTTAGTATTTCTGCCTCTGTTGTCTCCTGGCTTACCGGAAAACAGATTTGCAGATTTTAGAGGACAACTTACTTATAAACTTTTTTGTACACTTGCATACGAATAGTGGCAGTGAAGTACAAACTCGTAATTATGCTTACTTGCATGTTTGTATTGTGAGTTAGTTAGGTAATTAAATGCAAAATATACTCACGCCAGTTAGCCCATGCCTTACAAATACAATGTATACTGTCATAAAATGTTTTTCGTTGTCAAATTTAAAAGTGAGTACTTAGGTCATTTATTTTTACTAAAGCTTAACCTTTTTTAATGTTGTTAACCTACATTGGTATAGAAAATTGGTGGCGAAGTTCAATTCAAAACAATTTATATAGTTCTACTAAATACAGTAGGTACCTTCTCTGGTTAAACGTCAGAATACTGCTATAAATTAAGTAAAAGTATAAATCGCTTCTCGTAAACAAAGACGTCCAATATTATTCCATTTAATACGTGACTCGAATAAATTACGGAAGATACCTCTGTTTCTATAATATGTTGAAATGAGTATTTATAGCTATTACCGACCCCTGGCATGGGGTGAAATAATTCCAAGATCAATCAGATGTTGGAAGGGTCCTCATCCTACGGATATACATTATACATCCCATCTATCCGTGCTGTATTGGTTTTACCTTTATTTAAAACTAGTTTTTGCTGGTTTTTCGTGGAAAATATTGCTTTAATTTAGATGTGAAACATTTATTTTTGCATTGAAAGTTGATTGCTTTCAGTCATTAGTATTAACATGCAAGGACAAAGGGTGACTGTGGCCATCAACATTTTGTTTTGCTCGCTTTTATACAGGCGCGGGTAAAAAACGCAGCACATATAGTGATGTGCTGGGGAATATTCCCTTGTTCCCGGGAATATTCCCCAAACAGGGGAATATTGAAATACAAATTAGGAAAATTAAAGTTGTAATAAAAGTAAATAAAATGAATAGTGCCCCGACAAATAAAGTGCCATTCGCCAAAAACTGCATAATTGCACTAATTCTGACTTTTTATCTCAATTACCATTTAATATGTAAATATTTTCATATTTTGTATTCATATAATATTTCATACTAGTTTTTTTATTAACTTTGTATCGTTTTTGTATCTTTCAGAAGTACTTTTGTAAAATTTGTTTTTTTCTGCTGGGGGAATATTCCCAATAACTGGGAATATTCCCATTGTTCCCGGGAAATTCCCATTGTTCCGGGGAATATTCCCGGGAACATTGGGAATTTACTTTTGCGAGTAAATTACACTGGTTAATGTCTTGGTAAAAAAGTCAAGGGCCCAAGTTATCATGGCATCCCTAATAGCAAGATATATAAACATACACAATTTCAATATTCCCGTATGTTCCCTTGTATGTTGAGTATATTCCTGGGAACGGCACATCGCTAAGCATATACATATATGCTGCGTTTTTTACGCACACATTAACATTAGCACGATATACGTATGGTATCTATGCTGTGGGGTGTCTTCCCGCGCTTGAACTAACGTGCAACATCTGATTACAAAGTCCTAGAGTCGAATACAATGATTATTTCGGTATAAGGTGGATGTCACACTGCGCCGCATCTCCGGGTGGAGCTGCGGAGCTCGTTGTATGCAAGTACCTCAGTTTGTAAATAAATTCCGTGTGGTACGACACACTGCACCGCACCTCCGTCCGGCGAAATATGTATGCAGCTCCGCACGTCCGTCCGGCGCAGTGTGACATCCGCCTAAGCTACGTTAAGATTTCAGATAAATTTATAACCAATCTTATTAGGGTTCCATAGTCAACAGGGAATCCTTACAGTTTCGCCATGTCTGTCCGTCTTTGGCTTAGCTTAAACCGAAGTGTTTATAATTGGAGATATTGATACCTTTACTCTCAACTGTTTACAATGTGTAAAGGTCATTAGTTTCCAGAGATATACCTATCCTACTAATATTATAAATGCGAAAGTTTAGATGTTTGGATGTTTGTTACTCAATCACGCTTAAACGGCTGAACCAATTGGAATGAAATGTTGCACTAAGATAGTTTATAGCCTGGATTAAAATATAGGATAGTTTTTATCCCGGGTTCACGCGGACGAAGTCGCGGGCGGAAGCTAGTTACTTATAATTGATTAAATTGTCGTTTACCAATCGAGCCAGCTGGTTTTTTAACGAGGTACTATATTAATTACACCTTACATCTGTGGAACTAGTCAAATATTAACACTGCGTTAATCTAAACATATTTCGACCTCACAATAACGTGCGTACAATTATATTTCTTAGGATTTATAAAAAGTATTGAACTAAAGGTGCTGCCCCACCGATGTTATAAAATGTTCTATAACATAGTGTAACAAGGATAACGCTATGTAATACTATGTAACGTTTCATAATATTTTATAACCTTAACGGAATCGTAACGAAATCTATGTAGTGGCAAACAGGTCAAATGGCCTGTAGTTATTCTGTGTTGCTTGCTTGTAGCCACAGGGGATGTAAAATGTCTATTATACATACTTGTGGATAAGACATCCATCACTTTCGCACTCGCATAGTCGTCAGAATGTGAAGGATGTCTTCTTATCCACAGCAATTAGTGAAATAATGGCAATCATCACACTAGCGCAGAACTCTTTACCCACAATTACCGGTTATGAACGTTTACAAACTATTTGCTAGTCATGTACATAAGAGGCTGCTAATGAGAACCATACAACAATATTAATATTTTTATCGATTTTTGGAGGGTAGTGAACGATTTTGCATCGATATCTACGTTGACAATTTGCTGGGTCGACAGTCATTTGCGTCTGCGACCATGACCGGTACAACCGGTGTCAGAAATCAAAGTCAATAAATATCGTGCTAGACCCGTGATAAACAATTATTTAAATATGAATATCATTATTATGTCATAAATATAAAGAAGATGTGATACTTCTTAACGAAAGATTTTTTTATATTTTTTTCGTGTTGTTTTTAACGAGGAAGTTACACCGATCATATTTTAAATGATACTGAGAGAGTATAATTTTTTTCTCTGTATCATATCGTTTATAAAGAAGATGAATTAGTATTTTTATTTTATTGCATAAAAA
Organism: Epinotia bilunana; assembly: GCA_947049275.1. Classification (NCBI taxonomy): domain Eukaryota; kingdom Metazoa; phylum Arthropoda; class Insecta; order Lepidoptera; family Tortricidae; genus Epinotia; species Epinotia bilunana. The sequence continues at coordinate 9,156,466 of OX346267.1, read as the reverse complement.
GCCTTAAATAACAACACACACATGATCTCATATCATTTACACACTTATACCTAACTAAATAACATCCACTGGTGATAATTGGCCGATCCCGAAAGGGTGCTATCACAATCGGCCCCATTTCTCCGCAGGCTCAATCAATCCTTTGTGGAGGGCCCGTGAAAAAATGAGGCCGAAACAGCCACTTTGAACACAATGGCCTACGATGGCCACAATGGCCGACGATGGCAAACACACGCGTGCAATTTGCGATTAGGAGCTGACCGGGCCATGGAGCAATTATTTTCGAGCGCTTTTGTTTGTTGGCGAAAAAAGTGATCATTCATACATGACACAGGGACCGATTTTTTTCTATTGTAAACTAGCTTCTGCCCTCAACTTCGACCGCTTAACCACCAAGTCCCATACGATTTTTTTTTCAGGACAGATTATACAAAATAGGTATCCTTTGTTTTAATTATGTTATAACAGTATGCCCAATCTTATTTATCCATTCAGTAAGAAACATGTAAACAACCAAATGATCAAATAAAATATCAGTGGGATATTTTTCTCGACATTCTCGTGTTTTGCGCTATTGCAGTTATTCAGGTAGAGTGGCACTCGTATGAAGGTAGGTATTGAATTAGTTGGCTCGAGTGGCACTCGTATAAAGGTAGGTATTGAATTAGTTGGCTCGAGTGGCACTCGTATAAAGGTAGGTATTGAATTAGTTGGCTCGAGTGGCACTCGTATAAAGGTAGGTATTGAATTAGTTGGCTCGAGTGGCACTCGTATAAAGGTAGGTATTGAATTAGTTGGCTCGAGTGGCACTCGTATGAAGGTAGGTATTGAATTAGTTGGCTCGAGTGGCACTCGTATGAAGGTAGGTATTGAATTAGTTGGCTCGAGTGGCACTCGTATAAAGGTAGGTATTGAATTAGTTGGCTCGAGTGGCACTCGTACGAAGGTAGGTATTGAATTAGTTGGCTCGAGTGGCACTCGTATGAAGGTAGGTATTGAATTAGTTGGCTCGAGTGGCACTCGTACGAAGGTAGGTATTGAATTAGTTGGCTCGAGTGGCACTCGTATGAAGGTAGGTATTGAATTAGTTGGCTCAAGTGGCACTCGTATAAAGGTAGGTATTGAATTAGTTGGCTCGAGTGGCACTCGTATGAAGGTAGGTATTGAATTAGTTGGCTCGAGTGGCACTCGTATGAAGGTAGGTATTGAATTAGTTGGCTCGAGTGGCACTCGTATAAAGGTAGGTATTGAATTAGTTGGCTCGAGTGGCACTCGTATGAAGGTAGGTATTGAATTAGTTGGCTCAATGGAACAACAAATAACGATATAACCTAAATTAATACATACCGGTTTATTTGAATAAATTGAAATACCTCTATAATTTCCTGGTATTTTGAGTACCTAGTTAATAGAGTTCAATTTTAACACCACTTTATCCCCATAACCACTCACTTGCTTGTGGCAACCACAGTTGCCAATTTCGCGCACCCCTAAACTGATGGTGGCAAATGTGGTTGCCAAGTTAAGTATGGACTTCTTTGATAAAGAAAAATTTAAAGCAATTTAGGCTACCTTTTTAAAATCCGAAAGCAAGTGAGTGGATAAAGTGGTATTATAATTGAAATCTAACTCTCTTTGTGAACTCCCCAGTTGCAACCATAAATCTCATTTTTGAAGGACAATATCAACAGCGACAGCGATATTAATGTATTGAAGCATAGAATAACTCAATCATATTATGGATTGGAGGATTATGCAATTGTCACGTACATTATGTAAGCAGCGGTAATCTGAAAACGAGTAAATAGTTTATTCGTTGCTAGTTGTGCAGTTGTAAACAGTAAATGAGTTAATTCTTGCCATTATGTCCTCCTGGTACAGTATAATGTAAACTTTAACTTGCAATTAAACTGTCTCAAACGATCTAAGCTTCAGGGTAATTGCGTATAATTATGAACTAGCGTTAGGGCATATCAAACGTCATTTTCACTTTCAATAAATAAGTTGGTGTGCTTTTTTGCACCATAGCGTTATAATAAGTCAAAGTGGATCATCGGCGAAAAGTTGGTAATGAAAATAAGCTGCAAAAAGTTCGGAGAAAAGGCAGAACACCACAGAATACCTTAGAAAACTAGAACATCCAAAGGTATTTTCCGCGTGATCGCACTACCTGTATAAGCACGGAGCTAGGATAAGAAGGTCAATTAGTAACGTACATTTCGCATCCCAATTTGATATGTTTCTCGCGCGCGTTCTGATAGCTTGGACACGACTTCAGTAGACCGCCTCTGGATGGCCCATAAGGCTTCCCGGAGAGGTTATCCCACAACATATTCGTTGCTGGCCGCGCTGCTGGCCATTTAAGAAAGAAAAAAAAAATTAAGGCGGCGGTTTGCAGTGGTGTGCCATTGGTGAGAGCGAGAGCTCGGAGCACAACGTTTCGGTCCCACATACGGGGCACCCAGCCGTCATCATCATTCAAATTCTTGGATGAGTCTGTACTTAGGAAGTAATGAATAATGTTCTTTCGTACAGCAAACTCGGAAATAGGAGTAGACCCGAGTCTAACGTAAATCTTTATTTTGAAACTTTTTTATTCAAAGCAAAATGTTACAACCACCATATGACATTTTAGTTATTGAGTACCAACAGATCCATTGTTGTTGAGTAAACGAAACGTTTCTCTTTACGTTAGTATTAAATCAACGGAAATAACTGATATGCACCTATTGGAAAAATATCGATAAGAACGTAACCCAGTACCTACCTACTCACCTACTTTATAAAATAATGGATTTTGTACGCGATTTTACTATTTTATATATCCCTCGTTTTGGACGTTTCGACATGATAATGCAATCGTTTTACAACTAAACTGCGGAAATAATATCAATCGTAAATATGACTGGTATTTGAATTATACACGTTTGTATGTAATAATTTCCAGTGTATTATGGTTTCTTAACAATATGGAATACTCGAAAAATTGTTCACAAAATTTGTACAGTACACCAGAAAATTGGTCTACTACTTATGTTCCTTGCCATTCAAATAAAAGAGTCGAAAAGTGGTGGTGGACGCTTTGTTTGCTGACTGCATATACCGACATAGATTGATGCGCTAGCATACAAGCGCACAGAACACATCCAAATCAAATTGGGATTCAAAACGTATGTCTCATACAGGCCTCCTGTTCGGAAATAGGATTGCTTGGATAGCTTATCACGCAAGAATAAACTACCTGCACTGCGAGTGCAGATACCAGTGACTCTAGTATATGTTGTACCGAAACAAGACTTTACGATCGCGTTTACGTTTTACCCTCAATTTGTATGGGATTTGACAGCTAAACGCAAACGCGGTCGTAACGTTTTGTTTCGGTAAAACTTATACTAGAGCCTAAGCTCAATTTACCTGGTAATCTTTGAAAATTTACTTGACATTTACTATCAATATTATGTGAAAAAGACACGCAAAAGGCGTCTAATGCAGATAAAACATGTTAAAGATCTCAAAAGCGGAATTATTTTGATAGCTTTTTTGTGGTTCACCTGCAGCCATGCTTATTTTAAACTATACTTCTGCATTTGTCGGCGCGGAGTCAGTGCGGTATCTGTAACTACTTGTTGTCCGTGTCAACTGTCTGGCAACTCAGTAAAGATTCTTTTCTGCCCATTTAAATGAGTTTTTCCTGAAGCAGGCTGGTACGGATGCAGTACGCACTACTTCGACGAAGATACAAGGTATTTATTCATAAAAGTCAATATTACGGGACAACCTTACACAAATCGACCAGGACCCAAAACTAAGCAAAGCTTTTACTATGGGTATACTAGACGACGATAAACATAGGTACTTATATAGATACATAAACACTTGAATACATACAAAACACCCATGACTCAGGAACAAATATTCGTGCTCATCACACAAATAAATGTATTACAAGTCAGTCAATAGGTACCTAATAATGTTATTAATTAATACAAACCAACACACCGCACTGTGTATAAATGCTTAAAACAGGATAGCAGATTTGTATATTGTTTTAAGCATTTATAGAGAATATACATTTATTATTATTATAATTTATAACCTATAGTTTAACATGTCCGGAGGCTCACAGGAGAATTTGTATTTAAAATGTTAACTTACAAATTTGTAATAAAAGGGTTCGATTCTTCCTAATTACTGAGGGCCAGTGCACGTCTCGACCAATTCGTCAATGCTGTAGCACTGTGTCTTTAGCTTTGTTGTCAAACATTTTATCCGTTTATGACAGTTTTACCTCTTCTGGAACAAACTTATACCATTTTCCGCTTGAGACCCCGAGTGACTTGCGAGTGTAGTCCTTCCAAGGTTAAAATAGCACAGATCCCGTCGCGCCATAGGCAAATTGGCTTAAGTGGCACTTAAATTTGCATCTAAATAATAAAGTAATAAACACATTGCAAAAAAGTATGTCTTATTTTTTGTGCTGCTTATGAATTCAATTAATTCACAGCTACCTTCTTAACAAGCTCTTCTTTGTGGCTACGGTTACTTAACTGTAAAGATGAGTGTTATGTTTAACGCATTTTTTTTATCTAATAAGAGAATGTCAATTAAGTCAGATAACAATACCACTACCACACCAAACAACCCATTTGCGCGTCAACTTGTCAAAATACCTAAAACAAAATCGAATTCGAAAATTCATCTATCACGTGCTCACAACACCCCAGTCTCCCGACCCCGTCCCTAGCATGGTAAATCTCAAGGGGTCGAAATGTGCAAACAATTAGAAGGGCTTTTTTGTTCACCCCGTGGCTCGTTGTGCAATACACAATGCCACTTTGTGTCAGCAACAGGGCCCTATTAAAATACGACGAACGCACTACACATCTGTGCTTTTCACATCACTAGTGGCTTATAGAAATGACGTATTGTTATATTTAGACACAGTCAGTTTAGACCTTCTTTAAAAAATAAAAGTAAAAAAAATCGCAAGATTGTTTTGCTGAGGCGCAATGACTGGCTGGAATTGCCAGCACTTTATTAAACACTCATGATGTAATACTTATTGCACATTTTTTTTTACTATAAGAAGGGTGATGCCGAAAAAGAGAAAAATGATAATTGCAAAAGGTAAAGGAAACGCGTTGAAACTTTGATCTCGGGGGGGAATGACGTTCACAACAAATAAATAAAATATTCTGTTACATTTTTGAACGTATGCATTATCGTTCATTGAATCGTTCGTTAGTAAAAATGCCATTAAATAGTTTGTTTTATCTGTGACTTTGTTTTTGTGTGAAAGCTACAAAGCATATTTAGGCAGAGGTTTTATCATTGAGTTATATTACTAGAGTAGACATCACCTAGCATAAGTTTGCGCACGTCAACATACTCTTATGAGAGTATGTTGGGTTAGTCTGTGGCGGGCAGTGATGGCGGTCGTTTCGAGTGCAAATTCTACTCAAAACTTTAAAAAATGCCTTTTTTTGCATTGCGCTATTGCACCAACAAAAAACCCAACATAAGTAGAAGTACGGGAATCACTTTTCATCGGCAAATTAACATATTTTTTAAATAACATGATTTTTTCTGTAATTTATAAGATATGCGCCGATAGCGGCCAATATTTCAAAGATTAAAAATGTAGAAGGTACAATTTCCTAAGACTATTTTACCTAATTAGTGGAACCTTAAACTGACTAGATTTACTTACTGATTTGAAGCTTTAAAGATCTTTATTTTTGCGCCAAAATAGAAGAGCAGCAACCATTTGTTGTTTTTTAATTTAATAGTTTTTATGAATAATTTTAGTTTTAGTTCTCCTTATTTAAATATATCTCAAGTTCTACTTATTTAAATCTAAGGTAAATTCTCTTATATAAATATTGTACGCGACGCGAGTACAGTCTCCGAATATGAACCCATTAGCAATTTAGGAAAATATAATTATTATATTAATTTCCAATTTGAAAATGGTCGTAATTTTGTTTTTTTGTCCTGCTGCGATTGCTATCAAAATTCGATATCTGAGGAACCGCATGGACCTTAAATATGACTTTGTCATCAAATCTGACACAAATTTGCTGATACAAATAACTGAATCCGAACTCAGAAAATTGTCGCATCTACTACACGTTTTCATACTCTTTGATTTTCGACGTGAAGAAAAATGTTCTGGGTTGCCAGTCTATACGTAGTAATAGTAAGTCAATGGGTTTTATTTAAAAACGGGGTAACGAACGGGGTTCGATGGCACCATCGACATAATAGTGTGTTATTTACCTTAGTTAGATAATGTCTGTCATAAAAAACCAATCTCAGAAGCGAAAAAAAAAAACAGCGAATAATTATAGCTACATATATATACATAGGTACGTTCCACTGCTGCTGTGCACAGGCCTCCTCTCAGAAGCAAAAAATGAAATATAACAATGCAACATAGACATAGAACTAACATTTTGTTTGAATATTAAAAAACCCGAGCAAGAAAATTAAAACAGTACATTTTGATACCGCTCTTTTGTATCCTTTGAAGAACGCTCCCATTTTTGTCCTAAATATATAAGCACTGGCAATCGGAAAACTCCGCACAGGATCCACTCTGCGTGAATCCATTCGATCTCATGCATTTAAATTTAGAATTAGTGAAAAGCTTTGCCCGCAGACCGAGTTTTTCAACGAAGGTAACCGACCGCCTCGGATCTTCCTGATACTGGTTTCATTGAATACGTGATTGATTTAATGTTGTTAGGTAAACAGATACACGAAGACAGTCTTATATTTCACGTAAGGTAAGACGGCACGCCTGAATTCGTTCATTTATAAAGGATCAAACAAGATGTTTAGACAACGTTTTGGCAACAAATTCACTTGATCTAGTTACTCGTTTGTATGTCAAGAGGCAAATCCTTCTCAAGAAAACGAAACAATAACAAAGATAAAGTCTTCGTAGAAATTGTGATGCTCACGCGATACTTTGTTGCCAGGACTGGTTACAAGGCTCTTACTGCTGCATTAAAATTTTATATGGAAACTCCTGTATTACGGCTGATTTTTTTTTCGGATACGAGTTTATTCACAATGAAAAACGTTACGAGTATCAAACGTGCAAATAGTGCGTGTGGCATAAACATTTTTAAGAACAAATTATGTCTTAATATCCTGTCAATTTAACACATAATGGTTTTACGATTTACCTTAAACATGATCTATTTATAAATATAATTAAGCTGTCGGAAGGGTCGAAAGTATATTGGCCTTCGGCCTAGCTTGCCTCGCCGCTCACCTTCGGGTCTTTGGCCTTGGGTTTTGCTTGCAAGACACCTGGAGATAGTGAGGGTCCGTGGGGGCTCGCCCTCGGGCCTTCGCCCCTGGGACTCATATAGGGAGCGCTCTCGAAACGGATATTTTCGGCGTAAAGTATATAATACTGTTGACGACAAAGTTTATGTGGGTGTTTATTTGGATTCGAAGATAATTCGAACTGTTACACGCATAATTCAATGGAAATGAAATCGTTATTTTCAAATTTTTCAGCAGTTTGGATAAACATAAGAATATCATGTAAACCATAATTTATACGCGTACGAAGTCGCGGGTAGAAACTAGTTTACAATTATAAGTACATGATTTTTAATTTAATAATGATGATATGTAATATTTCTGATTATGATTAATAAATGTAAGACTGTGTCTTGAATGAAGCGTACCATAATCAAGTGCGTAAATAAACACCATCTCACAAAATAAAGTCAAATAGTTGGGCTATTTATGTCACCAAGCAGGCTATAACAGCTTAACACTGGTAACAGGAACCTAACCATTTAATACACCCCCACGAATGTGAACAAAAAGACTGCCTCCACCCTGCTGCTATTATTTCATATTTTTGTTACCAACGAATTCTAGAAACCCCGCTGCGCAAAACAAATTATCCCAACTTCAAAGGAGTCACATCTATTAATTTTATTCGCGTTACGATTCCAGACTAACGTTCGTACCTCGAAGGAAACGGTGAGACAACATAAATAATCTAGCTGAAGACAAGTCGCCCCATGCGAGGCGAAAAATGTATTTGGGTAAAAGGATGGTGCTCCCGCTTCGTTACATTTTGTCACTCCCTGGGGCGCAAGACTAGTGGACCCGTGCAACTTGTACACCCGAAATGTTTTATGCTTGCGTCACGAAATCTGATTTGTATCCTCAACTCTGGCGCTTTACTGCCGGTACGCCGTAAACGCGTGTTTATTGTTTCTTGTACTTGGTTCAAGGTTAACGCCGGTTGTAAAGTTTATTCCGGCAACTGATTCAGTAGTAATTATAATAACAATAAATAAATATTTGCGGACAATCTTACACAAATCGACCTAGTCCCAAAATTAAGCAAAGCTTCTAGTATGGGTACTAGATTATGATAAACATATACATAAATAAATACTTAAATACATAGAAAACATCCATGAACAAATATTTCGTGCTCATCACACAAATCAAATATGCCCTCACCGGGATTCGAGCCCGGGACCTCTAGCTTTGTAGGCAGGGTCACTACCAACTAAGCTAAACCGGTCGTCGGGTCATCTTAGGTACCTAATATTTGTACTTGTATGATAACTGACTAATGCTTCTACTAAGGGCCGATTTTTCAATTCCCAGATAAAACTATCTGTCAGATAAATGTTAGCTCAGTCCTTTTCTTTCATATGACTTAAGAAAAAGATTGTGACAATTTTAACTGACGGATACGGATAACTTTATCTAGAGATTGAAAAATCGGCCCTAAGTCAGTCGGTTAGTATCATTGCGTTAGAATCCATACTAATATTATAAATGCGAAAGTGTGTCTGTCTGTCTGTTACCTCTTCACGCTTAAACCACTAAACCGATTTGGATGAAATTTGGTAGAGATAGTTTGAGTCCTGAGGAAGGACATAGGATAGTTTTTATCCCGGAAATCATGCACTAAGGGGATGAAGTGGGGGGTGAAAGTTTGTATGGAGCTACGATATAAACGAGTTCCACGCGGACGGAGTCGCGGGCAGAAGCTAGTTCAATATAAATAATAGTCAAGAGATGTCACTTAAATGCACACACGATAAATATCTAAGGCATGAGATATGCTCACGGAATAATATTCTATGGCTGGTTTCAAAAAGTAAAAGGAACCTATACAATAGAATGATGAGTATGATGACACTTGATTCACTTGTGATCGCAAAACACTGATATTTACATCAAATTTTAGTCAGTCACATCTGGAACTCTGTACAAATTAATTGGAGAACAAATAACATGCGCTCAACAGCTAGAAACGTTAATTCACAAAGGGTGGGCACTAGCCCATTGAAATTGGAACGGAATGAGCCTTTTTCACCAATAATCAATGCAATTGAAATCGGAATGGTTTTGATTGTCTTTCTTTGGAGTACAAATGACAATAAAATATAAAACAAGGGAAAAAACATACTTTTTATGAGCCGTACACGCATTTATAAAGCATGCATAAACCTCAACAGGTTCCATAAATCTAAGGGCATCGTACCATAAAGCAACGAAAATGTTAACCACAACATGCCTCCTAAAATTCTCGAATGCATAAAACACGTCCGTAGGCGAAATAGAAGTTACCTTTGGTGCTCTCGACGACGCAGTCGATCCTCCAGAGAAGTAACGCGGTATACAGCGTCAGAAGCATCTTGTCTCCGCGGAAGCTAAATAACTCAGTTTTATGGGCCCTCTCCATCCCTACTGGCATTATCGGCAACGCCGCCTTTTATGGCAGCTACTCGCAACATCACAAACACAGCACAGTTGCCAGAAACAAACGCGTCTCCAGATAAACGAAATCAGACAGTTATGGCCCACACTTTTTTATGACATCGGCCGCCGGTAATTTATGGCGCACAATAAAAGTTATTTATTTGGCCACTAAATAGATTGCTACACTTTTAATGAAATCATCCGGTGAGTACCTGAAACAATTAAGTAAACGTTAGTTTCGAAAATGATTGTAGGTTGGTTTTTATAATGATGGGGTAAACAGTAGAAGTTCGTTTCAGAAACGGTTCTAGGTTAGTTTTCATAGAAAACTACAGGTACCTAAATGAAATCAAAATTATCATAAAAGCAAGTGGAATACGAAATATAAAGAATTTGGTAAGAGTATCAATTTGAGATGTTGTGTATTCGCAACCATCTGAGGCTCTAGTATAAGTTTTACCGAAACAAAACGTTACGATCGCGTTTGCGTTTTACCCTCAATTTGTATGGGATTTGACAGCTAAACGCAAACGCGGTCGTAACGTTTTGTTTCGGTAAAACTTATACTAGAGCCTCAGACCAATCTGAGATATACGTTTCTCTCTTCATAATAACTTCAAAACGTTTCGCGCGCTCTATTCCATGCTGGTATTAAATTACGTATAACGTACAGTTAGTCAGGAAAACGTGATCCCCTGCATACAAACCTCTATGCACGTTGTACGTTTCAGGTTGCTATATAGTATTGTGTCGGTAACTAAATATTATATTGTCTACAAATAGATTTAAGTCAGTATGTTTGAGTGCCTAGTTCTGTTAATGCATATGTATTATTGAAGGCACTGTTTGTTTAAATAGCCAATAAAAACTATGATAACATTATCTTATTTAAATTATTGTTTAAATCATAAATCATAAACCAATCATTTATTCGTGACAGCAAATACACACTAAGCGTGCGTAAGGTTTAGTGCGAGTTTAAAGTGTAACACATTACGTTTTATTGTTATTAGCATTTAATTTGCACTGAATCTATTTTAAGCCCAACGCCAACTAAGATTGTTACAAGTTTAACATGTGTATTTACGAGTATGCATCGTTGCTTTCAAACGGATAAACCGATTTCAGCGCGGTTGTTTGAAGTTCAGTTTTTCAAAAGTCTTGTCCGGCAAGATGGTTTTCGGCTAACAAGACCAAAAAATAAATACATAAAGCTTAAGAGTCCCCAGTAAGCTCGGCCGAATTTCACCTTCCCATACAAACGTAGTTACGCTCTGATTTTAAAACTACGTGTTGGATTGTGATGAAACTTTGCATATACAATGACATGAGATATATCTATGTCTGTAATTAGTTTATATGGTTCCAGTTTATAAAACAAACGAAATACAGCAAAAACCAGTTTTGTATGAAAAACTTAAATTCGCTGTATTTTTTTACTATGCTATCTGAAGCTACATAACCTAATTACAGACACTGATATACCTCAAGTAATTTTATATGCAAAGTTTCGTTACAATCAAACAGGTAGTTTTAAAATGAGAGCGTAACTACGTTTGTATGGAGAATCGAGCTTACTGCGGACTCTTAACGCTATGTCATATTTTTTACTATAAATGAATGGAGAGAACATGAGTAAGTGAATGGGGAACCACTGTCTTCTAACTTACCTAATACTACTAATCCACACTTATCCCACACACTAACATGCTATGATTTAAAGTAGGAACATTCTAGTCCGTAACATCAAGACCCGCGCTCCTTTTATGGAAGCAGCATTATGAGAACGAGGGTTGCGTGAGCGCTGTGATTTTATACCCGCTGCGATCTTCCAAGCAATCGAGGTATTGCTTTACTTAACTATCCCTTGGGCATTGCTGGGCTGTTCAACGATTGACTCTACTTCATCTCAGGCCAGCCAGAGTTAGTCAGACCTCCGGTTGAATGTTGCTATTACGTTGGCTATTCACCACAGCACCGTGCCGTTTATCTCTGCGACGAATGGATGCACCCAAATGGACGGATACTAGTTTGACTACATTTACGGGCGCGCCACGTAGTAACAGCTGCTAAGTAACAGCTGTTACTTAGCCGTGGTTGTGTTTTGTTTCTACATTCACTAGCGCTCCAATAAGTCTGCAATATGTCTGCGACAAATGGATGCATCCAAATTGATCGACAAAAAACTGTTCCAAAGTTGAATTTTGACATTTATGACCGTTCCATTTGAATGACGCGCTGATCTGCGCGATGGATTTCCATCCGACTTTTAACACTATACAGTTTCAACATTCATGGACTGATTTTAGTGCGGTGCTAATCCATTCGGCTTGTTCGAGCGCTCTTGAAAACCCAGCTTTACGAATTCCAGCGACAAATTATATTAGAAGCAAGCAGTGAGATGCGGAGCAAGTTGCGAATAGAATTGCTCGTACTGTGTGCTTGTTGTTGATTAAGTTATTTATTTAGTTCCTTCTAAGCAGTATTTTTAGTCTTCCGTACCTCATGATGAATAAACGGAACCCTTATACGAGCACTTTGTTGTTAGCCTATCTGCCTATCAAGACCCTTTATCTCGGGAACGGGATCAAGTGGAAATTAAAACCATATACTCAAATCTACAGTTCCTAAAAGGTGTGAAAAAATCAAACTTCTAAGTTAAAGAAAAAAAGATACGCCCGTATATATATAGATAAAGATGTTGTCCCTTGACATTGGTGAACTGTGATAATTCGAGATTAGTATTCAAGTCAACCTAACAAACAACTTTAGATGACCTCTGATTTCATAGCAAATATAGGAAGGCAGAGATCAAGATTGCTGGTTTTTAAATATCAATATTAAAAGATTTTTCAAAAACCCAATTGTTTTTTTTTTCAAATATTTATAGACCCACGATTAAGGGGAATCCATCGAAACCTCATATGTCGAAATCCGTCAAACGGTTTACGCAGGGCGTCCCAAAAAATAAGACATACACACACATACGCTCGGAAAACATAACCATATTTTTCACAAAACGTAACATATTTTTTCTTTAAAAACCTTATATTCCCGAATATTGAAATTACGCCCGTGATGACTGATGATAATTATTTAAGGCCGGTATCAATCAAAACATTTATTTCACATTTTAATTGCATGCCAATGTGTTTTAGGTACTGCCATACTTTATTAGATTAAGCAAGTATGTATTGTTGGTTCTACTTCCTGTTGTATGTTTTGAGGAAATAAACGAATTGCTTTTCTTCAGGTATAATGGCCCGCAGTATATTTATACCCAGCCATGTTTATCAAATATCCGTGTAACGTACCAAAATAAAAAGGACAAAAGCGTTCGTTCCCTAGGGAGCCATCGGCGCTGGATATTCTTAGAACATAATTAACTCTTTAGAGAGGGACATCTGCGCTGCTGTACTATTAAAGCTGCCATCTATTATAGTCGAATCAAAAAGGATTATTTTTACCAGGCTTCACGTGTTTGGTGATGATGTGACGTCATGATAATGTGTCATTTATGTATACAAAAATGGAAAAATATGGGTGCATTATTTCATCAAAATCATATGAATGTTAACGGCATTATTACATTGGGACGAAGTAACTATAAACATTTTATTTATTTACTAGCTGTTGCCCGCGACTTCGTCCGCGTAGAACTTGTTATCGCCTTAGAAATATGATTATCTTAAGGGATTATTTCCCAGATAAAAAACTATCCTATATCCTTCCAAGGGTCTCAAATTATCTGTACCTACGGGAAATTTCATCTAAATCCGTTCAGGTGTGAAAGGTGCGATGAGATCGTAAGTTTAAATTGCTAAATCTAAATTAAAAACTCCGTTTTCAAAAATATAAATACTTATCTTTTAATCATCATCAGACGTTTCTGCTTAAATTTTTTTTTATAATGAATAGGTAGCTTCTGCCCGCGACTTCATTCGCGTTTCATTATTACTTATACATTAGAATCTATGCACACCGCGTTTTTTAAGCGTTTGTGTCGATTTCTTTGCACGTGATTCGATACAAACGCGCGTCTACGGTGCATAGGCCCTAAGTACTACACAGACTTAAATGCCCATAAGTGGAGCATGAAAAAAATTATACAATTCATATTAATAAATATTAATTACATTAATGTAAACTATTAACACGTTATTTACACCTATGTTATGTACCCAACCCCCGATTTTTTTGTCCGCGTACAGCCCAGCTTTCCCAGATGGCGTGATCCGTCTCCTTTTCGGGAATATTGCCTTAGCGTGACCGAATAGCGCGAGTGTTATCCCTCTGCGGCTGATCTTCGCCCAGTCGCCGTGCTTCATATCGGCCTTGTATCTCTCGAAGGACACGAAGGTCATCATAATGCCGATAATGAAATATTACAATTATTTTGGCATCAATGTACATAGTTAATGTAACTACATTGATATCAATATAATTACAATACTTCATTATATACAATATTTTTAGTTTCCCCAGTGGGCATCAGCACAAACAGTTGTTCGCAGCTGGTGACTCGCGAGCACGCGACGTACAGCTGCCCGTGAGAGTAAGCAGTCCGTGCGCAGGTCGACGCCGGCTGCGCGGAGAGTCTGCTCCTGCGACTTGTTTATGGTCATAGCGAAGCACACGCTCACTGGAAATTGCAATCGCTTGAACTGGAACGGGAAGTTGTTCGGTATCAGTGGAATGCGCGCTATAAATACAGCTTCCCCAGCACCGCAGCCCGTAAGGATCTGAGCCTCGATGAGATTCCGCTGCAGTCTCACTACCTTCAGGCGGGTGCCATTACACAGCTTCGGCCGAGATAGGTTCCGAAGCAGCATAATAGGGACTCCGATCTTCAGGGTCAAAGTGTGCGCTGGTAACCCTGATGCGCTCAAAGAGTCTAAAAATTCCACCTGGTATGTCGTGGCAGTTCCCTCATCTAAAACAGTGTTAATCGGGCTATAGACAGCGTTCTCGCCTTCAATTTGCGTTAACATTCGAGCGTTAACAGCAGCAGCCTGGTCATTTTTGGGGGTAAGTATGCTTCTTGAGTTGCGACTTCTTTGAGAGGTCAAGCGGTCTTCTTGTCGTGTAAATGTTTCAGAAGCCCGAGAATCCGCTGTTAATCTTGTTTCACGTTCCGTAATAGTCTCGGAAGCTCGCGACAACGAATGGCGTTCACGATCGTGGCCGAGACGTGCTTCCCTATCTTCACTGTTTTCAAGGAATCTAGAAGCCCGGGAAGCTTCTTCGGACTCCTGAGATCTTGCCACTCGTTTTCTGGCGGCCTCTCTAGAAATTCGTGTCAGGTTCGATCTCTTTCTTGAAGGCATTTTGAGTAATAACGTTTTTGGGGACTTTTGACTCATAATTTTGTGATTTGACAGAATCAAATAAACGTGTGAGTAATCTACTCTACATTAAAAAAAAATGTTTATATACAATAACATACTTACTGAATTCAACCCCATTTTTTAACCCCTTTGCACCCTTATCTTTATAATTTTATAGCCTATTGCGTGGCCGAAGATCCATTGAACGTTTTCGTGAAAGTTGCATATTAATCCATTCCATAGTTTTCCCATGAAACCCGGACACAAACAGACATAACATTCCTTATCGTTGGGCTGTGTTCTTAATAAACAGATAGATGGCGCTGTTGCGTAAAGTAAAGACGACTTTATCCAAATATTCTCATGGCCTGTGGGTCAGCGTAACTACATCAAACTTTTTTATACGTTTCATATGGTTTGTTGGAGTTCAGACGCCGACAAAAATCTGGAGAATGACAGGTGAAGTTTTGCATCGCGCTATTGAAGTTTTTAATGTATGTTGTATAAATACAATTTCCTTCAAGCTCTACTTATTATGTCTCACTGACAACCTCAACGAACTTTCACATTTATTATATTTGGAGATTGGCTTCTAAAATATTGTAAAGCTTTACTATATAGCTATATAATTTTAGCAGGGCTTTTATATAATTTTGGCAGCAACGTTTTATACATAGGCATATGCCTATATATAAAACGTTGATGCCGAATATTATTAAATTTAATTCTTTATTGTGTCAATGATATACCCAAAAGTCAATGTAAAGTATTGGATTATAAACTAATTTAAAATTCATGTTATTAAACTTAAAGTAAGTTAAAAAAGTGCTATTAATTTTATAATACAAATCTTTTTTTAGGGTTCCGTAGTCAACAAGGAACCATTATAGTTTCGCCATGTCCGTCTGTCCGTCTGCGGGTTAGCTCAGTGACCCTCATATTAGAAAGCTGTAATTCGGCATGAGTATATAAATCACGCCGACAAAATGATAGAATACAATTTTGAAAACATAAGAATCTACCGTACTGGATGGAGGGAGGTATATTATACGTAATGTGGGCATGGGTTTATACAAACAATGTTTCAACTTAGTGGTCCATTTGTGTGATATTGGGCTTTAAAACCAAAATATAGTCATGTCAAACGGCTGCTAATGGTAATGTGAAAAAAAATCGTGGCAGTATTACATGTTTTTGACGAATACAAAAAAAATATTAAAAGAAAAACTATCACGGTAACGTAAACATTACTAGTTACCGAGTAATAGTCGACCAACTTACAATGTACCTGATATGGCCAACTTTTGTACAAATTCGGCCGAAGCAACCGCACTATTTACTTGGCGCATGTCGATGTAACAAAAACAGACAGGCAACTACGGAACGGAACGGGTACGTGGCCTGTCACGCACTTGGCAGATTTTTTACTTAGTGCTGTTTGCGATTATTTATTGAACCACTCTTATTCCAATTCTACGGGCAATTTCAAAGAAATTGTTTACCCAGTTAGCGTGAGTAGTTAAAAACAAAAATTAACTCAGTGTCAGTTTTGTGACGAAAATCCAGTTTGTATAAAAATTAACTTTTCCTTTGCAATTTATAAATAACTAGCTTCCGCCCGTGACTTCGTCTGAGTGGACCCGGGATAAAACTATCCTATACTTATTTTATACCAGGTTATAAACTATCTGCGTGGAAACTTTCATCCGAATCGGTTATGCTGTGTAATCTTGATTGAGTAACAAACACCTAAACATCCAAACATATTTACAAACATCCAAACTTTCGAATTAATAATATTAGTTGGATATGCACAAATACATTATTTAAATGTGTGTTAATTTTCGTCACAAAACCGACTTACGCTAATTGGGTACACACATTATTTAAAAATGCCCGTATATCAAATAAGTGGCCAATTAAAAAAAAACTTAACTTATAATGTGGGGATCTATTATATAATGGTAAGCACAAAGCAACTATTGTGCACCCTGACCCACTTGTTGGTTGCACAAATTTTATTAATAAGCAGTTTCCTGCAAAAAAGTGAACTGAGAATCCATAACTGTTATATACATTTTTGAGCAGTTCCCTTTACGGGACGCAGGGGAGTTATTACCATTTATTAACATTTGTAAGCGTATATTTCTAGCATGTTTCCATTTATTTGTTTAACTTTAATTGTTTGGATTTATTTAAGGGTCGGCAACGCCCATGTTTACTCCTTTGGAGTTCCATGCGTCTATAGGCTGCGGTGTCGGCTTACCATCAGGCGGGCCGTACGCTTGTTTGCCACCGTCATTGTATTAAAAAAAATCGTTTTTGTTTCAGTAATAGCTCATTTTATACAATAGTATCGAGTTAGATCGAATTGTCAATATTTTTGACGAAATCGTTTATTCTCTCTCTGTAATCAGGTCAATTATATTACTTACCTACACACACTGCTACAAACGAAAATCGCACGTAAAAACAGGTCCTTGAAATATAACCTATAGGAATAGAATACACTCAACTGTTTAGGGTTGACGCATTGCGATGCAATGTATTTTTTTTTACAACGAACGCAAGTCATAAAAATATCGAATATCTGTCACACGAGAACCAAAACTAAAAAAACTAAAAAGCCGTGTAGACATATGTCTTAGCTCGCAATAAAAATGTAAGCGGTTAAAATTAAACGCCCCTGATTGCTTCCTTTATGGCTTTGAAATGTTACACAATTAATACTTTAGTAGTGTACAAACTCATCGTAATAATTTTTATTAAAAACAACAATAGATATTGACGACCGGTTAGCCTAGTGGGTAGTGACGCTGCCTACGAAGCTGAAGGTCCTGGGTCCGAATCCCGGTAAGGGCAAATATTTGAGTTTATAATGATGGATATAAAAAAATCCATTATATATAATAACATTTCAAAGTATATATTCACTCATTGTATACATACTCATTGTATATTGTATAATAATCGGTTGGTGTAGTTTCAAAATATATATGTTTCTTATGTATAACTATCGTCTGAACTTTATGATACACAGAACAAATATAATTGAAAAATAAGCCTGAAGCCAAGGACAAGATTCAGGCGATGATGGTTTATTTTTCCTTTATATTTGCTCTCTGTATCATAAAGTTTAAAATTTGATCGTGGTAACTTCCACGTTAAATTGACAGAAAACAAAATTATTATATAAATAATTTGTTTCGTTAAGAGTTTGTAACTATCGTCTGGTATAACACTTATTTATTATAACCATAACATGGTATAATTCTCATATAACATAACTATCAAGTACCTAGTATAATCTATTGTTTTATTACAACAGCTTGGTATCGCCAATAAAGTAAAGAAAGTATAGCAAACATTACGCTTTGCAAAATTGTACTTATATCGTGTCAGTACTAGGTAGTAAAAACGTGTTCGGTTCTGGTAGTAGTAGTATTAGGTCTGGTATTAGGTAGTAAAAACGTCTTTGCTGTAGGGACGCGGTTCTACCTAACACTCCTCCTCGCTTCGTTCGTCGTCGTACCTACACCGACCTGCCTTAGTCTACCAAAAAATATCATGTGATCTGTACATTAGAATAAGTTAACATTATATCATTTATGTTCATTATAGGAAATGTGCATTAGACTTAGAGTATGTTATATTTAATGTTAACATGTGATGACACAACAAATGATCACTATATAAAAGGATAATTATATCATATGTAAATATATTATGTGTTGTTATATGACTCAATAATTATATCAAATGAGCGGTATTGTGACTAATATTATATAAAAAAAAATTGGATTACTAATGTATGGGCAAAAACTTTTCCCAAGGTATCACACCCCAAACTTTTTTTTCTCAAATTATCATTTGGCAAAGAATCATTCGGCAAAACCCATTATCGCAACTTTACAGTTACCAAATTTTTATTTGGCAAATTATTGTTTAGCAAATAATTATTTAGGTACTTGGTCATGTTTCATTTTACTATGTATCATTTAGTTAAATGTATCGTTTGGCATAACATACTCTTCCCAAAATAATGTATGGCATCTTATATAATGCACTGTGGATAAAACATCAATTTGTATAACGATCTCATTCTATAATTTTCATATAATATACCAAACAATACCGGACTAATAAGGAGACATTGAGTCTTACTGACTGTATAAGTAGGTAGTGTTATTTTATTTGCTTACTCATCATACTAGAAAAATGCTCAAGACTTTTGAAGGGGATAGTCATGTAAATATTACAAAAAAAAATCGTTTCTGGCGCTTCGCCGGCCGCTGCCGCGACTCGCTCGACTCGCGCGCTTATATGGTCGCAGTTCAAAGTAACACTCCTCGCTTCGCTCGTCGTCGTACCTAACTGAGACCTTCCTGAAGGTAGATTATGCTATATATTGAAAAAGTGCGAAACGACTATTTGAACAATCATTTTTTGGAATATAATATTAGCCAAAGGAAAACGTTTGCATAATTAACAATTACCTTAATAGAACTTGACAAAGTAAAATGATACCAAATGATAATTTGACCAAAGGAATAAAATGGGATATGTAAACGGGCATAAATAATGTATAAAAGATGCGTTTGTCAAAAGACACGTTTGTCAAATGATGGTTTTGTCAAATGACCCCTTGAAAAACGATAGAACCATTAAAATTACATTTGCACGGCAGCTAAAAACTAAAAAAGAATAAGTGGGGCGCCTCCTCATTGATTGAACGATCGTAACCTGTCATGTGAAATATTACTTGCCCGTCTTAGGAAATTAAATTACTTACCTATTTACGATTACGCATATAGGAAACGCGCGCGTGGTCGATAGAATCTGACTAATTAATCGTTTGACTTTCGAAAATGTAAACACGATAAAAATTTGAAAATATTTAATTTGTAGGCATTAAAATACTAGCGTTAAACACGTACAGTATTTTACAATAGTAGTGTTTCTATTTACCCACTGAAGCAGAACAAGCAAAGAGACCACATTAATTATTACTAGGCCGGACCGCACAGGAATTCAATTTAGCTTGGAACATCGAGGGCCATAGGATAGTAATTAGTAAATATCGCATACGGACCCGGCTTTATAAATATTGCAAGTCATGGCCCAGGTCAGCTGGCCTGTCCCGCGTCAGGTTACGGTTTCGGTAAAAACCACAAATTGAGGTAAAAGTCAGCTTCGTTTTAGTCACTTGTAATCAGAGATAAAATACGACCGACGTCAAATGTTTTTTTGTGGCGGATTAGTTAGGTTACAATTTAATTAGGTAACTTGATCGCTACGCAGAATATTATTTTTTTCTAAAATAAAATTATGCCTAGTCATATACTTAAACTGGCCTAGTGGGTAACTGGTTAGCTGGAAGGAACTGCGCATAGGGATAAGCTCGTCTTTGTACATGTGTTACCTGTACATACATATTTACATAAATATCGGGCAGTAGCAGGGAAAAACGCTAGAAGGATGAGGATGAAGAAATACTTCATTGACGCTTGGTTTAATGGCCGCTCCACACGATGGGCCATCCTGACCCATAAAGGACGCGGCTATGCGGTAGAACGAGACATAAATATGTCTTAGTCCCTTTAACGCATAGTTGCGTCCTGTATGATGGGTCAGGATGGCCCATCGTGTGGAGCGGCCATTAAATCCATGTCTCGCTTCCGTACAACGGCACGAGTATGCTCCAGAGGTAAGGTCGTATAAATCATTTTCTGATATTGCGAGATATTTTCGCTTTTAATATATATCTGCTTTTTGGCACTGTCAGCTTTTTGGCCATGGCTTTGGCTATGCGTGAACCTCTAGATCTAGACGTACTCGTAATTAGAATTTTGGCCTTATTTATATTTATTTTTAGTCCAAATACTATGTATATTGTGAGAATGTATATTGTGAATATAAAAAACTCCGTACTTTGTAGGTTCATATTAAGGTTTCTGATTTCTCGGCTTTTTATGTTTCTCGGGACTCGAGAATTCTCAACTAAGACTTCCCGGGAATTCTCGGGGTTGTCGAGAAATTTTCAAAATTGTAAAAAGTCATGGTAAGAATTATTAAAAAACACCTTAATATCACAATCATAGCTATTTAATCAACAGTCTTCTTATTCTCCGTTTAAATTACCCCAACACGAACAAAACACAGGTCGTAATTATTTTGTAATTTTATTTTTTAAATACAATGATTACAAAATTTAAAGGTAGTAATTTTTGACCGAGGACAATAAAAAATGACGTATATACGGCCATGTTATTTTAGGTTTAATATTTTTGTTGGCTCATACGACCTAACACAAAAATGCCCATATATGTACAGTCGAGGTCAAAGATATGTTTACACTTTTGCACCTTATTGCCTTGTAATAGGTGCAAAAGTGTAAACATATTTTTGACCTCGACCGTACATGGTTGTTGGTTTATACGCCCGGAAATAGCGTTAGGTTTTGGCTTATTATCCCCAAAAAACTTAAATCAGTGGTATTGAATGCTTGCATTTCTGTCGTTTAAGACGTAGAAGTTTTGGGACAAACAGTAAAAATGGTGTCATATACTACCCGAAGATTTGAAAATCTACTGTTGTTACGCTGAGAAGCAAATAATTAATTTCATTATTCATAACGGTAGTGGTACAACATTTGTATGATTGTAATACTTAAGCATTGATTGAATAATGCTATTTTTACGAGGTAATCATATGTAAATTTTAGGTATTCGTCTAATTTATACTGATGTGTCAATGCCAGGAATAATGCTCGAGGTCAGGATTTTCCTAGCAGCTGACGTGTCTGGTATTTTTCGTCCAACGGGGAACGTGTATAGTGACGCAGGTCCCGTAGGGTTGGGAACGTCCTATTGAGTTTAAAATTCACTTCTAGAATTTTTAAGACTTATTGGTCGATTTCTCGAGGCTATGTTTCTGGTCTCGAGTCAGGCTAGGTTTGCCCGGGAAATCTCGCTGCGAGAATTCTCGACCAGAAACCCCAGTACAGTACATGTATATATATATTATAATGAGTTTAGGAATCGAGTCTCGCAGCATACCGTTGCTTAACCTCGATGATTGATTACGTACTTATTTAATTATAAATGTGTAGTCTCAGATTTTTGCCTGTACTTGTAGTATAAGACGATGTAACTTGCCAAATGCGACATACACCACTGTTTTTTTTAAGTTTTCTTAGAAGTCTGATTTTTTCACAGCTTCAAGGAACTGTATACTTGAGTAAAGGTATGGTTTTAATTTCAACTCGATACCTTCCTTTCGATACGCTTTCCCGAGATAAATGATCTTAGTACAGACAGATAAACAGACAGACAGACAGATAGACAGATAGCCAGACAGACATACAGACAACGTCTGTTTTTACCCGACTGCCGAAGGAGAGGAGGGTTATGTTTTTTTTCCTTTTAAGGGAAGGAACCCTAAAAACAACTTTTAAATGATAGTAAAAGTTAACTCAAACTGTGTTGCGTCTGCGTCGAAAAATGCGCAAAGCTCCTAAACTTGCCAGTAAGATTAGCACAAGACGGCGTGCGCGCTCTCTCTCACTCCGTCTCTTTCTAAGTTTTCTAATAAGAGAGAGATGGATAGGATACGTGCTGGTAGCCTGCGTCTCGCGTAACGCTTGATTCTAACTTGTTTAGTGTAAGGTCTTGACCTTACCCTGAATCAGTTCATATTTGCTAGAATGAGGTATGTAATAATAATACATTTTCCTGGAAAAAATCCTCACAGTCTCTCGCATTTTTAATCTCGTGTATAGGCTCAGCAGGTTGATCACGTCAGGTAGATGTCACTTTTAGTATAGAAAAATGACAGTTGAGTTGTCGCAACGTACGTTCGAAACGTTATGTGATTACCCCTCAGGTTTAAAATCACGAACTTTCGAAGCCGAGTGTACTTATATAAAGAGTGTTTGTTTAATACGGATAACAACTTCGCTTCAAAACATTTTCATTAGACAGGAATAATTATCACAATGGTAATGAGTTTCTTAGATGTTTATTAATGAAGAGGGTTTTAAACATGATTTGATCTTCTGAATATGTATTAAACTCTGTTGAAATTATTGGATGATGCTGTAATTTTGATGGAAACATTGAAACTATGCTATACTCTGATTTGAACAGAAAGCCAGCTTCTATGTCAATATTTATATGTATCTGAATAACTTAACCCGTATCTACGCTAGCGAGTCTACGCACTAGTATCAAGAAGTACCCTCTTAATTGTTTCATTGCTGTTCATCCGTTTTTTAAGAAATTCAGAAATCGAGTCCTACTGATGTAGAACTAAATTGTAGGAAACTGGTTTTATACTTATCTAAATCGAAATGATCACCATAAAAGCGGCTATTCGAATGTCACTTCGACGTGTCTGGTCTCCCCTAGTCGTTCGCACGAACCGTCCAACGAAGCTTGAAATGACTCTGTTCACACTGATGCATCAATTAGGTTTGTAGATAGTGCATTATTTTTAAGATTAGGGTGTGTCTGTCTATCATCCTGTCTGTGTATCGATAATGTGTAGCACATTCATCAATTTATTAATGTTCAATTACAATGTACTACTTTATAGTGCAAAAGGCGGACTTAATGACGTTAAGCATTCTCTAGTCTCTCAGTCTTCCTTAAGTCAATGGACATGGAGACGTGAAGTGTTCGATTTTTCCATAGATCTTTGAGAATAACTTCAACTCGTTTTCTGATTAATAAACTTATTCCTTACACTTACTTACCATGCTTCTTTTATCTAAAATATGTTTTGTACCTTTCTCATGAACACAAATATCAAAGAAACAAATATAGACAGTCATTTCTTACTCTTACAATTACTTTAAGTGAATATTTTGATAGATAAGTGTACTTTCAGCAGGTCGGTCAGGAAACGCATTGTACGCGCGTCAGAGGCTCTAGTACAAGTTTTACCGAAACAAAACTTTACGATCGCGTTTGCGTTTTACCCTCAATTTGTATGGGATTTGACAGCTAAACGGGAACGCGGTCGTAACGTTTTGTTTCGGTAAAACTTATACTAGAGCCTCTATTCTACATCTAAATGTCCCTTTTTGTATGGGAAAATGACAGTTAGTTGTCGGAACGTGCGTTCGAAACGTAACGTAATCACCCCTCAGGATTGTCAAAGTATTGTATTTATTGTAACGTGCTTATTCAGTTCAGTTGCCAATGTCACAACACGAAATATTGTTAGACTAAGAAACATTTACTATCCATGCTAATTTTATAAATGCGAAAGTGTGTCTGTCTGTTACCTCTTCACGCTTAAACCGTTGAACCGATTAAGATACAAGCATGTATAGAAATGTATAGTCACGGAAGCGCTCATTTATATTAACCACTCAAACATCAGGCGGTCAAGCTAGTAATTTATATGGTTATCGGATTAGTGATATTGCAAATGTTCATGTGCCAGCTTGCTAGGCTTATTAAATACGTTTTACTTACGTCACATTGTGGTCGACACCTGTTTCAAAATTTCCCATAAATATTTAACGTCACTAAACTATTTTCATCTAGAAACTTTTACGGACAAGATCACAACGCCCATCAACTCGTAAATAGGTACAAGAGCCCATACAACATAGGTGGGTAATTGAAAAAGTTTCGACAGGGTGAGCTGTGTGATTCACGACGTCTCGCCACACCTCTGTGCCCTTGTCCCGCGTTACTTGACCCCCGGAGGCCTTACCGCGAAACGAAAACGAAGTTTTTTCGTGTATCCCCTTCTCTAGCACGCTTGTTTATTTTTAGCGACAGAGAGGGAGATATATGAACGAATTTCGTTTTTGTTTCCCAATAGCGCCCCCGATTCGGAACAACACGGGTTCCGACTGGTACCCGCATTCGTCACTAGCTATCAACACAATCAATCTTTAAATCAATAAAAAGTGGGCAAAGCATTTGGGATTGTTCTGAAGTCATCGCACCGTATGCTTGTTTAGGACCGTCATAGAGTAAAAAAAAAAAATATACCGCGATATTGGCAGCGTCGAGTGAAAACCACGTACCTACCGGAACGCAGCGTGGGTACCCCCACACATTATTCGCCTTATTATTCCGACTTCACTTTGACTTCCACTTTCATTGAGATTGTGGATCCCTTCAACCCATCTCAGGTGGAGCTTCGATTATCCGTTTACAAAAGTCTCTAGGTCGATTCTCACCCAAACTTGTTTAATTCGTTTTTGCACTCTTTTTCCCTTTAGACGGTGAAATAATCTTTCGTTGAAAACAGAGAGAGTACCGGAGTCGCTTTTTTATAAATTTTGGATGTTGTTTTTTTTTTGTTTTGTTTGTTGACCGGTTAGCCTAGTGGGTAGTGATGCTGCCTACGAAGCTGAAGGTCCTGGGTTTGAATCCCGGTAAGGGCAAATATTTGTGTGATGAGCATAAATATTTGGTGTCTGAGCCTTTAATGTTTCCTTTGTATTTAAGTAATTATCTCTATCATATATATCGCCGTCTAATTCTCATAACACAAGCCTTATTGAACTTATTATACGGTTAACTGATCCATTAATAATTATTTATTTATTTATACTGCTAACTGGAACTAACGCTTAAAGAAAGCGAGGGAGGGGTCGGATAAACACTGGTTTTCCTGAGGCGAGCTGTCGCTAAGCGATATAGCTCTCTGATGTCGCTGTTTCACTCGATTAACCTTATTGCTATTGTAACAGTTGCCGTTTTGGTGGAGATAAATCTTAACGTGGGGATATTAGAAAAAGTTAGTCGGTTAAGTGTCTGAAGCTTGGGATGGCTGGAAGCGAACGTTTTAAGTTTCGAGGTAAACGTTTTAACGGTTTCACTTTAATTAGACTGAAACCACTTTGGCTAACAGCATCGAATCCTGGAGGGCAGTTGGTGAAAAAACGGCGGACATACTGGCCGATAGAGTTGGACAAGACCAGTGCGAAAAAGATGTTACGAACTGGTCATCAATTTGAGATACTTTTGCATTCTTATTTTATATCAGTCGGTCTTAAGTCAGAATTAGTACGTGCAATACTTTGCAATAAAATTGGGATATCTGTAGATAATGGCGGCAAGCATTTATTTAATGTAGATCGGCCAGTGGGAAGTATAGTGTTTTCGATTCTGAACGAACTACTTTTAGATTTACAGTTTATTAATGTACACCTTGGGATTTTAAAAAAGGTAGCCTAAATTGCTTTAAATTATTCTTTATCAAAGAAGTCCATAATTCACTTGGCAACCACAGTTGTCACCATCAGTTTAGGGGTGCGCGAAATTGGCAACTGCGGTTGCCACAAATAAGTGAGTGGGTAGTGAGTGGGCTACTGCTGCTAATGATGATGATGATAGCGGAAAATCGCGACAACGAGGAAAACCTTTGCCCAGTGTAGAGATGTGTCAACTCGGTTTGCCAACCCGGTCCAAACCGAGTCAAGCTAAAGTCGAACCGACCCGGTTTGTTAGTCCACTAACTCGATTCTATAACGAGCAGCGAACCGCAACATTCGAGCCCGCTCGCCGACAGCGGCCCGAGCCAACGAAACCGAACCGACGCGCGCGACTCGCGCGAGCGGGCTGGGCCGGAGCGGGCAGACCGAATGAGTAGCCGAATAAACCCGATTTCTCCCGAACAGGTAGGCGGGTGACGACGACGACCATTAGTAGACATTATCTCGTTGCAACAAGGTTTGTAGTTTTGTTTTGCAATTTAATTTTGAATGAAATATAGTGAGCAATTTATAATTACTTATTACTCTATGGCGCTACCGAGGTAACGCTCACAAATGTAACAATAACCTATAAACAGTTTAGTTTAGGTTTAAAACCCGAACAAGTAGGTGTTTAAATTCACGGAACGACTCGGACAGGTCAAACCGAATACCACATTAATATTAATACGTTTAGGACCGTCATAGCAACTCGGTTTGATCAACCCGGGTTGAAACCGGTTTACATAGAAAGTCGAACCGTTCAATTCGGTTTGAGATATTTTCGGGTTGGGACATCTCTAGCCCAGTGGGTCCCTCCTATAGGCTAAGCATAAAAAAAAACAAATCTAAGGTATATCAAGCTGTATGCTAAATTAATCGCTCCGCTTGAGATAGTCAAAAACTATCTCAACAACCAGCGTAAAAGCTTTTATACAATGAAATACACTGGAAAAGCACGTAGGTATACCTACGACAAACCGTGATATTTTTTCAGTTTCAGGAATGTGGAACAGTTTTTAAAACATTATGATGGACCTAGGAAGGTGTATTTTTATTACGTCGTAATAAAATATGCGTAAAGTTTGCCCGTTACGAATCACCTAGCTGCGTCGTGTTTACGATATTTTTATGATATCCGTGGCTACTGGTACGGAAGATCAAAAAAATATTCGACGTATTTTGTTAGGCCATGAAAAATATAGTCTTACCTAGGACCCACTCGGATTTGGAAAAATATCTGTACGGTGGGGGTCAAAAACTGTTAAACAAACCTCTCCAGTACGAATTTGGTACTTTATTTTATTTTAATAGGTACCATGTATGGAAAATAATTATAGGAATTTCATTTCGGCCAATACCAAAATAGGTTTCAATTGAGTAGATACTTTTCTTATGTTAAAATGTATAACGTAGTGTTGCTATATTGATAGTAAATCACCAATTATTACAATAAATTACAATTAAAATATACTAAAAGCACAGAAATATATCAAGATAGAAGGAATAAGTGTATGTACTTCGCGTGGCGAAATTATGCCACTTTGGCACAATTGCTCGCCGCGAGCTTCAGTCTGCTCCCGACCGCGGTCTGCGTGTGGCGTCACATTTTAAAAACAAAATGATTGTTTGCGCAATAATTAGTTGCTCAAACACTTCCAATCAAGGTATTTCCTAAATATCTGTTAAAGACTGTACACGATAAAATCCGGCCATATTCAAGCACTTATTTTATTTTAATAATCTGTAACTACTGGCAAATATAATTCAAATAAATTCAAATTACAATGTATTAGCTTCTGTGAGTTTTCGTCGAAAATACTCCATTAAACCTTTAAATGTTTGAGCATCGTTTTTTGATAATCTATACTCACTTCCTACTACAATGCCACAAAGGTAATTATATTTTCATCATCATTAATATGCTCATTAGAATGTTATCTTACCAAAAAAATACGTTTTGAAACTATTTTCCATCTTAGATAGTCGGAGAGGCTTTCTAGTCCAAGCACTGAAAGTTGTTTTTGTATGGGAGGCAATAATTTGTCAAAAAGCCAAATTGACCAAAGTTAAAACACCTCAGATCTATCTTGATCTAAATGTAATTGTAAAAATGTTAACTATTGTAAAAATAAAATGTAATGAGGTATATTTAAGCTTATAAAATTCAAAGCACGAGAAAATAAATACCAGGAAAATTGGTAAAGCTTGTCAGAATACCGTGTGCAAGAAAATATAGGTACCGTGGAATATAAAATTCTCTAAGTCATAGATGACCTAACTTTTTATAATGTTTGGATGTTTATTATGTAGTTTGATAACCACAAAACTATTTTAATGAAGAGCTGCTCCAAAGATTTACAAGATTCAAAAGATTTACCATAACATACATGGCCGGATTTTATCGTGTACAGTCTTTATTCATTAAAAAACCACTTATTTCATTATTTTCATCAACACAGTAGCGGGCGATTGTGTGCCAACGCCAGTTTTCCATTGCGGCTTTAATCTGATGAGCCAGACTTGGTGTGCGTTCAAAACCAGCGTTTTAAAAATAAGCTATTCAAACTGTCGAGTCATGTTCAAGGTAGATTTCTAATTTTTTCTGACGAAAGTAAGAATAGTGCTGTACACTGCGATTTTCTTACTCGATTATTATAATCGTTTTTACAGAGGAAATGATAATTACGTTCTTATATTATTATGCAGCTATATAATGTACGTAGTGCAAAGCAAATATTATTAACAAATAGTTTATGGTTACTTCTATATTGCAATTTTATTTCAGTTTTCCGAATAATCCTGAAATGAAAAATAAATGGATTGAAGCAACTGGTCGTAAAAAATGGTTTTCTACATTTTTAGTTTCCTTCTGGCCATTACCTACGGTATCTGGTCGCATATTTAGAGGACTTATGATATAGCCCGGCCAGTGATTGAAGTGTAGCGTCCGTGAGCAGGAACGTAAGCAATCCATTCAGAAATTTGTTCAGGATGCTTAGGGACTGAACATACTAAAAGTCTCGACAAGTTATTTCCTTCTATAATGTAAAAAAACTAAGCCCTTTTTATTTTTACTATTTTTCATTTCCTCTGTTGAATCTAATTATCATTTCCTCTGTCGGTTCTTATCGATATTTTGAATCGATACAAAATAAACCTACTAGTTATTGCAACTGCCGCGTGCTAATCGATGTCGCGCGGCTTATGTTTCCCGTCACTAAATTACGCACGTGACGTCAAAGTACCTACGCAAAATGTTACACGCTCGGTTCCCATACTAATCGACGAGCTCTTTCCTTATATATCTAGATATAGTTCTGTGACTAAAAGAGAGGGGAGACTTAAAGGTTCAACCAAAAAAAACGGTACAGAGAGAGGTCACACTTTCATTAAAAAAAACATTGTATGACAACTATGTACAACACATGCTACACGCTGTATTTCACAACCAAAACAGCAGTTTACGTGTGCCATACAACGGTTAGTACGAAGATCGTGTGCTGTAAATAACTTCATAATACTACTTGCATCTTTTTCTCTTGTCTAAGCTCAGACTAACCATATGCCAATTGTATGAGCCGTTTGTCGTCGTTCGCCTTTGACCCTGTTTTTCTCATTTTACGTGCTCTAATTGTAGCTAGTCCCGTACAAACATTGGATCCATTCAGAAAACTACTTCGAATGGTCGCGTCAAACCTAATTTTTTACATATACATGGATTCACGCCTTCATTCCCAATAGGGGCAGAGCACATGTAACTTATGTTCCAGTGCCAATTTTAGCATAAATGTGGTTATAACATCAAATGTGGTATCGCAGTGATACGTTGCTAGCCCATCGCCACAACACACTTTAACCCTGTTCCTTTAGTACGACTAACGACACCCAGAGGAAGAAAGGGGCTGGTGCTATTCTACCCCGACACAACACGGTGTAATTTAATAAGTCAAACTTAGTTACTAAGGCAATTGGTATCTCTAAGATAAGACAAATTAGTTTGTCAAAGGACACTATTGATTTACGCTTTGACTAAAACTTAACCTGAGGAATACCCAAACCTAGGACCGAAGTTTCGATATTTGATCGTAACAGACCACTAAAATAACTCGGCAACGGAGTTTAAAGTTTCATCCGAAAGTAAACAGATACAAATCGTACCCCGCTGTTTCGTTTGAAATTTATTTTAGTCATAGCCTGTATTTTTAGCTTTGGATGTACCTAAATTGACCCGTGTAACGGTGTTTAAGTTATTCCAGGGGAACCCTTCATTATCCCGGAAAAACCCTGTATGTATAGGGATCTTTGATATTTCGCTTAGGGATTTTATAGGATTTCATGCATTTATTATTTAATTTCGCAAATACCTTTTGCATTTGTAATGAGAGCTGCTTACAATTGCTTTATTAGGGTTCCGTACCTCAAAAGGAAAAACGGAACCCTTATAGGATCACTTTGTTGTCCGTCCCTCCGACCATCCGTCCGTCCATCCGTCCGTCCGTCTGTCAAGACCCTTTTTCTCAGGAACGCGCTAAAATGTATACCAAATACTCAGGTCTACTGTCCCTTGGAGCTGTGAAAAAATCAAACTTCTAAGCCAACGCAATCAAAAGATACAGCCGTTTATGCCGCAAATTTCCGCAAATTCCCGAAACTCGCAAGGGTAAAAATAAGCTACAGGGTACTTCCCGTGATCTCAGAATCTTGAAATTTGGTACGGTGTAACGTCTTATAGCACGGATAAAGGAAAATTGCGAAAACCGTAAATTTTTAGTTACATCATATAATAAAAATATTTTAAATAATTTTAAAGTTATTACTTATATACCTACAGGTTTGCACGGAACCCTCGGTGCGCGATTCCGTCTCGCACTTGGCCGATTTTTCAATTACTAGCTTTTGTCCGCGAATTCGTACGTGTTGACTTTCTTTTGTTCCACTGGGATGAAAAGTATTTTATATGTTAATCCAGCCTATAAGTATATACTCTATCTGTATCTTAATCCGGTCAGCCGTTTTTGCGTGATCCAAACTCTCGCATTTATAATATTAGTAGGATGGTTGTAATTAGGTAAAATGCATTATTTACAGAAACAGATGGGTAGTAGTTATACAATAGTAGATATAGTAAATGTATTAATAGGTATTTCGATGAAAGGTATGTATTTTGGTCATAAACTCACAGCGATGATAAGTCATCGATCCCAGTTGTCTTAATTACAGAAAAGGACAATTCTAGGTTTGCATTTCAACACCGATATTTAACATCGTTGTTGAAATGCATAAAGGAGCATATCTCCTCTTATATGTATCTGTCCTTCTCGGTTTAAAAGAGATAAGAGGCGTATCCCATATTTGATGTCTGTCCTTCTCATTTTAAAAGGGATACGTAGATGAAAGCAGGGACATCCTTATGACATGCCGGGGATATGGAATCTCCAATTCAAGGGCCCAAGCCACAACGCAGTCCAATTTTTTTAATATAACAATGATAACACTTAATAACCACTGAGTTAAATACAAATGTAGATGCTGCTACGTAAATCAATCTAGTCAGTTTAGGGAATGCAATACCGGGATATCGGCATCACCAAATGGCACCAAACTCGTTCGATAATTTTGCGGGATCCGACACGGGATTTGCGTCATGAAAGATAACGAAATTAATGCATTATTTTGCGGGTGAATGCTTACTAGGAATTACCGCAGTCAAACACACAACTAATACTCGTATTGGTATAAAAATGTAGGTATTTGGCAATTCTGAGTAGTTTTAACGCCGAACCGAATATGTCGACTGAATATTTGGTTGGCCATGAGTTGAATTGAATGCTTGGCCGGATGTTCGTTTACAACTTAGTTCGTCGCATTTCTAATGCATCTATGATTTATGCGCAGCCCGATAAAAATGATACCTAATTACAATACTCATACATATTGTAGGCAAAGAAAATTATGAATAAATAAAGCTAGAAATAGGCAATTTTCTATTGAGATCCATTTAGACCCATCCATGTTAAACTATAGGCATGTGTGGGATTTAAGAAAATGGTCAGGGGTCGTTAGGCATTATCAAAATGACCAATGAAATATCCTATCCTATACTAAACGAGCAATCTATACATATAATAAAGCTGAAGAGGGTCAAAAGTCTGTACATGGAAGACATTCGAAAAAAAGTGGGCTAGTATCCCCAGCCAACTTTTTTTCGAATGTAGAATCGATAACAGAACACGTTCCAAAAGTTTTTTTAATTTTTGCCTGTTTATCTGTTTGTCTCGCCGTCGGCTGAACGGATTTTGATGCAAACTTTACTAATCTGTTGAGCAAATTCCCGGCCAGGTTATAGGCTATTAAAAATATAAAGATAAGAGTGCAAAGGGATCAAAAACTGGGGTTGAACTTTGTATGGGAACTCCTTAAATCTATATCTTAAATCTTGAAAATTGACAAGCATATACTAGGAAGTCAAAAGAACCCCATTCAAACTTTTAGCAAAATATATATAAAACGTGAAAAAACACGGGAGGTAAAATAGTGCTAGGCGGCCAAAGACTATATATTAACCAAAACAGGTTGATACCTTTACCAATAGTAACTGTTAGACAATAGCTACAAACGTGCATTCCACAGACTTACAAATCTATACTCATAATTACGATAGCTTTAAGTTGCACTGCAAAACCACATATGTTCCGGGCACAGATAACCTCCAATAGATAGAGCCTATAGGGCGACGTGCGGTCACCACGCATATATGTTTTTGTACTGATAACCCCCCCTCCCCGCGCCATAAAAATAGTTCTTGCTGTGTGAAGTGGTGTGGGAGAATCTCCCGAACTTCTAATTACACAAACGACGGCATAACATTTCACAGGTAAGTCAAATTTATCACATAAATGTAAATTTCATTCTGTCACGCGGAGTTCATTTTACAC
This sequence comes from Epinotia bilunana, assembly GCA_947049275.1. Classification (NCBI taxonomy): domain Eukaryota; kingdom Metazoa; phylum Arthropoda; class Insecta; order Lepidoptera; family Tortricidae; genus Epinotia; species Epinotia bilunana. The sequence goes on along the minus strand of OX346267.1, from coordinate 9,123,224 downwards.
TGGTCCATAAGAAGTAGTAAAGTATGCATGTCCCTTTTCATCAAATGTAAATGACAATATACTGTTCCTCTCTCACGAAAGCACATGACACTCTAGTGATGGGCTAGTGATGCTTTCGAATTTTTACCGATTCAGATTCATTTAAGGAAACAATACGTTAATTCACCCTTGCTGTCGTGTACTGTTTTAATACGAAAATTCACTAAAGATTATATTTATATCATTGCCATTGCATTGTCATAATTATTTTGTTAAAATACCTCTCAAGGAGTCATAACATAGATAATATATTCGACTGCATCAAGAAGCTATGAAGTCTTATAGCTATGAAGTAGAGGGAGACGTAGTAAATTACTATCTCACTCTGTTGTATAGCTTCCAGAGCTAATTAACGGAATATATTATCGTGTACCTACTGGAAGTTCTTTGTTGATGTGTGTGTGGATATTATGTAGTTTGAATCGGATTTAAATTTCGTGAGACATGTTGAAATAATGCTAATAATTACACGGATTAACTCAAGTATTAAGTGTCACTACGGGCATGTAGTTGTTGTTGATTCAAGCGACACCGCCGCGAAAACACTCATCCTGAAGAAGAACTTCCGAAGAGTTCGAAACATGTGCCCGTAGTGACATTTAATACGTGAGTTGAACCGTGTAAATATTAGCATTATTATGTAGTTTTCTTTCTTTATTGGGTAATTTAGAGTATTGTAGAATATTATGTAGTGCCGAAGTTAGCTATTGCTATGTAGTATACATATAATATAGAATGAAATTGAAGTTACAATATTACAGAATCGTATGAAATAATACTTTGATCTGTTTTATTCCTTTAACTTGTATGTATAAGACGGCGCCAGATATCGGCGGACTGCAGTCTGCCGCCTGATATCGGCCCGCGTAAATAGAAGCCATGTACTTTCTTATGAATTCTTACCGCTCATGTAACCCCTCGTCCGCCGCGCTCGGACGTCTAACCGCGGCAATATACCTACTACTAGTGCCACGAGCAGGCCCTATTAAGGTTGCACATTCGAAATTTTCGTGAAAATGAGTTGTTTTGTAACCGTTTTATACATTATAACGTAACATTTTTGCCGTCGGAAAAAATATATCATAATCTGCAAGATATGCGACGGGTCATAGTTTTCGTAGAAATCCATTTTAACAATAAAAATTAGAGAAAAAGAAATCTAAAGTCACCCCTATTTTTTCACTTGTAACCATTTTACTGCTCCATTTTTTATCAGAATAATATGAAATTTTATAACTTTCTTCATACAATAATGAACAAGGGCATAATTTTCTTACTTTCTTAATTTTCTTCAAAATTTATCTCGTTTTCTGAAATATTCCGCCAAAGTTCCTACGCCTCCCCGTTTTCGTCCATACGGTCAGTGCGGAACGAGACACGTTGCATAACGGACCTGTGTCAATTTGCGCTGCGCCGAAATTTTTAAATATTTGTGGAAATTATGGACTATATTTGTTGCATAGAGTGGACAATCCGTTTTGTGATTCGTATAGTAGGTAACTAATAAACATTTGCGTATAGTTTAGTTTTTAGTGACAGATAATTTTGTTGCATAGAGTGGACAATCTATTTCGTGGTTTGTAAAGTAGTAGGTACTATTATGTGCATTGTAATAAGGTTCTTGTATAAATACAGGATGGTCAGTTAACTGTGTTGGCGTTTGTACCTAATTAACATTTACGTAGGTATAGTTTAGATTTTGTTTTTAGTTCAAGATGGGAAATAGTAATAATAATAATAATAAATTCTTTATTTCAGGCCAGTTTGCCCATAGATTGTTAGTAACATACAAATGCTAGTTGATGGAATCTAAATAAAACGGGCTATTGGGTGAAAATGATGGACTAGTAGCTGGGCTATTGGATGAAACATCGGACGCCTGCCCAATAAAACTGTTTCACATTTTATCTCTGGCAGACGGTGACTAGCTAACTGCTAGATGGGCCCCTATTAATAGCGACATTAAAAAATGGCCTAAGGGCAACAGTAGGTATGGATTATTATTATTACCTTTATATTTTTTTCGCACTATCCATCTCTCTCTTATTAGAATATTTAGTAACAGAGGTATAGTGCGAGAAAAATCGAAAGTATGTTGCGGCCGTCTAGTGCTAGGCGTGCTGAGGGCCTACCGCGAAACGAAACCGAACTTCGTTTGTGTATCTCCCTCTCTGTCCCGCTTGCTAGTTCGAGCGACAATGAGAGTTATTCGAACGAATTACGTTTTCACTAGCACGGCTAGCACGAGACGGCCGCGACATACTCTCGATTTTTCTCACACTATACCTCTATTTCCTAATGTTCTAATAAGAGAGAGACCGATAGTGCGAGAAAAATCGAGTGTAAGTCGCGGCCGTCTCGTGCTAGCCGTGCTGACGGAACTACACTAATCGTAAGTAAATAGTATTATAATAGTAGGGACATAATTTTTGAACTTAATCAATTATGTAATTTATGTATGACAAATATCACGTTTCAATTAAGCATGAGGAATGTCACCCACCCACGTCCACCCTTGCATTGGTAACGATGCGCGCTGACGCGTCTATAACTTAATCTATGTAACGCTTAATAAACGACGGCGGGTTGTGCGACTTGCGCGGGGAGAGGATCGAGGCTCCGCCCATACGCTCAAGGACTTTAGCGGGTATACAAGCCTTAATGCTGGACTTCGAAGACGGCGATTGAAGTTTTTCGAATCGTCTTAGTGAGCAGTTAGGCCTAGTGTTACGAGATGGCCCTGATGTTGGACTTCGACGACGTGTGACGGATGTCGGAAGTGGTTAGTGATGTAGCTTAAATACAAAATACTATGTGTAGTGGCCTGCTTTTTTAAATATCTATCGTTAAATTGAAGTGATCACAACTAATTACCAGTGGCGCTAGTGAGCACGTTAACGCCTTCTTAAATGATGGGGATCAACCACATCATTTTGATCACACAGAAAAAATATATCACATTCGCGTTAATGTCGAATAAACATCGCATTCGTTCTTTTCTAGTAAGTGTGTAAATACGAAAGGGACGCAGGCTTCTTGTCCGACATAAACACGATAATGCAGTAAATTTTGTAAAATGCCTAGAAATAACTATTTCATATGACTACTCGACGGGATTATAACATACCTTTTTTATGTTACGTGGTAATCAAAATATTCTAAGAACGAAACATGATAAGATAATAATATAACAGTGACAGCCGTTCAAAAATTTAAACCATGTTAAAGGTACCTACGCCATGTCAAATATTCTACTAACAATTAATTGCGGCTCCGCTAAAAACCGTTAACGAACAACGCGCCCCATCACTACGCTTCTGGCGCCATTATGTGACAAAGCGCGCTATTTTCGAAACAGCCAATCACAGCGCCGTTACCGACCTCCCCGCAACCCGCACCTACCGCCAACTGTGGTGACCTTTGCATCGAACTAAATCGCTTATAGGCTCTATCTATTGGAGGTTATCTGTGGTTCCGGGTTACCTATGTTTTACCACAGAATGTTTGACAAATTATTATTTCCCAAAAAAAAAATCGTAGAATTTCATTTGCCAAATTAACACTTGACAAATAATTCTTATGCAAACCTAATGTTTGGCATATTCATGTTTAAGCAATATCTTGTTTACCGACTGGTACTTTGACCAAATTTCATTCTGTCAAATATGTTAGTTGGCATAATATGTTACAATCAAAACAAAAAGAAACGCAAAAAGACGTTCGCGGAATATAGAAAATATGCATTATACTTAATGTATGTTATATTAAATATTATTATATAAAATGATCGTTATGTTATTTTTATTTAAGAGACCGTGCCATTTTATTAATAGTATTATGGTAAAATTTCATAATCCAATAATTATTCCATAATTATTGTGTATTTATAGTTTGCCATAACCATAACATTAACTTGACTAAATGTTTATTGTCTAAAGTTTTTTTGACTTAAAGCATTTGCTAAAAGACCAAATGCCATAATGTAATTTTTCGTAATAATATTTTGCTGAATGAAAATTTGACGCAATGAAAATATTCGTATTAAAATTGTACCAAAGTTTGCATTGGCAAACAAAATGGTTGCCAAAATTTGTTTGAGCAAAATAAATTTGGTAAAACCGCAGGATCCCATTTATTTCACATTAAAAGATGATTTTGATTTTGGGTCACCTTCTACTAAAAATTCCCCTTCAAATGTATCAATGTGCCCACTTGTTCTGATACGTTAGCTTCGCTCGAGTAAAATCAAACGCATAAAACACATTCATAATAAGAATGCGAAGCGTAAGTGTATGGTTGACCCCGGGGACCTTCAATGATCTTAAGTATGGCAGAGGTACTAAGATACCTACCATTTTTAGGGTTCCGTACCCAAAGGGTAAAAACGGGACTCTATTACTAAGACTTCGCTGTCCGTCCGTCTGTCTGTTACCAGGCTGTATCTCAAGAACCGCGATAGCTAGACGGTTGACATTTTCACAGATTATGTTTAGGTTAAGTACCCTCTATTCCCTTTTCTCATAAGAAGATATTTTAAAGCCTGGATTAAAATATAGGATAGGTTTTTATCCCGGTTCACGCAGACGAAGTCGCGGGCGTAAGCTAGTTATGAATAAATAACAAAACGAAAAATGTATAATTACATTTGATTGCGTGATAAATTTGTAGCGAAGAGCTAGTTTTGTAGGTGGCCGCACTAATGACAATCATAATATGGTATTAATTAAAATTTTACTCCTATTTTTTTAAATACAGTCAGTAAAAGTCTGAGTATCATCTACAACAAGCACAAAATAATATGTTATTTATGTGCTGAGTTACAGCGAAAATTATACAGTTTTTTTTAATTCCTTAAAGTATCCTAAAACGTAAAAATAGGTACAAACAAACATATAGAAAAAGTTTCCAAACTTACATCAGCCGCTTTAAAACGCGAAAGTCCCCGAATAAGTCACAAACATTCTCATCAGCACATAACCACCACTTTCATACAAATTAAATTAAACACTTCTGAAATCCGAGTTTCAGTTCGAACGCGTAAGAATCTCGCGAGATAAACCGCGGCCCGCGCACGTCCCAGCCTCTGAACGGTCCAGAGCCATCTAAAAAACAACTCCTTTAAGCTTATTGCAATAGCGTTTCACGTCAAAAGTTCACTTGGTTCGAACTACGATCATTCCATATCCAACCTTACCCAATGCTTCTAAAGTCCTAAATTGTTTTCGGTGTTACGTCCTTCTGCGTCTCGTATAGAGGGAGATAGGGAAACATAGATGCTGCGCGCATGCGATTTCGGGTGCTTCCCTCACACACGTAGTGGAAGCTATCAGCTTTGCCCTTATCGTGATAAATTTATATTTTATTTTGTACTCTTTCTCCTTATATTGAAAGTAGTTTTTTGCTTGTTGCTTCTGAGCGGATTGGACCGTAGATCGTTGAAGAGGCTATTCTCTTGTAGTTTATGGGTGTAGGTGTGCAGACAGTGCTACATTGTTTGAAAGAGTCGGCCGCTTTTGTTGTGGAGAACCGGGCCCGGGACGTGCGATAAACACCCTAATACATATACAGTATAAAAAACATTGTCAATGTTTGTTTGGTCAACGCTCAATCACGTGTTATGACGGCTTTTTTCTTACAAAATGAAAGACGGGTCTATATTTTTGGGCTTTTACCTGGGGCTTCATTCTCGGGCCGTTAAAATAGAATAATGAAAACATACGAATGGATTAATGCGGGCTTGGTTGTCCACAAATATGGACGGCTTTGATAGAAGCATGTTTTACGGAAACATTTACCAGTGGCGTGTGCATGTAGAAGCCGATTAATCTTGGTTTGATGTAGATATTATGGTAACTGTGATAATACTTTGAGCCAGTTGGCTTTTTTTTTCTAGGAATCATTAATCGCATTGCGATCAAATATCGATTTGATCGCAGTGACACACACACCACAACACAATATCGAGGTTGATTGATTTAAACTCCATCAAAATGGTAGGAGGGTCAACTGCTAAGTGTACTCGGAGGGTTATTGCGTATATACATATATTGTAAAGAATGACAAATATTTAAAGACGATAAATCTTCATGTGTGAGTGCCATGAGTAAGTTGGATAAGATCTGGAAGAACCGATCTATCCAAAGGAAAACAAAACCAGATTGGTTAAGGCTCTAGTTCTCTCCATCTTCATGTACGGCTCGGAATCCTGGACCATAAAAGAAAATATGCTGAGCAGGAGAAAATGTTCTGCCACTACGAGACACGATAATAAATAGTCCCGACAGCCGACATAGTGGGAACCAGGGTTTAGACTTATTTGAATAGAAAAATACCAAACTGTCGTAATAAAATAGAAATTAAAAATAGTTATCGTCAAAACAGAATTATTCAAATAATACAACTAAATTAAGCTTTTGTATGAAAGTTGAACGAGTCACTTCACCTTTTATACGACTAATGATTTACTTATTTTTATCCCCCGTCCGAAAAATGTTTGCCTACCTCAATCAGCCATCTCAACACACTCGACATATTTTGTTACTTCCCAGCTCAGCTATCAATTTACTATGTACAGCTTCACTGGTTTATCATATCACTTTTAAACAACACAGCCTATTAAAACGTTCATAAATGTTCACTCTAACCAATCGGAAATAAATCCAGCGTTCTAATCAAAATATACCCCCGGGAACTAAATTCAACACGAATTGTCCCGGTTATTTTAATTACTGTCATGTATTCATTTGTACAAAGATTATAACCCCCACGCTCCTATGCTCCTCAGACATTCCGTTCCACATTGAACCTCACTGTTTCAGTATTAAAGTTGCTTTTACAACGGCATTTCTTAACAGATACGAGGTTGTTAAAGTCGTGTGCAGTGTTTGTTGTATTGAGGTATCGTGATAGCACGGAATGGTTCAACAAACATCAGAACACGCATACGATTTGCAAATATGAATAACAATCGGTAGAAAGCCTGAAGGCACCTACTAGTAATCCCTATGTACAGTGATAGTCAGAGAGTCGTGTGTTACCAACTGATCATTTGATTGATGATTCAAAATTTATATGGACAACGACGCTGTAAGTAAAATTTCACTAACTACTACATCAGCTCTGAGTCCAACACGAATAATGCGAAAACTATCCAGTTACACTATAATCAGTTAGCATTTTGGAATATTTGCACCACTTATTCTAATTTGCGGAATAACTAATCTATCCAATGCGTGATTGAACTGATTGAGCGTTGTCGGATTTAATACTCCATTATTACAGTAGAGTAGTTACATTAACAGGGATGTTAGCTGATAGTCAACATTATATTTAGCAGTGGGGTAATCACGTACCGTTTTGTATGCGAGTTAGGACAAATCATTTTGTCCCACTGTCCCACTGTAATTTTTCCATGTAAAAATTGTTATTTCGATCTACCTAACATATCTACGTACAATATGTTACGTGATCGATCTTCAGGGGTATACAAGTAACGTTTCGAATGAGGGTTAGGACAATAAAATTCAACTGTCATTTTACAATACTAAAATTAACATTCAGATCTGCCTGACGCGATTACAATGCGTTACGTACCTAATTGACTGGCTGCCTATTGATTTTTTTATTTTTTATTTCGTCGCCAATTTCCTTGGTATGGGTGTAATGATGTGCCAACAATCAATTGTTTGGCTGCGCCGGTAAGACTTTATATGAATCGGCAAAAACACTCTGTTAGTTTAAAGTTTGTAGGGGAAATAGGAAGATTTTCCAGAGAACCCACAATCTCAAAGGGAGTGGGACGATATTTATTGTGATTTAACGTATAAATCCAATGTGAGCCTCAGTTCAGGTCCAGATCGCGCAATACTTTTAGCGGTCGGAGCCAAAGAGGCCACATGAACTTACCTTTCCTAATACCGGTACCTTCCTGGATCCGACCTCCCTTCGTTTGGCGACTGGTCTGCGGCTTGAGGTTACGGTCACGGTATGCACTCCATACATTATGACCTTGTGGCACAGACGTGGACCGACTCAGTCACCACGGACTATGTTCTCAAAAAAGTGCAGGTCGCTTTTCAAGACATGCGAAAGTCAATGATATAATCCGCCGGTGTCTTGCGACATTTAATGTGCCTGCTCTTCTTGAGCCGACTGGCATTGTCGATTGTCGAAGTGTGTCTGTGGTTCCGTAGAGTTTGGGATGGGTGCTGGTGTGGGACGCTACACACTAGTCCTACCTCCAGCTGATTACTTCTAAAACAGGTGCACTGACGGAAAATGCCGAAAATCTGAAACGTATTAAATATAGTGGCCTCGGCAGAGAGTACAACTTTGTACCCTTTGGCGTCCGCGGGGTCCCAATGCGCATACAGGTGTAATCGACCGATCGATCGCATGCGACTGAAGCGCGGCTGATGCGACAATAGTCCTTCAGTGTAAACCTTAAGTTATTTGCAAAAATCGCGAATCATTTGGTTGATGTAGAGCTGGCGGCTTTCTAGCGCAACGCATTAGAATTGCAATACAGCGAGGAAATGCTGCCAGCATTAGGTACGAATAATGCCTCGAGGGTCTTTTTTAGATTTAACTTAGTTTTAATTTAATTTCGTTTATGTTACTTACTAGTATCATCTTGTACATACTTTACAATTAAATAAATAAATAAACAATTTGTGAATAAAAGTTTTTTTAAAATATCAAAACTAAATTAGAGCGAGACGTTATCTTATTATTATCGTTGGTTATATTTATTAGCAATGCTATAGAATCATATTGACCTCGGTATTTACCGACAATTAACTTGACTCGCAAAGTTACCTCGCATACGAAAAAACAGGTAGGTACTTAAATAAACTCATTTTAGTAAGTTATATCTCACATTGCTAATGCTTATAGAATTAAAGGATTCATCTATTCGTGCAACTTTCCTAATAAAACAACTAGGCAGACGGATCAGGTTTAAATGGTTAAAATTCCTTTAAACAACTATGAGAAGCTAAAGTTAGGAAACTTTGATGATTCCACTACCGCGGCTCCGCTGCAAAGTAATTATTTGGACAAACAAAACATGCTTAGTAATACAGTAATACATAGTCTACTCCTTTTAAAAAAAAACGTAGGACAGATTCGGTTTTTTTTTATAACATACCTTATTTATTACTTCATCTGAAACTAAACAAGCATGTATGTAACCAATGATGTAATATAAAAAGAGGTAGATAGGTTATACTCGCTCTGAAAGTGTCACTGACCATCATGAACTGAAAATGAACGTCAAATGACCAAGCTCACCATATACTTGTCTCTGTTTCTCTCCTAGAAATAAGAATATCGTCCTGGTTTCACTTGTCATCTGTGATAAGCGTAAGCCTGGCCAGCAGGTCGATCACGTAACGCATTCTACCTACCTACAGTCACCAGGATTAGTATCTGCCATAAAAAAGGCAGCAAAAATATCGGACACGTCCTAACAAATAAAGTCGTGTCAGATATTTATGCGCGCGTTGTCATAACAGTTATTAATGGCTGGCGTCAGGTATATCTAAATGTCACTTTTTATAGGTATGGGAAATTGACAGTTTAGTTGTCCTAATGTGCGATCGAAATGCTACGTGATCATGATCACCCCTCAGGCCATGTTTATGGACTTTCATATAGGGAACCAATACCTACCCCTTTTTCATAGTACATCGGATCGTTGTTTGTAACAATTAATTAAAATCTCGCTTGCTGATTATTACCTACACCAGGGTTTCTCCTGTGGTTCATGGACCCCTTAGGGGTCCGTGACATGATTGCTAGGGGTCCACGGCCACTTCGTTCACTCTTAACGTGAGCAGGTACGTAGGTATAGACACAAGAAACATGAGATTTTTTCAACATTTTCTTCAACAGGGGTCCGCAGTATTTTTGAAATTCTAGGAAAGTGGTACATGATTAACTAATGTTTAAGAATCACTGACCTACACGCTTCAATTAGTCATACCAACGTATTGATTTCAATTTTGAAGCTTTGCAATCATTTGGCTTTTCTATCAAGTTATCTGATGCCGGAGCCAAAAAAACTATTTCAATGACAACTAAAATAAGAATTAAAAGAGAAAAACCTTAGAATTAAATATTAGGTTCATCAACGAAGGGTACCTAAATGATCAGGTGGTGTGGTTATGGGTTCGCCATATTATAAACTTGTCACGTCGTAGGTATACTTTATGACACGGGGTCCAAGGCTGTCAAATACCGGTAAATATAATCTAACATCGCACTATAAAGATGGCATATTTTGCCTGTACTGTATATAGTTAGGGGAGAGGGGGGCAAGGTGGGGTAACGGGTAAGACGGGATAGCGGCCTTATTATATGGCGACTCGCGGCGTGCCAGTTCGCACAGTGCACAAAAGCTATCATTATTTTTTAATTGCAAATATCAGGTTTTTGTCACATTCCTAAATATTTTTGCGTTGTATGTGGTTCGCGTTTGTTGCCTTAATAATATAACCAATTTTTAATAACTTTCCGAATTCCATTAGGCACGCTGGGGCAAGATGGGGTCTTGGGTAAAACGATACAAAGAGAAAAGGGTTACCAAAGCTAAAGCTCGTTAATCGACGTCAAGTAATAATAAGTTGATAAGGGGGCTAGCATAACTGACGCCGCGCCGCGACGCGAGTCGAGAAAAATCTACCCTCCTCTTTCGAATTTGCACGGTACAAGTGAGACAGGGGACGCTCAGTCGCGCGCTAAGTAACTTATCGGCAAGTTGTGCTAGACGTACAGGTCAGACAGACAGACAGCTCTGGGCGCCTGCCTCGGTTTTAATGGTAACAATTTAAAGTAGGAATTGCACAACCAATAATGATAGGCGATATATTTTTATTGGAACTTTAATATTCAATTATGTTGCCTTAAAAGGTTTTAACGATTTTTGATATGTTATGGAAATATTCTTTTTTGTTTGTAATGGTTAAAAATAATACGTTATAACAAACATCTGTAGGATCCAAATATTTTTTATTAATTATGTTAAGGTCGATTGAATCGAATAAATTCTATTAATCTGTATAATAAAGCAAATATAATACAATATATTTGTTTTATGTAAAGTAAAGTTGTTGTTTGAGTTGGTAGAAGATGTAATTTGGTAAGGTATGAGATAGTTTCATTTGTAACCTCAAAATAGGTTAGATTAGAAAAGTGCTATTAATTGTGGATTTCTTGATTGTCTGAGTGTTTGTTATAAATAAGGAAGCCTTATTTTAGCTATGTCGCTTTCGTTATATTTGTAATCAATGAAACACACTATGTTCAATCGACTAGAGTTAGGTTTTCAATAATATAAGAATGTGGTTAGTTTAGCTATTTCTCTCCGATACGGGAACGTTAATAGTTAGCTATAATATTGTCTATAAATTAAACGCAATTTTTGATGAAATTTGTTAGAACATAACATAAAAGGTTAGTTTAAATGTATTCTAATGTAATATCCATGGTATTGTCATAAAGGGGAGGTACATGGCATTGTATGTTTTATTGCAAACATATTACGGGCTTTTATCGGATGGAGGGTTCTGGCGAGTTACTTTTCACGGGACGCGGAGTAGGGCTGAGTACTTCGGAGCAAGACTTTACCTTTTCTCGGGACAGCGGAGCAGCCAAATCTTCCTCAAGATATCCAGACAACGGCTACTTTCGGGTCGCAGAGCTACAGGGTCATCCTTCGAGCTGCATCGTCGGCTGATCCGGTAATTTGGGTGAACTAGTGAGCCTAATCCCTGTACGTCATCCTCTTACCTTTCGAAAAGGACCGGCGTCTACTTTCACACAAATGTCTACCTAGTCTATATATATTTAATCATGTTACCCTATCTACGGGGCAAGATGGGGAGATGGCATTAATTTCGGAATTTTGTGATATTCAAATTGAATTATCAAATTAGAGGTCCTAATAGGCATCGTTTATGAAACACTGATAAATATTAAAATAAAATAAAATCTTTAAAATAATAGCATTGTTAGTTTCATATTGGACTAACTCTCCCCTACATCACATTATTTGCAGTTTATTGCAATAAGAACACGAATAAATTTTCGGTCAATGAGACATTTTATAACATATTTATGGTTTAAGATTTTTATTATCTCATAAAGAATTTACAAAATTCACTTACATGAGATACACTTGTATACAAAAACATTTTAAAGGCATGCAAAGCGTGCAGTTATCCAACAATAAACAGGCAAAACAATGTTTCTTGCTGATAAAACAAGTCACTAGAAACCAAAACCAAAATCAAGAATTCCCTGTCGCTTAGGACGGTTGGTTCTTAAAAAGTCAATAATCAATTCGAACCCGTTTATCGGAACTCCGTAAAAATTATATCAAACCGTTCACCAACTTTGCAAGTTATAAAAGCGATCCGCGCCTGTCAGTATCACCGCACACATTATACGCCTTATTATTCCGACTTCACTTTGACTTCGACTTTCATTGAGATTGTGGGTCCCTTCAGCCCATCTCAGGTGGAGCTTCGATTATCCGTTTACAAAAGTCTCTAGGTCGATTCTCACCCAAACTTGTTTAATTAAAGTTTTTGCACTCTTTTTCCCTTTAGACGGTGAAATAATCTTTCGTTGAAAACAGAGAGAGTACCGGAGTCGCTTTTTTATAAATTTTGGAGGTTGTTTTTTTTTTGTTTTGTTTGTTGACCGGTTAGTGTGACGTTGTTGTTTGTTAGTGACGCTGCCTACGAAGCTGAAGGTCCTGGGTTCGAATCCCGGTAAGGGCAAATATTTGTGTGATGAGCAATAAATATTTGTTTCTGAGTCATGGATGTTTTTCTATGTATTTCAGAATTTATATCTATTATATATATCGTCGTCTAGTACCCATAACACAAGCCTTACTGAGCTTACTATGGGACTAGGTCGATTTGTGTAAGATTGTCCCCTTATATTTATTTATTTATTTATTAAACTGAGACGTATTTCAATCAAATACAATGTAGCCCGTTAATAGAGGATATTTTGAAGCTATATTTAACCTATGCTGTCGTCAGATTTAAGAGCTTGTACTGTACTTACATAAGCGAATTTGCAAGGCAGAGATGCCAGTGATTATGTTTTAGGTTCGTCTCACAGGTTATATCGCTAGTGTATTTCGATCGCTCCCATCCCATTGAAGTCTCCCAGGCTCAGGACCGAAAAGCATGTTTTGAAGGGTTGTGGCATATATATAGATAATAAAAATGATTTTAGGTGAGTATGTCAGTCACAAAATAAAATACATGATTGTCCATTTTTTAAACGAATATTGGCAAAAACTAGAGATTTGGGAGACAAGCAAACAGCAGGTACTAAACAGTCCGTTAAAATATTCTCCGTTCTTTAAGAAAATGGAGGCTTAAAAGTAGCCGGAGTGAGTTACTTTAAGAAAGTATCTACCTGTGACCCTAGATATTACTGCGAATCGGTAGGGTGGTTGGAATTATTCCAATAATTCCGTAAATAAGGAGTTGAGATACTACTTTCAAAATGCTCCTTCAATATTATTTCAATGTGAAGTTTATACTGTGCACATTATAAACTTTTATGAAGGAATCCTTCCAGAGTAAGGATGAAACATAAAAAGAATCGACTCTACTCCTGTGTCCTAAAAGTTAGTGCAAGTTTTTGTACTCCAGTATTTGCTTTCGGGATTCGAGTTGGAGTTCCAATATGGTGGAAAGTATTTCTGCATTCGCGTGCTCGCCGTGTTAGAACACCCGGGAATAAGTTTTCCCGATCAGATTGTAAACTTTACTGCTGCATTGGGTCGGCGAATTGGACTGTGACGTACTTTCTAAAGGATACTTTTTCAGTAAAAGAATTTCGGAGTCCAGTTTTTATTATTTATATAACTATACAAAGTATAAAATGTAAATGTTAGACCATGTACGTCTGTATGTATGTTATTGATAAAAAGGACGGTCATATCGAACATTAAAATCGCAAGCTAACGGCTAGTTGTGATTTTTTGGTATGTTGTTAGGACCACTACCAGTACCGTATCCGAGCTTTAAGTTTTTGATAGGAACCAACTCCTCCGTCAGCCATCTTTAATTTTATGGCGGTAATTATGAATTATACGTGTATCATTAATATCTCGAGTTCTTAATAACGTAGAATCATAAACTTAGTGTTTAATATACATATTTGGGGTCAAGGAATTCAACTAGATATTTTTTAGTGTCGAGCTCCTAAAGAATATCAAACGGAACCCTGTTCCTAAGCTTCCGCTGTCCATCCGGCAGCCTTAGAACCTTATTGCCTTATTACCCGAATGCCTCAGAAGTACGGTCATGTTTTTCGAGCATTATGTGTGGACAAGAAAATTATTTTTCACCGGCTACAATACAAACGGCTCGATGGATTCCTCATAATCGTCGGAGCGACCATGTTAGAATAGAGCAATTTGATTTTTTGAAAATCCTGTGAATTCACTAAAGCCACAGCAATCGGTCTTACTGTAAATTAAGAGCGGATGCCGTGAAACGGAAACGTTTGTGTCCCTTTCTGTCGCTCAAATGAGCAAGTGCGACAGATACACGCACGAACTTTGTTTTCGATTTGCGGTAGGTACCACTCCGAATTTTTTTTTTTAAGCTCTAGTTGCATCAAGAAGATTTAATTAATTACGAATGTCATTATACTCATTATGCGTGAAAAGTAACAGTGCGATGAGTTAATTAGTTATCTTAGCCATTATTTCGAAATAAAAGAGAAGATGATGGGACAGTAAATTGGGAGGTGTGGTGGTGACAGCATACTCGTACTTGTAATAAGTTAAGGTGACGGAGATTGTGTAGTGGAAGCTATTTGGAGGAATAATATATTATATATCTAAGTAATGTCTGAATTTTTGTGAGGTGATGGATGCTAGGAAACTTAGTACAGCCACACAGTGGTAACTACTTAAATAAATACTGCTGCATTTGCTATATTTTTTGATTTTTATGAGTTATTTAATTTTCTCGGCGTATTGGTTTATCTGTTACACCGTGTAAATATACTTTATTTATTATACCTATACTTTACTTAAAGAGTTACAATCATAACATTAAAAACATCAATCAAATTGATAAAATCGGCATACGCACATTCGCGTGTTACAATAACTGATTTCGATGTTGTTTACTGCTGATTTGCTGGTGGCGTGATAAAACGATTAGAATAGAAGATAACCTTGGGTAACCTCTACTATTTATTTCAAACGACGACAGCAAACGATCATGCCCCTTGCTAAATGGATAAAGATCATTTCATACCTAGCAATTATCAAAAAACTTGCTATAGTTAGAATCAAAGGTATGTATTGCTGTCTCATTATTCCAACGATAGAAAGTTGTTTGAACGGACACAATAGTTAAGGACGCATAAGCGCGTTCCCCATCATTTATTAATCGGAATGAGGAATCGCTGTGTTGAAAGTGAGGAACCAATCCAGAACCCTCACAATAGCATTTCCCAATTGCTAAACTTAAGTTGCAGTGGGCGGGGCACATTGCACGTAGTTAGAACCGACGACGTTGGCGCGGGAAGGTTCTCGAGTGGCAATCACGTACCGGAAGGCGCAGCGTGGGTAGTCCCTCTACAAGGTATATTGTGGCACTCTTTGGGGGAGGCCTTTTTATATTTATTTATATGTCTCAGTCAACGAGGCCTATATTTACAAATACCTAACAGACTAGCATACATATCGATACACAAAACTTATGAGTAACACAATAACAAACTAATGGCGTGGTCCCACGGCACGTGTTATCACAGGCCAGCCCCCCTATTCTGTAACTTGTTTTAAGCTCACCTCAAACTGCATTTTTGAAGAATTACGAAGAATGGCATTTATTCCTCATCATAATATCAGCCGAAAGACGTCCACTGCAGGACGTCCTATGTCCTGCCCCCCTATTCTGTAATTTGTTTTAAGCTCACCCACAAATATATCTTGACACCGCGATGCGTAGTAACTAAGCGTAGGTAGAGGTCTAGTTTCGTGACGGGTGACCCGTGGGGCGAGCCGCTTTAGCGCGTAAAATTTTCGTAACAGCAATTCACCAGATTATTATTTTTCAGTCGTCATTTTTACAAGCGATTCTTCCTATTCGCAACTTTGCACAAACGGTATTCCTTACAAAAGCATTTTAAAATGTCTAGTAAATCGTCGACAACGAATAGTATTAAAAAAAGATGAATATCAAGAGTCCCCTTTAGATGAAGACGTAAGTCAATATCGGTACCTACTTATTTTTTATTAGGTATTACAGATTTTGCGGTCGTTTTACCTCTGCTGAAATAATCTTAAGCCCAGAGTGACAATACAATACAATACAAATATTCTTTATTCCTCCTCAG
Source organism: Epinotia bilunana (assembly GCA_947049275.1). Taxonomy (NCBI): domain Eukaryota; kingdom Metazoa; phylum Arthropoda; class Insecta; order Lepidoptera; family Tortricidae; genus Epinotia; species Epinotia bilunana. The sequence goes on along the minus strand of OX346267.1, from coordinate 9,106,796 downwards.
ACATAGTAGATAATAGAAAAATAGAGGTTAATTAAACATAAACAATGGTAGACAACAGGCGGTCTTATCGCTAAAAAGCGGTCTCTTCCAGACAACCTAACACATTCCAAACAAAACAAAATGACATTAGAATCGAGCGGTCCAAAAGCTAAGAGATAACATTTGGATTACATGAAATAAAATAGATTCATTGTCTATTTGATTTATAATAAATGGTTTACATTAGATGTACATGTACAAACGCCAACACAGTTAACTGACCATCCTGTGTTTATACAGAACCTTATTACAATCCACATAAGTTCACGGGTGGTCAGTTAGCTGTGTTGTCTATAGTACCTACTACTTTACAAACCACGAAATAGATTGCACACACTTGAATGCTACAAAAAGAAGAAATATACTTAACATCTACTTAATAAACTGTTATACATGAATTGCTGAGAAAAATATATTATTTTATTGATTGTCTGCAGAATACACTGTTTGGAGAATTGTAAAATATGACCAGGATGTGCTGATAATCTGAAAATAAACACGTTCTGTATGACATGAACAAAAACATCGACAATGAAAAATTTAAACGCGCATAATGTGAGCGTAGCAGACTGAGAATTAAACTCGGTGTCTTTGGAAGACCGGTACCGGACCGGACCGGGATTACTGCGTATACCTCTCCGACACCACTGAACTAATTGTGAAGCCAATGCAGCAAAAATGTCCTGTGTTTTGTTTTTGTAATGAAATGTGATGTACCTATTTTTTTATCTAAGCAAATATTGTCGACATTGAGTTTATGTGTCATTAATTCTTAGAAAAATTAGAGCTAACAGTAACAAGAAATTTCAAATGGTGAGTGTACCTAATATGTTGTATTTAGACAAAGTTCATTGACATTATTTTTTCCGTTGGTGAGTTCATTGCTAGGTATATCACATAGATATGATCTTTTTTGAATGACAATGGTGGCGAAAACGTATATGGCCTGTCTGATGTTAATACTTCCACTACCAATGAACCCGCTTAGCGGGCGCCTACGCCGTAGTCGCTTTCCGCTACATACGAGGAAACCCACGGAATCGGCTACGAGCTTAGCGCGTAGCGATTTATGGTAGTGATTGTGTAAAGCCTACGAGTATACACTGGGCCATCACGACCCATCGTACAGGACGCAACTATGCGTTAGACGGAGAAAGACATCGCCGCGCCATAAGCCATCTGCAACCACTACCCTCTCCACACGCTGGCCCATCCTAGTGGGCCATTAGGATGGGCCATCATGTAGAGGAGCCATTAAGCGCACACCGCAGCCTATGGACGCTTGCGACTGCAGAAGAAATACAAGTGCATAGCCAGCACCTTATTGATTTGAAGGTTCTTTGTGTTTTCAGCTAATAAGGTCTTCTGTCAGGTGGGGCAGGGTTACCTCCTTGGGCTGCTTAAATAGTGAGCTAGATGATCCGCTGCGCCCTACCTCAACAATACTTACTTTAGTAAATCCTTCATAGCAAATGACAGAATATTTAAAAGCAGTCAAGCGTGTAGGTTTGCGAGATCTGAAAAAAAATCATCATTATGTAAGGTTATTTGTCTTTCCCCTAACCCTGATTGTCTTACTATTATTATTATTGGCTGACTGCTTATGTATTATATTATATATTTTCATTTGTGTTATTTGTATATATGTATGATTGTGTATGTATGTTTATATATAGAGCTATTTATGTACGTGTATTAATATAATTATTTTGATTTTTGGCTTATTATAATCTCTGCACCACCTACTACATAATCTAGTTTTATCTCTTTCTCCGATACCCAAAGGTTGTCTGGAAGAGATCGCTCTTCAGCGATAAGACCGCCTGTTGTCTACCTCTACCTACATATTATTGTATTGTTTCTCTTTTTAACTGCTTTGTTTGTGTGAGGTGTGCAATAAAGCGTATTTGTATTGTATTGTATTGTTGTATCCTACTAACACTACCTACTAGCGAAAGTTTGGATGTTTAGATGTTTGGATGTTTGTTACTCAATCACGCTTAAACGACTCAACCGATTTGTACGGAATTTTTCACGAAGATAGTTCATAGCCTGGATTAAAATAGAGGATAGTTTTCATCCTGGGTCCACGCAGACGAAGCAAGTTGCGGGCGGAAGCTAGTAAATGAATAATTTAAAGAATTTTATAATTCGCTTCAATCAGATGGATAACCAGTGTTTTGTGACTCAAGTGATTCCATGGATTTTACGAAATGGCAAATACCACCCGGTACGCGTATAAAATATACCACTTTCTGGTCAGGGGAGACGTGATATTAATGTGTTTCTGTTATCACTCATTAGGGACATAGGGCTTGCAAAAGAGTTCTCCAATTTACACAATCTTGCGCGGCTTCATCTTGGTCTTTCCAACCAAAACCAAGCCAGCCTCTTTCTCAACTGATCGCCTCCAAAGTAATAATGAGAAGTACTAGTCCTTCTATATGTACAGTGTGTTGCCTGTAACAGGCGCAGATATTTAAAAAGACGCTTCCTTAGAGCATCTGCAGTAACCCTTTGTCCAATTTTTTTTTTTTTTTTTTTAATTCGGAGAAATGTTGATCTAAAGCTATGCCCTCCAAGTAATGTATCTTGGCACCACAAGATCATAGCATAGCAGTCAATGCAGATTTTGAGGTAACATCATGTAATAAGTCATAATAGTTTTTGAATTTATTTGTTTTTGTTTTGTGTTTTTAAAATAAAAATAACACTACTTGTGTTACCCCAGAAGAGTAAAAAAGACACGTAAACTTACTTTAAGGAGAAAAAAGAAAAAAATACTTTTTAGTTTATTATAACCACCTGGAAATAATTATTGCTCACAGATTCAATAATTTACCGTTTAATTTTTTGCTCCTAATCCAGGCCACACCCTGTATTAGTACATCCTATCCTTTTAGTATTAAGTATAAGGGTTATAATTAATGCAGGTTCTTATTAAATTGTCATTCTGTCCTTCAAATTTACTGAATTGCCTACTAAATTAATGGATCAGCTACTAATGTTAAGCGCCTAGTAAATACTTTTCAAGCGACCGTATATTGTGTAATGCAAGCTACGTTATTATGAGTCAGCATGGTGATTATTCTATAGCAACTAAATTTATAACATGTCGTTTTATGCTTCTAATAAGTGTCTATTGCGTCTATAAATCAATTTCAACGGACTCTAATTCAATATTATCATCTCTATTTTTATACTATAGTATAAGTAATTGATGACTGAATCTGAGACGACCGCTTTAGCCTAGTTGGTAGTGACCCTGCCTACGAAGCAAGAGGTCCTGGGTTCGAATCCCGGTAAGGGCATTTATTTGTGTGATGAGCACGAATATTTGTTCCTGAGTCATGGATGTTTTCTATGTATTTAAGTATTTATTTATCTATATAAGTATGTTTATCGTCGTCTAGTACCCATAGTACAAGCTTTGCTTAGTTTGGGACTAGGTCGATTTGTGTTAGATTGTCCCCTAATATTTATTTATAATCTACTATAATTTAACGTGTAATTTACTTAATATTATCATCAAATAATGACCAATGATAGTTCTAATTTCATATAGCGAACAAAGTTTTTATACATTAGCATAAGTACTTGTCGTTAAAATCTATTTTAACCGACTTTAAAAAAGGAGGAGTTTCTCAATTTCTCGCTTTCACGGGGCTCCTATTTTCTGCTCTGAGGGACACAAGCTAACGAACGAACCTATAGCTACCGTATTTTATAGCCGAGAGTGAGTTTGTGTGGGAAAAAATTCAAACAATCACCCCGCGAGGTGTGTGTTGCTATACAATTTTTCAGTTGCTATGCAAGGTTTCATTAAAAAATAGTATGATTTATTAGTTTAGTTGTTAAATTATTATGTGCGATCCTCTTTATAGAGGTTAGATTTTGTTTTTATTAGAAGACGCATTTTGAATCTGTAAAATAAATAAAGTAGTTAACGTACAACATTAGTCGCAGTTGTCACTAGAAGATAATTATATTTTATCGGTAGTTGAGGTTAATTGTTGTTTGAAAATTGGCGCTGGATTTTTCATATTCTGTTGGGATAGTAAAGATGGCGTATTAGTTTAATTGAAATCATCATTATTCCGAAATTTCAAAATTCCGAACGCCATTTACCGCTTAATGAAAATTTAAATGAAATACATAAATAGGTTAGGTTAGGTTAGTATTATATCCTGAAAGATAAAAAAAACAGCGGAACATGAATGATTCGGATACAATATGCTTTCGGACAAAGGACTCTTCGGAGTTGTGTACCCTCTGGATTCACATATAGAAACCTTTTAATCCCAGTAAAAGTAAAACAAAACGAAGCCAACGCGAACGCAGTCACGGGCAAAAGCTAGTATAAGTATAGTGTATATTATTTTGTATATGTGTACTTTTTTTTCAGTATGTATTTGATAGAAGTTTAGCTTGGATTAAGTTTTCATTTAAATTTAAATGCCTGCACCAAATGTTTCTGTTTGCCCAATGGTTGACTGGTAGAGAATGCCTTATGGCATTAAGTCCGCCATTTGTACTTTATCTTGTATTGTGCAATAAAGTTTAAATAAATAAAAGCTAGTATAAGTATAAAATTACCTGATCATCAACACTAGAAGGACTTTTCGCGTTTTTTGATTCATTTTTAACCAGTTGCATAGAAACGCAGACTCACCAACATTGATACTCTGAAATATGGGATGAATTTATTATAATATTTTTTTTAATTACTGAATTATAGTAGTAGTTCATAGTATTTTTACCGCTCCTATTAATTTTTCACCGAAAACACTCATCATGAATAATTGAAAAAGGACAGACACAATGAAAAGTATGCAGCCTGGCACATTGTTCCAATCACCTATCTGAAACACAAGTAAAAAGGTAAAAACAGGAAAAATTACCGCATACGGCAAAATCTCTTCCTTTGGTGTCGTAAAAATAGAGTACTTAAACCAAAGACAAATTATTATTATTAGGTATTTTAAATAACGCCAAAAGAATATAGAGAAAGTTAAATGATACCATTAAATTAAAGCCAAGCGCGCATATTTCTACCGATCCCACCAAAACGTTAAAAAAGTTAGGCAACGTGAAGATTTCTTCTAAATCTTCTGCTAATCTGAAATATCCATTTAAATTATACAAAATGTAACAAATACCAACAAAAAATTAATCAATAAGTTAATTGTGAACATATATTGCACCAGGCACTTAAAAGAGACGTATGTTCCTAGTGTATAAATATTTATAATTAATAACGTAAACCTGCCTAGCTTCGTGGTTATAATCGCGTATCTCCCACTCTCTCGCTCGAACGAGTAAGTGCGACAGAGAAAGAGATACACTAACGAACTTAGTAGGGCCTCTGCAAAGTTACAAGCGCACGCACACACTACAACCGGCCGAACTATCTTTACGTATGTGATACTTAGTATATTTTTCCAATAGGGTAGTTTCCTCATATTAAAACTGATAAAGCAGTGCTATTAAATGGATAGTAAACCATCAAATTATTGTAATAAAGTATAAATAACAAAATATGATCAAACATATTAAAATCATAAAAAAGATATGAGAACCTTGAAATTTTGGAAATAATATGCATTTTTTTATAGTTTAAGAGTAAATTTAAAGCTTGTTAATCCTAACGCTTTTAGAGAAACAAAATTGTATAACAGCTATCCACCTAAACGCAGTATTTCATGACCGAAACAGCAATTTGCTTGATTTTACACACCGATTAGTACAAATTGCAGACTGTAGTCATATTTCTATATCAATTGGTATGAATCGTTCCGGAAACCGCCAGCCAGTTCCGTATTTGACTCAAATTTTGGGTATTTATGATCTTTAATTGTAGTTACAAAATAATTTAATTGTATAATACAAACATTTGTTCCACTCTAAAAACTGGTTCGAATGGCATCGTCAAAATTCTTAGGTCACACCCCTATTGTGTGTCTGTTCAACATTTTATTTTACAAACTAGATATACTTATAATGTGACATAATGATTTCGGTGTTATACATATTAAATTGACTACTAAATTAATGTGTATATTTTTCTTACACAAGAACATTCTGGTGTTTATTTATTATTTGAGCTAACATGTCTGCTGTCGGTTGTTCCAGGCATTTTATTTCCTTGCTGAGCACGGCAAATACGGTGCACACGTATGACGTCAAGCCAAAATAAAGTGCGTCCACAGTGGTGAAATACAATACGCAAATAAAACCTGGAAAAATAATAGATGAGAGATTTACGAAACAGAAAATACGATATCGTAACTTTTGCTTGCAGCATAACACGGATTTCCGGATCTGGTGTAACGCATATTATTATATTTTTCGAATGCACACTTTGGAGAATGGCACAGCTGTCATTAAATAATATATATAAAACCTCAACATAAAAAATATAGCTCAGTAAGTACGATCAGGCGAGAATTTTGATTAAAAATACCGCAATGACATCGGTTTATCCCTTTAGAAACTATAGTGCCACAGACAGACAGACACTACCATTTCCCGTCGAGGGTTAAAAATTACTGAAAATAACTAACCGCAGATAACTGAAAATAGATAGACAAACGTCCACGTCGGCCATGTCTCAGTGGAAAATGGTATAATTACCGCATACGGCAAGGTAAAGATCTCTTTTTTAGTTGTCATGTAATGAAATAAAATGTAAAACGGGGTCGAGAAGTTATAAACAAAAATCAATACGGCGTTCAAAGCAAAATAGTATTTAATTAGAGTTTTCAACAAATTAATATCTCGGCTCACTGTTCCCGCTTTAACGGGATCATTCAAATTCTCTGTGCTGAGCCTTTCCAATTTTTCAGACAAAGAGAAAACTTTATCTCTCTTCAAAGCTATTGGGACTATCTTCAACAGGGACAAGATACCGACACAAATGCAAGGAGCTAAGCCAGTCAATTCAAGGAAATTTTCCGGAGCCATATTAACAACGAAAAACCACGCTTCCGAGAAAACCATTACGAATAGCATGGCAAAATATATGTAGAACTTCACTAAAATTGGTTTTCCTTTTAGGATGCCCAAATACGTCATATTGTTTTGAATTTGTTTGAAAACGTCTTCGAAAGTGGGAGTGCTCATGGTGACTGTTTCTCTGGTAACGATGCTTTTGCCTATACTGGATATTTTCTTTCGCATTTATAGGTACTGCATTTAGGGTTGTCCATTACAAAATAGCTGAAACAAGCGGAAATGACAACGATTACAAATTAACCTGTTTGTCTGGAAGGAGAAATATTCAGCGGTGCCATAAAAAGTGCTACAACAGTGCACCTGTTTATATCTTATTTTTTTGTCGAAATATACGTGTTTTGCGGTAAAACCGGCCGTACCTTTTTACGTTAATTTACCAATTTGATTCAAGGAACTGAATACTTATGGTTTTAATTTCAACTTGATACCTCTACGTGTTCCCGAGATTAAGGGTCTTGACCGACCGGCAGATGGACAACAAAGTGATCCTATAAGATAAGGGTTGCATTTCTTCCTTTTGAGGTACGCAACCCTACTACACTAGGATTTATATGACATTGTCATGAACACTACTCACTTACATTATTATATGAATATCAATTCATAGGAAAAATGTTCTTGAACTTGCAGTCTCTACGATATATCGATAATTACATCAAATGACCACGTAGTGGCAGGACGCCACTGCAGCCGAACCGTTAGAGGCATGCGATTTTTCATTAGGACCCGAGCACGTACCACTGGTTTTTTTTTAATTGCACCTACGAACTTTTTTGATTTTGAACAGTAGCTTTTTGGTGAAGGAAAACATCGCGAGGAAACCGTTTTAATACCAAAAGAGTCTCGCGTTTCCTCTGCTCTGAAGGTCAAATGGCAGTCGCTTTCGTAAAACTAGTCCCTACGCTAAACCTTGGGATTAGGTGTCAAAGCGGACCCCGTGCTTTATTGAGGCACAACCAGATACGAATTTATACAGTAACATCGAAAGGTCAATACTTTAATCCATTAAAATATGAAAACAATTTAATGTCACATACCTATAAGTAGTAAAAGAGGCATTTTTCCTCTTACTCGTATTAAAAAGCTGATAACCCTTTTCCATAAGGGGCGGAAAAAATATCAAAATGCCGTTGACGGCTGTGATATGTTGCTCTTTGTCATTATCACCACTGATATCGACTATTCATCGACAGTACACCAACGTGGTCGTCAAATGGCATCAATAATTCTGTGTGAAATTTAAAAAGTGTCATAATGAATAAAAAATATATTTGGAAGTAAATTAACACCTTCATGAAATTAACTATTCACTTGAAAACGCCGGCATTAAAAAATCATAACACATTCTTTTGGCTTTGCCGTATTTGTGTAAAAATGATGTGTCATAGAAACGTTCCTAAAAACTAGGTTCCATTCCATTCGCATTCTATAAGTTCTAATATTATAAAGACGATCCATGGGCAGAAAGTCTTATATAAAGTTGTAAAAGAGTAGTCCGTATTTTCTTTATAAAGATGAAGATTATAACTATTAAGCATCATTCAATATTTAGTTGTAAAGTTCTAATCCCTTCTTTTCGTAATTTTAGGTCGGATAATATACAAAGTGTAACAAAAATGGGGTATGAACCGATCAAGGGCTTGATCAAGGGCGTTGAGCCCTTGATCGGTTCGCACCCCATTTTTGATACACCCTGTATAGTGTATGATGTGTCGTTTCCCTCTTAAACATTTTTTTAAGAAAATACATTAATTTCATAATATAGTTCTCAAATCGGTAGTAGAACATTTGGCCCTTACGTGGAGCATTCGCTCTATATTTGGTCTGCAGTGGCTACAAATTGGCAGAACCTACGTTTATGTCTGTGCAAATCGATGTGTGTGTGTGCTTAAGGCGTACACCGACTTTAAGCAAGCCTACTAATCCTGAGTGATGGTTATGTGTTATACTGCATTGCAGGAAAGATTGCGGTGGCGGCTCAGGTGGCCAACCTCTTAGAACCCTCTTTGAGTAATAGCACCCGTAAGTTGGAACAAGCCGCTATCAGATCGTGACGTCTTAACGCGGTTGACATTTTTTTACTTCTTAGGACGTTAAGAAGCACTGGCTCGTAGCTACTGGCTTCTACATACATACATACATACATTCACGCCTTTATTCCCAAAAGCCTACCCCTCTTGCATGAAACTTATGTTCCAGCGCCACTTTTAGCATAACTGTGGGTATAAAAGATCGACAAAATGTGATATTGCAGTGATAGGTTGCTAACCCATCGCCCACAACACACTTCAACCCTGCTCCCTTAGTCGACTTTTACGACACCCACGGAAAGAAGGGGGTGGTGAAATTTTAACCCGACACCACACGGGCAACTGGCTTCTAAAGACAAAGTCAATAATTTAGCTGGCGTTGTGTGAGAGAGGTCTCGCTACTTATATAGTGAAACTGTTGACCATCGTCGACCCTTAGTATAGCATTTTATTATACTCTCACGCATTTTTCAGTATTTACATAATTAGAAACAAACGGTCATTTACAAAATACATTTTAACAATGATAACATAGCACATAATACGTACATAGTAAATTTACATAAACAAGTGAGAACATATGTATGATTATCTGCTTAGATATGTAGTAGCCCCCTTTTATCCACTGACATGATCTTGATAGCTGTAGTTACCAGCTGTCACTCTTATTTTACATACAAATAGAGTTCAATCAAAAATATCGATTATGTGAGTGGCTATAAAGGTGGGTATAGACGAAATGAAAAGAGGCAAAGATAAAGTTACCTACTTGATGTATTTTTTAATTATTTAATTAAATCTATCCTCTATAGGTATTTTTGGGGACCTTTTTAGGGTTCAAAAAATACCTGTTTTTATTATTACAATTCTGTTAATTTTATTGTTAAACGAGCAATATTTGTATACAGTCTGTCCCTAAACCCAACGCCAAGCCGCAAACGCTTTTTTCCTTACTTGATGGAAGTTGAGCTTTGAATTTCCTATGGCTTATTACACAAAAAACAACAGGCCTCCCACTCACTCACACCACACTCCTTAAAAAACACAAGTTTTTCTATAATAATCTTGCAAGTGCCATTTTGTAATTCGGACTAAAGAAGCCATATTTTAAAGCTAATACTTGCCAAATTTGCGTGATATATTTTTTTCAGTACAGTCAGTTAAAGTTAGTTGGTCTAACGATTGTAATTACATGTTGGGGAAAAAAGGTAATTAAAGACTTATTTTTTTATACATGACTTGGATTTTTTTCTATTTTTTGATAACTGGACAATCGGCTATCATCTGTTTTCGGCGTGACGTTGAATTTTGGGACAGCCGTATTTTCTCTATTTTCAGCAGCTCCAGAGACTAATATTATAATGACTAGATATTTTTTTCCATATTTAACTGCCTGCTTTTTATATGACGTTGTCTACACGTCATAATAACTAATTTAGCATATAATTTTATCTCGTAGTCATACTGTGAGCTAAAGTATGGTGTTAAATGAAGATTTTCAATATCTATTTATTTTGCAAACACCCACAACATACTCGTAAACACACAAAAAAATACTAACATAAGTACCTACATTTCGGAATCTCCTATACTTAAAACAACGCTAACTCTACAAAATTCATATTCCTGTTCAGAAAATCTTTATTACCGCGATCATAAATTGCGCCGGCAAAGCAGAAAACTGCAGCATACGGACGAAGTGGGATAATGGCTTGGATATAATCGTCGGGCAGACGTAGGAATATACCGTTACTTATCGTAGAAGCCGTAATGCAATGGCGCATCACTAGTGCTTAGGTGGTTTTATCACTGTAGCTTTTAGAATTGCCTAGACTAAAACCTACTCTCTATAGTGGAGCTCAAGTTACGTTGTGTGGATAAACCGTCCCGTCAGACGTAAGGATATAATACCGTTACTTATCTTAGACGAATGCAATGACACATCATTTGTGCTTAATTTATTACTAGCTTTGAGGACTGCCCAGACCAAAAGTTACCTTCTAAATTAAAGCTCAAAATACGCTGTGGCATGGCACGGATATCCGTGCCATGCCACAGCGTAGTGACGGTATATTTCCCTACGTCTGCCGGGACGGTTATATAACCGTCCCGGCAGACGTAGGGAAATATACCGTCACTAATCGTAGACGAATGCAATGGCGCATCACTCGTGCTTAGGTGATTTTATCACTAGCTTTGAGGATTGTCCATACCAAAACTTACCGTCTCAAGTACAGCTCAAAATAAGCTTTGGCATAATAATAATAATAAACTTTATTTGCATTAAACATTACCAGATACAAGATGTTAATACGGTCAGTTAATATAGCTAGGTTTATATGTAGAACATAATTGGTACCTATGCAAAAAATATTGTTACAGTAACTAATATTGAATTCACAAAAAAATGGTAATTAAAATTACTACCTACATACTGAGATCATTAAATTCAAGTTCAACATTACTACTTACGAGCTATGACATCATAATAACGCATAGCGCGTATAGCGCGGATATAACCGTCCCGTGAGACGTAAGAAAATATATTGCTACTAATCGTAGAGTCACTCCTCGTGTCAGCGCCAATCCTTCGTCAGGCTGACGAGACGGAGCCGTTCGTCATCAGAACTGATCGTAGTGGGTACGCTCTCGGAGCAGCTTTGCTTCAGGGGGAGGAGGTTCATGAACCACTCGTCTCACGGCCGCTGAGAAAAACTACAATACCACGGAACGAGAAGCCCTACTGGCAGTCGTATGGGCTGTTTCGAAGTTCCGAGGGTACATCGATGGACCAGACATTTGATAGAACTACAACAGATTATCCACGGTATCGTTACGTCGGAATACGACGGGTAAGTATACGAATAATTCGGAATCATTGATATGTCAAACAATTACAAAAGCAAAACCATAAAGGGACCAGTTGTTAACGTTCGAAGTGAAGTGTTGGACAAACCAAAAAAAAGTTGAAACGAAGTTGGTCGAATAGTTAATGGCAAAATTAAAAAAGGACAAAAGTTAAATGCTTAAGATAGGTAACCATAAACTCCATATTGAATGAACTTAAGCACTACTATGATATACATACACTTTCCAAAAAAAACAATTGCTCAAAAATTATGTAACTACTTGGGTCAACATCCCTATACGTCAACTACGTAATGAAATCCGTTTAATAAAACTTAAATTATCTAACCAATCAATGACACCAAGTTATGCTCGAAAATAGACAAACACACATACACACACATACAAATATAAAATATTAATCAGTAAATGTGTATAAAGATCATAATAATAAAATTGTATTAGAATTAGTTCTGAATGGTGAATTTAGTTATAATTGTTACATTACGATGCCCTTGCAGAGTACATGTTTGATACATAAGCTTAGTGTAACACCATGTACCTAATCTTACCAACATGTACTTATGCAATAAACGAATTGAAATTACTTGAATCCTTACACTGGACCACACTTAAATAAGGAGTTTATAAACGACAAAATACTGAATACCCGTGGTAATATGTGTGGTTTTATCTGAGGCTCTAGTATAAGTTTTCGAAACAAAACTTCATGATCGCGTTTGCGTTTTACCTTAAATTTGTATGGGATTTGACAGCTAAACGCGAACGCGCTCGTGACGTTTTGTTTCGGTAAAACTTATACTAGAGCCTCTGGAGTATTATTTCATCCAAAACATGTAAGCGTAGTAATAGTAATAGCAAAGATCCGCTTAACGTTCTTGTCCGAAGCGCTCCCGGTGACTGCGAGAGTGCGAGGCAGCGCGCGCGGCTGCGGTGCCGCTCAGCTGAATGACTGACTTCTACAGACAAACAAATATAAACTGTGCGCAACTGTGCGATAAGGATGTATTGCATATCTCGAACAAATACCTCGCCTCAAAAAAAACAGTGTGTATCTTCGAGCCATTCCCACTTGAAGAAATGATAATTGCGTGCAATAAAATCAAAAGTAATAAATCTAAGGACATAAATGAACATGTCATCTGTCATCTAAGGACATAAATGAACATGTGGGTGACATCACCCCACATCCTAGATTTGTGTTATAGCGTAGACGAATTTCTATCGAGGAAAAAGAAACTTTAGAATAATAGATAATAATAATAGTATAATATAAATACTTATTTATGAAATGTTACCAACTTGACTTGTAAAAAGTACCTGTAAGTACCTGTAGTACAATAAACTTATCTGAATCTGTGTTGTTGGGTTACCTATGGCACCAAAACGTGGTCGCTTACTTTGGGCCTCTTTAGAAGACTCAAAGTCACCCAAAGGGCAAGGATAGGGCTATGCTGGGAGTTTCTCTGCGTGATCGCATCAGAAATGAGGCTATCCACAGCAGAACCAATGTAACCGATATATCCCTCCGAATTACTAAACTTAAGTGGCAGTGGGCGGGGCACATTCCACGTAGAACCGATGGCCGTTGGGAGGAGGAGGAGGTTGGAAGGGTTCTGGAGTGGCGACCACGTACCGGAAGGCGCAGCGTGGGTAGACCCCCAATAGGTGGACTGATGAATTAGTAAAGATCGCGGGAGTCCCATGGATGCGGGTGGCGCAGGACCTCCATTGTACGTAGAATCGATGGCCGTTGGGGCGGAAAGGTGGACCGATGACCTGGCCAAGGTCGCGGGAGTCCACTGGATGCGGGTGCCGCAGACCGGTCATTGTGACACTCTTTGGGGGAGGCCTATGTCCAGCAGTGGTCGTCTCTCGGCTGATATGATGATGATCATAATCATATCAGCGACGGTCATCATCGATGATGACCGTCAAGCTCGAAGGGGTGTTTTATTGATGTATTTATCTCAGGAAACGAGGCCCAGACAAAGCCAAACCAATATAAATTAGTCACCGATTTATCACTAACTATACACTACTCGTACTACTTATATCTCAAATAAGGATTTTGCGAGATGCGTTGAGCGAGAAGCTCAACGCATCTCGCAAAATCGCCTCTAGCTCTTCGGTCCCCGGTGGTGCAATGGGCAATTTCTGTTGATAGATCTTTGAAAAGATTGAGGGTGCTGGGACCCCACGGACCAAGGGTCTCGACACCGAATGGAACGAAGCAGTATTCGGCGCGGAGGCTCCAATATTTTGTTCATTGTTGCCTTTTACGCAGCCTCTGCAGCCGCCTAGTGAGTTGGGTTTTATTATTCCACTAGCTTCTGCCCGCGACTCCGTCCGCGTGGAACTCGTTTAAATCGTAGCTCCATACAAACTTTCACCCCCACTTCATCCCCTTGGGGGGTGATTTCCGGGATAAAAACTATCCTATGTCCTTCCCCAGGACTCAAACTATCTCTATACCAAATTTCATCCAAATCGGTTTAGCGGTTTAGGTGTAAATAGGTAACAGACAGACAGACACACTTTCGCATTTATAATGTTTAGAATGGATTTTACATCATTGTACCTAGTTAGACTGCATAATTACATGCCTCTTTTCTCAATATTCGTTTATCTTTAGCACAATATATGTAACGGATTATATTATACTGAAGCGTGGTCTTAAAAGTATTACCATAGATAAAACTGTGATGGAGACATCGACCGAATGCATCTATAATACTGGTGCATGTTTTTAGCCTACCCTAGTGCCCGTACCATGGGGGTGGCAGAACTACAGCTTACTATTAGAGACAGCGAGGCTTGATTATTTTTTATTTCGGAAAACTCTTGTCACATACTACTGACGTATTCCTAACATACTTATATTCATATTAAAAAAAATACAGATAGGTAAATGAACATGACGATTTATTTTCAATGCCCGTTCTTGCAAACTCTTCTGAATTTAGTTCAAATCTCACAGACGTAATTCATAGCTAGCATTTAATGTGCCTCTGTATAACTCCTGCATGGCTAGCATAAGACTGCGCGCACGAGCAATCTCGCGGCGAGATAGACTGTCCATCTCTTTTTAATTAGAATACTTAGAATGAGACAAAAAGTATCTCTCGCCGCGAGAGTGCTCGTGCGCGGTCTTGTGATAGCCTTGTTTGGTTCGGCCTCATTTATGCGTGCGGCTTCCAGAGATAAGTGCTTTTAGGTGACTATGGAAACGCGGGTTCCTGTACGTTGGGCAGTATTTCCATTACATGTATTTGAAATACAAATACGTATTCTGTGTTTGTATTTTAACTACAGGTTGGAGACGTATTTTGTAATTGGTTTCAAATACCGCACTCACATGTATTTAGTATATCAAATACTAGGTTTAAAATACATTTATGTACACTAAAAATCATTTTATTGAATTTTATAATACTATAATCGGTATAATGGAACGTATTCTTTAGCAGCGAATTTACTTTCATAAAAACCAGATTTTTAAAGGTACTGTCAGACAAACAGCCTCTTGTCGGGGGAATGAAAAAAACCGTCACGGCTGTCACAAGACGGCGCGCGTGCTCTGTCGATTTTTCTCGCACTCGCACGTGGATTATGCTATAGGTATGTTGAAAGTGCAAAGGCACTTAGAAAATTTCGATATCATGAAATTGTTGTCAGTATAAAATGGCAATTAACTTTTTCTCCGTGACCATCCGTTTTGGATATAAGCGGAATGAAAGGTGAAGATTACAACGCTTCGACGAGTCTCGCTTATTTATTTTATCAATTTATTATTCATTGTATCATTATTATTAATGATTTTTTAATTATAAAATCAACTTATATCTTCTGAAATGTATAGCATTGATGAATTATGTCAAGTAAGCCATTATGATAAACACGTTTTATATTAAGTGAAAAATATGGTAAATGTCTTATATCGTTGCTTTTAAACGAAAGGGCCACAAATCAAAATCAAGTTTTTTCGAGGACAGCACAATTAAAATTTTATTTACTTTTTTTATTTGTTTTTCGGCACTCCTACTTTCAATGCTTTTGTGTTATAATACTTTCGATGCGTATTTTAATTCCCTACCTCTGGTTTATTTTTTCTTTGAGGTAACTATAACCCAAAGACGACTAGCAGCACATAAGTCCGTTTAGCATATAATTTATTTGTAACAAGGAAATAAATAATTTAAATAAAAGGCCACAAGTAGAAAAAGTAAACATGTTTTATTGAAAATTTTCATCACAACCTTGTTGAATAAAGACATTATTATATATTAAAAAAATAACATAAAAAAATCTTCCCTTTGCACATTGATATTTTTTAAATAAATCAAAAACTTAAATTTTAATCACAAAAAGAGTGTTTTGGCACCATACAAAATAAGTAGTTAACTAAAATAAATGCTTTAAAACCTCAACAGGCATACATTCTCACTAATTATAGGTAACACAATAATCATAGCTTCTTATACAATTATAATAATATGGATACTTTGTACTAGTTTAACAAGAGATCAACATTTTCACTTAAGGTATAATATTTTTTTAAACCTAGGTGGTTTCTAAGTAATTACTAAATATCCGTTTTAATTATTACTATGCTTGTACCTATTATAAAATCAGTCTTCGTCAAAGGCAACGTATTAAGTTTAAAGATTAGAAAAAAAAGCTTTGTAATATTGTGGTATCACATTTTTCCTCATTAGGTTAAGAATACCCTTTGTTTTTGTTTCAGGAACTTTTAGTTTTTGTGCATATAATTTTTTGAGTGTTGTGGTTACTACAGTATTACACTTAGTTTGTCTTTTGGTCAAAATGGACACAGACATAAATTCTGCGTCGTCGTAAGAAGTCTTTAAAAAAAACTTGTTTCGGTTTCCTTGATCAACTTTTAAAACTTTTATGTCTGCCCATTTCAACTTTTCTCCATCTTCCGTGACGGAGTAGTTACCAACAGCCAAAGGTTTTAAGTCAAAGAAACTGTCATGTGTCAGTTCTTTAACAGTGTAAGGTGTGCCTTTTTTCTTAGCTGTTTTAATTAGTGTTATGTATTGAGCTGGCACATAAATTGGCGAGGATTTCAATGCATTTGAAATATTCCTCCCAATTACGGAGTGTACCGAGTCACCTTCATTTTGGGTATGCCCCTTTACCAAAAATTTGTGTGTTATACTTCGTAGTTTTGGAAACTCACGAATAGCGTGTTGGTACATTGCCAACATAAATTTATTTTTTTGCTGGCCACAGCAATTGTCGCTATAAAAGATTACATCAAAAGCTTCATTTGCTTTATCATGCAAACTTTTTAAGTACATAAATACGCATGACCCTAATTCGTTGACCCCTCGAGCTCCTTCTCCTTCATGCCAAACAAAACAAATGGTGCTTTTTGTCTCAAGCTCAGTGATGGTAAAATTTAATAGGTTTATTTTTGAGATGTAGTAGAAACTCGAAACATCACCTCGTGGGCAAGGCATCACGGCTTGTAGGTCATAGACTGCCACTATAAAAGTATCACTGACATTTTCTTTATCTTTCTCCTTTTCGGCTCTTGCGAGAGATTTCTCTTTTAGGTGCAGTTCGAATTTTGGTTGTAGTGACTCCTTATCTATAGCATTAGCATAGGCATTGCAATCTTCGCATTGGTCTTTTTTTGGCTGCCAAAACGAGATATTAAATTCTTTTTTAAAGACGCTGTAATATATTTGGTACGACGCGTAGTCTTTTCCCTCAGATTTACATTTTTCAACATAATCTCTGTGTAAAGCACTGACGTTGGTTCCACCTTCAATATACTCTCGCTTCGATTGAGCACGGCAATAATGGCTCTCAATCCTTGGAATTGAGTTAATATGCGCTTTAATACTATCAGTCAAATAAGTGTCCGTCTTGTTGTGGCTGCCATGTTTTCCTCTGTTGTCTTTCGTTTGAGTTCCTATGAGGTTAGAATGTTTTTTATGAACAGTTCTGATAAATTTATCAGAAATCGCGAGAGTATGCATGAAGAAAGTTTTGCACACTCGAAGGCGGGTCTCATTTTGGGGCAAATAATATGCGTGATTGAGATTTTTTCGATTACTGTCAACACGAATATATCGATACTTTGGGGTAATCTTGGTCATGTGCTCGTGCACAAATTGTCTTTGAATATGCAAATCAGCTGTTGCCCAATACTCTTCAAAAATCGACAACCGCTCTTCATTTGTGAGTTTAGTAGAACATTTGAGTTTGCATTTGTCAGAACAAACAGTGCCCATTTTTTTGGCATCGATAAGCTTCTTTGATTTCGCCAAAGATGTATAAGCCTTACCACTGTTTTTTAGAAGTTTTGCCTGGTTTTTCTTCCATAACTCCGGATTAGCTTTCCTTTTACGAGACCTTTGTCGAACATCTATCTCCACACAAGGAGATTGTGCATCGACGCTGGGTGGCTGGATATCGACGCTGGGTGGCTGGGTATCGACGCTGGGTGGCTGGGTATCGACGCTGGGTGGCTGGGTATCGATGCTGGCTGGCTCAGTATCGACGCAGGGTGGCTGGGTATCGACGCTGGGTGGTTCGCTATCGAGATCGGTTGGCTGAAAATCTATGCCTGCTAGCTGGCTAGCCATACTGTATGACTGCTTGTCAGAGCTTATAGCTTCGGTAACATTATTGCCTGGAAAAAAAGAAAAAAAAATGTAATATTTATAAAGATCAATTTTACCTGATAATTTTTAATGATGTGAAATCAGATCTAAACTAAATGTCGTTGCTTACCTGGGCTCGATGAATGCATATTACAAGCTCCGGAAGTGCTAGGCTTTGGTGAAAAATCGTGTCGTTTAATGCGCCTTGTGAAATCATTGTCTGAATCTAACTCAGATGAAGACTTTATTTGGTAGTCAGGATCTTTTACGCTATCGTCTGATGAAAAGTCTTTTGTACTATCTGAGCTCGTAGATTTGTCAGAATCACTATCAGAACTTGAGCTAGAGTCATCATCAGAATCTGAGCTACTCTCTTTGACAACAATGTTTATTTTTTTAGGACACTCCAAGCCTTTTGTGTCATCGAAATCGTCACCATCACAATCTGAGCTAGTCTCTTCGACAATCACTTTGTTTGATTTTTTAGGACACTCTGAGTCTTTTTCATTTATGTCATTAAATGAGATATCGAGATCATAGTCTATCTGACTATCTGGTATGGAATTAGAATCAACCGAATCATCGTGTAAGTCAGTAGGTGTAGGTTCGCAGCTCAATAAAGAATGGGAATGCTGCTTCTGTAAATGGATGGTTGGAGTTTTGCTTTCCTTTGGTACAGGTACAGGTAAATTTTGGTCGGGTTCTTGTTTTCGTGGATGGATGGAATTATTAGGTTTAGGTAGAACCATGTTTAAAATTCTATGTGATCTGGTACTCATTCTGCAAGTGAAAATAAATACATAAACTTAGAGGTAGACATGGCGGGAGTCGCCGTGCGCCGCGGATTCACTTGAAGAAGGTTGTAGTGGCGTTTTGGTAATTATATTTAATTTATATTTGTATGTGTATAATATTAAGGAAAGGATGAAAGATAAAAGAACCACGAAGAAATTAATAATAAAGCGTGCCGTTGAAAGGACCGTTACAAACCTCATTCATTTGAATAGTGAAAGTAATAGAAATTTGCGATTATTAGTATAGTTAGTGAAAATATAGATAAATAGTAAATGTGTTATTTTTATCACACATCATAAAATATTATACAATATCATAAAATAAAGGATTCCTTTACCAAACAGCAACCCCAAATTATATCAAAGCCATTTTGTCTTAAAAGAAAACATCTCAAGCACAACAATGTTTTGAGCAAAACAGACATTTCACAGAAACAACCTCTTAGGCTTATAACAATAAGAATTTATTAGGCACTTTTTATTACTAAACGGACACTTTCCAAAACATGGCACCTTTGTCTTAAAAATAATCCTGTATTTATTTGTTTTTATAAGCGAAACGAACACTTTCCCAAACGTGGCATCTTAGTCTTAGAAATAATGGAGTAATTACCTGTTTTTTATATGCGAAACGGTTGCATTCCCAAATGTGGCCCTTTTACCCATAAAACTCACTCAAAAGATGTTTAACTTTTCGGAATGTGGCCCTTTATCCCAAAGTGACGTGCGCTCGCGCCGACTGTCGGGTCGCAACTAAAAAGATGGCCGCTTTGCTCTGAACTTAGCCATCGATGCGTAAAAATGCCAAAAGGGCGCATGCGTAAAATTGCGATTAAGAGACCGATTTTGACGGATGTCTTCGTGAAATATGAAAATAAGGACGATTTTGGCCACATTTTTTAATTAAAACTCATTTTGGCAAATTTTTATTTGTGGCCCTTTCGTTCATAAGCAGCGATATACTAATTGCAATTACAGCCTCAACTTATTATATCATTTTAACATTCGATTATTTGAAAATTATCTGAAACAATATTATATCATCCGTTACATTATAATAAGATTAATAAGCAATGGTATATCAAACCAAAATAGATTAAGTGAAATTATATAAAACGTCGTGCACCCATTTAACTACATTATGTAACGCCTAGGCCGCGTTTTATAAAGGCATGTAACTTGTAATCGCTTTCTGCGTTTCTTTCTAGCAAACATAGTTGTTAGACAGAGACACAAGCAGTGATTGCAGGTTACAGACCTTGATAAAATGGGCCACTGACTGTATTTTGTAATTTGCATTTTAAGTAAAAATGCTTAAAATACTGTATTATGTATTTTATATTTCCAACACACAACATAAAAATATTTTGTATTTTGTATTTAAATTACAGGCGGGATAGTATTATGTAATTTGTATTTTAATTAATGCAGAACATGTATTTTGCCCAGCCCACAGGCAGGTTGCACATCCCTCTTAAGAGTCCGCAGTAAGCTCGATTCTCCATACAAACGTAGTTACGCTCTTATTTTAAAACTACGTTTTAAATTGTAACGACGTTGACATGTGGTATATCTATGTCTGTAATTAGTTTATGTAGCTTCAGATACCATAGTAAAAGAAATACTGCGAATTTAAGTTTTTCATACAAAACTTGTTTTTGCTGTATTCCGTTTGTTCTATAAACTGGAACCATATAAACTAATTACAGACATAGATATACCTCATGTTATTGTATATGCAAAGTTTCGTCTCATTCCACCACGTAGTTTTAAAATGAGAGCGTGGCTACGTATGTATGGGAAGGTGAAATTCGGCCGAGCTTACTGCGAACTCTTAAGCATATAATATTTATGTTTGTGCTAGGCTTGCGCCACCAATCGCCGTGCTTGTCCGCAAACCTTGGCCTTATGGTAATTATGAGTTTTTTTTTTTTTTTTTTATGATATAGGAGGCAAACGAGCAGTGGAATCACCTGATGGTAAGCGATAATCGACGCCCATGGACACTTACAACACCAGAAGAGTTGTAGGTGCGTTGCCGGCCTTTAAGATGGGAGTACGCTCTTTTCTTGAAGGCTGTGAAGTGGAGTGTGTGGAGTGTGAAGACTTGACTATTTAGTAGAAAATGATGTTAATAAACCTTCTGGTACAAGACACAAGACACATCTAGGCGGTTGTGCATCCCAAATTAAAAACTGTTAATTCAAAATTTTAAACCTGATTAAATTAAATATGCCTAATGATATCCCAAATGATTTGATCCTCAAGGTGTCTATACTTAAAATCTGTACTTACTTAACTATGTACTACTACTAATATTTTAAAGGTCTTTGAGATTGTAGCTTTGTAAGATTGTTTGCCGGAACTAATCCAATTTCAAATAATCTTTCACCTGTGTATATATGGCCTTTATAGATATACATAGGCTATATTTCATCCCACGAGTCTGCCTGCCTTCTTTGTAAATACCTATGTGAGCGGAGCCGCGTGGGCGGCTAGTCATTCGACGACTTAAGTTCTGCTTGATAAGTATACACGTGTCCAATGAATATTAGCAATATTAGCATAGACCGCCATAGATATCGCAACGTTTGAGTAACCCGATTAATATTACAGACCACCACTCCAACCCCTAACTTTGGCCAGCTAACTAACCCCGATCGCATTGCCCAACAAAGGCAAACTTCACGGAATAAGTGCTGTAACAGTGAACGAGCTTCATTCTCTTTGCTTCGGCAGCCACCGTTAGTCTTATCGGACGAAATTTACATAATACCTACAAGCCAGGCACTGGTGATATTGCTGCGCGGCGAGATTATCGCGCTTTAAGCCGTCTTCGGCCCGATGAGACGTCGTAGATTAATAACTATAACCGCTACACGGCTATGCAGAGTTAAGCCTATTAAAGTATCTTGTGATATTCGCTGCATTGAACCTTATAAAAGTGAAAATGTGATTGTGAAGCTTGAGATGGGCTAGGCTACAAAATATGTATTTTCATCAACCTATTTTACGGAAATTACTTGACATTCGCGCATTCGCGTTACTTTTCGTACACGCTTTAAACTATTATCTACGATCTACTATCAACGTATACGCTTATATTGGAAAATCTCCTATCTCGTATATTGAGAAAATGCCTCTAGGATGCACTTTTGTTGACATATTTTTTTAAATTATATTATTGGAACTTCAAAAACGTTTTTCATTGAATTTTAAACAATAATAATCATTTATTCATTTTTTGCATAAATGTCAAAATTACAAAAAATTCTACCATGTCCGTCAATTTTAATAATAAAAACCTAATGAGTCAACTGTAAATACAAAATATTATATTATTCTATCTCCCGAAAAGCATCGGCATTCATTACACACAATAACATAATATTTTATAAACTATTAAATTGTATGTCAAAAACACATATTTAATGAAGGATTGTCACGTTTAGTAAAACTTATAATAATAATAGTAAATAACAATGAAAAAATTAAAATAAGTTAACAAAAATAAATGTAAATTTTAGAACAAAATACACAATTAAAAATTCATTTCCATGTACTCGTTAACGGAGTACAGAGGGTTTTCCAACAAATGATTTCTCAGTTTGCGCAGGAATGTTTCGTGATATGGTTCATTCCTTAGATTGGCCGGTAAGTGTTCATAATAAGTGGGTCCGATGACGCGGGGGTTCTTTGTTGAAAGCGCCATGCGACGAGGAACTGTTCTCAAGCGCCCAGTAGAACGGAGTTGTTTCCCCGGCAAATCAACACGTACAAAGTGGGAAATATTGTTTCTTACAAATAACAAACAGTCAAATATGTGTATTGAGAGTAGTGCGTCATAATGCGTTTAAGTTTATTGTTAAAACTGACCATTGTGAGTTCCAATGTTAGTTATAGAAATTCAGGTAAAAACAGGGATGACGAAAAAAAAATTGAGGAGTGATGAATGATGATTATGAATATTCGTTAATATAATAAAAAATAGGGCAAAGAATTTTATGAGAGCCAATATGGACCATATTCCACCATTGCTGTACATAAGACCTTGACAGTGACCGCTCCTGGGCCACCCAGCGGACTCCCGTGACCTTTACTAGGTCATCAGTTCTTCTACCCACGCTGCGCCTGCCGGTATGTTCGTTCCTTTTCCTTGCAACTTGTTTGCCTCGTCGGTTTTACTTATGTGCAATGTGCCAAAATATATTCTGTCATCTTACCAGTGCTACAATACAAATATTATACTGTTACTGCCGCTAACGGTCTACGAGTATAATACCTAAATATCTACAAACTTTGTGACGTGTTTCACGATTAAGTACCTGTTTCCCAGCATCTATTTGAGAGTGCATTCGAAGCTGCTATTTGATATCAAACTCTTCCACTCAAATCGCTACGCTACATTACTGCGCCGTAAGGAAATTTGATTCTCGAAATCAGATTGCGATATCTCAGGAATACGAATATCAGTAATAGTACCACTTCGGGAATTACCTGCGCAATTGATACCTCTATTACATTTCATTGCGTGATTCATGTGAGTTGGCTATTTAGTGGAATGAATAATCTTTTTCTATTAGAATCTTTCGGATAGATTTATATAGATTTTGCATATTCTGGTGGGTTATTGCGGCAGCAAAGGAAAAACTCCCGATCCCTTTGTATCGACTTTCTGTACAAATTTACCTGCCTTCATAAAAAAGTATAATTGTACTTATATTGGATTGTAAATTATATCATTAATGATAATGTTACAGTTGAAAATGCCGATCAGAATATTCAATTCAATTCAATTGATTTTATTTCGGACCAAGTCCATAACGTGTTAGTAACATTTTACTTAAATCTAGGGTTAATATTATATTAATACAAATTAACAAATAAGGGTGCATGCAGTTGCACCCAGTGCTTCAGCCACGGTGAGTCCCACCTGTCGACCAGCGTGCACAGGATGGTATTCGAGCTGGCGCGCCACCTACTTAGCAGCGAGCTACAGCGCTTTCTGATGATCGCGTGGAAGCCGTCGACCCGACCCTCCGCGAACATGCCCGAGGCGCTGCAGTGCCGCGGCAGCCCGAACACCACCCTGTACGCGTTGTTGTACTGTACCCGCAGAGCGCTGTATGCCCGCTGCGTATAGCTGATCCATAGGCTGCACGTGTAGAAGGACTGGCAATATGCTTTAAAAAGCGTAGCCTTCACCTTATCAGTACATCGTGCAAACCTACGAGCCAGCATGTTGCAGCGCACAGCCAGCGCTCTGCGTTCCCTCTCCATGTCCATGTTGTCACACATGTCATCAGTGACCCAGTGGCCCAAATACTTAAAATGCTTGACATGTGCTAAGGGAGTGCCACATAGAGTTACAGAGGGGACTCTGTAGGTCTTTTTACCTGCTTTAAATAGCATAATCTCGCTTTTTTTTGCATTGTATTTGAGCCCATGGGCCTCCGCGTACGACTCACATTTGCGCAATAAACTAATTAAACCACCCACTGAGGGGCTCAGCAGCACCATGTCATCCGCTTAGCTGATGTTATTCATACGCACCCCATCTATGGAACATCCAACACTGGCACTGCTGAGCCCCTCCAGCAGTCGGTTCATGTACAGATTGAAGAGGCGGGGCGAACTTAACCCCCCTTGCCTCACCCCGCACTCCAACCTATACACCTCCGAATACGCTCCAGCCCACTTGACACTATCCTCTTGGTTATCGTACCAGAACTTGAGTAATGAGGTAACTTCACACGGCAAATCAGTTTCAGATTGTAACTTATGCCACAGCATGTCATAAGATACCAGGTCGAATGCTTTTGACAGGTCCAAGTAACAGGCATACACAGGCGTTTTTCTGGCCGTGTAGTACTGGACAGTCTGCTTTAGACATAGGATAGCGGATTCGGTGGATAAACCAGGTCTAAAGCCGAACTGGGCGTCGTGCAGGTGGATATGTTTTGCCAGCTGTTTGTCAAGCAGACTGTCCAGAACCTTGGCGATAACATATTGACTGGAATTGTCTTCAAATAAACTGTTTGAAGAAAATATAAGTGCTTTGTACTTAAAACTACGATATACTTTTATTTTTTTAATGTTTATTAAAATAATAGATCAGCCTAAAATACGTCCCACTGCTGGGCACAGAGGTCTCCTATCATGGATGAGAGGGAACGGGTAGACCCCACTCTCTCGCAGTGCGGGTTGGTGATTCAAATATACGTTGGATTTTCCTCGCACAGGTAGTGTGCAGGTTTCCTGAAGATGTTTTCACTTCACCGAAAAGCTAACGGTAAATATCACATAATATTCCGTGCATAAGTTCCGCCGGGATTCGAACCCACAACCGCCGTAAAAAATGTAAAAGTAGTATAATTCGTTGTGAATATGACGGTTCATGACGGTGTCTCGGTGACGTTGTAGAAATAATGACGTTGGATCGGAAATTCATAAACGATAGGGTGATTCCGACCTAAGCCATGGTCAGCCAAAATATAATTTCCTTTGTACTTGACTCCTGTAGGTATCTAACATAACCTTTAGCCGTCCACCATACAAGACTTTGCTATAGCTAAATTATATTCCATATATAACTTGTTTTGTTTTAAAATCTAACGACACAAAACAAACGCAACTCTGTTAACAATTAGAATTATTCAAATTCCATTATATAGTGGACACCTTTTAAAAGGCCCCTTGGCAGCGCGATGTTAAAAAAAGAAAACCTAGATTGCATTGACAAAACTAAGTATTCAATATTAATATTACCCGTATCGTGAGGGTGCCGACGGCTCAGGTGCGTTATTGGTTATAGGAATAGCCTAAGTTATAGGGGATATTAAATGGAATTCGGTCCGCACCTTCAGCCTGGCGACAGTGAACGTAGATACTGTTTCGCTCGGTAATATTTCACTATTAGGCAGCACCGTTGTGGATCATATTGCGTATTTAAGGCGGGGTTTCGAACGAAGCGATAGTGACGCGTCTTTTACTCACTGTGATATGTTATTGTTTTGCATCATCTTTTCGACCCAAAACAGGTCTCGAAGAGATCGCTTCTTAGCGAAAAGCCCGCCTGTTGTCTCCCATAGTTTAAATTCTTTCTGTACTAAGGAAGTAAAGATTACAATTTTCATAGCGTACTGACTGGGCTTTTACACGGGCAGCCCGTGGAGTGCTGATGGGGTTGCCTACATTTTGTAGTACATCAGGGATGTTCGCAGAGGTGCGAGAAACTGCTTCTACGCCACTATGCGCAAGCGATGTACATCCCTGTAGCATCCTGAAAATGATTGCAGACAGGTATGATTTTGTGTACCTGAAAAACTGCTGCATGGTTCATGTACGCAGTGATAACAAACTATAAATAATATATTATATACTTACACTAGAATAAGTCCTAATTGAATGTGCAACTGGGGAAGTACCTCCGCCTTGCAGAAGACCACAGCCATAATAACACTACTACTTGCTCTGTAGTAGTGTTGTGTTCCTGGAGGTGAGCAAGGTCGCCAGAGCTCCGGAGGATGCGTTGTGTTGAGAGCGAGGGAATTTGTTCCTTCAGCTGTCAACACGGCGGATCCTCAAAGATATCAAGAGTCGGCAACGCCCATGTTACTCCTTTGGAGTTGCATGCGTCTATAGGCTGCGGTGTCCGCTTACGATCAGGCGGGCCGTACGCTTGTTTGCAACCGTCGTTTTATAAAATTAAAAAAAAGTCCGCGTTTCCATCGCGGCGTCTTTGAGTCTGAACCTCTCTTGAATGCCGAGCTCATCGGCAGTATCAGCGTGAGCGTCAAGTCCTGACTGGTGACCTAGATAGTTGTAATATCTTCCTTATCTGGATTTTGCATATGTTGTAACGAGATATTAATCGACATACAAAAGTCCCGTAAACATTTGAATACGTCGATTGCATCTCTGTCGCTTAACTGACCGGAACCGCTCGGCTCTGAAACATACCTTTAGTACTCTGTTTCTTGTCAGGTTTGTTTCCGAAAACCAAGACTTGTTACTACCAGGATTTTCATTATAACCTTGAAGAAGTGTGATTTTATATACTCAAAGTTCAAACACAAAATGTTTATTGTATGCGATTGGGATTCCGCGAAAGTTAAACTGATCAAAAATAATAAAATATAGAGAACTGCGTCATTACGAATAAGGAACAACAGCTCTAAGTTGTCAGTTGCCACGCCACATTTTTTTGCTAAGTAAATAAAAATACAAAGTGTGTATTTATAAGTAGCGTTTCATTTTAGTTAGGTAGCGCAAAACAAGTAACATCAGTTTGTTGGCTAAGCTCTCTGTAATCTTAAGTTATAATCTTACGAATATTTTGATACTTTGTCAAGCTACTTTGATACGATTAACACTGAGAACCCAGTAAAACTTGGCAAAGGCAATCAAACATTCGAAACTATCGTGTATTAAAATGAAATGTGGTGATTCTCATTTTAATTTCTGTGATCAAAGACAATTTTATTATAGTTTATTGTTTTTTTTAACTAATAGTAAGTTTTCGCATTTGCTATTTTGTTTTGAAAAGGGTTTAAAAAAGGACCAAAGTTTTAATGGAAATAAAAATGTTTACGTGACATAACATGAAACAGGATCAGTCATAAACGTTAAAATGTAAGTAAATCAGTTTTTTAAAACGAATCAAAGTAATGGCTTTTATTTTGTAAATCGCCACCAATTTACGCTTATAACATAGCTGTTCAATATTTACAAAAAAAATGCACAAAAACTCCATATACTTGATAAATAGTTGAAGAATGTTCTACAATGTTATGAAAGTTAATTCTAGGTAAGTCAGTTCGTGTTGTTGCTAACACCGTCAGGGCTTCCAGTTGTGAAGTTATATCACAACTTCTAATGGAAAATAGCGTTTTGTAATACACTCATTAGTAATGCATAGAAACCTGGAATAGTTTTGAATTTAACATTTGGATATTTTTGGTAAGAATATTTGTAAAATGTGGCACCTAAATTAATTATGTTTTTGCATAGCATTTGTGCCTTTAAAGTGAAAATGACTATTATTGACTAGGACTAATAGGCGTAGGTAATAAGACTTTGGATCGTCAGATATAAATATGTGTAGTTAATATGAAGACGTGAAAATTTCCCTTGGTAGATATGTAAGATTCCTCCAACAAACAAGGATGAATAAATTGGAAATGCATAAATAAAGCGTATTATTTTATAATCAAAACATTATTAATACAATTCAACAAAGTAGATTTCGTTCAGATCGTCTAGGTTTAGAAGGGATATCTTCGTGCGGTGTCCACTCGGTACTTTCCGGATCTGAAAACCGAATTCATCATTAAACCAAACACAAAATTAAGTTCAAGAATAGTAAAACGTCATAATGGTGATATAAACAACAATTTTTTTCTGATATTATGAATGATCGTTTTCAGAGTAAAAATATCTCCTAAAGGACATATTTTTACTTCAGTACTAAGGTACATAACTTTGAAAATTTGGATATCACCTACTCATAATAATTATGATTACTAAAGGGAAAAGATCCACTAGGTCGATTTGTGTAAGATTGTCCCCTAATATTTATTTATTTATTTATTTATTTACTTTTTAAAAAACGACAGATTTCTCTACTATTTCCAAATACCACACGATGTAACATTATAGTATTAGGCGAAGGTCATCTCGAAGTGTAGCATATACTAGAAGAATTATATGTTTAGCAAAACAACCTTTTTACACAGGCCAGTTGAAATTAATTAACGATAATCATAGAGTGGGATAGGTTGAAGTACTACATAACAGAACATCCAAAATGAAAACTATTATAGTTCATATGTTTGTAACCAAAATGATCATCCATTTTGGAAATTATGATATGATGATAAAATTGCCGGGAAGTCAGGATTAAGAAAAAAATACATGAATTCAGTTTAAGTTTTTACAAAACAGTTCATATTATGGAAATGGATTTACTTCTTTCGTCATGTTAGCAATATGTTGTAAAATTTATATTCGTATAATGAATGCTGTGCGTTCAATGAAATTATGTTGTTACTACGTACAACGCAACGTACATATGAAACGTAATTGTGTGCGATACGCTGTACAGCCGTAGCTAGACCTAACCTACACCAGTACGTCGATCACGTAACGCAATTGTACGTACGTTAGGTAGATCTAAATGTCAAATTTTATACGGAAAAATGACAGTTGGATTGTCCTAACGAGCGTTTGGAACGTTACGTGATTACCCCTCTGGAGTAACATAGACAAACGTCATTTCGCGCCAAAATGACAGTGGGATAAGCCTGTGTAAATGTGATAAAGACTTTAGCAGGTAAAACCCTTTTCTCACTTTAGCTTTACATGTTAAATTATATTCTTGTGAAAAAAAATACTGTTACTTACCCCCATTTTTTCAAATCGTCATTGCCCATATGAAGAGACTGTCCCCTGCAAGTGTTCAAAGTAATCTGCAAGTTGGACGTGCACTCCTGGGCAATTAGGTGATTGTAAGAGACGGTGGCAGCAAACAACTCCCAGGCACGGTTGTGGTTGCAGATGTTAGTGAGGCACCTCGGCTGGGAGATACCACCATTCGGGAAAAAGTCCGCGTTGGTAATGGCAGTTCCGATACCAAGACCGCCGACCGTGTAGCCTCCATCGGTATGAATCGCCTCAACGTACACTCCATCGTTAGGACCAAGACGGTCGCCGTTCAAATTCCACAAGGGACCGGCCGGGTCTAGACCTAATGAACAAGAAATGGCTCAGATTCTGCGAGTTTGGGTAACAAGGTTAATTCCCCGAGGTAAAGTCTGTAATTGAATAGCGGTTTGGATTTGCTGCGATTCCTTTTGGTCTTTAATTTGAATATTTAGCTAGTCAATTTACAAAAATCTGAATGGAAAAGTTTCGTTTTTAATACATTCTACCTTAAACTAGGCAACTCTCGATCTCAATAATTTTTCATGTCATTAATTATGATTTAACCTGGGAATCGTTTGTACTTTATGATCTGGATTTTTTTACGAGGGTACAATTTTCCGCAGTTTCACGTTAGCTATATGATTTTTACTACAGTAATTCTGATGAGTGGATTTCTAGAGATAACAGAAGGAAAATAAAAAAATTGTGTGTCACACATGAGTAAACCTGCATTTCCGTACCTGTGACACGAGCAACAGCTCCCCCAAGTTCTCTGCCCGCATTGCCGACCAAATGAGCCCCCAAACTAAAGCCAACCAGATGCATGGAGTCGTAGGAGGCTCCCGTAGTCTGATGGAGGAAGCGCAAGAACTGCCCAAGACCGCGCCCTACCGCGGGGACTCCGTTAACTGCAGTTATGTAGCCGCTGAGGGCGAGTCGTCTCCAATCCATGACGATGACGTTGGTTTCACCTTTGCCAATGTAAGCTGGAAACAGTTGGTCATAATGTCAGTTTCAGCCTCAATTACTTGATTATGCCTTGACGTTTATCTTTAAGATTGGATTATGTGGTCATTGTCTTGGATTGCTTTTCTACCAAAGACAAGTTATGCTACAAAGCTGTGTGTGGTTTGTATGGGAAGGCTGTTTATCTCCACAGAAAAACAGCTGTAAACACAAGCGGATGTGAGTGATACTTTGCTTAGACGCCTCATCACTATCTTCTATAATACAGTTGTTTTTGTGATCAATTGATCATATTGTTTTTTCGAATATTGTTCACCGAACCTACCGTCTCTGATGACAGGGTTGAGGTCGGTATTTTGGTTGCTGAGCCAACCATGCACGATAACGACGGTGGGGTGGCTAGAGTTGAAGTTGGAGATATGGATCGAGTTCGCATCGTTGACGATCAGCGTTTGCGAGGAGAGTGGGTTACGTCTGTGGTAAAAAAACACAATATTAGCGTATATTTGTATCGCTTAGGGTTTCATTGTTTCTCAAGTTTGAAAGCGAGCACTGGCTCTTAGTCAAAATTATATTAACCTTTCCAAATGATCCGACTTGATTGGTTCTAATAGATGGTTTTAGGTTTCCCGCCAAAAATTGCTCGTCTAACTCTATGGGACTGAACTGAGACTCGAGACATAGTAATAAACATTTCGTGGTTAAAATTAAATGGATACCTACAATTGAGACTGGTATTAAAGTTCATCAGACATTAAGTAGTTACCTAGGAATAAACATGTTACCTGGTATAGAGCAGATACAGATTATTCGCCGGGTTCCTCTGCACATTTTCCAGGATGTTGTAGTCTGGCTCTTCCTGAAGGTCTACCGTGTGGGGGACGCCGTCTCCATCAGGGAACTGGATGAACCTCGGGTATTCGAACGCAGCCTGTTCTTCAGCCACTGGCACGGCCGCAACGTATGCTAGAAATGAATAACAAATAAATACATTAAAACGGATTTTATGATTTTTTAATAAATAACAAAGCTAGCCTAAAAAATCATTTTAACGGATTTTATCGCGTATGCTATAATGTAATTTAACAGAGGAACATCCTGACGAAACCCATCGAAAGCCAATAACGTAGAGTTCCCTAGTATTTGGAAGGTCAGATGTGGTTCGCTTTCGTAAAACTACGCCAAATCTTGGGATTGGGTGCGAAAGTGAACCCTGTGCTCCTTTAAGATACAACCGGTAAAAACGCTAGAGTTAAAGACGGAACCTTGATCAAGTTCTATTCCCGACTACCTAATTAACGGCTTGGTAATGGATTTAAGCAACGCTTCGCCGAGCAAAGAACCAGAAAACGGAGTACAACCTCTCGCTCCCACGGCACGTATTTAGGGCGTACCACTGCCGCTGCAGCCGCCGCTATCATTTTTCTTCCCTGCTAAACTAAGTACAATTTTGTATATTATGATGGTTATGAGGCATCACCTTTTCCGCCATGGGTGTCTTAAGAATTGATTCAGCAAATAGGGTTGAAATGTATTATGGTCAATCGACTGAAAACATATCAGCTGCATTATCACATTTTCTGTATCGGAGGCGATACCTAAAATTTCTAGAAGTGGCACTGAAAAACAATTTTCATAAGGAGACAGGTCTAGACCAAGATTGGTAACTTTATAGCTAGCAATAAATTGCCGAAATAAACAAATTGTCAGATGACTGAAATGTTTTTGTTATTTTTTTTGTCTTTTCCATAAACACAGTTTTTTACCCAAGCAACCGAAATATATCGATTTTTAAATGGAGTTCACTTTTTATAGATGATTTATTTCTATGAATAGGGTAAGTAGGTACCTGCAAAAGCAACTGTAAGCAGTACCGCCGTACGCATTTCGAAGACTTCTTTAGTTGAGCGACTGAAGATACCACCAGCGGCTACTCTTTTAAATACTCAGTAATCAGATTGATATCTTATCATCTAATACATATTTTTTTCTATGATATATGTCAAATGAAGCTAAGTGGTTAGTGTGATACTTTATTTCAATGTGTTGCGCAATAGTTTAAAGATGCCCTTTGAGAAAAGCGCAAGAGAAAGCGTTCCGCTCGCTCTTATCTGTGGGAGCGGTCACTTGTTTCTTGGAAATTGCAATGCACTTTTTGCATGTTATAATTAAATAGTGATAATATTATTGAATTGGAGAAATAATAGCTTCAAATGTTGTTTCTTTACGGTTCTCTATTGAATAGGCAAAAATAATTTCCCAGTGTCACTTCCCAAAAAAAAAACCCAAATGTTCATTTGGCAAAAAATCACTAGTCAAATGATTGCTTCGCATTTTATCACTTGGCATTATCTCCTATGGCAAAATATTACTTCGCAAATTATTTTTTGGCAAAGTTTTATATAGGACAGTCAAGCTACATTTGGTCAAAAGGAATATTATTGGGTATAACATTCGTTTTCCAAATTATTGCATGGCATACGATTTAATTCCTAATTGTGTAGTGCATACGAAATGTATTTGAGTGAGTATACATATTTTGCTAAGCGGGTAGTTTTGTAATTAACATACAAATATTTTAATATTTAGGTATAAACAGTTATCTATGGCAATTATTTTAACCTAAACTAAATCTAACCTAACCGCCAGCGTGTCGACCTCACCCTGCTTCGCAGGTGCCTATTTCCGCTCTGAGGAACACAAGTGTACCCTAACCTAACCTACTTATTATACAATTGTTACGGTTATTTTTACTTAACAGGACTTAATCGCGTATCATTAAATTATTTTCAACACAATTGCTCGTAATGTACCTTATTGTGTCGCTTTTAGGCTCATAATCCTGGATATTAAACACGCGTGTTTAATAACATTACGATACTTGTGTGTTATGGTTATATCCCGATTAAGTCACGTTGGCACCTTGCAGCAAGATGTATGCATGCACACGGTGCATTCTTAAACTAACCGGGTTGTACAGAATGTACAGGTTTTTTTTAATTCTCGGCAAATGGATTCTTACCCGACTAAACAAATTAAATCCTTTTTGTTAATTAATTGACTATTTCTTTTTAGATATGATATAGAAACGGTTAATTTAGTAAAACTATTCACTTTTGATAACATTTTACATGAATTAATAAAGATAACATTTTAAAACGAAATTATTTATTTTATTTTGTATTGGCTGTTTAGACATTTCATCTAAAGCGCGCGCACTGCGCAAACTTCACAAAAAAAAATTGATGCGCGCCATTATAGGTTATTTCACAGATATTTGTAAATATTGTTAATGCGTGTTGGGTTATTAACAAAAATATTGATTCGTGGTGACTAGAAAAGTGATAAAAAGAATGGACGCCACTAGAAATTCTTGACGATGTATACAACATGTGAGTAAAAACCTGTTGACATCAATAAGTAAGGAAAATAACTTGACAGGCCTATCAAAAAAGGATTTTTTCCTCGCAAAATGTGTTGAAAAAGGTCGTATGAAACGCGTGAGCTTTGATAATTACAATCCTCGGCTCTCTTATCACGCGAGCCGCAGGTGAACGAACGTTTAAATTATTTCGTATTAAATTATTTATTTACCTCACGAAAGTTTTTATTATTTATTTATTTAAGTCCCGTTAAGTAAAAATTATTTGTGAGAATCGTGAAAGTTTAAATCAATAAATTGTTACGGTTGTTTGGTATTTTACTGCGGGGGGCCTCGCCCCCCGAGCCCCCTTTTTTCTGGCTGCCCTAATCTAGTTAAACCCCTGTAATCAGTTGTTGTTTGTTTTTTAACCCCCGACGCAAAGAGAGGGGTGTTATAAGTTTAACGTGTCTGTGTATCTGTGTATCTGTGTATCTGTCTGTGGTATCGTAGCTCCCAAACGGATGGACAGATTTGCATGTGGTTGTATCATAGATAATTTTAACTTGAGTGTTATTAGCGATGTTTCATGAAAATCTGTTCAGCCGTTTGAAGATCATCAGCTCTTTTCTAGTTGATGAGGGGATCTGCCTAACTTCCTTATGTCCGATCGATTCGAAATTTGGTACCGTGTTACTTCAATGACATTGAAATTATATGGTAAGGTAATCATGACCTGATCAGCCGTTTGAAGATCATCAGCTCTTTAATAGTTGATGAGGGGATCTGACTACCTTCCGTATATAAGATCGATTCGAAATTTGGTACCGTGTTACTTCAATGACATTGAAATTATATGGTAAGGTAATCATGACCTGATCAGCCGTTTGAAGATCATGAGCTCTTTTCTAGTTGATGAGGGGATGTGACTAACTGCCTTATGTCCGATCGATTCGAACTTTGGTACCGTGTTACTTCAATGATATTGAAAGTATATGGTAAGGTAACCATGACCTGATCAGCCGTTTGAAGATCATCAGCTCGTTAATAGTTGATGAGGGGATCTGACTACCTTTCATATGTCCTATCGATTCGAAATTAGGTACCGTGTTACTTCAATGATATTGAAAATATAGGGTAAGGTCACCATGACCCGATCCGCTGTTGGAAGATCATCAGCTCTTTAATAGTTGATGAGGGGGTCTGACTACCTTCCATATGTCCTACCGATTCGAAATTTGGTACCGTGTTACTTCAATGATATTGAAAGTATATGGTACGGTAACCATAACCTGATCAGCTCTTTGAAGATCATCACTTTAAAAAGGACAAAATAAAAGTAAAATTAAATTTTTCAAAAACCACCCGACACAAAAACTAAACTCCAAAAAGTCGACGGTCCCCTGACGCGACGATGCTTGGAAAATAAAAATATTTGAACTTACATAATATATGTGATAATAATAATTATAATCGGTTTAAAATATTATTCGTTACTTTTTTTGTAATGTAATAAAATTGCGAACAAATGAAATTAGTTTTTTTGTTATACTGCCATTTAAAATTCATACAAAATGAATCATTTGCTAAATATTATTCCCTTTATTCTATGAAATAATAAAGATTGGAATGGTCATGAAATAAAATTACACCAAACAATATTCTTTCAAATATTTGCCAAAGTTATGCTATGTGAAGTGTGCGAAATAAAAAATTGAACAAATGTTTTGTTTGGAAACAATATGAGCCCAAACAAAGTGTTTGCTTCATAAACTTGTGTCTTAATGACACTTGACAAAGCAAAATTTTGCCCGATGATATTTTGACCAAATGAACAAAATGCGAAACAAAAATGTGCTATTTGTTAGTTTGGGAAATGAAACTACTGCCAAAAGTTTTATGTGAAGTGAAATTTGGCGAAAAATATTTTGCCGAAACGGCAGGATACCTTTCTTCACAGCTAAGAATTGTACTAAACATAATTTGATATAAATTGTAGTTGCAAATTCGTAATTAATAAACATGTTTTTTTCTTTACAGAGCAATACAATTTAGTTTTTATTTCATCGTCCCTGTCCAGAACAACACATTATACATATATAAAAAAAAGTGTAAGTGAATAAAGGCTAAGTGAGGCCTGTCGGATTTTGACAAAATATAGTAGGTCTATCTGAAACATAATTCAAAATAAAATCTACCAGGTACGAGCATAATACAAAGTCCCTAGTAAGTAATAGTATCGTAGGTATTATCTACCCAGAAGCTGACTAAATAAGAAGCTGGAAGACTCAGAATTAAACTTATTCCGAATTCGGTAACCTCCGCCCAAACCGGTATCAGATATATTATTCGAAACTGGCAAAACGAGAATATGGTGGTGGTATCCTATCGAAATCACTAAATTCGCATAACCGCAAAAAGAAAATTCTCTCGAAGACCCCAAACATTTTGATTTTTTCTTAACACTTATCGTGTCTAACTCATTAGGTTTGGTGAGGTTTGTTTTATAATCCCCCGCGAGGCCGTCCGCCTTGTCGGAGCAGGGAGGCTTAGTAACCGTGGACTGGTTACCCACGGCGAAGCGAAGAGGCACCCAGGGCCGCCCTGTTTGGGCTGCCGGCTGGCCCGAGGCCCGAGGCCGATGCGTTGGTGACGGACCATAGAAGAGGAGGGAGTGAGGGTATTGCCGTTCTCCATTCTCCCTATCTTCTGCGGCCAAAGTCACGAGGGTTCCTGTGATGGATTCGCCATCGCACACACTTCGGACTACAGGAAATTAAAATGCATTTCTGACTTGCACAAATTACCTATGACGAGTTTGGTGCACTTTGGGAGATTTAACAGTGCTATAACTAACCTTATCATAACAAGGGTTACACATCGACTGGTTAATAAAATTGTTATTGTGTACATGACGAATGTGAACGAATCCAGTAACTAAAAAGAGAGACAGAGAGAGAGATTAAGCCGATTAAAAAATATGCAATTAATTTCTGGGAATCGTGTATGACTAATACTATCAGATACTGTGCTAAAATGCTTATCATTGTCAAATTCTCTTTGATTGATAATTATTAAAGCGAAATATTTTTTCTTAATTTATTTTTTTATTACTAAAACAGGTTACACAATATAAATTTAACCTTATCTGCCAAACTGCATAACAGTTTGTTGGCAGAAAACATGAACCCTCATTTATTACACTACGTAGGTGTTTATATATGTACCTTATAATATAAATCGTATAAACTAATTAGGTATATTGAGATAATATCTACTTAATGCATACTCGGTCGACACGGAAAGGTAGCTGCCGCCGCACGCCCGGCTTGGTCCAGTGGTAGGTACTTATTTATACCCTATTCCATTCTAATTTAGGTACAGCAATTGTTCATTAGATTAAAATCAAAACTACCTACGTCATCACATAAGATTATAGATTAGTGTGATAAGAACCACGTGACATACCTAAAGGTAATTTGCTGCTATATTGCCAACTAGGTGCATCATTTAAAAACTGCTATTCAGAGATCCTTTGATTATACTATATTACTCATTAGATAATATATAAGTTGATAATTCGCACATGGGTTGCCTGACAAAATCACTGAAGCTGTTAAATACGATAAATACTAAGTAACTCTTGGTTCAACTACCCTCATTAGCTGGTAGAATATGACAAGGAACAGGAAAAATAGCGGTTGCCTACTCTCTGCCGGGACTGCTATGATGTTGCCTGCTTTGAAGAGCTCACCGAGTGGTGTAAATATACCCTCATCTGTTATTTAATAAATAGTTATATGAAAAGAAAAGTTAATACTAATAATTACACAGTTCAACTCAGTCACTACGGGCGACATGTTCACTAACCACACCACAACCACACACCCTCATCCTGAAGAAGAACTCCCGAAGAGTTCGAAACATGTCGCCCGTAGTGACATTAATTACGTGAGTTGAACCGTGTAATTATTAGTACTATTTCAACATGTCTCACGAAAGTTTTTTTTGCCTAGGCAAAACGTGGACACAATCAGGGTTGCCTAACTTAAAGGTCGGGGTTTTCAAAGGCGATCCCGACACTTGAAAAACTTTTCAGCTTGGTGTCATTATAATGCCATCTTTTTATGGTGTCGAGGAAGCGCAAGCCGCGCAAGAGTCAGTGTGGTACTGCAGAACCGGTTGGTTCCGGTCTGCGGGTTGCCACATCGAGTAAGGCGCTATATGTATCGCGCCTGCATTACACTGCCACGGCTGATGATGTGGTGGAGTACGTTCGTCAGAAGACCGGCTTCTCGCTGAGGGTGTTCCAGCTGCGTTCGCGCCACTATGTGCACTTCAGCTCGTTTGTGGTGCGCGTGCCGCGACCGCTACAGGAGACCATCGCATGTGCTGACTTCTGGCCGAAGGGTGTCGTGTTTCGACGGTTCCGGGGCAATCTGCCGAATCCTACACCGGAGATGACGATGCTACGGGGCCACGCCGTTTCGTCGCCTAAATAGTATTATTTTGTTGTTTTTAGTTTCGTGACGCATTGGTTATTACTGTAATGTCACGTAAATGTATTTGTCAATAAATAAATAAATAAATAAATGGTCTTATTCTGAAGATCTTGTAAAAATAAGCATGTTTTGTTTGAACAACTTTTTTGTAAGCTTAAAAATAGCAAAACTAAACAAGTGGATATACTCATGTTTTATTTTCATAATTAATAATTACATTACAATACTACTACCACTATTACAATACTAATTACATTTGGAAATAGATGAAGAATTCGTCATGGATGCTGTGGTGGCCGACGAGAGGGAGCATGGCGAGGATGAAAAACTTTATATAAAGAGGTTGCATCCAACCCAGCATTCCACCGATCCAATTTTTATACTATTTATTTTTTATGAAGCTACGCTAGCCTAGTGGTTTAGGCATGCGGCTGTCAAGAGACGGTTCTGGGTTCGAACCCCGGCTCGTACCAACCAAAGAGTTTTTCGGAACTTATGTACTTGCGGAGTATTTACCGTTAGCTTTTCGGTTAAGGAAAACATCGTGAGGAAACCGGTCTAATCCCAATAAGGTCTAGTTTTCCCTCTGAGCTGGAAGGTCAGATGGCAGTCGCTTTCTTAAAACTAGTGCCTATGCCAAATCATGGGGAGGTGTCAAAGCGGAAACCGGGCTCCTTTAGGGGCACAACTGGGAATGACGCTAGAAGGATGATACTATTTCTTTTTATGGCGGTCCACCAAGTGATTTCGCCGTCAAAAACTTGTTATTAAACAAACTTAAAGAAAAGAACACAGACACTCACAGCCGGCATAAACCACAAACAACTTGCATTGTTGTTGTAAATGTTGCCCATTTAAATATAATAAATTATTTTTACCTGATACAAAATGTTAAGATAGTATTAAAAGTAAATAACACAATAAACCGGATTTAATTATTAAAATATTATATACAATGTAAAAAAAAACACGTTCCGATACTCTTTTTTATAGATTCCATTCATTCATTCACTCACTTATTTTTTTAAAGTAAGTAGTAGTAGTAAGTAGTCACTTAGTTTTTTGTAGTATTTTTTTTAAGTAGCAACACATTCAACTCAACTTAGAAGTTTTAGATTACGGATAAAGTCAGGCTAATTTTAGTCAGCTTGACATTCTGGAATAGCACTTGTTAAATATGCCGTCTAAATTATGTCTAAAATTTAGAAAATTTAGTTTTAGGCTATTTAAGCGATGTGCTCGTGGAGTCGGGTCCATTATTGGCATTGGTCAGAAATTTAATAAAACTAAACAATGTATGAGTGTAAAATTTTATTCATGCATACATAAATTAAATGTCAATGTCAGCTGCTATGCAGTTGATAAGATGCCATGCCTAGGAACCATGTTTGCCGCAGCATAATGTGGATGTCTCAAAAATTAAAATTCCTGAAAATTTGAGTTAATCTGATGTTCATTTCAATGAGCTATCAGACATTTCCATGCTTCTTGGAGCAGATGAACATTTTAATGAACTGTTAGATGGACACATCAAATTGGAAAATGGACCAGTTTTGGGAAATACTGTATTTGGCTATGTTGTTGGAAGTAAAGTGGATTGTATAAAATCATGCCAGGCATCAAATGTTGCTATGGTGTTAAATTGTATTACCTGTGAAAGCAGAAATTACAAGTTAAAAAACATTATGGGATTAATGGGACAATTTTGCCACAGAGAAAATTCCTGGAGAACCCGCAATTAATAATGTCAATAATAAGCAAGCTATTGAGTTTAAAAAGGCAAGGCATATTTGAAACCTCAGTTAAATTGGAAAATATAAAATTTCAAGTTGATTTACCATTAAAAGCCTTGATGGATGAACTCCAGCTAAGTGGTTCCTTCTCAGCTGCCCTGCAAAGGTTCCTCTGTCTGGACAAAAGTTAAGAAGCAATCCACATTTCTTCGAGCATTAATGCCAAGATTGTAGACATCAGTGACTATGACCTAAACAATGGTGCTATATATTTTTTATCACATTTTGCTGTGGTAAATGAGGGAAGTTAAAAAGCGAAAATTAGCTAAAAGTTAACTTACTCGTATAATGTAAATTTATTTTATGACATAAAGAAATGGAAAGCTCAACTAAATTCTACCAAGGCTCAATAACAGATTGTAGAAAATTACTGAAAGAAAGAAAGAAATAAGACATTTATTCACTACACAAAAGACACACAAAGACAAAGGGGGTACAGATACAATACAATTGACACATAATGTGCCGCTGCTGTTACAACTATATAATGTTAAAATTTATTCCAAGCTACTCTCCTGAGTATGGAGGCCTCTGGGAGGCTGGCGTAAAGAGCCTCATGTTCCACCTCAAGAGGGTAGTAGTGGGCAGGAGTGTGGTATAAAGCACGTTAGCGCCAAACAGCACATTCCAGAGAATATAAATACAACGCATTTTAAGCTGTTAGTAGGTACTAAGATGAGATGTAAAGATGACATTGAGATCTTGAGATTACTCAAAGAATAAAAAATTGGCCAGTCTGTGTGACCAGACAGTGATAGAGAAGAATTAAGCAAGAAGGCTAAATAACAGATGTTAGCAGTCCAAGCAGAGAACAGAAAATATTATAACAAAAGTAGAAAGGAAAGCCAGAAGTATATGGTTGGTGACCTGGTAGCTATTAAGAGCTCTATTTGGAACAGGTTTGAAACTAAAGCCGAACTATTTTGAACCTTACAGGGTTACTAAAGTCAATGTGAATGACCACTATGAGGTGGAGAAGGCTGACAGCTCCGCAGAAGGTCCCAACTATACTGGCATCTCAGCTGACTTCATGAAGAGATGGCCACATGTGGCTATGACATGGAGTACTGCTAAGGTAACTATAATTATATTACTATGTTGGTTACAGATGATTCAATGAACGAGTTTCTTTTAGTTTAAGGCTATGTGCAAGCCATTTAGTTGTTAATTAAGAATTACTCCTTGGTATAGAAATGAAGTTAAAGTTGTGTTTATTTGTTAACTACAGAGTTTAGCTGACTATTCATAACTATGGAATGTCATTTGTTGTATTTGAGGAGTTTAATATCATTTTAGGCAAATGGCATTATTAAAACAAGAAGTTTAAGATTGTTAATTAGTTTATTCAGGTCTGTGGAACAGACATTAGTGCAGGAATGGCCGAATGTGGGATATCCCAACCTACAAATAATGAATTATAAAAAGAAAAATAAGGATAGGTAGTAAAGACTAAGTTTTTAATATCGTTTCAGTCAATCATATACACAGCAGATTCTTGTCATGTAATCCTCATCTTTGTCATAATTTAGAAGGGATATCTTCGCTCGGTGTCCAAACGGTACTGGCCAGCCCTGGAAAAAAGTTAAATCATTAATAAATCTTGACATAAACGATATTATACAGAGGACAATAATGGAAAAATAAACCATCATCGACTGAAACCCAGGGCAAGACTCGAACATGTGACCTCTGTATTAACGGTACAGTGCTCTTACCTCTGAGCTACCCAGACATTGACTTATGTAGCGTATTTTTCTATCACATTCGCCGCCGCTACTTCTAGCGACCCCTCTGTATTTCCTTGAGAGACTCAAAAGGCTTTAGACCACTCTAATGTCTTATGTAAGCTTAGGCTTGACACGAAACAAAAATATTTATTAAAATAAGTTGTACAAATATTTATTAAAGTAAGTATAAAATAAAACTTGGCATAATTATTTTCAAGGCTGATCAGATTGTTGATGAAGATTTAAGAGTATAAAGTGAAACATTATTAGTGTTGTGTGTCGGCCGGGTGACAACCCCGCTGTATAAGTGATTAATAAAGACCAAGTGCGGATAGTTCGGTAAACCGGCGCAGAAAGATGCTGTCGATACCCGCTTTTAACCCAGTTGTCCCGTGACGGAAGGCTGTTGTGACACATCCGAATCATCGGGAAACCTCAGGAAATATTCCCCATAAATCCTTACTTTACTGTGGCTTAGAGTTTTAGGTTAGGTATTTATTTTATTCAGAATCACTTTTGTTTAACTTACCCCCACTTTCTCAAATTATCATTGCCCATATGCAGGTTCTGTCCGCTGCAATTGTTCAAAGTGATCTGCAAGTTTGACGAGCACTGTCGTCCGATCAGGTGGTTGTAAGAGACGGTGGCCGCAAACAGCTCCCAGGCGCGGTTGTGGTTGCAGATGTTGGTGACACACGCTGGCTGGGAGATGCCACCGTTGGGGAAGAAGTCGGCGTTAGCGACCGCAGTCCCGATACCGAGACCACCGAGCGTGTAGCCTCCGTCGGTGTGGATAGCCTCGACGTAAATTCCATCGTTGGGACTGAGACGGTCACTGTTGTAGCTCCATAGGGGACCGGCCGGGTCGAGACCTGATTAACAAAGAAAATTATTTAACAATCTTGAATCCCAAAGGCTGCTAATAGCAGTACCCGAAATCATTAAAACATAGCCTGTTCCTGTTCAATTAAAAGCTGTCAATAAATATTTTCCTATTGTTCACGGAAATGTAAATTATGAACACTATCCGTCTGGTATAGTCCTGAATCCCCACTTTTAGCACAACGTACACTTCCAAGTTTTGCGTGTAATTTTTTTATTTACGTACCAGTGACACGGGCGACTGCTCCTCCGAGTTCCCTGCCCGCGTTGCCCACTAGATGAGCACCCAAACTAAAGCCAACCAAGTGCATGGAGTTGAAGGGAGCCCCAGTGGTTTGGTGAACAAAGCGCAGAAACTGGCCGAGACCCCTTCCGACCGCCGGGACGCCGTTGGCAGCGGTCACGTAGCCACTGAGCGCAAGACGCCTCCAGTCCAGGATGATGACATTGGTTTCGCCTTTCCCAAGGTAAGCTGGAAGTAGTCGGTCATCCTAAGTAACGAGTTTTTGAAGTTTGTATATCTATGTCACGAGATTTATTCCCAAGTTACTCTCTTTGAACGACCTTATTTCGAATGTAATGGTCATATTTTGCAATTTTGTTTTGTTTTCATTATTTTAGTGACATTTAGTTTGTTAACCGTTTATATCGGCCATTAATCTGCAAATTTTAAATTATTATTGTGTAAGATTATTATTATTTTATTGAAAATTACCGTTTGACATGTAAAAGTGCCCTTGTGGCCTATTTGCAGAATAAATTGATTGATTGATTGATTTGTATGTCTATGATCATTTTGTCATCTTATCACGACAGAATATTATCGATACTTTCCATGTTACAAGAAATGTTTTTTACGGAATTATACATCCTTCGAGGCCAACAACTTACCTGGCAATTGTCACCTGATATCAGATCTAATCTAATGATGAGTGATGACATTGAAA
Organism: Epinotia bilunana; assembly: GCA_947049275.1. Lineage (NCBI taxonomy): Eukaryota > Metazoa > Arthropoda > Insecta > Lepidoptera > Tortricidae > Epinotia > Epinotia bilunana. The sequence goes on along the minus strand of OX346267.1, from coordinate 9,062,807 downwards.
TATTATCATTATCAGAAGACAATTCGTCCGCCAAGATGGTGAAATTTGAAGGTGTACTACAATCAGTTTTGAACCTACCGTCTCTGATGAAGGGGTTGAGGTCACTGTTCTGGTTGCTGAGCCATCCATGCACGACGACGACGGTGGGATGGCTGGGGTTGAAGTTGGAGTTACGGACGGAATTCGCATCGTTGATGACCAGCGTTTGCGGTGACGTCGGGTTCCGCCTGTCGTAAAAATATTTTGTCATAATTATATACTAACTAGTGTATAGCTATAATTTTTAATTGATTTGATTGTTGTTGTGGTGAATTGTGAGTTGAAAAAAAAGTTGTTTTGTAAATACTAGCATTAAATACTAGGTAAACCTATTTAATCCCTTTGCCATACTTGTCAATCATGCATTCCTTTCAGTATTTTATTTGAGACATGCCACTTTGTATCTGAACGTCAGTCTATTTATCATATTTGCACAAGGATTTTGAGTGCTATATAATACTCATTATCGGACTAGGGGGTCCGATAATGAGGGGACCAGTTATTGCTACTTTTTTAAGCGGATTTCATGTTTTTATTCCATAAATTTTCTGATAACGTGTACACGCAATCAGATGAATAATGGAAAAATAAGCTTGATAAACGATTGAGTACTTATATGTAATGGCATTGTGTGCACTATTGGTAAAATCGAATGCAATTTCATTTCCTATAGTCATAGATATCATTTCCCTGTATGGTGTCGCGTTAAGATAGCGCCATCCCCTGAGGGACACCTCAGGGGACCACCCCCTGCTTAAGACGTTAAGTAAAGGTAATCGACTATAGTAGTAGCGTTGAAGGAATGTTGCGGGAGATGGGTTTGCAACCTATCCTTCCAATGTCTTATTTTCTACATCTCTACACATCATCTATTGACATCTGCTTTTTAATGTATTCAATGATTTGTATTTGACTTTAAGTCCGTACCTCCATTCAAATGTTAGCTTATGCACACGGTTGTTTGATTCGTCAAATGCAGACGTGCAAGACGTCCACCATGTTTTTTTCCAAGTAATCCAATTGCTTTTGTAATGAGCAATGTTTTTTGCGTTAAATGGTGCCTTAACATCGAATGCACTGCCCATGCGGGCTAAGCCTGTTACTACTACACAAAACTGCAACGCGCATAATTAGTTACTGACCAACCACAGTATTTTCATAACAGAAAGAACATTTATCCAGTAAGAGGCATAATCATTATCCTAGCGTTATTCCGGGTTGTAGCCTAAACGACGGCTGGAGTCCGCTTTGGGACCTCCCAAGATCTGGCTTAGGGTAGTTTATCCTAAAGCGACTCCTTTCTGACCTTCAACCCCAAGGATAAACTAAGCATTTTTGGGAATAGACTGGTTTCATCACGATGTTTACCTTTACCGAAAAGCTTATGTTACATATCAAATGCTATTTCGTAGGTACTTATGTTTTTTCAAACCCATTACGAGCCGGGGTTTTAACCCATGACCTACAATTTGAAAGTCGCGTGCTTTACCGCTCCGCTTTTATTTTATTTAGGTAGTAAGTAACTACTTAAGCGACATTGGCTCACAAGTGAACTATGAGAAGTGACTGATAACTCTAACATAGCACTAAGTAAAAAATGCTACTAATATATTATATGTATGTACCTTTCTGTGAATGATATTACCTGGTATAGAGCATATACAGGTTATTTGCCGGGTTCCTCTGCACGTCTTCCAAAACGTTCTGGTCGACCTCCTCCTGAAGGTCTACCGTGTGGGGGACGCCGTCTCCATCAGGGAACTGGATGAACCTCGGGTATTCGAAGACACCCTGTTCTTCAGGCACTGGCACGGCCGCAACGTATGCTAGAAATTAATAACAAAAATACATGAAAACGATTTTTATTACACGGATTTTATCACGTATGCTATACTTAATATATTTTAACAAAGGAAGTTTATATTCGTACTTTACCCGGCTGACTGACAAGAGTTGGAAAGGGCTCGAAAGGTCAGGATTTAGTTAACACATGATATATGGTAAACGCCCCAGTGCCCAACACTGGTCTACTACCTACTTGACACTTGAATCGTATGCCAACACAATGGGTGTCAACTGTTAGGCATTAGGGTCTTGTCCCACCGCCGGCGAGTAAGCGAGTGTTACTACGTACTACTCGCTCAAGCGAGTAAAAGCGAGTAAGAATTACTATGAGAGTACTCGCCATTCGCCGGCGATGGGACAAGTGCCTAAAGGCCCGCATTGGGAAGTTTACCTTTCACGATTAATAAATGAAGTGGTTTTATTTATTGGGTACGTAATGCATAATTATGTAAAATTATTGTTTTTCACGGGTCTAACGCGATATTTATTTACATTTACTTCTGATGTTTTAGACACGGGTTGCACCGGTCATGAGTCACGGGTCGGTTTTTATCGACTTTTGAAGGGTAGCGCTATATTATAACCCATACTTATCTCGACAACTAGTTGGGACGACAGTCGTCTGCGACCATGACCGGTGCAACCCCAGATGAAACGTCAGAAATAAAGGTAAATGAAAATCGCGTTAGACCCGTGCGAAAACAATGATTTTAAATGCGTGAACAAAACGCGAGAATTTAAAGTTTTAAAGCGGTACGTAAAAATCGAGGGAAAACGAAGTACCTAACTAGTAACAAAAATACTATCATGGATAAATTGATGGAGTTAGAAGATCCCAATTGGCAGTAAAGCCACAAAATAGCAAAAAAAATGTTTCAATATGTATACTCTTAATACCTGCAAAAGCAAGGCTGATCACTAACGCTGTACGCATATTGATGGCTTTCTAACAGTGTCTGAAGCTACCACCTGCAACTTCTTATTTATATTTACGGATAATCATTCTGCATAGTTATCTTATCTTTAATGAGTTACCATATTTTTAGAGTTCCTTACTCGTACATGCAAGAAGAAATATCAGTTTCATTTAATCACACAAGTACCAAAAGTTCCCCTTGAATTGTCGTAACGTACGTTTGAAACGTTACGTGATCAATTATATACGTTTTTGGTCGCTACTGAATGTCTTTCTGACCCAGCCCGTGCAGTCTTCTTAGCCCGTTCCATAAAATCAAAAAAATTGGTAGCATTTATTGAAAATTATTTCCATTCACTAAATCGTTTTTTTTTCACATGAGCCATTGTTACAATTACTTTCGCCAAACTGCAAAGCAATTTGTTGGCGAAGACAGCACTCTTTTTATATTTTTTAAACTAACTATGCTATTACTAAGAAATAAATTTGTATATCTATACTTACGTTAAACGTCCCCGTGCCTTTCACCGCACCTACAGATTGCACTACAATCTTAACTCCCAATCCTAATAATATTATAAATGCGATAGTTTAGATGTTTGGATGTTTCTTACTCAATCACGCTTAAACGGCTGAACCGACCTGAATGAAATTTTGCACGAAGACAGTTTATAGCCTGGATTCAAATATAGGATAGTTTCTATCCCGAGTCCACGCAGACGAAGTCGCGGGCGGAAGCTAGTAACAACATAATGACAGACACTTTAGTGTCCACTATAGGGCAACGCCAGGCACTGGGACATTTACCTTGATACTTGCTGGAAACAATATACGTGACTTTTTTTATAGAAATGAAATATGTTGACGGCTAAAGGGGTAATAATGTAATTTTTCAAACGGCCGTTAGGACAAATCAATGGTACTTTTACATTTAAATTAACCAGTACTTGGATCTATCAACTACTTCTTGTTCCAAATTTGTTCCGTTTGCCAGGGGACAATACGACGTGCTTTGAAAATGACAAGAAACCCCCACCATTTGGTGAATTTTATCCCTTCTCTCCCGGGCTAAAAATTATTTCTTCGCAAATCCATACTATATTCTGACGCACAAATGCGTCAGCGGGAGAGGCGCGGTTGCAGATTATATTAAAGTTATAAAAAATTACCAGCTGGTCGATTGCATAACAGTTTAGCCCTTTGACTGTGACTTTTATAACAAGCATGACAACTGTTATTTCGCCATACAAGAAAATGTCATTATGATTTTCCTGACGTACGTACAAAACGCTATTAAATCGACCAGCCGCTGTAAAACATTTTTGACACTTAAGCAATACGACGTAACTAAAACATCTTGTATATACTTTAGAAAATAAATGAAAATAAAATATACCTACTTAAAAAATCCTATTTTTCAATGATCATATTATTTTATATTACATTAGGGAATTAGCTTTTCGGTTAAAGAAAACATCGTGAGGAATCACGTCTATCTGCAAAGACATTCAAAGGTCCGCATTGGGCCAGCGTGGGGCCATACTGGCCATTACCTTTACCTGTGCCCTGCAGTGGGACATAAAATATATTCTGATGATAATGATGTTGTTGAAGTATGCAGAGTCGCCGCATAACAACAGAACCCATATCTTACAAAATTTGCTGTTACGTGACATGAATTACGTAACGCGCTGGTAGGAGAACCACCAACCTAGCACCTATCGACCTGACCTTGAAAACGTACCAACATCAGCTGCGACTCCACGAGGCATCGCATTAGCAGAACGTGGTAGTTTACTTTATTAAGATAATGTATAAATGAATCACTTTATGTTCATATCTCGAGCTATCGTCATATCCATTTTATTGTAATATTTTAGTTATTCATTAAATTAGTTATAATTTACTTTAAAAACAAAGTGTTAACCAACTTCAATTTAGTACTCTGCCAAGCCACGAGAACATTTCCACATTTCTTTTCCAATTTACTACGCGAACTGATTTCCTAGAGCAAATGCGTTGATTATTAGAGAAAAAAACAATCGCTGTATGTGAGACGATAATATTTGAGGACTTCCGTCGATTCCACAAGGATCACCTTTGGCACTTCATTAGTTGCTATTTCAAAGGAATCTTATCAGAATCTGTTACGTACATTACGAATCGGCTCATTAATGACGGAGTTCTGAGGTAACATGCATTGAAAAATAAATGATAAAAAAGACAACCGAATCGAGAACCTCCTCCTTTTTCTTAAGTCGGTTAAAAAACAGTTTTGGTTTTTTTCGAGCCTCCGACTGCAGCTTTCGTATTTCGCGCAGTCGTACGGATTCTTGAGGCTTTCGCGACCGTAATTAACATCGCAAATGTGCGCATGCGATCGTGGCAGCTAGCTTTTCAAAGCTTCATCAAGAAACCAGAAAAATAACCCGAAGACTGCAGACCCGGAGGTGAATCCAGAAATCGATTCCAGAAAGAAAACCAGAGATGAACCTTATGTAAGTGCACTTGAATTGCTCTCGTGTTGCTTTATTCCCTTATTTGCCCATAGTTTTTATGTCTAGAAACTTTCACCCTAAAAACTGGTGACCGGGAACCTATATCGCGACAGGGTCGCCGGGAATTGATTACCACCGAACTTTAATCCGCGAAGTAATGTATTTAGGCTCCAGCCGAAGAACAACCTTCCTTTTAACTCGGGCCCTAAGCCCATGAGTGGGGTACAGCATTTTACTCCGAGGGTATAAGTCCCAATAAATGCACATAAATGAATGTTCACCCTACGATTACAAGTCGTGCTACAATGGCGACAATTTTAATTATTACTATGCAATTGAAGATTATAATGTTGTTGACCCAGTCAATAATTACGTAATGGGCGAGGAGAACGAACCTCAGCCTAGCACTAGCTCGAATGAAAGCCGTCCTTATTTTCGGAAGGGTCCGAAATCACGAAAGCAAAGATAGGGTTAAATTTGGAATCATAGAGGCAGTTACCCTTTATTCAGATTTAGAAACCCCCCCCCCCCCCCCCTTCTTCTTGATACCGGGGCTAATCAGTCTTTTATTAGTCCTGAAGCAGTAGAAAGTTACTTTCCGTATCACCCACTTAATGATTAGGTAGCAAATGTTCATGCGATAAGTAGAAGTAATCATTTCATAGCGTTGCCTTGCTTCTCGGAATTTCGAGATACCGGTGATGTGAAATTATTCGTTTACCACTTCCATGACTACTTTGATGGCCTCGTAGGATTAGATTTGCTCACAAAATGGGAGGGAAAGATTGATCTTAAAGAAAACAACCTAAAACCCGTACATCTAGTAACACAATACGCTTCGAAAATAATTAGTCCCAATGAACTACCCTAATGGCGAAGTATTAGTGAAGGAACAAGCCATTTCTAGTTGTCTAATAAATGAGTGCTTTACTACTGTTAGAGATAGCCGCGGATACCTCGAAGTCCACAACCCGTCTCCTAATGACGTATTCTTTTCGCTCGACCGCCCAGCGCAAGCTGAACTCTGTAGTATCGAGTACATGCGCACCGATAAGCTTACGGCGCGCTAGCGTGACGTCATTTCAAGATTGCGGACTGACCATTTAAACGAGGAGGATATATTTGATATTGAAGGCGAACCTCTAACATTTATAAATCAAATTAAGCACCGAATTAGGACAACTGATGAGGTGCCAGTGTATACAAAAAGTTACCGTTATCCTTTAGTACATAGACAGGAAGTCAGAGACCAGATCGCCAAGATGTTGGACCAGGAAATCATTCGACCCCCTCAGACTCCGCCTGGAGCTCACCTATATGGGTAGTACCCAAGAAAGCTGACGCTTCCGGTAGGCAGAAATGGCGATTGGTGGGAGATTTCCGCAAGTTAAACGATAAGCTATTGACGATAAATATCCAATTCCGAACATCGCCGATGTCCTGGATAATACAATACAATACAAATACTCTTTATTGCACCACTTAAAACATGAATCAAATAGACATAAAAACTTATAAAAAATAGACGTTAATAACAGGCGGTCTTATCGCTAAAGAGCGATCTCTTCCAGACAACCTTTAGGTAAATAACAAAAAAAATACAAAATGTCGGTGGCAAAATTGGAAGTAAACGAACTTACAACATTATACAATTACATCAATAATAAACATACACACATAAAGCATACAAATAAACATAAGTACATAAATTCCTACATAAATACTTATACATATAGTGTTAACCACAGAGACAGAAAATAAATATATAAAGAAAGATAGTAACTATGAGGAATCATGGCAGACACAGATAGTGCTCCTAGATAAATCGGGGATGTGTCAATACTATACCACGTTAGATTTAGCAAGCGGGTTCTACCAAGTGGAAATGGACACACAGGACATCCCCAAGAATTGTAAACTGGATTCAACGCGGAACAAGGACATTTTGAATTTCTCCGAATGTCCATGGGACTCAAGAACCAAGCAGCTTTCAACGTGTCATAGACAACGTACTGAGAGGTCTTCAGAATGAGATTTGTCTCGTCTACCTAGACGATATAATAGTGTTTAGCACATGCAATATTTCATAGCAGGAGCACATGGTCAACCTCGAAAAGTTTTTCCAAAGGCTAAGGGAGTCAAATTTTAAGATCCAAATGGACATGTCCTAGTTTTTAAATCTCGAAACTGCTTATCTTGGGCATGTCATAAGTAATGATGGTATCAAACCGAACCCCGATAGCTGCAATTATAAATAAAATACCTCATAGCTAAAACTTCTAAGCAAATTAAACAATTCTTGGGTTTACTTGGTTAATATCGGAAGTTTATCCCAGATTTTGCCAGGATAACCAAACCTCTAACGTCTTGTTTAAAGAAGGGCAGAAAAATCATCCATAATGTGGAATAAAATGAAATTAGTTAACGATACTTACCTCCTATTTGAAAACCAAATAGACTACCTTTTATACAATTTAGACAGGATTCTAAATCAGATTAATTCTTTGGAACCTGCAAGAGCTAAAAGAGGTATTGTAGACGGAATCGGCTCCGTTATAAACAATATCACGGGCAACCTTGAGCAATCCGATGCCTTCTATTATAGTACTAATAAAAAAATGCAATTAAATCAAGATGAAATCGTATCGGAATTTAATAGTCATATTAGTCTCAGCAAAGATTGGGTAAGTCACCATCCTCATGTCTTAAAAACATTGGTGGAGAACCAAAAGATAATAAATTCCACGTTAGAGATCATTCTGAACCATACATATAACTAGGAAAATAGCTTAATTATATAATACTAGCTGTTACCCGTGACTTCGTCCGCGGTGAACTTGTTACCGTCTTAGAAAAATGATTGTTATTAAATTATTGTAGGCGGAACCTTAATTATCGCCTATCCGAAGAATCATCAACAGACGTTTCTGCTTAATTTGTATATTTTTATAATGTATTAAAGAAAGCTACATTACTGGAAACTTTTGCCTAGATCCGTCCAGTACTTTTACTCACGTCAGACGGCTACCTGTATAGTTTCAAAGCAAACTTATCTAACACTAAAAGACGTTGAACTTTCCATCTCCATCCGCCGTTCCCATTTAACGGTGTTAGAGAATAAATTATGTTGATTATCCAAAACAAACTTTTAAAATTTACAAATAATCCGCATTTCTTTTCAAAGGAAATTGACTGTCTATTAAAGGACATGCCTATTAAGACTGGCTTGAGTGGTCTATACCCATTTTTAGATCAGAATCTCATTCCCAGACTGGTGGTACACAATAATGTATAGAAAAATATAGAGAATTCAATAGGTCATTATAACTTGCATTGAATCTCATTCTCAGAACTGGTGGTATGTTACAAAATACCAGTAACATCTCATATGACAAGATGCATCCCATTTGTGGTAACCCTGCAAGCCATATGTCTGTCTCGCTCACTGCTCTCTCTCTCTCTTCCCCAAGATGGCGAATCGTTGACGTTGTGTGTAATTCGTGTACTTAAATAAACCTCATTAATTAATTAGAGAGTTTAATTCCAAGACATGACACCATTATTATTGATTGATAAGATGTATGAAATACCTTGTTAGTAAAAAAACTAAAAATAACCTTAGAGGTGATTATGACAGGTTGTACAAGATATGTAAAATATTACCTATACATCAAAGGGTGCAATATATGATAGCTGTAGAAAACTATTTTAATAATAAATATAAAGTTTTAAAACAAAATAAATATAAATAATAATAATTGTATTGTATCTGTACTCCCTTTGTCTCTGTGTGTCTTTTGTGTAGTGAATAAATGTTTTCTTTCTTTCTTTTCTTTCTTTCTATAAAACTAAAAATGTAAGGGCAAATAAATATGTACAGAATTCTGCTAAAAACTACTATGGCAAAAGAGCTAATATATTTATGATACCAAAAATATACAACGAGACTGATTGGTTAAGAGAAGAAAAAAAGTGCAGCAAAGTTGAATTGAAAAATAGATTAAAAAAGATATTTTTGGAAAAATTACATTAATACTTACATAGGTAAAAAAGAATGCTCGCAGTAAAAAAATAATTGAACAAATAAATAATTGTAAAAGTATAGCACTTTAAGTGCAGAGGTGAAGTGTTCAGGCATTGTCATGTTTAGTGTGTAAGTTAGTGTTTAAGATCATATGTGCCTAGTTCATATAGCATACCTAACATAGTTTTAACATAGTTACTTAACATTAGTTAAAATGAGCGCGGTCTCGCCAACAAACTGTTATCGCAGTTTGGCGAGTAACATAACATTGTTAATTGTTTTGTACTTTTGATAAATAAATAAAAAAATAAAAAAATATATCATGCCAAAAGCTTGTCATGTTACTCGCTTACTCCTACGTAGAGAACACTTAAGACTGTTACATGAGGGTGTAAAGTTAGTTTTAAGCTCACTCAGCCAAAGATATTCCGAGTAAATAGCATTAGAGAGGTTAAACTTGTTTTAATAAAATGTGTTTCCAACTGAAAAGCAATTGATGGGTTCCTTGCCGGCGCAAAGGGCCACAGCTGCACGCCCATTTGAGTTCACAGGAGTAGATTTCTGTGGGCCTTTTAGTAAGTTAGCAGAATTCGTAAACCATTAATTACTAAATCTTACATAGCCATTTTTGTTTGTTTTGCTTCCAAAGCAGTGCATGCAGAATTAGTAAGTGACTTGACCACTGAGGCATTCTTGGCGTGCCTTTTAAAGGTTTATAGTTATAGCTAGACCAGGAGCACCTTAACAAATATTTTGTGAAAATGCTCAGACATTTATGGGAGCTTCCAATAAATTAAAAGAATTATATCACTTGAATTCATCCAAGGCTCACAAACAGATTGTAGACAATTATTGCTGTAATAACTATAAAATGTTTAAATTTATTCCAAGCTACTCTCCTGAGTTTGGAGGCCTCTGGGAGGCTGGCGTAAAGAGCCTCATGTTCCACCTCAAGAGGGTAGTAGTGGGCAGGAGTGTGGTATAAAGCACGTTAGCGCCAAACAGCACATTCCAGAGAATATAAATACAACGCATTTTAAGCTGTTAGTAGGTACTAAGATGAGATGTAAAGATGACATTGAGATCTTGAGATTACTCAAAGAATAAAGAATTGGCCAGTCTGTGTGACCAGACAGTGATAGAGAAGAATTAAGCAAGAAGGCTAAATAACAGATGTTAGCAGTCCAAGCAGAGAACAGAAAATATTATAACAAAAGTAGAAAGGAAAGCCAGAAGTATATGGTTGGTGACCTGGTAGCTATTAAGAGAACTCTATTTGGAACAGGTTTGAAACTAAAGCCGAACTATTTTGAACCTTACAGGGTTACTAAAGTCAATGTGAATGACCACTATGAGGTGGAGAAGGCTGACAGCTCCGCAGAAGGTCCCAACTATACTGGCATCTCAGCTGACTTCATGAAGAGATGGCCACATGTGGCTATGACATGGAGTACTGCTAAGGTAACTATAACTATATTAATATGTTGGTTACAGATGATTCAATGAACGAGTTTCTTTTAGTTTAAGGCTATGTGCAAGCCATTTAGTTGTTAATTAAGAATTACTCCTTGGTATAGAAATGAAGTTAAAGTTGTGTTAATTTGTTAACTATAGAGTTTAGCTGACTATTCATAACTATGGAATGTCATTTGTTGTATTTGAGGAGTTTAATATCATTTTAGGCAAATGGCATTATTAAAACAAGATGTTTAAGATTGTTAATTAGTTTATTCAGGTCTGTGGAACAGATATTAGTGCAGGAATATCCCAACCTACATATAATGAATTATAAAAAGAAAAATAAGGATAGGTAGTACAGACTTTAAGTTTTTAATATCGTTTCAGTCAATCATATACACAGCAGATTCTTGTCATGTAATCCTCATCTTTGTCATAATTTAGAAGGGATATCTTCGCTCGGTGTCCAAACGGTACTGGCCAGCCCTGGAAAAAAGTTAAATCATTAATAAATCTTGACATAAACGATATTATACAGAGGACAATAATGGAAAAATAAACCATCATCGACTGAAACCCAGGGCAAGACTCGAACATGTGACCTCTGTATTAACGGTACAGTGCTCTTACCTCTGAGCTACCCAGACATTGACTTATGTAGCGTATTTTTCTATCACATTCGCCGCCGCTACTTCTAGCGACCCCTCTGTATTTCCTTGAGAGACTCAAAAGGCTTTAGACCACTCTAATGTCTTATGTAAGCTTAGGCTTGACACGAAACAAAAATATTTATTAAAATAAGTTGTACAAATATTTATTAAAGTAAGTATAAAATAAAACTTGGCATAATTATTTTCAAGGCTGATCAGATTGTTGATGAAGATTTAAGAGTATAAAGTGAAACATTATTAGTGTTGTGTGTCGGCCGGGTGACAACCCCGCTGTATAAGTGATTAATAAAGACCAAGTGCGGATAGTTCGGTAAACCGGCGCAGAAAGATGCTGTCGATACCCGCTTTTAACCCAGTTGTCCCGTGACGGAAGGCTGTTGTGACACATCCGAATCATCGGGAAACCTCAGGAAATATTCCCCATAAATCCTTACTTTACTGTGGCTTAGAGTTTTAGGTTAGGTATTTATTTTATTCAGAATCACTTTTGTTTAACTTACCCCCACTTTCTCAAATTATCATTGCCCATATGCAGGTTCTGTCCGCTGCAATTGTTCAAAGTGATCTGCAAGTTTGACGAGCACTGTCGTCCGATCAGGTGGTTGTAAGAGACGGTGGCCGCAAACAGCTCCCAGGCGCGGTTGTGGTTGCAGATGTTGGTGAGACACGCTGGCTGGGAGATGCCACCGTTGGGGAAGAAGTCGGCGTTAGCGATCGCAGTCCCGATACCGAGACCGCCGATCGTGTAGCCTCCGTCGGTGTGGATCGCCTCGACGTAAATTCCATCGTTGGGACTGAGACGGTCACTGTTGTAGCTCCATAGGGGACCGGCCGGGTCGAGACCTGATTAACAAAGAAAATTATTTAACAATCTTGAATCCCAAAGGCTGCTAATAGCAGTACCCGAAATCATTAAAACATAGCCTGTTCCTGTTCAATTAAAAGCTGTCAATAAATATTTTCCTATTGTTCACGGAAATGTAAATTATGAACACTATCCGTCTGGTATAGTCCTGAATCCCCACTTTTAGTACAACGTACACTTCCAAGTTTTGCGTGTAATTTTTTTATTTACGTACCAGTGACACGGGCGACTGCTCCTCCGAGTTCCCTGCCCGCGTTGCCCACTAGATGAGCACCCAAACTAAAGCCAACCAAGTGCATGGAGTTGAAGGGAGCCCCAGTGGTTTGGTGAACAAAGCGCAGAAACTGGCCGAGACCCCTTCCGACCGCCGGGACGCCGTTGGCAGCGGTCACGTAGCCACTGAGCGCAAGACGCCTCCAGTCCAGGATGATGACATTGGTTTCGCCTTTCCCAAGGTAAGCTGGAAGTAGTCGGTCATCCTAAGTAACGAGTTTTTGAAGTTTGTATATCTATGTCACGAGATTTATTCCCAAGTTACTCTCTTTGAACGACCTTATTTCGAATGTAATGGTCATATTTTGCAATTTTGTTTTGTTTTCATTATTTTAGTGACATTTAGTTTGTTAACCGTTTATATCGGCCATTAATCTGCAAATTTTAAATTATTATTGTGTAAGATTATTATTATTTTATTGAAAATTACCGTTTGACATGTAAAAGTGCCCTTGTGGCCTATTTGCAGAATAAATTGATTGATTGATTGATTTGTATGTCTATGATCATTTTGTCATCTTATCACGACAGAATATTATCGATACTTTCCATGTTACAAGAAATGTTTTTTACGGGATTATACATCCTTCGAGGCCAACAACTTACCTGGCAATTGTCACCTGATATCAGATCTAATCTAATGATGAGTGATGACATTGAAATATTATCATTATCAGAAGACAATTCGTCCGCCAAGATGGTGAAATTTGAAGGTGTACTACAATCAGTTTTGAACCTACCGTCTCTGATGAAGGGGTTGAGGTCACTGTTCTGGTTGCTGAGCCATCCATGCACGACGACGACGGTGGGATGGCTGGGGTTGAAGTTGGAGTTACGGACGGAATTCGCATCGTTGATGACCAGCGTTTGCGGTGACGTCGGGTTCCGCCTGTCGTAAAAATATTTTGTCATAATTATATACTAACTAGTGTATAGCTATAATTTTTAATTGATTTGATTGTTGTTGTGGTGAATTGTGAGTTGAAAAAAAAGTTGTTTTGTAAATACTAGCATTAAATACTAGGTAAACCTATTTAATCCCTTTGCCATACTTGTCAATCATGCATTCCTTTCAGTATTTTATTTGAGACATGCCACTTTGTATCTGAACGTCAGTCTATTTATCATATTTGCACAAGGATTTTGAGTGCTATATAATACTCATTATCGGACTAGGGGGTCCGATAATGAGGGGACCAGTTATTGCTACTTTTTTAAGCGGATTTCATGTTTTTATTCCATAAATTTTCTGATAACGTGTACACGCAATCAGATGAATAATGGAAAAATAAGCTTGATAAACGATTGAGTACTTATATGTAATGGCATTGTGTGCACTATTGGTAAAATCGAATGCAATTTCATTTCCTATAGTCATAGATATCATTTCCCTGTATGGTTTCGCGTTAAGATAGCGCCATCCCCTGAGGGACACCTCAGGGGACCACCCCCTGCTTAAGACGTTAAGTAAAGGTAATCGACTATAGTAGTAGCGTTGAAGGAATGTTGCGGGAGATGGGTTTGCAACCTATCCTTCCAATGTCTTATTTTCTACATCTCTACACATCATCTATTGACATCTGCTTTTTAATGTATTCAATGATTTGTATTTGACTAAGTCCGTACCTCCATTCAAATGTTAGCTTATGCACACGGTTGTTTGATTCGTCAAATGCAGACGTGCAAGACGTCCACCATGTTTTTTTCCAAGTAATCCAATTGCTTTTGTAATGAGCAATGTTTTTTGCGTTAAATGGTGCCTTAACATCGAATGCACTGCCCATGCGGGCTAAGCCTGTTACTACTACACAAAACTGCAACGCGCATAATTAGTTACTGACCAACCACAGTATTTTCATAACAGAAAGAACATTTATCCAGTAAGAGGCATAATCATTATCCTAGCGTTATTCCGGGTTGTAGCCTAAACGACGGCTGGAGTCCGCTTTGGGACCTCCCAAGATCTGGCTTAGGGTAGTTTATCCTAAAGCGACTCCTTTCTGACCTTCAACCCCAAGGATAAACTAAGCATTTTTGGGAATAGACTGGTTTCATCACGATGTTTACCTTTACCGAAAAGCTTATGTTACATATCAAATGCTATTTCGTAGGTACTTATGTTTTTTCAAACCCATTACGAGCCGGGGTTTTAACCCATGACCTACAATTTGAAAGTCGCGTGCTTTACTGCTCGGCTTTTATTTTATTTAGGTAGTAAGTAACTACTTAAGCGACATTCGCTCACAAGTGAACTATGAGAAGTGACTGATAACTCTAACATAGCACTAAGTAAAAAATGCTACTAACATATTATATGTATGTACCTTTCTGTGAATGATATTACCTGGTATAGAGCATATACAGGTTATTTGCCGGGTTCCTCTGCACGTCTTCCAAAACGTTCTGGTCGACCTCCTCCTGAAGGTCTACCGTGTGGGGGACGCCGTCTCCATCAGGGAACTGGATGAACCTCGGGTATTCGAAGACACCCTGTTCTTCAGGCACTGGCACGGCCGCAACGTATGCTAGAAATTAATAACAAAAATACATGAAAACGATTTTTATTACACGGATTTTATCACGTATGCTATACTTAATATATTTTAACAAAGGAAGTTTATATTCGTACTTTACCCGGCTGACTGACGAGAGTTGGAAAGGGCTCGAAAGGTCAGGATTTAGTTAACACATGATATATGGTAAACGCCCCAGTGCCCAACACTGGTCTACTACCTACTTGACACTTGAATCGTATGCCAACACAATGGGTGTCAACTGTTAGGCATTAGGGTCTTGTCCCATCGCCGGCGAGTAAGCGAGTGTTACTACGTACTACTCGCTCAAGCGAGTAAAAGCGAGTAAGAATTACTATGAGAGTACTCGCTATTCGCCGGCGATGGGACAAGTGCCTAAAGGCCCGCATTGGGAAGTTTACCTTTCACGATTAATAAATGAAGTGGTTTTATTTATTGGGTACGTAATGCATAATTATGTAAAATTATTGTTTTTCACGGGTCTAACGCGATATTTATTTACATTTACTTCTGATGTTTTAGACACGGGTTGCACCGGTCATGAGTCACGGGTCGGTTTTTATCGACTTTTGAAGGGTAGCGCTATATTATAACCCATACTTATCTCGACAACTAGTTGGGACGACAGTCGTCTGCGACCATGACCGGTGCAACCCCAGATGAAACGTCAGAAATAAAGGTAAATGAAAATCGCGTTAGACCCGTGCGAAAACAATGATTTTAAATGCGTGAACAAAACGCGAGAATTTAAAGTTTTAAAGCGGTACGTAAAAATCGAGGGAAAACGAAGTACCTAACTAGTAACAAAAATACTATCATGGATAAATTGATGGAGTTAGAAGATCCCAATTGGCAGTAAAGCCACAAAATAGCAAAAAAAATGTTTCAATATGTATACTCTTAATACCTGCAAAAGCAAGGCTGATCACTAACGCTGTACGCATATTGATGGCTTTCTAACAGTGTCTGAAGCTACCACCTGCAACTTCTTATTTATATTTACGGATAATCATTCTGCATAGTTATCTTATCTTTAATGAGTTACCATATTTTTAGAGTTCCTTACTCGTGCATGCAAGTAGAAATATCAGTTTCATTTAATCACAAGTACCAAAAGTTCCCCTTGAATTGTCGTAACGTACGTTCGAAACGTTACGTGATCAATTATATACGTTTTTGGTCGCTACTGAATGTCTTTCTGACCCAGCCCGTGCAGTCTTCTTAGCCCGTTCCATAAAATATAAAAAAATGGTAGCATTTATTGAAAATTATTTCCATTCACTAAACGATTTTTTTTTTTTTCACATGAGCCATACATGTATTATTTTCGCCAAACTGCAAAGCAGTTTGTTGGCGAAGACAGCACTCTTTTTATATTTTTTAAACTAACTATGCTATTACTAAGAAATAAATTTGTATATCTATACTTACGTTAAACGTCCCCGTGCCTTTCACCGCACCTACAGATTGCACTACAATCTTAACTCCCAATCCTACTAATATTATAAATGCGATAGTTTAGATGTTTGGATGTTTCTTACTCAATCACGCTTAAACGGCTGAACCGACCTGAATGAAATTTTGCACGAAGACAGTTTATAGCCTGGATTCAAATATAGGATAGTTTCTATCCCGAGTCCACGCAGACGAAGTCACGGGCGGAAGCTAGTAACAACATTATACATTTAAATTAACCAGTAACCAGTACTTGGATCTATCAACTACTTCTTGTTCTAAATTTGTTCCGTTTGCCAGGGGACAATACGACGTGCTTTGAAAATGACAAGAAACCCCCACCATTTGGTGAATTTTATCCCTCCTCTCCTGGGCTAAAAATTATTTCTTCGCAAATCCATACTATATTCTGACGCACAAATGCGTCAGCGGGAGAGGCGCGGTTGCAGATTATATTAAAGTTATAAAAAAATACCAGCTGGTCGATTGCATAACAGTTTAGCCCTTTGACTGTGACTTTTATAACAAGCATGACAACTGTTATTTCGCCATACAAGAAAATGTCATTATGATTTTCCTGACGTACGTACAAAACGCTATTAAATCGATCAGCCGCTGTAAAACATTTTTGACACTTAAGCAATACGACGTAACTAAAACATCTTGTATATACTTTAGAAAATAAATGAAAATAAAATATACCTACTTAAAAAATCCTATTTTTCAATGATCATATTATTTTATATTACATTAGGGAATTAGCTTTTCGGTTTAAGAAAACATCGTGAGGAAACACGTCTATCTGCAAAGACATTCAAAGGTCCGCATTGGGCCAGCGTGGGGCCATACTGGCCATTACCTTTACCTGTGCCCTGCAGTGGGACATAAAATATATTCTGATGATAATGATGTTGTTGAAGTATGCAGAGTCGCCGCATAACAACAGAACCCATATCTTACAAAATTTGCTGTTACGTGACATGAATTACGTAACGCGCTGGTAGGAGAACCACCAACCTAGCACCTATCGACCTGACCTTGAAAACGTACCAACATCAGCTGCGACTCCACGAGGCATCGCATTAGCAGAACGTGGTAGTTTACTTTATTAAGATAATGTATAAATGAATCACTTTATGTTCATATCTCGAGCTATCGTCATATCCATTTTATTGTAATATTTTAGTTATTCATTAAATTAGTTATAATTTACTTTAAAAACAAAGTGTTAACCAACTTCAATTTAGTACTCTGCCAAGCCACGAGAACATTTCCACATTTCTTTTCCAATTTACTACGCGAACTGATTTCCTAGAGCAAATGCGTTGATTATTAGAGAAAAAAACAATCGCTGTATGTGAGACGATAATATTTGAGGACTTCCGTCGATTCCACAAGGATCACCTTTGGCACTTCATTAGTTGCTATTTCAAAGGAATCTTATCAGAATCTGTTACGTACATTACGAATCGGCTCATTAATGACGGAGTTCTGAGGTAACATGCATTGAAAAATAAATGATAAAAAAGACAACCGAATCGAGAACCTCCTCCTTTTTCTTAAGTCGGTTAAAAAACAGTTTTGGTTTTTTTCGAGCCTCCGACTGCAGCTTTCGTATTTCGCGCAGTCGTACGGATTCTTGAGGCTTTCGCGACCGTAATTAACATCGCAAATGTGCGCATGCGATCGTGGCAGCTAGCTTTTCAAAGCTTCATCAAGAAACCAGAAAAATAACCCGAAGACTGCAGACCCGGAGGTGAATCCAGAAATCGATTCCAGAAAGAAAACCAGAGATGAACCTTATGTAAGTGCACTTGAATTGCTCTCGTGTTGCTTTATTCCCTTATTTGCCCATAGTTTTTATGTCTAGAAACTTTCACCCTAAAAACTGGTGACCGGGAACCTATATCGCGACAGGGTCGCCGGGAATTGATTACCACCGAACTTTAATCCGCGAAGTAATGTATTTAGGCTCCAGCCGAAGAACAACCTTCCTTTTAACTCGGGCCCTAAGCCCATGAGTGGGGTACAGCATTTTACTCCGAGGGTATAAGTCCCAATAAATGCACATAAATGAATGTTCACCCTACGATTACAAGTCGTGCTACAATGGCGACAATTTTAATTATTACTATGCAATTGAAGATTATAATGTTGTTGACCCAGTCAATAATTACGTAATGGGCGAGGAGAACGAACCTCAGCCTAGCACTAGCTCGAATGAAAGCCGTCCTTATTTTCGGAAGGGTCCGAAATCACGAAAGCAAAGATAGGGTTAAATTTGGAATCATAGAGGCAGTTACCCTTTATTCAGATTTAGAAACCCCCCCCCCCCCCCCCCTTCTTCTTGATACCGGGGCTAATCAGTCTTTTATTAGTCCTGAAGCAGTAGAAAGTTACTTTCCGTATCACCCACTTAATGATTAGGTAGCAAATGTTCATGCGATAAGTAGAAGTAATCATTTCATAGCGTTGCCTTGCTTCTCGGAATTTCGAGATACCGGTGATGTGAAATTATTCGTTTACCACTTCCATGACTACTTTGATGGCCTCGTAGGATTAGATTTGCTCACAAAATGGGAGGGAAAGATTGATCTTAAAGAAAACAACCTAAAACCCGTACATCTAGTAACACAATACGCTTCGAAAATAATTAGTCCCAATGAACTACCCTAATGGCGAAGTATTAGTGAAGGAACAAGCCATTTCTAGTTGTCTAATAAATGAGTGCTTTACTACTGTTAGAGATAGCCGCGGATACCTCGAAGTCCACAACCCGTCTCCTAATGACGTATTCTTTTCGCTCGACCGCCCAGCGCAAGCTGAACTCTGTAGTATCGAGTACATGCGCACCGATAAGCTTACGGCGCGCTAGCGTGACGTCATTTCAAGATTGCGGACTGACCATTTAAACGAGGAGGATATATTTGATATTGAAGGCGAACCTCTAACATTTATAAATCAAATTAAGCACCGAATTAGGACAACTGATGAGGTGCCAGTGTATACAAAAAGTTACCGTTATCCTTTAGTACATAGACAGGAAGTCAGAGACCAGATCGCCAAGATGTTGGACCAGGAAATCATTCGACCCCCTCAGACTCCGCCTGGAGCTCACCTATATGGGTAGTACCCAAGAAAGCTGACGCTTCCGGTAGGCAGAAATGGCGATTGGTGGGAGATTTCCGCAAGTTAAACGATAAGCTATTGACGATAAATATCCAATTCCGAACATCGCCGATGTCCTGGATAATACAATACAATACAAATACTCTTTATTGCACCACTTAAAACATGAATCAAATAGACATAAAAACTTATAAAAAATAGACGTTAATAACAGGCGGTCTTATCGCTAAAGAGCGATCTCTTCCAGACAACCTTTAGGTAAATAACAAAAAAAATACAAAATGTCGGTGGCAAAATTGGAAGTAAACGAACTTACAACATTATACAATTACATCAATAATAAACATACACACATAAAGCATACAAATAAACATAAGTACATAAATTCCTACATAAATACTTATACATATAGTGTTAACCACAGAGACAGAAAATAAATATATAAAGAAAGATAGTAACTATGAGGAATCATGGCAGACACAGATAGTGCTCCTAGATAAATCGGGGATGTGTCAATACTATACCACGTTAGATTTAGCAAGCGGGTTCTACCAAGTGGAAATGGACACACAGGACATCCCCAAGAATTGTAAACTGGATTCAACGCGGAACAAGGACATTTTGAATTTCTCCGAATGTCCATGGGACTCAAGAACCAAGCAGCTTTCAACGTGTCATAGACAACGTACTGAGAGGTCTTCAGAATGAGATTTGTCTCGTCTACCTAGACGATATAATAGTGTTTAGCACATGCAATATTTCATAGCAGGAGCACATGGTCAACCTCGAAAAGTTTTTCCAAAGGCTAAGGGAGTCAAATTTTAAGATCCAAATGGACATGTCCTAGTTTTTAAATCTCGAAACTGCTTATCTTGGGCATGTCATAAGTAATGATGGTATCAAACCGAACCCCGATAGCTGCAATTATAAATAAAATACCTCATAGCTAAAACTTCTAAGCAAATTAAACAATTCTTGGGTTTACTTGGTTAATATCGGAAGTTTATCCCAGATTTTGCCAGGATAACCAAACCTCTAACGTCTTGTTTAAAGAAGGGCAGAAAAATCATCCATAATGTGGAATAAAATGAAATTAGTTAACGATACTTACCTCCTATTTGAAAACCAAATAGACTACCTTTTATACAATTTAGACAGGATTCTAAATCAGATTAATTCTTTGGAACCTGCAAGAGCTAAAAGAGGTATTGTAGACGGAATCGGCTCCGTTATAAACAATATCACGGGCAACCTTGAGCAATCCGATGCCTTCTATTATAGTACTAATAAAAAAATGCAATTAAATCAAGATGAAATCGTATCGGAATTTAATAGTCATATTAGTCTCAGCAAAGATTGGGTAAGTCACCATCCTCATGTCTTAAAAACATTGGTGGAGAACCAAAAGATAATAAATTCCACGTTAGAGATCATTCTGAACCATACATATAACTAGGAAAATAGCTTAATTATATAATACTAGCTGTTACCCGTGACTTCGTCCGCGGTGAACTTGTTACCGTCTTAGAAAAATGATTGTTATTAAATTATTGTAGGCGGAACCTTAATTATCGCCTATCCGAAGAATCATCAACAGACGTTTCTGCTTAATTTGTATATTTTTATAATGTATTAAAGAAAGCTACATTACTGGAAACTTTTGCCTAGATCCGTCCAGTACTTTTACTCACGTCAGACGGCTACCTGTATAGTTTCAAAGCAAACTTATCTAACACTAAAAGACGTTGAACTTTCCATCTCCATCCGCCGTTCCCATTTAACGGTGTTAGAGAATAAATTATGTTGATTATCCAAAACAAACTTTTAAAATTTACAAATAATCCGCATTTCTTTTCAAAGGAAATTGACTGTCTATTAAAGGACATGCCTATTAAGACTGGCTTGAGTGGTCTATACCCATTTTTAGATCAGAATCTCATTCCCAGACTGGTGGTACACAATAATGTATAGAAAAATATAGAGAATTCAATAGGTCATTATAACTTGCATTGAATCTCATTCTCAGAACTGGTGGTATGTTACAAAATACCAGTAACATCTCATATGACAAGATGCATCCCATTTGTGGTAACCCTGCAAGCCATATGTCTGTCTCGCTCACTGCTCTCTCTCTCTCTTCCCCAAGATGGCGAATCGTTGACGTTGTGTGTAATTCGTGTACTTAAATAAACCTCATTAATTAATTAGAGAGTTTAATTCCAAGACATGATACCATTATTATTGATTGATAAGATGTATGAAATACCTTGTTAGTAAAAAAACTAAAAATAACCTTAGAGGTGATTATGACAGGTTGTACAAGATATGTAAAATATTACCTATACATCAAAGGGTGCAATATATGATAGCTGTAGAAAACTATTTTAATAATAAATATAAAGTTTTAAAACAAAATAAATATAAATAATAATAATTGTATTGTATCTGTACTCCCTTTGTCTCTGTGTGTCTTTTGTGTAGTGAATAAATGTTTTCTTTCTTTCTTTTCTTTCTTTCTATAAAACTAAAAATGTAAGGGCAAATAAATATGTACAGAATTCTGCTAAAAACTACTATGGCAAAAGAGCTAATATATTTATGATACCAAAAATATACAACGAGACTGATTGGTTAAGAGAAGAAAAAAAGTGCAGCAAAGTTGAATTGAAAAATAGATTAAAAAAGATATTTTTGGAAAAATTACATTAATACTTACATAGGTAAAAAAGAATGCTCGCAGTAAAAAAATAATTGAACAAATAAATAATTGTAAAAGTATAGCACTTTAAGTGCAGAGGTGAAGTGTTCAGGCATTGTCATGTTTAGTGTGTAAGTTAGTGTTTAAGATCATATGTGCCTAGTTCATATAGCATACCTAACATAGTTTTAACATAGTTACTTAACATTAGTTAAAATGAGCGCGGTCTCGCCAACAAACTGTTATCGCAGTTTGGCGAGTAACATAACATTGTTAATTGTTTTGTACTTTTGATAAATAAATAAAAAAATAAAAAAATATATCATGCCAAAAGCTTGTCATGTTACTCGCTTACTCCTACGTAGAGAACACTTAAGACTGTTACATGAGGGTGTAAAGTTAGTTTTAAGCTCACTCAGCCAAAGATATTCCGAGTAAATAGCATTAGAGAGGTTAAACTTGTTTTAATAAAATGTGTTTCCAACTGAAAAGCAATTGATGGGTTCCTTGCCGGCGCAAAGGGCCACAGCTGCACGCCCATTTGAGTTCACAGGAGTAGATTTCTGTGGGCCTTTTAGTAAGTTAGCAGAATTCGTAAACCATTAATTACTAAATCTTACATAGCCATTTTTGTTTGTTTTGCTTCCAAAGCAGTGCATGCAGAATTAGTAAGTGACTTGACCACTGAGGCATTCTTGGCGTGCCTTTTAAAGGTTTATAGTTATAGCTAGACCAGGAGCACCTTAACAAATATTTTGTGAAAATGCTCAGACATTTATGGGAGCTTCCAATAAATTAAAAGAATTATATCACTTGAATTCATCCAAGGCTCACAAACAGATTGTAGACAATTATTGCTGTAATAACTATAAAATGTTTAAATTTATTCCAAGCTACTCTCCTGAGTTTGGAGGCCTCTGGGAGGCTGGCGTAAAGAGCCTCATGTTCCACCTCAAGAGGGTAGTAGTGGGCAGGAGTGTGGTATAAAGCACGTTAGCGCCAAACAGCACATTCCAGAGAATATAAATACAACGCATTTTAAGCTGTTAGTAGGTACTAAGATGAGATGTAAAGATGACATTGAGATCTTGAGATTACTCAAAGAATAAAGAATTGGCCAGTCTGTGTGACCAGACAGTGATAGAGAAGAATTAAGCAAGAAGGCTAAATAACAGATGTTAGCAGTCCAAGCAGAGAACAGAAAATATTATAACAAAAGTAGAAAGGAAAGCCAGAAGTATATGGTTGGTGACCTGGTAGCTATTAAGAGAACTCTATTTGGAACAGGTTTGAAACTAAAGCCGAACTATTTTGAACCTTACAGGGTTACTAAAGTCAATGTGAATGACCACTATGAGGTGGAGAAGGCTGACAGCTCCGCAGAAGGTCCCAACTATACTGGCATCTCAGCTGACTTCATGAAGAGATGGCCACATGTGGCTATGACATGGAGTACTGCTAAGGTAACTATAACTATATTAATATGTTGGTTACAGATGATTCAATGAACGAGTTTCTTTTAGTTTAAGGCTATGTGCAAGCCATTTAGTTGTTAATTAAGAATTACTCCTTGGTATAGAAATGAAGTTAAAGTTGTGTTAATTTGTTAACTATAGAGTTTAGCTGACTATTCATAACTATGGAATGTCATTTGTTGTATTTGAGGAGTTTAATATCATTTTAGGCAAATGGCATTATTAAAACAAGATGTTTAAGATTGTTAATTAGTTTATTCAGGTCTGTGGAACAGACATTAGTGCAGGAATGGCCGAATGTGGGATATCCCAACCTACATATAATGAATTATAAAAAGAAAAATAAGGATAGGTAGTACAGACTTTAAGTTTTTAATATCGTTTCAGTCAATCATATACACAGCAGATTCTTGTCATGTAATCCTCATCTTTGTCATAATTTAGAAGGGATATCTTCGCTCGGTGTCCAAACGGTACTGGCCAGCCCTGGAAAAAAGTTAAATCATTAATAAATCTTGACATAAACGATATTATACAGAGGACAATAATGGAAAAATAAACCATCATCGACTGAAACCCAGGGCAAGACTCGAACATGTGACCTCTGTATTAACGGTACAGTGCTCTTACCTCTGAGCTACCCAGACATTGACTTATGTAGCGTATTTTTCTATCACATTCGCCGCCGCTACTTCTAGCGACCCCTCTGTATTTCCTTGAGAGACTCAAAAGGCTTTAGACCACTCTAATGTCTTATGTAAGCTTAGGCTTGACACGAAACAAAAATATTTATTAAAATAAGTTGTACAAATATTTATTAAAGTAAGTATAAAATAAAACTTGGCATAATTATTTTCAAGGCTGATCAGATTGTTGATGAAGATTTAAGAGTATAAAGTGAAACATTATTAGTGTTGTGTGTCGGCCGGGTGACAACCCCGCTGTATAAGTGATTAATAAAGACCAAGTGCGGATAGTTCGGTAAACCGGCGCAGAAAGATGCTGTCGATACCCGCTTTTAACCCAGTTGTCCCGTGACGGAAGGCTGTTGTGACACATCCGAATCATCGGGAAACCTCAGGAAATATTCCCCATAAATCCTTACTTTACTGTGGCTTAGAGTTTTAGGTTAGGTATTTATTTTATTCAGAATCACTTTTGTTTAACTTACCCCCACTTTCTCAAATTATCATTGCCCATATGCAGGTTCTGTCCGCTGCAATTGTTCAAAGTGATCTGCAAGTTTGACGAGCACTGTCGTCCGATCAGGTGGTTGTAAGAGACGGTGGCCGCAAACAGCTCCCAGGCGCGGTTGTGGTTGCAGATGTTGGTGAGACACGCTGGCTGGGAGATGCCACCGTTGGGGAAGAAGTCGGCGTTAGCGATCGCAGTCCCGATACCGAGACCGCCGATCGTGTAGCCTCCGTCGGTGTGGATCGCCTCGACGTAAATTCCATCGTTGGGACTGAGACGGTCACTGTTGTAGCTCCATAGGGGACCGGCCGGGTCGAGACCTGATTAACAAAGAAAATTATTTAACAATCTTGAATCCCAAAAGCTGCTAATAGCAGTACCCGAAATCATTAAAACATAGCCTGTTCCTGTTCAATTAAAAGCTGTCAATAAATATTTTCCTATTGTTCACGGAAATGTAAATTATGAACACTATCCGTCTGGTATAGTCCTGAATCCCCACTTTTAGTACAACGTACACTTCCAAGTTTTGCGTGTAATTTTTTTATTTACGTACCAGTGACACGGGCGACTGCTCCTCCGAGTTCCCTGCCCGCGTTGCCCACTAGATGAGCACCCAAACTAAAGCCAACCAAGTGCATGGAGTTGAAGGGAGCCCCAGTGGTTTGGTGAACAAAGCGCAGAAACTGGCCGAGACCCCTTCCGACCGCCGGGACGCCGTTGGCAGCGGTCACGTAGCCACTGAGCGCAAGACGCCTCCAGTCCAGGATGATGACATTGGTTTCGCCTTTCCCAAGGTAAGCTGGAAGTAGTCGGTCATCCTAAGTAACGAGTTTTTGAAGTTTGTATATCTATGTCACGAGATTTATTCCCAAGTTACTCTCTTTGAACGACCTTATTTCGAATGTAATGGTCATATTTTGCAATTTTGTTTTGTTTTCATTATTTTAGTGACATTTAGTTTGTTAACCGTTTATATCGGCCATTAATCTGCAAATTTTAAATTATTATTGTGTAAGATTATTATTATTTTATTGAAAATTACCGTTTGACATGTAAAAGTGCCCTTGTGGCCTATTTGCAGAATAAATTGATTGATTGATTGATTTGTATGTCTATGATCATTTTGTCATCTTATCACGACAGAATATTATCGATACTTTCCATGTTACAAGAAATGTTTTTTACGGGATTATACATCCTTCGAGGCCAACAACTTACCTGGCAATTGTCACCTGATATCAGATCTAATCTAATGATGAGTGATGACATTGAAATATTATCATTATCAGAAGACAATTCGTCCGCCAAGATGGTGAAATTTGAAGGTGTACTACAATCAGTTTTGAACCTACCGTCTCTGATGAAGGGGTTGAGGTCACTGTTCTGGTTGCTGAGCCATCCATGCACGACGACGACGGTGGGATGGCTGGGGTTGAAGTTGGAGTTACGGACGGAATTCGCATCGTTGATGACCAGCGTTTGCGGTGACGTCGGGTTCCGCCTGTCGTAAAAATATTTTGTCATAATTATATACTAACTAGTGTATAGCTATAATTTTTAATTGATTTGATTGTTGTTGTGGTGAATTGTGAGTTGAAAAAAAAGTTGTTTTGTAAATACTAGCATTAAATACTAGGTAAACCTATTTAATCCCTTTGCCATACTTGTCAATCATGCATTCCTTTCAGTATTTTATTTGAGACATGCCACTTTGTATCTGAACGTCAGTCTATTTATCATATTTGCACAAGGATTTTCAGTGCTATATAATACTCATTATCGGACTAGGGGGTCCGATAATGAGGGGACCAGTTATTGCTACTTTTTTAAGCGGATTTCATGTTTTTATTCCATAAATTTTCTGATAACGTGTACACGCAATCAGATGAATAATGGAAAAATAAGCTTGATAAACGATTGAGTACTTATATGTAATGGCATTGTGTGCACTATTGGTAAAATCGAATGCAATTTCATTTCCTATAGTCATAGATATCATTTCCCTGTATGGTTTCGCGTTAAGATAGCGCCATCCCCTGAGGGACACCTCAGGGGACCACCCCCTGCTTAAGACGTTAAGTAAAGGTAATCGACTATAGTAGTAGCGTTGAAGGAATGTTGCGGGAGATGGGTTTGCAACCTATCCTTCCAATGTCTTATTTTCTACATCTCTACACATCATCTATTGACATCTGCTTTTTAATGTATTCAATGATTTGTATTTGACTTTAAGTCCGTACCTCCATTCAAATGTTAGCTTATGCACACGGTTGTTTGATTCGTCAAATGCAGACGTGCAAGACGTCCACCATGTTTTTTTCCAAGTAATCCAATTGCTTTTGTAATGAGCAATGTTTTTTGCGTTAAATGGTGCCTTAACATCGAATGCACTGCCCATGCGGGCTAAGCCTGTTACTACTACACAAAACTGCAACGCGCATAATTAGTTACTGACCAACCACAGTATTTTCATAACAGAAAGAACATTTATCCAGTAAGAGGCATAATCATTATCCTAGCGTTATTCCGGGTTGTAGCCTAAACGACGGCTGGAGTCCGCTTTGGGACCTCCCAAGATCTGGCTTAGGGTAGTTTATCCTAAAGCGACTCCTTTCTGACCTTCAACCCCAAGGATAAACTAAGCATTTTTGGGAATAGACTGGTTTCATCACGATGTTTACCTTTACCGAAAAGCTTATGTTACATATCAAATGCTATTTCGTAGGTACTTATGTTTTTTCAAACCCATTACGAGCCGGGGTTTTAACCCATGACCTACAATTTGAAAGTCGCGTGCTTTACCGCTCGGCTTTTATTTTATTTAGGTAGTAAGTAACTACTTAAGCGACATTCGCTCACAAGTGAACTATGAGAAGTGACTGATAACTCTAACATAGCACTAAGTAAAAAATGCTACTAACATATTATATGTATGTACCTTTCTGTGAATGATATTACCTGGTATAGAGCATATACAGGTTATTTGCCGGGTTCCTCTGCACGTCTTCCAAAACGTTCTGGTCGACCTCCTCCTGAAGGTCTACCGTGTGGGGGACGCCGTCTCCATCAGGGAACTGGATGAACCTCGGGTATTCGAAGACACCCTGTTCTTCAGGCACTGGCACGGCCGCAACGTATGCTAGAAATTAATAACAAAAATACATGAAAACGATTTTTATTACACGGATTTTATCACGTATGCTATACTTAATATATTTTAACACAGGAAGTTTATATTCGTACTTTACCCGGCTGACTGACGAGAGTTGGAAAGGGCTCGAAAGGTCAGGATTTAGTTAACACATGATATATGGTAAACGCCCCAGTGCCCAACACTGGTCTACTACCTACTTGACACTTGAATCGTATGCCAACACAATGGGTGTCAACTGTTAGGCATTAGGGTCTTGTCCCATCGCCGGCGAGTAAGCGAGTGTTACTACGTACTACTCGCTCATGCGAGTAAAAGCGAGTAAGAATTACTATGAGAGTACTCGCTATTCGCCGGCGATGGGACAAGTGCCTAAAGGCCCGCATTGGGAAGTTTACCTTTCACGATTAATAAATGAAGTGGTTTTATTTATTGGGTACGTAATGCATAATTATGTAAAATTATTGTTTTTCACGGGTCTAACGCGATATTTATTTACATTTACTTCTGATGTTTTAGACACGGGTTGCACCGGTCATGAGTCACGGGTCGGTTTTTATCGACTTTTGAAGGGTAGCGCTATATTATAACCCATACTTATCTCGACAACTAGTTGGGACGACAGTCGTCTGCGACCATGACCGGTGCAACCCCAGATGAAACGTCAAAAATAAAGGTAAATGAAAATCGCGTTAGACCCGTGCGAAAACAATGATTTTAAATGCGTGAACAAAACGCGAGAATTTAAAGTTTTAAAGCGGTACGTAAAAATCGAGGGAAAACGAAGTACCTAACTAGTAACAAAAATACTATCATGGATAAATTGATGGAGTTAGAAGATCCCAATTGGCAGTAAAGCCACAAAATAGCAAAAAAAATGTTTCAATATGTATACTCTTAATACCTGCAAAAGCAAGGCTGATCACTAACGCTGTACGCATATTGATGGCTTTCTAACAGTGTCTGAAGCTACCACCTGCAACTTCTTATTTATATTTACGGATAATCATTCTGCATAGTTATCTTATCTTTAATGAGTTACCATATTTTTAGAGTTCCTTACTCGTGCATGCAAGTAGAAATATCAGTTTCATTTAATCACAAGTACCAAAAGTTCCCCTTGAATTGTCGTAACGTACGTTCGAAACGTTACGTGATCAATTATATACGTTTTTGGTCGCTACTGAATGTCTTTCTGACCCAGCCCGTGCAGTCTTCTTAGCCCGTTCCATAAAATATAAAAAAATGGTAGCATTTATTGAAAATTATTTCCATTCACTAAACGATTTTTTTTTTTTTCACATGAGCCATACATGTATTATTTTCGCCAAACTGCAAAGCAGTTTGTTGGCGAAGACAGCACTCTTTTTATATTTTTTAAACTAACTATGCTATTACTAAGAAATAAATTTGTATATCTATACTTACGTTAAACGTCCCCGTGCCTTTCACCGCACCTACAGATTGCACTACAATCTTAACTCCCAATCCTAATAATATTATAAATGCGATAGTTTAGATGTTTGGATGTTTCTTACTCAATCACGCTTAAACGGCTGAACCGACCTGAATGAAATTTTGCACGAAGACAGTTTATAGCCTGGATTCAAATATAGGATAGTTTCTATCCCGAGTCCACGCAGACGAAGTCGCGGGCGGAAGCTAGTAACAACATTATACATTTAAATTAACCAGTAACCAGTACTTGGATCTATCAACTACTTCTTGTTCTAAATTTGTTCCGTTTGCCAGGGGACAATACGACGTGCTTTGAAAATGACAAGAAACCCCCACCATTTGGTGAATTTTATCCCTCCTCTCCTGGGCTAAAAATTATTTCTTCGCAAATCCATACTATATTCTGACGCACAAATGCGTCAGCGGGAGAGGCGCGGTTGCAGATTATATTAAAGTTATAAAAAAATACCAGCTGGTCGATTGCATAACAGTTTAGCCCTTTGACTGTGACTTTTATAACAAGCATGACAACTGTTATTTCGCCATACAAGAAAATGTCATTATGATTTTCCTGACGTACGTACAAAACGCTATTAAATCGATCAGCCGCTGTAAAACATTTTTGACACTTAAGCAATACGACGTAACTAAAACATCTTGTATATACTTTAGAAAATAAATGAAAATAAAATATACCTACTTAAAAAATCCTATTTTTCAATGATCATATTATTTTATATTACATTAGGGAATTAGCTTTTCGGTTTAAGAAAACATCGTGAGGAAACACGTCTATCTGCAAAGACATTCAAAGGTCCGCATTGGGCCAGCGTGGGGCCATACTGGCCATTACCTTTACCTGTGCCCTGCAGTGGGACATAAAATATATTCTGATGATAATGATGTTGTTGAAGTATGCAGAGTCGCCGCATAACAACAGAACCCATATCTTACAAAATTTGCTGTTACGTGACATGAATTACGTAACGCGCTGGTAGGAGAACCACCAACCTAGCACCTATCGACCTGACCTTGAAAACGTACCAACATCAGCTGCGACTCCACGAGGCATCACATTAGCAGAACGTGGTAGTATACTTTATTAAGATAATGTATAAATGAATCACTTTATGTTCATATCTCGAGCTATCGTCATATCCATTTTATTGTAATATTTTAGTTATTCATTAAATTAGTTATAATTTACTTTAAAAACAAAGTGTTAACCAACTTCAATTTAGTACTCTGCCAGGCCACGAGAACATTTCCACATTTCTTTTCCAATTTACTACGCGAACTGATTTCCTAGAGCAAATGCGTTGATTATTAGAGAAAAAACAATCGCTGTATGTGACCCGATAATATTTGAGGACTTCCGTCGATTCCACAAGGATCACCTTTGGCACTTCATTAGTTGCTATTTCAAAGGAATCTTATCAGAATCTGTGACGTACATTACGAATCGGCTCATTAATGACGGAGTTCTGAGGTAACATGCATTGAAAAATAAATGATAAAAAAGACAACCGAATCGAGAACCTCCTCCTTTTTCTTAAGTCGGTTAAAAAACAGTTGGTTTTTTTCGAGCCTCCGACTGCAGCTTTCGTATTTCGCGCAGTCGTACGGATTCTTGAGGCTTTCGCGACCGTAATTAACATCGCAAATGTGCGCATGCGATCGTGGCAGCTAGCTTTTCAAAGCTTCATCAAGAAACCAGAAAAATAACCCGAAGACTGCAGACCCGGAGGTGAATCCAGAAATCGATTCCAGAAAGAAAACCAGAGATGAACCTTATGTAAGTGCACTTGAATTGCTCTCGTGTTGCTTTATTCCCTTATTTGCCCATAGTTTTTATGTCTAGAAACTTTCACCCTAAAAACTGGTGACCGGGAACCTATATCGCGACAGGGTCGCCGGGAATTGATTACCACCGAACTTTAATCTGCGAAGTAATGTATTTAGGCTCCAGCCGAAGAACAACCTTCCTTTTAACTCGAGCCCTAAGCCCATGAGTGGGGTACAGCATTTTACTCCGAGGGTATAAGTCCCAATAAATGCACATAAATGAATGTTCACCCTACGATTACAAGTCATGTTACAATGGCGACAATTTTAATTATTACTATGCAATTGAAGATTATAATGTTGTTGACCCAGTCAATAATTACGTAATGGGCGAGGAGAACGAACCTCAGCCTAGCACTAGCTCGAATGAAAGCCGTCCTTATTTTCGGAAGGGTCCGAAATCACGAAAGCAAAGATAGGGTTAAATTTGGAATCATAGAGGCAGTTACCCTTTATTCAGATTTAGAAACCCCCCCCCCCCTTCTTCTTGATACCGGGGCTAATCAGTCTTTTATTAGTCCTGAAGCAGTAGAAAGTTACTTTCCGTATCACCCACTTAATGATGAGGTAGCAAATGTTCATGCGATAAGTAGAAGTAATCATTTCATAGCGTTGCCTTGCTTCTCGGAATTTCGAGATACCGGTGATGTGAAATTATTCGTTTACCACTTCCATGACTACTTTGATGGCCGCGTAGGATTAGATTTGCTCACAAAATGGGAGGGAAAGATTGATCTTAAAGAAAACAACCTAAAACCCGTACATCTAGTAACACAATACGCTTCGAAAATAATTAGTCCCAATGAACTCCCCTAATGGCGAAGTATTAGTGAAGGAACAAGCCATTTCTAGTTGTCTAATAAATGAGTGCTTTACTACCGTTAGAGATAGCCGCGGATACCTCGAAGTCCACAACCCATCTCCTAATGACGTATTCTTTTCGCTCGACCGCCCAGCGCAAGCTGAACTCTATAGTATCGAGTACATGCGCACCGATAAGCTTACGGCGCGCTAGCGTGACGTCATTTCAAGATTGCGGACTGACCATTTAAACGAGGAGGATATATTTGATATTGAAGGCGAACCTCAAACTCAACATTTACAAATCAAATTAAGCACTGAATTAGGAAAACTGATGAGGTGCCAGTGTATACAAAAAGTTACCGTTATCCTTTAGTACATAGACTAGTAGAAAGATTGGGTAAGTCACCATCCTCATGTCTTAAAAACATTGGTGGAGAACCAAAAGATAATAAATTCCACGTTAGAGATCATTCTGAACCATACATATAACTAGGAAAATAGCTTAATTATATAATACTAGCAGTTACCCGTGACTTCGTCCGCGGTGAACTTGTTACCGTCTTAGAAAAATGATTGCTATTAAATTGTTGTAGGCGGAACCTTAATTATCGCCTATCCTAAGAATCATCAACAGACGTTTCTGCTTAATTTGTATATTTTTATAATGTATTAAAGAAAGCTACATTACTGGAAACTTTTGCCTAGATCCGTCCAGTACTTTTACTCACGTCAGACGGCTACCTTTATAGTTTCAAAGCAAACTTATCTAACACTAAAAGACGTTGAACTTTCCATCTCCATCCGCCGTTCCCATTTAACGGTGTTAGAGAATAAATTATGTTGATTATCCAAAACAAACTTTTAAAATTTACAAATAATCCGCATTTCTTTTCAAAGGAAATTGACTGTCTATTAAAGGACATGCCTATTAAGACTGGCTTGAGTGGTCTATCCCCATTTTTAGATCAGAATCTCATTCCCAGACTGGTGGTACACAATAATGTATAGAAAAATATAGAGAATTCAATAGGTCATTATAACGGAGACTCAGAACTGGTGGTATGTTACAAAATACCAGTAACATCTCATATGACAAGATGCATCCCATTTGTGGTAACCCTGCATGCCATATGTCTGTCTCGCTCACTGCTCTCTCTCTCTCTTCCCCAAGATGGCGGATCGTTGACGTTGTGTGTAATTCGTGTACTTAAATAAACCTCATTAATTAATTAGAGAGTTTAATTCCAAGACATGACACCATTATTATTGATTGATAAGATGTATGAAATACCTTGTTAGTAAAAAAACTAAAAATAACCTTAGAGGTGATTATGACAGGTTGTACAAGATATGTAAAATATTACCTATACATCAAAGGGTGCAATATATGATAGCTGTAGAAAACTATTTTAATAATAAATATAAAGTTTTAAAACAAAATAAATATAAAACTAAAAATGTAAGGGCAAATAAATATGTACAGAATTCTGCTAAAAACTACTATGGCAAAAGAGCTAATATATTTATGATACCAAAAATATACAACGAGACTGATTGGTTAAGAGAAGAAAAAAAGTGCAGCAAAGTTGAATTGAAAAATAGATTAAAAAAGATATTTTTGAAAAAATTACATTAATACTTACATAGGTAAAAAAGAATGCTCGCAGTAAAAAAATAATTGAACAAATAAATAATTGTAAAAGTATAGCACTTTAAGTGCAGAGGTGAAGTGTTCAGGCATTGTCATGTTTAGTGTGTAAGTTAGTGTTTAAGATCATATGTGCCTAGTTCATATAGCATACCTAACATAGTTTTAACATAGGTACTTAACATTAGTTAAAATGAGCGCGGTCTCGCCAACAAACTGTTATCGCAGTTTGGCGAGTAACATAACATTGTTAATTGTTTTGTACTTTTGATAAATAAAAAAAATAAAAAATAATAAAAAAAAAATTATCATGCCAAAAGCTTGTCATGTTACTCGCTTACTCCTACGTAGAGAACACTTAAGACTGTTACATGAGGGTGTAAAGTTAGTTTTAAGCTCACTCAGCCAAAGATATTCCGAGTAAATAGCATTAGAGAGGTTAAATTTGTTTTAATAAAATGTGTTTCCAACTGAAGGCTGCAGCTGCAAAGCAATTGATGGGTTCCTTGCCGGCGCAAAGGGCCACAGCTGCACGCCTCAAAGAATTAAGAATTGGCCAGTCTGTGTGGCCAGACAGTGATAGAGAAGAATTAAGCAAGAAGGCTAAATAACAGATGTTAGCAGTCCAAGCAGAGAACAGAAAATATTATAACAAAAGTAGAAAGGAAAGCCAGAAGTATATGGTTGGTGACCTGGTAGCTATTAAGAGAACTCTATTTGGAACAGGTTTGAAACTAAAGCCGAACTATTTTGGACCTTACAGGGTTACTAAAGTCAATGTGAATGACCACTATGAGGTGGAGAAGGCTGACAGCTCCGCAGAAGGTCCCAACTATACTGGCATCTCAGCTGACTTCATGAAGAGATGGCCACATGTGGCTATGAGATGGAGTACTGCTAAGGTAACTATAACTATATTACTATGTTTGTTACAGATGATTCAATGAACGAGTTTCTTTTAGTTTAAGGCTATGTGCAAGCCATTTAGTTGTTAATTAAGAATTACTCCTTGGTATAGAAATGAAGTTAAAGTTGTGTTAATTTGTTAACTACAGAGTTTAGCTGACTATTCATAACTATGGAATGTCATTTGTTGTATTTGAGGAGTTTAATATCATTTTAGGCAAATGGCATTATTAAAACAAGATGTTTAAGATTGTTAATTAGTTTATTCAGGTCTGTGGAACAGACATTAGTGCAGGAATGGCCGAATGTGGGATATCCCAACCTACATATAATGAATTATAAAAAGAAAAATAAGGATATGTAGTAAAGACTTTAAGTTTTTAATATCGTTTCAGTCAATCATATACACAGCAGATTCTTGTCATGTAATCCTCATCTTTGTCATAATTTAGAAGGGATATCTTCGCTCGGTGTCCAAACGGTACTGGCCAGCCCTGGAAAAAAGTTAAATCATTAATAAATCTTGACATAAACGATATTATACAGAGGACAATAATGGAAAAATAAACCATCATCGACTGAAACCCAGGGCAAGACTCGAACATGTGACCTCTGTATTAACGGTACAGTGCTCTTACCTCTGAGCTACCCAGACATTGACTTATGTAGCGTATTTTTCTATCACATTCGCCGCCGCTACTTCTAGCGACCCCTCTGTATTTCCTTGAGAGACTCAAAAGGCTTTAGACCACTCTAATGTCTTATGTAAGCTTAGGCTTGACACGAAACAAAAATATTTATTAAAATAAGTTGTACAAATATTTATTAAAGTAAGTATAAAATAAAACTTGGCATAATTATTTTCAAGGCTGATCAGATTGTTGATGAAGATTTAAGAGTATAAATTAAAACACTATTAGTGTTGTGTGTCGGCCGGGTAACAACCCCACTGTACAAGTGATTAATAAATACCAAGTGTGGATCTTTCGGAAAACCCGCGCAGAAAGATGCTGGCGATACCCGCTTTTAACCCAGTTGTCCCTTGACGGAAGGATGTTGTGACACATCCGAAACATCGGGAAACCTCAGGAAATATTCCCCATAAATCCTTACTTTACTGTGGTTTTGAGTTTTAGGTTAGGTATTTATTTTATTCAGAATCACTTTTGTTTAACTTACCCCCACTTCCTCAGATTATCATTGCCCATATGCAGGTTCTGTCCTCTGCACGTGTTCAAGGTGATCTGCAAGTTTGACGAGCACTCTTGTCCGATGAGGTGGTTGTAAGAGACGCTGGCCGCAAACAGCTCCCAGGCGCGGTTGTGGTTGCAGATGTTGGTGAGACACGCTGGCTGGGAGATGCCACCGTTGGGGAAGAAGTCGGCGTTAGCGATCGCAGTCCCGATACCGAGACCGCCGATCGTGTAGCCTCCGTCGGTGTGGATCGCCTCGACGTAAATTCCATCGTTGGGACTGAGACGGTCACGGTTGTAGTTCCATAGGGGACCGGCAGGGTCGAGACCTGATTAACAGAAAATTCATTAACAAACTTGAATCCCAAAGGCTGCTAATAGCAGTACCCAAAATCATTATTTCATAGCCTGGTCCTGTTCAATTATAAGTTTTTAATAAATGTTTTGCTATTATTTACGGAAATTTAAATTGTGAACAATATGATCTAGTATCGTCCTGAATCCCTAGTTTTAGCACAACGTATACTTGCAATTTTTGCATCACAAATTTTCATTTACGTACCAGTGACACGGGCGACTGCTCCTCCGAGTTCCCTGCCCGCGTTGCCCACTAGATGAGCACCCAAACTAAAGCCAACCAAGTGCATGGAGTTGAAGGGAGCCCCAGTGGTCTGGTGAACAAAGCGCAGAAACTGGCCGAGACCCCTTCCGACCGCCGGGACGCCGTTGGCAGCGGTCACGTAGCCACTGAGCGCAAGACGCCTCCAGTCCAGGACGATGATATTGGTTTCGCCTTTCCCAAGGTAAGCTGGAATTAGTCGGTCATCCTAAGTAACGAGTTTTTGAAGGTTGTAGATCTGTCACAAGATTTATTCCCAAGTTACTTTCTTTGTATACCTACTTGCCATGTTACAAGAAATGTTTTTACGGGATTATACAGGTTGAAACATAAGTCGTAAACAGAATTTTTTGTTTCTATCGCAGTATTTTAAGGCGAATTCATTGAATTAACTCTAGAAGCAAATAATTAAACTTTCGTCATCATCATCATCATCATCATCATTATCATCATCATATCAGACTGCTGGTCATAGGCCTCCCCCAAAGAGTGCCAAAGTAAGCGGTTCTGCGCCACCCGCATCCAGCGGACTCCCGCAACCTTTACCAGATCATCAGTCCACCTTGTGGGGGGCCGGCCCACGCCGCCCCTTCCGGTACGTGGTTGCCACTCAAGAACCTTTCCGCCCCAACGGCCATCGGTTCTACGTTCTACGTGCCCCGCCCAACTAATAAACTTTAGTGATAATAATTTAAAAATTAAACTATTGATAATATTTAAGTCCGTCTTGTTCTATTGAACGGTGTCAGCCAGTGACGGACGCTCCATCTTGTCACTTATCGTGTGATAAGGCGGTCCATGCTACGGGGTGATATAGATCCAATTATTAACATTTAATTATTATCATTATCAGAAGACTATTCATTCGTCAACATGGTGAGATGGGGGCGTAAAGATTATTTTAAGGTGCACAATCAATTTTGGTTACCGTCTCTGATAATGGGGTTGAGGTTGGTGTTCTGGTTGCTGAGCCATCCATGCACTACGACGACGGTGGGATGGCTGGGGTTGAAGTTGGAGTTACGGACGGAATTCGCATCGTTCATGACCAGCGTTTGCGATGACGTCGGGTTCCGCCTGTCACAAAATAGTTGGTCATAATTATATACTTTACTGCAAAGCTATAATTTTAAATTATATTTGATTGTCGTTGTGGTGAATTGCGTTTGTGAAGAATTGTGAGTTGAAAAAGAAACTTTCTTTTAATACTAGCATTAAATTACTAGGATAACTTATTCAATCCCTTTGCCATACTTGTCAATCATGCATTCTTTTCAATATTTTATTTGATACATGCCGTTTTGTATCTGAACGGCAGTCTATAATACTCATTATCGGACCCCCTGGTCCGATAATGAGGGGACCAGTAATTTCTACTTCAGTAAGCGGATTTCATGTTTTTATTCGATCAATTTTCTGATAACGCGTAAACACAATCAGATTAATAATGGAAAAAATAAGCTTGATAAACGATCGAGTACTTATATGAAATGGCATTGTGTGTACTAATAATAAAATCGAATGCAATTTTATTTCAAATAGTCATAAATATCGTTTTCCTGTGTGGTATCGCGTTAGGATAGCACCACCCCGTGAGGGACACCTAAGGGGACCACCCCCTGAGGGACACCTAAGAGGACCACCCCCTGCTTAAGACATTAAGTAAAGGACTATGGGAGTAGGGTTAAAAGAATGTTGTGGGCGATGGGTTAGCAACCTATCCTTGCAATGTCTTATTTTTCCATCTCTACACATCATCTATTGACATCTGCCTTTTAATGCATTAAATGATTTGACTTTGACTTTAAGTCCGTACGCGGAGTATACACGCGGTTGTTTGATTCGTTAAATGCAGACGTGCAAGACGCCCACAAAAGCAATGTTTTTTGCGTTAAATGTTGCCTTAACTTCGAATGCACTGATCTACCCATGTGGGCCAAGGCTGTGACTGCCACACAAAACTGCAACCCGCATAATAGGGGTGTAGATTCGAAAATTATTATTACTCCAAGCAAAAAATATGCCTAGTGACGAAAATCTCATTCGGATATCTCAAAGAATTACAAAGCTACAACCGTTTTAATATTGCTTGTTAGAGAGGGAAAACGCAAACAGTGACGTCACATTACACGAGGCTGCTGGCGGGCCGCGTCGACGGCGGCGCCGCACACGACGGGGCGCGGCACGTCGCCGTCTATAGTGACGTCACAATCTACAAGCGTCATCGTTTTATATGAAGTTGCGTTTTGCAAAAAAGGGACAGAAGTTACCCCTTCTTAAAACTTGGGACACTTATAGCTTCGTGATTATTTAACCTTTTGCGTTGATTTTTTTCTCCATTTGACTACATTTTTAATAATTTTTCGAGATAATATGATATTATTTTTATTTAGTGTCTACAACCCTATTAGTTATTGACCTACTACAATAGGCCCTAGTAGTCATGATGGGAAAGGTACTGAGTACTTTCATAACAGAAAGAACATTTATCTAGTAAGAGGCATAATCATCATCCTAGCGTTACTCCGGGTTGTAGCCTGAACGAAGGCTGGAGTCCACTGGGACCTCCCAAGATTTGGCGTAGGGTAGTTTATCCGAAACTCCTTTCTGACCTTCAACCCCGAGGAAAAAACTAAGCATTGTTGTAAATAGACTGGGTTTCTGGTTGACAGAAAAGCATATATACCTACATATAAATAATATTTCGTACTTATGTTTTTTTTTACCCATTACGAGCCGGGGTTTTAACCCATGCCCTTTAAGTTGAAAGTCGCGTGCTTTACCGCTCGGCTTTTATTTTATTTAGCTAGTAAGTACGTACCTAAGTGACATTAGCCCACAAGAGAATGAGAAGTGAATGATAACTCTAACAGTAGCATTTTTTTACTTAGGGCTACTACCTAAGTAAAAAAAGCATTTAGTCTGAAATAAACAAATTATTAATAATATTAACTGTGAATGAAATTACCGGGTATAGAGCAAATACAGGTTATTTGCCGGGTTCCTCTGCACGTCTTCCAAAATGTTCTGGTCGACCTCCTCCTGAAGGTCTACCGTGTGAGGGACGCCGTCTCCATCAGGGAACTGGATGAACCTCGGGTATTCGAAGTTAGCCTGTTCTTCATGCACTGGCACAGCCGTGGCGTATGCTAGAAATGAATCACAAAATTATATTAAAACGGTTTTTATTAGACGAATTTTATCACGTATTTTAACAAAGGAAATTTATATTTTTTAAATAAAAATTTCAACCCTAAAGGTAGGAAAACAGGGAATGATTGATTGTTTACTTACTGATTGAAATATATGACAACGCATGTGTGTGTGTGTGTGTGTGTGTGTGTGCGTGTGCGTGTGTGCGCGCGTGTGTGTGTGTGTGTGTGTGTGTGTGTGTGTGTGTGTGTGTGTGTGTGTGTGTGCGCGTGTATTGTGTTGTGTTGTGTTGTCGTGTGAAAAAGCTCACGATGA
Organism: Epinotia bilunana; assembly: GCA_947049275.1. Taxonomy (NCBI): domain Eukaryota; kingdom Metazoa; phylum Arthropoda; class Insecta; order Lepidoptera; family Tortricidae; genus Epinotia; species Epinotia bilunana. The sequence continues at coordinate 9,022,638 of OX346267.1, read as the reverse complement.
ATGAGCTTTAGACCTGTCAGTCTCTTGTGTGTAGACCTCTCAGTCTCTGCATTTTTGCTAAAGCTCGTTCATCGTGAGGTTTGTGTAATACCTTATTTGCATGTAACTAGTAATTAACCAAAGTAAGCCACAGAAAATTGAAAAATAAAAACTTTTTAACAAAAAAATTAAACCGCCGAAAAAAACGGAAAATTACAAAATAATAATCCCTTTTTATTTAGTTTAATAACTAAGTTCTTAAACTATTGTAAGTATACCTAAGTATATATTTTTGTAATTATTTTGAGTTTTTAATTAACCTTAATAACTAAGTTCTTAAATTAATCATAGTGTACCAAAGTAATTTTGAGTCGGCGCCAAACAATCAATGAACAAAAATTACTCCAAACAAGTACAAGTTACACGTGCGATATATTATGCACCCATACTGATCTCGACTAGTTGGGACTACAGTCATCTGCGACCATGACCGGTGCAACCCCAGACGAAACGTCAGACAGAAAGGTAAATAAATATCACGTCAGACCCGTGCAAAACAATCATTTTAAATAAGTATGTGTACAAAGCGTGACAGTTTAAAGTTTTATAGAGTTGCTACGTAATAATCGCTTAAAACAAAGTACCTAACTAATAGCAAAAATACTAATAATAGTATTTTTGCTACTAGTTAGGTAAGGATAGCAAAATATGTTTCAAATTGATGGAGTTAGAAGATCCCAATTGGCAGTAAAGCCATATAATAGCAAAACAAAATATTTCAATTTACTCTTAATACCTGCAAAAGCAAGGCTGATCACTATCGCTGTACGCATATTGATGGCTTTCTAGCAAAGTGTCTGAAGCTACCACCTTTGTACTTATTTATATATACGGATTATAATCGCACCGATTTCTGCTTAGTTATCTTATCTTTAATGGGTTACCATATTTTTCCTATTTTTATTTGTGCATTATTTAGAGTTCCTTACTCATACATGCAAAGTAGAAATATCAGTTTCATATAATCACAAGTGTAGCGTTCAGGGTTCAATCCACGATGAAAAATGGGCACGCGACAAAACTTATATTTTTGGAAAGGTCGGTACGTAGACAAAATTACTAGCTGGAGGAGCGTGCGGCGAGTGCATTAGCGTATATCGACTGGTTTAAATTGGCTTGGGTGTCCCGTGTGGCTTAGAATATCACCACCCCCTTTCTTCCCGTGGATGTCGTAAAAGTCGACTAAGGGAGTTGGAGTGTGTTGTGGTTGATGGGCTAGCAACCTGTCACTGCAATATCACATTTTGTCGATCTTTTTTATACCCACATTTATGCTAAAAGTGGCGCTGGAACATAAGTTTCATGTGCTCTGCCTACCCCTTTTGGGAATAAAGGCGTGAATGTATGTATGTATGTATTAAATTGGCTACGATGAGGTAAAGTAAATCTTGCTCTCTCCGTGCGCCCCTAACTTTGACAAATAAATAATAGGTAGTTTTAAGAACTGTAATTGCGTCGCTCACAACAAGTACTAAAAGTTCCCCGTGAATTGTCCTAACGTAGGTTCGAAACCTTTAGGTTCATTTCGTCCCTATTCCCATCTTGACAACATCCCAGCTCGCTCAAAATCCCATTTTGTCCAGTGTCGCATCTTACCCGCTTTCCCAACTCGTCAGTGAATCCTACTATAATTTGGATGTTTGGATGTTTGTAACTCAATCACGCTTAAGCGGCTCAACCGATTTAGATGAAATTTTGCACGAAGATAGTTTATAACCTGGATTCAAATATAGGATAGTTTTCATCCCGGGTCCACGCAGACGAAGTCGCAGGCGGAAGCTAGTTTTGCCATAAATACAGATTTATCTGTAGCTACTTGCACAGATTTTAGTGAATTTATTTATTTATTTACTTCAGATAACATATGATCCATAGTGTATTAGTAACAACTTATACCTAAGGTTAGTACAAAGACATTAATACTAATCCACTATTATTATTATTTCCTAATTACAAATTGAGGAAACTGAGTTAATTAACATTATAATATAAATTATTAAGTACAACAAACTTCACATAAGTCAGTCCAACTGCATTAAGTTAGAATAAATTAAGTCAATAATAGAATTAAAATCGAATTAAATTAGAAATTGGGGAAATTAAACTAGAAATTGGGCAAATTAAATTACAAATAGGGCAAATTTAATTTCAAATTGTGCAAATTAAATTACAAATTGGGCAACACACTTGATTTGTCCCGATCAGAATTTAAAAATAGGACAGTCTTGTCTTTCAGCAATCGCTTTGAGAATGCTATTGGAGCTATTCCACACACGGCAGTAAATCGAATAAATTTTCTTTCGTAAGACCGCCTGAAAACTATCTTCTTCGACGAACATACCCGAAGCACTGCACCTCCTTGGTGGAATTAATACATATATATATTTTACGGGTACTGGTTAGCAGGCTTGGCCGGTTTTTTTTTTTAGGGTTTATTTATTTATTTAAACTTTATTGTACAAAAGAAAACTTATCGTACAAAAGGCGGACTTAATGCCAAATGGCATTCTCTACCAGTCAAACCTTAAGGCAAAGCGGAAAAGGGTCCCATAGCCAAAAAAGAAATATCCACTTAAACTTAATTAACGGTTGTATCTCCGACACAACCCGCTTCTTTTTTAAATATACTTTGTCTCCCGGCACTAAATCGCATTCTTTCGCGTTTCTCTTGGCATCAGAGGCTCTAGTATAAGTTTTACCGAAACAAAACGTTACGACCGCGTTCGCGTTTAGCTGTCAAATCCCATACAAATTGAGGGTAAAACGCAAACGCCATCGTAAAGTTTTGTTTCGGTAAAACTTATACTAGAGCCTCTGAATACTCTTTTCCTTAATTACAACAAGCTTTATATTAACTTGACTTGTTCGTATGTATTTAAGTAAGTTGTCCATCAAAATTTGCAATACATTTTTCAGTCATTTGCCGTTATCCGATTGAGTTGAAATTTTGGGTATTAGTATAGTTTGGATGACAATTCAATATTATGGTACCATGGAGCTGATTTGATGATGGAGACAGAAGGTGGCCATGGGAATTCAGTATTTAACCGAAGTAACCCCGTTGGGTTTGGGCTCGTTTGAATCGTGTCAATGATGGTATACAGAAAAGTACAGTCGGCAATAAAAGCTTGTACCAAAAATGAAATTTTTGACAGAAACTTAATTTCCATCTTCATTTCATTTCATTACTCATTTGTTTTGAGTAGCACACACACACACATGGGCTCTTTTCTAGATAATCGTGCTACGTCGACGTTTCTCGAATATTCCACAAGCCATAACATTTGTCTATTTTCCGTAACGTCGTATCGTATATATATAAGCATCGAATGTTCTGTTCGCTTACTTTCTCTAGAACATTCCACATGCTATAATTACACTTGGCGTTTTGAAAATGTACTCACCATTAATTTAAAACATACACAAAAAGTGCATGCCGGTTGCTGGACTCGAAAACCCGGGCACACCGGCTCTTCGACCGCCGTTTGTACCGCTGGGCTACAGATGTCTTAGCCGACACCGCGAAGTTCGAAATCCCTTGACGGCGTGTCACTACGACAACCAAACTGTTATTGACCCCGCCGTCGTAACATAATTATACACGTTGGTGGTCGCTACTGAATGTCTTTCTGACCCAGCCCGTGCAGTCTTAGCCTGTTCCATAAAATAAAATAAATTGGTAACATTTATTGAAAATTATTTACATTCACAAAATGATGCTTGAGGGAAACAAAATACGTGACTTTCTTTTATAGAAATGCCATGTTGACAGCTAAAGGGGTAATAATGTAACTTTTCTAACAACCGTTAGGACAAATCAACTGTAATTTTTCCAACCAAAAATTACGTTTAAATTGGCCTGTACGTGGATCTATCAACTAGTTTTTGTTGTTCCGTTAGCCAGGGGACAATACGACGTGCTTTGAAAATGACTAGAAACCCCGACCGTTTGGTGAGTTTTATCTCTCCTCTCCCGGGCAAAAAATTATTTGTTCGCAAATTAAGATATATATTATATTATATATAACTTTAGCGGTTCAATGTTTTAAAGTAATAAATGTCTGTCTTGATTTTTAACACAACTTCTGTCACGTAGATAATTATACATAATTATATTTAACAGGTGTAACTGATAACTCCATGAGTTCCAAGATACAGGCTAAGTTCCAATAACAGTGACGTTGGTAAAATAAAGTTATTCTTATCCTTATTATTAAATCCATACTATATTCTGACGCACAAATGCGTCAGCGGGAGAGGCGCGGTTGCAGATAATACACTTTCTCTACCAGGAACCCGGCTAGCGGGCGTCTACGCCGTAGTCGCTTTCTGCTACATACGAGAAAATCCACTGGATCGGCTACGAGCGTAGCGCGTAGCGATTCTTGGCATTTAATGTGTTAAAGTTGTAAATAATTACCAGGTGGTCGATTGCATCACAGTTTAGCCCTTTGCAAATGGGTAATTGCGTGACTTTTATGACAAGCATGAGGACCACTGTTATTTTGCCATACAACAAAATGTCATTGTGATTTCCCTGACGTACGTACAAAACGCTATTAAATCGACCAGCTGCTTTAAATCATTTTTGACACTTAAGCAATACAATGTAACTAAAACCTCCTTTTTTCCAATTATGATATCATAGATTACATTAGGGAATTCGATTTTCGGTGAAGGAAACACGTCTACCTGCAAAGAAATTCAAAGGTCGCCAGCGCATTCAAATTGGGCCAGCGTGGGGACCATACTGGCCAATACCTTTACCTATGCCCTGCAGTGGGACATAAAATATATTCTGATGATAATGATGCAGTTAAACTATGCAGAGTCGCCGCATAACAACAGAACCCATATCTAATAAAATTTGCTGTTAGGTGACAGTGTGTGTGGTGATAATATTTTGTTTGTCTAATTAAAATATCGCAAATCTCAGGTCATATCGCAAATGCCACTTATAATATCTATATTAAATATACCCACACAAAAGCCGTGATAATTATTGTATCGCTGACCTTCTAGTTACTTGTAGTATCTACTAGAATTAAAATATCCTTATGTAGATCCGTTAAGTCTATTATGTCTATCTGAATATTAATTAGCATAGGCGTTGGCTGATAAGCTCAGCGTCGACAAAGCAATGAAATACATACAATAAAGATAAATAAATACTTGGTTCAATTCACGTATTAAATGTGAGTGACATATTTCGAACTTTTTAGGAGTTCTTGATCTCCTGACGCAGCCTCAAACAAAAACTCTAGCGCAAGACTGCCCCCCTCCCCCGCCCTGTCGGAGCGTGCGTCACGGGCCGCGCGGCGATCGGAGTGGCCGCGGGCAGTGTTTCAAGCGACACCGCCGCAAAAACACTCATTCGGAAGAAGAACTCCCGAAGAGTTCGAAACATGTCGCCCGTAGTGACATTTAATACGCAAGTTGAACCGTGTAATTATTAGCATTATCTCAACATGCCTCTCGAAAGTTTAAATTCGATTAAATATATAGAAAAGATCCATAATCCAGAAACGATTAATAATAATAATTTTAAGTAGACAGATATCATTCATGGCAAAATATCTAAGTTACAAACACGAAAACATAAAAATATCACATTTCGATACGAGTGCATTAACATTGTAATAAAAGCATAAAACGAATGTGTTATTATCTGATTCCGCAGCGGCGCTCACTGAAATGTGCATGCATCTTTTCAGCAAAATCCGTCAAACCACTGAAAAATGTAAAATTAAAACAACGAGAAAAGCCTGATCTGGTCTGGTGGTCAGTTTAGTCCGACGCGTGGAATGCGCACTGTCCCGCCTCCCCATTCGTCAAGCCAGCGTGTTAGAAAGAGTGCATGCAACCGAATGATATCGCTCTGTGCATCTTCTTGGCTGCGGTTGAGGCAGTAGATTGGGATTTTATTTGTATACTATCATACAATATTGTCCGTGTAATCGGCGGAAGTCCGCTGGATGCGGGTGACGCAGGAGCGGTCATTGTGCCACTCTTTGGGGGAGGCCTATGTCCAACAGTGTACGTCTATTGGCTGACATGATCTTTCTCTAAATTCTGGACTAGCTTCTTTTTACGACTTTGGAGATGAGAGTTTATGTTCAGTTAACGGGGAAAGTGGAATTAAGTAGTGTAGTTCCTGCGCACACTCTCCGAAATGTATAAAACACCGATAGGCCAGCTACTCACCGGCGGCGCCGTAGTTTGGATGTTAAAGTAGCCAAATGCAGTGAAACGAGTGGTTGTGCCGTCCCGACGCTTGGTTGGAGTAAGTATCCACCAGAGCCTTGAGAGGTAGCGGATTTTAATCACTGCTCAATCTCCAAACGTGTCCAAAAAATTGTAAGAATTCATAGATTACGATGTCAAGCTCACCATCAGGCAGGCCGTATGCTTGTTTGCCCGGTAAAAAAACGTTGGTAAAGAGCAGCCATAATATTAAAGTCAAAGCTGTAGTCAGTATATTGAACTATAGCTCAATATCCAGTCTAACAAACCGAATATTTCGGGGAATAACATCGCAAACTTCGTATTGCTTATCTATATCGAATATAAAATAATATTATTGCCTACTTGGTTACTTGTGCTGTGCACGGTTGTGTGTAATTCAGTTGGCGGCGTTATTTTTTCCAATGTACAAGAATTTGGTCTCATCAGGATTTTATTATTGTTTTTTTCCCCCTTCAAATAAACTTGAAGCTCAAATGCAAGCCGATCTGTTTGACAAATCAGCGAGGGAAGGACAGAAGCAATAAAATAGTCAAAATAATCTAAGAACTATTTTGTTTCAAGGGAATTGTCATATTAAAAATATTCTTTTAAATGCCACCGTTTTTCCCGTGTGGTGATGGTGATGGGTAAGAATAGCACTACTTTCTTGGCGGTGTCGTCAAGTCGAGTATAGGGTTAAGGAGTGCAGTGGAAGATGGACTAGTTACCTGTGTGCAACATCACATTTTCCCCGTCGATAACCACCCACCCACCCACAGTGCTATAAAGAAGTCTCAGAATGGGGCCGACTTAATCTAGTCCATTTTAACCCCACGAAGACAGAAGTTTGTGCATTCACCGCAAAAAAGTTAGCGTTTCCGTCATCTCCACGATTTGAGAGCACTCCCCTAGCAGCCACAGCCAGCATCGGAATCCTTGGCGTCGACATTTCGAAAGAAGTCCAGTTCCGCGGCCACTTGGAGGGTAAGGCCAAATTAGCCTCGATGAAGCTCGGTGTGCTCAACAGATCGAGACAGTATTTCACGCCGGCTCACCGCCTACAGCTCTATAAGGCGCAGGTCCGTCCACATATGGAATACTGTTGTCATCTGTGGGCAGGGGCTCCTCAGTACCAACTCCTCCCTCTAGATCGCATTCAACGGAGAGCGATTTGAATTGTCGGCTGCCAGCGTGTTTCCGATCGGCTTGATCCCTTAGCACTGCGTAAAGATGTAGCCTCGCTTTGCATTTTCTACCGCATGTACAATGGGGAGTGTTCCGATGAATTGTTCGAATTAATCCCCGCCGCTTCCTTCCGCCATCGCCCTACGCGACAGCTTTTCCATTCTCACCACGTAGATGGTTGGCAGTCCTCAACTGTGCGTTTCTCCCGAAACTTTCTGCCTCGCACAGCCAAACTCTGGAATGAACTGTCGCCTGCGGTATTTCCGGACCGTTATAACCTTCAAGCCTTCAAGAAAAGAGCGTACTCCCATCTTAAAGGCCGGCAACGCACCTACAACTCTTCTGGTGTTGTAAGTGTCCATGGGCGTCGATTATCGCTTACCATCAGGTGATTCGACTGCTCGTTTGCCTCCTATATCATTAAAAAAAAAAAGTGGCATTAAAAGGTGACATTTATTTTAACCTTTAATTGGGCATGGCGTGAGGGTGGATATTAGGATGTTAAAAATATCTGCATATTTTTTTATGCGAGTTAAGTATTAAAACACCATACTTAGATTTTATGCATTTGTATATTTTCATTAAAAAAACACGTCGGAAACATTGTCCTTCAGACCAATATGGATGTCTGGTCACACTCATTAACTTAAAAGTAGCTGCTTTATTGAATATTAGATAATTTTATCTCTGCAGTAAGGCTAGGTATCTGTATTACCAAATGTACGTCCATCTCGTCACGGCTATCCTCTGATTCCTCATTGTCAGACGAGCTCAAGCATAAGGTAAACGCAGCTATTAACGACACATCGAAAATCGGAAGGTATTACCGACCTATTATAGTTATTCGTTATTTTTACGTTTCCAGAACTATTCTAGCTATAAGTAGGGAAAGCTGTACACGCGCTTGTTCCTTGAGAATCGTATACTTTAACGTTAGTGTGTGTAGCAGTGGGCAAAAGAGATAAAACACGTCAGTTTCTGCGGGGGAAGCGCGGACGCAGGTCGCGCCATACTGGCTCTTGTTCCTCCAAGTAAGTACGTGACTTTTCTGCGTAAGTCATTTATACGAATTTGTGAACCCTATACTTAATCGCGTATTATTAATTAATTTAAGTGTTTAAGTGTTAGCTTTTGGTTTCTTACCACATTTTATTGAAAATAAACCATTTTAACCGCTAAAACTATAAATTAAAAAAGGACGGTGATAGCTTCGCCAGTTTTTGTTGTGGCAGCTATCAACGACCCCTGTGTCGGTAATGGCCGCAAAGTAATGTTTAGTTTTTCTCTATTTTATGTTATTATATTGTCTCATAACACAAGGTTTTTTTTACCAGTTTGAAGCTAAATATCAGTCTTTGTAAAAATCAATTAGCGACATATAAAATGTTGTCTAGTTTTCTTATTTTAGCGTTGTCAATTTAACCAAAATTATGATAATTTAGGTAGATCGATATTCCACTCGCTTCACTACGGGTAATACAGTACCCAACCTCAATGAACCGTCGGTTCACCCGTGATAAAGGCCGACATACCGTTGGTGAATCAACGGCTTTCGGCAGTCGAAATCAGGCGGTCACCCATTATTGTATAATATTTTTTGACGCGGCGTTCAATATCTGAGCCATATGCTCTTACTTTTTTTTTTGTAATGAAATAGGTAATGTATATAAATTATTTAATTAGAGTAAATAAGTAATTTCGATATTTAAAATAGAGCACAAAATCCAAAAATACCTAAATTTAACGATCACCTTAATTAAAATATGGTAGTAAAAAAATGTTTTTGATACCAGAATTTTCTTTGAATTACATTTATTTGTAAAACTTTTAAACTTGAAATCACGATATAAAATGTAATTCTAGGGATTTTATTATAGCACAGACTTCGCTTGCGCTCAGGTGTCGCGCCATGTTTGAATCGTGAACTTTGATTGGTTTCTGTACTTTTATTAGAGAACCTAGACTTACTACCTACTAAAATATTGACTTTACAAGAAATCTTGTAATGTTATTTTACCAAAACAAAACTCATAGACTCTATCTACATCTTTAAAAATTGCTTTAAACAATACCTCCTCCTTTCACTTGAAATTGCACCTGTAATGCAGTTGTTTCGAGCTGAACTACGAAACATTTTAGTATGGAGGTAGTATAACATTGTGGGTTTTTCTGTGAACCAGTATGTTTTTCTCGTTGCATAATTGCTTTAAACGTTAAAATAGCAAAAATGTGAAAAATTTGCACCACTAATAAACTGGACATTACAGTGTCCTAGGTGAATTTGACTGATTAAAGTATAAGGCAAGAGGCACACTGGCTCGAGTGTACCTTGACATCTAAATGTATACAATCTAGTAGAATACAAACGTATAACTGTGATCCCGAAATAAAATATAACTCCGAAATTTGCGAATACATTAAATATAAAATTACAATACCTACCTTAATTATATAAAAACAAAATATTATCAATGTCTGGAATAAATAATTTTCATTTCATTTTCATTTCATTCATATTTGTTTATTTTTCTCCTTTTTCAAGTATTATTAATTTTCTATGCGGGCCGTAGCCATTATTATTATAATCTATTATTAGACTTAGTACTTGGGTAACTTTATCTTTGGAGAATATACATATATGTATCAAACATGTACATGTATATTCACCTACTAAGATAAAATTACCCAAGTAAGTCTACCTTTTGTACAAAAAAAAAAATTTGTGCATTAAATAAATGAATAAATTTAAAAATAAACACATTAAGAGTCCGCAGTAAGCTCGCTCGAATTTCACCTTCCCATACAAACGAAGTTTCGTTCTCATTTTAAAACCCTAGTGTACCTCCGTCCAAAGGTATATCACATACATTCACCGTGGGTACGACATGGCCTAATCTCAAAATTTATCGACATCGTATCTAAAAAAAGAGTAATCTTCAAATATGAATAATGATTTGGTGAAATAAATGTAAAAATACCTTACCCACACCTCAAACATTCGTTTCATGCAATTAACAGCACTTCAAATATTAATATTTACGTAGAAACGTCACTTTTCCATGCCGGCCCCGAAGGGAGGTTGAAGAGAAACCAATTCAATTTAAGGAAATGAAATAGAATTACTTACATTTGCGCAGAAATATATTTTTTATATCACACAAGAATGTTTGCGCATCAGTTCATAACTAAATCTTCATAAAACTGCACCTGTAACCGTCAAAATACAATAAAATCTCGCGGAGTAGTTGCGCACTGACCACGTGCCTTGTACGAAAAACTTTGTTTAGAGTTTGCTAGAATAGTAAACAACGTACGCAGGCGCCACCTTAGGGAAAAATAAGGGAAACTTTTCAAGAAAAGGATAGAAACGTTTATTAGCCGCTTTAATCATACGTATGAGTAGAATATGTATAAATTTGTGAGCTCCGACAACTAACTCTGTCGTGGACACTACAGTGCCCAAGGTGAAGCGAAGTCCAAATAGTGTTGGGTACTGTAATACCCAGGGTGAAGCGACGGACCACGGCGTGAATCGGCAGGTAAAGCGAGTGGTTACAGTAACCTTCGTAAATGATTGTTTCTCGTTTAAAGCCGTATTATTTTGTTCATAGTTTTTGTGATATTAATCACTAACAATCGATATTGTAGTCAAAAGGTCAAATTAATAAAAATTGCCTACTTTTTATGAGTCGGTAATTAATTTTATGTTTGTCGTTACCTATTTTATTAACGACCCAAACCCGAGCAAAGGAGTCGGTACTAGCAACCATAAGAAACTATTACCGACCCAAATGAGTCGGTAATGATTTATTATGGTTTCTATTATCGACGCAATTTATTATCTTTATATTATTTAACGATCGGTAATAGCTGCATCATAATCATTGTCATCATATCAGCCTAAAGACGTCCACTGCTGGACATAAGCCTCCCCCAAAGAGTGCCATAATGACCGGTCCTGCGCCACCCGCATCCAGCGGACTCCCGCGACCTTTACCAGGTCATCAGTCCACCTTGTGGGGGGCCTACTCACGCTGCGCCTTCCGGTACGTGGTCGCCACTCGAGAACCTTTCCGCCCCAACGGCCATCGGTTCTACGTGCAATTCAAAATAGCTGCATAAAAATCGTTAATAGAAACATGACCTTTATTTTGGGGCGGTAATAGCAACAAACGACTTCGTCACTTCTTATTTGTTTTTTTAATAAGATAATTCTTTATTTGTAGGCATTTGACTCAGTAAATATAATCTTTATACTTAACACTAGCATATAAAATTAATAAACAAAATGTGATGGCAACCAGTATACCTAAAAAGTAAGATCGATTTTAAAATTGCCTTATGGGGGTCGTTAATACCTGCGTTTACGTTTACGCCCCGTAGACATGATTACTTCTCGTGAAGTAGAGAACTTTTTTTGTGCTTTCAATGGAAGGTATCGTTAGTATCATATGATTATAGATTTTTAAATATCGTATGTTGCTATAATAATTAAGTAACATTGACAACACTGTTAACTTAGTTAAGAGGGGGCCCTCTTGAACCTTACAGCAAGGATATAAGAACTACTATTCTGTGGTTTTGTCAGGGTGTGTATAATTGGAAATTAATATTTCCATAAAAAAAAATTTTGGTACAAGCTTTTATTGCCAACTTTACTTTTCTGTATACCGTCATCAACTACTCATTAAGACGATTCTAACGAGCCCAAACTCAACTGCGTTACGTCGGTTAAGTACTGAATTCCCATGGCCACCTGTCTCCATCATCAGTTCCAAGATTTGTTCCTCACCAACAAACTAACACACTAACAAAAGAATAGCTCAAGTTAACTTGTCATATTTTACAAACTTTTATTGAAATAAAAGCTTTTGAATATGATAAGTCCATGCGGAAGAATGACAAAAGGATAACGGCTAGCTGAAAATATTACCTATCAATAATTATATTGTGTTATGTGCGTAAGAAACAACTACAGAACTACCTTTTACCGAGCATTACTGTGTTCCGGAAGAATAACAGTTGTCCTCCAAAAGGTAATACTGAGGACTTCACACGAAGTAATAGTAATTTATGCAACTGATCCATAATGAGAGGCCTAATTATGTATGTACAGTTGCATACAATACTTTATCTACACACATATCATAAGTACTCTAAGATGGATTCACAATTCTACTTTCGGATCAAATGTCGTGCGTAAATATTTAAAAAAAAAACATACTGAATTGACGTTTCGTATCGATAACTGTTTTAATATCTATGGATACTAGAATAGAGACCCACTTTAGTTTTGACAGCTGTTCCAAATTTAAACTCATCCCGTTACAAAAATCTACACTGGTATAACATTAAAGTACAGATTTTACCTACTACCACAGACAAGAAAGTTCTCATAGTAAAATCGGTTGTAATAATGCTGGTCCATTTCCTACGGTTTTTTAACGCATTATAGAGCACTAACAATATGTGCGTAGATAAAAGTAGTTTAGCTTCAATTTTATGTGACAATCAATGGTGAAATCCCTTGTCTGGTTTAACGATGGTCTCAATAAACAATTAAGTACGGTTGAGATTATTAAATGTGCAGTTGCTTTTAGAATGAAGTTGTATGATGCAATTCGGCCAACTCACAATCGCAAGTATACGCAGCCTGGCAACGACGGGTAGTCTTTGGGCTTGTCCATATATTACGTCATCGTTTTGTGTCAATTTTTGCTCATCTTATCATCATCCCTTTCATTCCTTGAAATAAAAGCTTTTGAATATGATAAGTCCATGCGGAAGAATGACAAAAGGATAACGGCTAGCTGAAAATATTACCTATCAATAATTATATTGTATTCCCAGACTCATAAAATTACTGCCGTCATTCAATGCTCAGACCCCCCTATTTTGAAATGTCGTAATAATATGGACAGCCCCTTTGTCGTCCACCAATTTTTTTATACATAATGTAAAAAAAAACAATAAGACAGTTCATACCCAACACCAATTAAGGAGTTGTGTATATGTCGCAGTGGAATAGTATAATCCGACGTTTTATATAATAGCTGTTTTGTAATACGGCGGGTTGACGATCAGGCTAATTGAATACCGCTGAATGAAAATCCGCTGGAATGTGTTAAACGACGGATTATACAATATGCCTGCGACATATATATATTGTGTAAGTATTTTAAAACATTCGGTTGAGCAACGTCTATAGACGTCACATGTATTAACAAAGGTTTAATTAAACTTGCGGATCCGAACGTGTACCTTTATATTGTTTTCACGTAAGGTGGTTCACCGACCATACAAAACGTTTTTTGACATTCGCAGATTAACGGCGTGATATTTTAAGAAACTTATGTAAAACACTTTCATAAGTTTTGGCTATCCATTTGCGCGAAATTGCCCCTTTCCTAGAATATACTTGTATAAACTTGAGAAATTAGTTTGTCATGTGATACTTTGGGAAAACAAATATTCTCAAATTATTCTAGTTTATACAAGTTTTTTCAGATTTTTATCGCCTAGATAATGTTTTCTCCAGTTAACTGCATCAAACGTTCCCTGACGGCGTTTCTCACCGGCAGCTTACCTCCGTTCCGTACATAATTCCCAAAAAACTTGCAGAGCCCAACCCACCAGTTCAGTTTGAATTGGACATCCGATTTAAGACCTTTAGAAAGACACATAACTCGTCGTCGGATCTTTTACGGATTTCAAGGAAAAATTCAGTTTCACCGTCACAGTTCTTTATCGTGACTTTGCGGGAGAATTTTGGGAATCGGTTGAGCGAAAGTATTTACAGCACGTTCGTGGGCCTATTTTCAATGACTATAGATTAAAAAACTAGCTTCTACCCGCGACTTCTTCGTTTATAGCCCCATACAAACTTTCGCCCCCTTATTAGATGATTCCCGGGATAAGCTGACTGGCAGAGAATGCTTACGGCATTAAGGCCGCATTTTGTAGGATAAGTTGTTCTTTTGTGCAATAAAGATTAAATAAATAATAGTTACTTGTTATACAAGGGTGCAAAGTTGTATTTTACCCGCGAGTGTGGAATTGAAACAACACCAAGCGAAAGGATTCTATAGTTGAACCACGAGCGAAGCAAGTGATTCTAAAATAGAATCCTGAGCGTAGCGAGTGTTTCAACACACGGGAAGTAAAATACATTTGCACCCGTGTGTAACACAAAACTTTTCAACTCACTGTAGCGAGGAAAGTGCAACATGCAAAACAGCTTTATTTAATTTAAATAATAATATTTTTTTAACAATATAAAGTAAAATTTTGGTCAAGTCCGAGTCAGATTTTAGTTTTCCCATTCATTCTGTTGAGGCCCAAGAATTTTTTTAAAGTTCTTAAATATTTATTTCAATCTGTTTTTTAGTATGTTGTTATAGCGGCAAAAGAAATACATTTTACATTTTGTTATCTGTCATTTTGTAGGATAAGTTGTTCTTTTGTGCAATAAAGATAAAATAAATAATAGTTACTTGTTATACAAGGGTGCAAAGTTGTATTTTACCCGCGAGTGTGGAATTGAAACAACACCAAGCGAAAGGATTCTATAGTTGAACCACGAGCGAAGCAAGTGATTCTAAAATAGAATCCTGAGCGTAGCGAGTGTTTCAACACACGGGAAGTAAAATACATTTGCACCCGTGTGTAACACAAAACTTTTCAACTCACTGTAGCGAGGAAAGTGCAACATGCAAAACAGCTTTATTTAATTTAAATAATAATATTTTTTTAACAATATAAAGTAAAATTTTGGTCAAGTCCGAGTCAGATTTTAGTTTTCCCATTCATTCTGTTGAGGTCCAAGAATTTTTTTAAAGTTCTTAAATATTTATTTCAATTTGTTTTTTTAGTATTTGTTGTTATAGCGGCAAAAGAAATACATTTTACGTTTTGTTATCTGTCAAAAGCTACTTAAACACGTTACAAGGTCAAATTACTTTTCCCACTAGTGGATAAAATGCGTTTTTGCCCACTGGTTTTAAAGGATAAAAGAAATCTTTCTGAGGTAGTGAGGGGAAAAGAGTATTTTATGTTAATCCAGATTATAATATGTGTAGCAAAATCCGTCTTTATCCGTTTAGCCGTTTTTGCGTGATGGAGTAACAAAACATCCAATTTTTCGCATTTATAATATTAGTAGGATATAATAGGATAAAAAAATATAATTGATGTTTACCTCACCCATATAAAGTCCTTGAATGCTGTATTTTATGAAAATTAATACTAGTATAGATCAAACGATGAAAGGTAAATTACTTTTATCAGTGAGTGTTTACTTATCTGTTAATTGATTGAATCCATATAGATCAAACGATGAAAGGTAAATTACTTTTATCAGTGAGTGTTTACTTATCTGTTAATTGATTGAATCCATTTGATTACAGTTTGATAGCAAGACATATCACCAGACGCGTACAACCAGACGACCACTAAGTAGGTACTATGGAATTAAAAAGAGCACAATCAATATTTTTATCGGGATGATTTGATTCTAAATAAGTTTATTTACATTCGTCTTAAACAGAAAATGAATAGGAATAAAATATTTTACTTAACAGACTGCTAAAGACAGATGTCTTGTACATTTATCATGAAATTTCAAACAGTCTTCATTAAAAATTAGCCAATTAACTTAACTTGTTTACTTGATTATTCACTCCGTTTTCTTATCCAATACTTCTCGAGACGTCTCTCGAGAGTTACGATTGTAAATAATATTACTAAAGTAGACGTCTTTCTACGTTTCTACAGAAATTCTTAAACCAATTTCGTTTAAACACTCATCGATGCAGAGAAACAAAACAATTTTGAAGAAATTACCCACGCTTATTATTATTCTCCTTATTTGGATATAAATTTATTGTTGACAACTTTTATTTCAGACACAAGGTGCATAGTTCCCTTTCAAAAGCTTGGTAGCTGACGTAATTGGACTTGCAACTTGTAATAATTTTCCTATTTTGTTTCCTAAAAGTATATCTTCTGTTTCTAAAATATTTTGTGTCCGTGTACTCGCAAAACTAGTCAATTCACAGACTTAATTAAATGCCTCTTTGGGCAGATTAAATGAAATCCCTCTTTTGTCAGATTTATGTACGAATATTTGTAGAATTTGTTTTAAAATTTGTAGTAATATCGACAACACAGCTAACTGACCATCGGTGCACCTTAAGTGCATTGTAATAAGGTTCTATATGAACACAGGATGGTCAGTTAACAGGGTTGTCGTTTGTACCGAAAAGTTTTTTACAAACTGTATAGTCCTAAGTATTTCCTCACACTTCCTACTTCCTTTTGCATGTAACAAATCAGCACTTATAAATAGTAAATTTTGTGTTTAGTAAATGAATGAATAGGCCTGCTAGTAAAAATTTAATTTCCTAACACCATCGTAACGCAATCCCAAGATTGCAACAGCGTTAGCCAGACATTCGATTTGCCGCGGCGTCACATTTGCTGCATGTCTGCTAATAGTGCGAGGATTTCACGGCTGGACGCGCCAGTGGGCAGACAAGCGTCTAGGCTGCGGCTCAAGCCACTTGGAATGATTAATTTCGCCTTGCACGAGGCTGCTTTAGCGGCCAGTCTGCAGAGTTTGGAACGACGCATTACGATTGGTACGGAGGGAAACTATAAGGCAGAACGTATTTATTTTTTCGCTCAGGCGTTACTGTTAAAAACTAGACGTTAAACTATATACGTTTCTTTATTAGTAAAATGTAGCACACGCACCACACGTGACTTAACTTCAATTTTCCACCGTGCGTGTTTTATTTTTTTCTTGTTCTTGTGGCCAGCTCTAGCAAATAATTGTACATTACGTACCTAGGGCGGTGAATTCGTGAATGGCCCAGATCGCAGGTGTTTGTGGCCCAAACCGAAGGTGAGGGCCATAAATATGCGATCTGGGGCTTTACAAATTACCGCCCGTGGTAAGTACACAATTTGACGTCTTCATCTGGCCACAATGCAAGTTTTACCGTACGCGCAGCGCGCAGTAAAACTCGCATTATGGCCAGGTGTGACGTAAAGAATAATAAGAATGCCTGAGACTTGGTACTACGAAATATCACAACTTTTTACGGTAGAAGAGTTTCGAGACTTGGCCTCTTTTTTACATGGAATGTTTTTTTATGGGATCTCATTTCTTTTTGTAGGTTATTGTGTTATCAATTCCTGATTGTGTTCCCATTCTTGATTTTTAATTTTTTGCCCCATTCACTGCAAATATAACTTTGCAATCCTATATGGGATTACAAGTTATTTATGCAGTTGGTGTATCTAGAAAACTGTACTTAAATTGCACTTTTTTTAGTACTCCCTTGATTTATACACTAAACACTAATTGTATTCTAAATTTGAAGCTTCTATGTCTGCTAGAAGTGCCTTAGACTTTTGATGATCGGTGAGTCAGTCAGTGAGTGACAAAATTAAAAAACTTTGACTAGTTATAAATCTTAAACCGCTGGTTCAAATTGAATGAAATTTGAAATATAATATCGTGTTTATACAATGCGTGCTTGGTTAATGAAAATGCAGGCTTCTAGTTTTATCCATAACGAAGTTATAGGGGGCTCGAAAATGGCCTGAACTGCTTCGAGAAAAGGATGGTACGGCCGTGCCGCTGTTTTGCTCGACTTGGCGGGGGCACTGCCGTGCCGTCAGATAAATAAATATTTAAAATTTCATTTCAGCTTTTCGGTGAACGAAAACATTCTAATCCATTGAGATAGATTTATTGAAATCTAGTTTTCCCTCTGGGTTTACGGGTCAGATGGCAGTCGCTTTCGTAAATTAGTGCCTATGCCAAATCTTAGGATTAGGTGTCAAAGCGGACCCTGGGCTTCTGTAGGGGCACAACTAGGAATAACGCTAGCGGTGGCAGTGATTCTAGGATAATGTTGATTTCTTCGGATGTCTGGTTTTGGGGTATAATAATCAAATCTTGTGAATTTCAACCTGCCTTAAGTTGATATGGACATGGCGCTGTGGATTTTACGAAAATTTCAAGTGCAGATATACCTAAGGCCAAAAGTTTATCCGGTACCTGGAGTTGACGTGAGGTAATGTTATTTAGAGTGCATTTATTTATCAAGAAAATTGTAATTTACCTCTTCTGTTGTAGCAGCTCGACAAGAGAGTCTTATAGAGATAACGCAGTTGGTTTTGTTCAAATAAAAAGTAAAAATCAACTGTGTATGTCAAATGTCGTTTAACTTCTGACCATAAAGTTCGTGAAAAAGACTACCAAGTAGAGATCCTTGTTGAAGAGTTATCCATTGTAGTAAAAAACTATCATTTACTGATTTATTAATTTTATTTTATTAAATGAAACTAAAATATTGTTATTTCTGTGTCATACAAATAATAAAAGTTCTACTTCTTATGGAGTGACGTCACGTCAAGCCAGTGAGCGTTTTCGCATGAACATTGAAATGTTAATTATTGATTTGCATTAAATTCATTATTAGCGCATATTTCAACTTTTTCGTTTGTGATATCTTTATCTAATCCTTAAATATTTCAGATAGACTAAATTAATGAAATAATGCAAGCTATTTAGCACATTTTTTATTCTTCAGTTAAGTTGATCCGGATCGATCTCCTGCGGTATCACCCGGATGATCACGTTAAGTATCTTGTTCCCACAACGTGATTATAGGTGTTTAGGGAAGATTGCTTACAATATCGCCTCTGCAATCAATCCGACCCGTCCTTCGGGAAATTCCTGAGAGAATCGTATACAAGCCAAGTAAAATACAACTTTGAAGGCGTATTTCCAAAGTTCAATTTTGAATGCAGTGTAGTAGCAATTAAAAAGCTGCGTTAGATGTAGTTGTGTAGTCTGCAATTTTTGGCAATTGATGACAATTGGCGGAAAGACGTTTAATACGTTTCACTCCAGTTGCCCAAGAAACGCTCGTTTTTCGTATTTTCCTAGTATTTTAATTAGATTTCTTAGCTAAGAATAAAACAATACGCGTGGTTTATTAGCGAAGCAAAATATGGGATTTCCAAAATACTTTAACCTAAAATGGCTATATACAGTGTGTGGTCTGTAACAGGGGCAAATATTTAAAACGACGCTTCCTTAGGGCATCTGTAGTAACACCTTGTCCATTTTTTTTCCATTTTTTTGTTCGGAGTTGATCTTAAGTTATGACCTTCAAGTAATGTATCTTGGCACCACGAGATCATAGTAAATGCAGATTTTGAGGTAACATCATGTAATGAGTCATAATATTTTTTGCATTTTTGTTTTTAAAATATATTTTTGTGATTTTTGATTTTTTTGTTCTCGTTTTAGTGTTTTTTTACTAATAAAAACTACTTGTGTCACCCCAGAAGAGTAAAAAACACACGAGGACTTACTTTAAAGAAAGAAAAAGATAAAAACAATTATTTTTTTCAATTAAACCACCTGGAAATGATTGCTCACAAGCTCAATAGTCTATTGAGCTTAAAATTTTCGTAAAATCCACAGCGCCATGTCCATATCAACTTAAGGCAGGTTGAAATTCACAAGATTTGATTATTATACCCCAAAACCAGACATCCGAAGAAATCAACATCATTATCCTAGAATCACTGCCACCGCTAGCGTTATTCCTAGTTGTGCCCCTACAGAAGCCCAGGGTCCGCTTTGACACCTAATCCTAAGATTTGGCATAGGCACTAATTTACGAAAGCGACTGCCATCTGACCCGTAAACCCAGAGGAAAAACTAGATTTCAATAAATCTATCTCAATGGATTAGAATGTTTTCCTTCACCGAAAAGCTGAAATGAAATTTTAAATATTTATTTATCTGGCGGCACGGCAGTGCCCTCGCCAAGTCGAGCAAAACAGCGGCACGGCCGTACCAACTGGTACGAGCTTCTAAATTGATCCGTTGCAGGGTCACAGCTGGCCCCGCAAATCAAAAAGGATCTCCTTTATCATTTTATCGGCTCTCCTTCCTGCGTAGCTGCGCGCCCACTTGCCACGCACCCCAGCTGCACGCCTATCTGCCGCGCACTCTAAACGCGAGCCTGCCCGCCGCTCCTCTGAGCAACGCACCTGTGCGTCTGCCTACAACGCGCCCCTGAGTTGTGCGCCTTCAAACAACGCGCACCTGAGCTGCGAGTCTACAAACAACACGCCCCTGAGCTGCGCGCTTTCTAATAACGCGCCCCTGAGCTGCGCACCTTCATACTACACGGCTTATCTACGCGTCTTCGCCCGACTGCTTGTTCTCCTGAGGGATCCCTCCGGTTCCTTTTTTAGGGTTCCGTACCTCAAAAGGAAAAAACAGAACCCTTATAGGATCACTTTCTTGTCAGTCCGTCGGTCCGTCTGTCCGTCTGTCAATACCCTTTTTCTCAGGAACGCGTGGAGGTATCAAGCTAAAATTTATACGAAATACTCAGGTCTACTGTCCCTTGGAGCTGTGAAAAAATCAAACTTCTAAGCCAACGCAATCAAAAGATACAGCCGTTGCCACAAATTTCCGCAAATTTTTGAAACTCGCAAGGGATACACGAACGAAGTTCGGTTTCGTTTCGCGGTAGGCCCTCAGCACGCCTAGCACTAGACGGCCGCAACATACTTTCGATTTTTCTCGCACTATACCTCTGTTACTAAATATTCTAATAAGAGAGAGACGGATAGTGCAAAAAAATAATAAAGGTAATAATAATATTAATCCATACCTACTGTTGCCTTTAGGCCATTTTTTAATGTCGCTATTAATAGGGGCCTATCTAGCAGTTAGCGAGTCACCGTCTGCCAGAGATAAAATGTGAAACAGTTTGATTTACACGTCGATCTGCTTAATGAACTCTACGGGATGTCCGAGCTCCTCAAAGGCGGCTTTCATTTTTGTGATGCAGGTGCCCCCCGGAAGTCCGCGCACCGCCACCTTGAATTTCTTCTCAGAGTCAAGCGAGTAGAACAAACCGAATATTTCGTTTTGCATTCACAATTTTGCACAATAAAACAGTCCTAACGTGGGTAGCAAACATATGAAAACGTTATTCGTAAACTAAGGTTATTGTATATTAGACTACTTACGTACGTTATGTAAGAACTTACATATGCTAAAACTGATTACGTAGCTGTGATGATTAAAAAGTAACTTTAGTCTGTTTTTAGGATTCTCATTTGAAATGCATCTTCTTCTTTGTAATAAAATTATACGTACACATCAGTACGAACTACCAGTTGGTAATTCGTATTACCGTTCCCAGAAATACTACCACCGGCAGTAATTGCTTCAAAGATTGCATTTGTTACCAGGGATATAGCCGGTAGAAGAAAATATGATTGGAATATTTTCTTGATTTAACATCGCAAAATACTGAAAGAAGTAAGTTGCTATATGCGACTGAAATATCAATAATTTAGAAAATAAATGTATGTTTACTTTTAACTGTTTTCAAAATCATTTGGCTCATAGCTCTACTCCATGCTTACATAAACTGTAAATGCGAGGCAATCTAGGCACGATACTGATGTGATTGATACCGAATAATAGTATAGAATCTATACTATAGATAGTGTAATTTGTGCCATTAGATATTAAAAAATCCTTTGTAGCAAGCATAAGCCTCTGTTCATACCTCTGCTCTACATGATAACATAAACTGTGAATCCGAGGGAATCTAGCCACCATGCTGATGTGATTGATACCGAATAATAGTATAGAATCTATACTATAGATAGTGTAATTTGTGCCATTAGATATTAAAAAATCCTTTGTAGCAAGCATAAGCCTCTGTTCATACCTCTGCTCTACATGATAACATAAACTGTGAATCCGAGGGAATCTAGCCACCATGCTGATGTGATTGATACCGAATAATAGTATAGAATCTATACTATAGATAGTGTAATTTGTGCCATTAGATATTAAAAAATCCTTTGTAGCAAGCATAAGCCTCTGTTCATACCTCTGCTCTACATGATAACATAAACTGTGAATCCGAGTGAATCTAGCCACCATGCTGATGTGATTGATACCGAATAATAGTATAGAATCTATACTATAGATAGTGTAATTTGTGCCATTAGATATTAAAAAATCCTTTGTAGCAAGCATAAGCCTCTGTTCATACCTCTGCTCTACATGATAACATAAACTGTGAATCCGAGGGAATCTAGCCACCATGCTGATGTGATTGATACCGAATAATAGTATAGAATCTATACTATAGATAGTGTAATTTGTGCCATTAGATATTAAAAAATCCTTTGTAGCAAGCATAAGCCTCTGTTCATACCTCTGCTCTACATGATAACATAAACTGTGAATCCAAGGGAATCTAGCCACCATGCTGATGTGATTGATACCGAACAATAGAGATAGTCTAATGTGTGTCATTAGGCATTAACAACTCCTTTGATGATGTATAAACCTCAGTGCAGACCGGTAAAGCGAATTATTTCCGAATTATTTTAAACTAGCTTCCGCCCGCGACTTCCTCTGCGTGGACTCGGGATAAAAACTATCCTATAATTTTATCCAGGCTATAAACTATCTTTGTGCAAAAATTCATTCAAATCGGTTCAGCCGTTTAAGCGTGATTGAGTAACTAACATCCAAACATCCAAACATCCAAACATCTAAACTTTCGCATTTATAATATCAGTAGGATTATATCAACTAGGCGGCGGTAGCAGTCTTGCAATTCAAATTTCATTTGCTTCTCAAGATTCCAAATGAATTGAAATTGTATTTATTTCTCATAATAGATACTTCCTCAAAATAATCTCAGTAAAGTTTTTCAATATGTTTATGAGTGATGAAAAACTGAATAATAAAAAATACAGTCGGCAAAAAGGTTTGTTTTAAATTATTATTACGTTCTGTATTAGTTTCGTACAATAAGGCTGGAAGGCTCTAGACGCCATAGCACAGTACCCGCAGGTCTGCGCTTACAGGTTAGAGCCTAAAGCATCTTAAGACCATGTAACCAATTAAAAAAATTGAATTTCATAGCTGCGACGGCTATAAAATTTTGATTTTGATTTGGCGGACAAAATAGGGGAGTACGGCGGCTCGAAATGCAAGTTTTTCTATATATGGCGCATGCCAGCCCGCATTTCCCTTTAAGCCCTGCCGTCACGTGGGTATGCGCTGGTCCTTAGTAGCACCAACATTGCAATAACGCGAGGCAAGCCATCAGCAGCAGCCGGGAATGTAATTAATCGCTGATATTGTAAATGGCGACGTCATCTGACAACTAAACGCTCATTTACACGATGACGGACTAATCAGGTGGTTCTCATTATATAGAAAGGGAATGTTTGGGTGAGTTGGACATTGTATAATTGTATAGTCTACGAAAGAACCGCGCATTTTTTTCGCTCATGTAACAATGGCAGCAACGCCAAAAATATTTATGTTCTGTTTACATACTACGCGATTTTTTGCAAAGAACTACCAAAATTGCGTAATTATATTTGACGAACAAAATGCAATATGGATTAGTATTCTGTCTATAAGATTTTTGTTCTATTAGATTTCAATCACAGATTTGAAATACACGTAGATGTCTACACTATGTATATGTCTAGGTATATACATGTATACCGATCTCGTTTCATCAAGGATTTTATAAATAATTAATAAGACAAACCTCGAACTTTTGCCCCGTTCATTTTAGCTTGATATAATACCGCACATGGACTTGCGACATTTTAATAGCACTTCTTGTCGTAACCCAATTATTATTAGGTACGAGTACTTACTATTTCCGGAATAAGCTAAATTACTACCATTTTCGAAAGAAACGCGAAAATATCTCGAAAACAATGTCTCTTCAAGAATGACATTGACATATACAATTACATATTTATTCAGTGACGTAGTCCTAGTACCTACTCGTAGCAATTCTAAGCATTATTATCAATACTTCATTAGTATTAATCATCGTTAGATTTCCGGTAAAGGAAAACATCGTGGGGAAACCGGTCTAACCCTGTAAGGTTCTAGTTTTCCTTCTGGGTTGGAAGGCCAGATGGCAGTCGCTTCCGCAAAACTAGTGCCTATGCTAAATCTTGGGATTAGCTCTTTTAGGGTACAACCGGGAATAACGTTAAGAGGATGATGATGCAATGATTGCAATGTTGGTACTAATAATGACATAAATGTTTTATTAATCATTAAATATTGAAAGACAAGATACATATGTTCGGATTTTCTAAAACCAACATTTTGCATGCCTACTCGCCTTACCTGGACTTACATTTTCCACTTCAATACGAGAGCCAGCTCCGTCATTAAATTTGATATATTCAAGAAACACACCTAAGACTTGTACGTGAGTAAATTAAGCTTATATCCTTTCATTTCCCCGCAATTTGGAGACTACGTTTCCCCGAATGTAGCGACTCAAAGAGCCTAATAAAGGCCCCAATAAACCCATGTTGCGATTCTCTTACAATCCAAATAAATGATGTTACTTGGGTGCTTTGTAGGGCAAGCAAACATCACCCGCAACTTGCTGTTTGAATTTGAAGGTGATCAAAGTAAGTGTATGTGTATTAGATGCTTCTTGAGAGAGTATGCGGCTTATTTGGTTGTTGTATACCAATGTTGGGAAAGCATGGCCTTCAGCTATCGAAATAATTTGGATGATAGAAAATCCGTTCCCATGCAACCATTTCTATCGTAGTGTTTCAAACACGTTATTAAAACTAATAAACGGGCAATTTGATTGTATGTTCTCAAAATAGGCTTTGACAAAAAAATATAACCAAATGTTTTCCAATTCATGCATAATGGCGTAATAGTGATGACAAAATGTTATTATTGTGATTACAGAACGTAAAATTTAAACAATTGGTTTAACGAATACCGTACCTAAATACATCAAATCAAGCATTGTGTGGCTCATTAAGAAGGTAATGATGCTGCACCAACATGATAATGTATTGTTTGGTTACGCTAATGATAAAAACGGGTACAATTTGTTTTGAATTTTTATCTGGTTTTGTTTTCCTTAACACGTTCACTCCTAGGAACCCGCTCAGCGGGCGCCTGCGCCGTAGTCGCTTTCCGCAACATACGAGGAAAACCACGGGATCGGCTACGAGTATAGCGCGTAGCGATTCTTGGCAGTGAATGTGATAACAGATTCACTACCACGAGCAGGCGCTCTGTTCGTAGCCACTGTAGCATCGGCTACGACTGCTACGAGTGTAGCGCTTCAACTAGTGTTGCAAAGGACTCGAGTTCTGGGAGTCCTTTTTATTAGACTCGAAACTCAAATGACGAGACTCGACTCAGTACATAGGACTCCCTTTATTACAGAACTCCCAACTAAACAAGTCGCAAACTAAGCGAGTCACGCAAAGGACTCGAGTCCTTTTTCTGCGTTCGGGTCCTTTGGTGCCACGAGTCGTGCTCGAGCCGTATTATTGTTTGAGCCCACCTCACCTTCAACAATGATACCTACATTACAGTACAGTTCTTAGTACAGCGGTGTAGCTTATGTAGCTGTTTTTATATATACAGAGTGGAAAAAAATATGGGCCCTGGAGGGAAACTGCATGCCTTAAATCCTTAAGATAGCTCATTTTGCTTAAAGGAAACATTATTTTATTTTTTCAAAGAAATTTAACTCATCTTGTTATTCTATGTTCTGGTATAAGTAGTAATGTAAATAATTTTCACTTATTAACATTCTATAAATTTCAATACAATACATTTTCGAAGCTAGACTCGGAGTCGTATTGTAAATTTAGCCGCGAGTCTTATTTGGAAGCTAATAGTCGCAGTGAAAGACTCCAGTTTTTTTTTGAACACTCGCTTTACAGAAAACTTCGTTGCTGGACTCACGCTCAACAAATGACTCACGCTCGTCGCGACTCGGGACTCGGAGTCTTCGAGTTCACCGAGTGGTCTATTGAGAGAGTCGAGTCTATAAAATTGGGACTCGAGTCTTTTACAACACCTTCAACCTTGTTGACAGTGAATATTTCAACACTTTCACAGCCAGGCACCCGCCTAGCGGGCGCACACGTTTTGGCCGCTTCCGCTGTTTAAATCGGTTACGAGCTAGTCGTAGCGATTCTTGGCAGTGAATGTGAGTATTCTCTAGCTGCCTGCGCGCCTGCAGCCGCGTATTATTATTATTGTTGTTGATTTGTGGGCCTTTATATGCCGCGTCGACCAGCAAGTGATCTATTGTGGCCCATGTTTTAGATTTCGCCGTTAAGCCCCGTTGCCTCTAGGAAATTC
The DNA here is from genome assembly GCA_947049275.1 of Epinotia bilunana. Classification (NCBI taxonomy): domain Eukaryota; kingdom Metazoa; phylum Arthropoda; class Insecta; order Lepidoptera; family Tortricidae; genus Epinotia; species Epinotia bilunana. The sequence goes on along the minus strand of OX346267.1, from coordinate 8,995,943 downwards.
CAGATTCTTTGGCCGGTGATATGTTGTACTTCTTCTTGGTGCACGATGCCCTAGGTAGGCACTTTATTTGTGCATGAGTGGTCCGCAGGAGCAGAAAATTACCAACAAAGAACCCAGGCGGAGCCACAGGATCAATATGTTCATCCTGAAGGTCCTTCCTACGTACTGGTAACAAACAAATAAAATCGAATCAGAAGAATACCCCCCTACATACAAACTAACACTTTCACGAAACCGACACACTCTGTCATACAGCTAGTGATGTAACGGGGAATATTCCTGTACGGGAATTTCCCGGGAATATTCCCTTGTTCCCGGGAATATTCCCAAACAGGGAAATATTGAAATACAAATTAGGAAAATTAAAGTTGTAATAAAAGTAAATAAAATGAATAGTGCCCCGACAAATAAAGTGCCTTTCGCCAAAAACTGCATTATTGTACTAATTCTGACTTTTTATCTAAATTACCATTTAATATGTAAATATTTTCATATTTTGTATTCGTATAATATTTTATTGTGGTTTTTTTATTAACTTTGTATCGTTTTTGTTACTTTCAGAAGAACTTTTGTATTATTTTTTTTCTGATGGGGTAATATTCCCAATAACTGGGAATATTCCCATTGTTCCCGGGAATATTCTCGGGAACATTGGGAATTTACTTTTACGGGTAAATTACACTGGTTAATGTCTTGGTAAAAAAATCAAGGGCCCAAGTTATCATGGAATACTTAATAGCAAGATATATAAACATACACAATTTCAATATTCCCGTATGTTCCCTTGTATGGGAATATTCCTCGGAACGGCACATCACTACATACAGCCGTATGTGTAGATTACCGGAAAACGTCGTAGTTAATAATAATATATTTTTTATTGCACCACAACATAAGAAAACATGTTACAAAAGTACATTAAATAAGGCGATCTTATTGCTTTGAAGCAATCTATTCCTGACAACCTTGATACCTTTTTTTTGGTAGTTTTTCCATATTATCGGCTTATCTTATGCAACTAAAGTACCTTTGTATGAATAATGGTGTGCTCAGAATGTCAAGATGATATCTAGGTCCGCTAGCCAAGTGGATTATTCAGCGGCTTTGGGCTTGTCCGGACTAACAATTCAATTTCAATTAACAATAATATTATCTACTATTATTACCTCTAGTATTGATTTGAGTCTATTGCATAGGAAGATACTGATCTGTAGGACAGTCCACTTATTTGACCTAGCGAATTGGTTAACACCGAACATTGCCCCTCGATTTTGAGTCAAGCTGACTCGAGGACACAGTCCTAGACAGACATTCAGAAGGCGTATCATGGTCGGCCTTATCACACAAGTGACAAGATAGAGCGTCCGTCACTGGCTGACACGGTCCGATAGAACGAGAGGACGCTCTTATCTTGTCACTTATCGCGTGATAAGGCTGACCATGATACGAGGCCACGTGTAGCTTAAAATCGGTTGCCTGAATGTGTGTACGCTGTTTATATAATGAAATGCAGTTTGAAACGGTTACCTCGCTACAATTTTTTTTTATCCTCCCTCCAATTTCCGCCCCAGTCCAAGTTGGCTCAGTTCGGGTTGCACAGGGTGGTTCTAATAACACGAGCCATCCGGCTGCCTCTTGGACACTGAAATGACGCGTCATTGCTTTAACTACACAGGTCAATTAAATTAATATTTAATCACAACAAGAATGGATATATATATATATATATATATATATATATATACACCTTGGGCCCGAGTAATCCGAAATATTTTAACCACGCATTCCTGAGGTCATTAGGAGCAAAAAATGTTATGTGAACCCCAGTCAATACCGGCTTACTTTTGAAGATATTATTAATTTTCATGTAAACTAATTGTTGTGATTACTAAGTGCATTTAGCTCTTTTGATTGCGACGTTGCTACCGATGTTGGCCAGTTTCGCGTCGCTATTGACAGATATCAAAGTTCCAGCAACCACTCACTAAATAGATCCTTTTTTGAAAAAAAAAATCGTTACCGTGTTATTAAAAGGGATAATTTCCATAGAGAAGCGATAGTTACTCAAGTTTTATTTACAAAAACCGACAAAAAAAGAAAAAATAAATTTTTTTGCTTGAAATTGAGTTGTGTTCATGTATCATTTTTGACTCCTAATGACCTCAGGAATGCGTGGTTAAAATCTTTCGGGTTACTCGGGCCCACCGTGTATAAACACGCAACATATATTAAATAAAAATTATAAATTAAGACAACACTGAAGGAATATATAACAGTAGACCAAAAAAAGGAATCCTAATAACCTAGCAATAAGTAGTATCAAAATCCAGCGCACCGAAAAAACACCTAGCGCACGGAAGTAGCTAAAATGAAGTGGCCGCGACGGCGGATAAGCGGAATGACTTTCCGGTCCCGGCGGCATCGTAAAACTCAACGCATGCATTTAATTTCGGGAGTTATTTTACTACATGTACGTGAGAATACAGGGTGGACACTTTACATTTTTGCCAGAATATGAAAGCGGAATTTCGCCACTAGCGGGCTCGTTTTCATTTCGTTGCATACCCTGTATAATTTTGCGGACTCGTAAATGTTGTGACGTGACCAAGTTAACTAGGGTTGATAATAATTATTGAAGACCGAGGTGTTTTGTGTATAATATGTTTTTTAATTATACTTTTGTGATGTTGCAGATGTATAATAGTCTTACTATTTACACATATTTAAACGGAATCTCTATTCCTCTCGCATAAACAGTCTCACTATTCACACTTATTTAAACGGAATCTCTATTCCTCTTGCATCAATAGTCTTACTATTTACACATATTTAAACAGAATCTCTATTCCTCCCCTATCAATAGTTTTACTATTTACCTGCCTTTCTAAAGTCTTAGAAAAAATTGTCTGCCAACTGTTTAACGTCCTCGTATTTAAACCTTATCGTTTGCTTGTTCTTTTTTATTGTGTACCTAAGTTGTGACGTTAAATAAATGTATTTTCTTTCTTTCTTTCTATTTACACATAATATGTGTAAATAGTAAGACTATCATTCCTCTCGCATCAATAGTCTTACTTACGCGTGACGCGATGAAGGGCCGTTTCTGAACCCGGGCCCGGCGAACTCGGCATTTAAGACGCATTTTCATTGGTTGTTAATTCAATCGGTTTACCGCAAGAGTAACGAGCGTCATCAGTCGATAGCACAGTCATTTTACCTTATGCTGTAAGACAACCAGTGTTATCTACCGGTCAATTAAAAGTATACGAAAGTAGTTCTTAAAGGTATGCTTAAACATACATCAAAGATAACTCCCGCCCGACGTGCCTACCAAAGAACGCGGCTCCAAAGACTGTGGCTATGATATGCGTGTTGGAATCGTCCAGTACCTATACCACAAGTTACACAGTAAGTCGCGTTTACGTGCTCGCAAGCGACTAAGTAAAAGATTTCTATGAAGAATCTATACACCGCCCCTGGCGGTCACTAAAAGTCGTCTGAAAATCAGCGCTGGGTATTAAGTATACCTACATATCCAGCAAATGGCTGAGACGGGTACCCATTGCCCTTTTGTTTGTTTTTTTTTTGTATTCCTTGTTTTTTTTATTAAGTTATGTTTAAGTCTATTTTTATAAAGTTTAATTTTATTTTTATTTATTTTATTTAAAAGAACTAAAAATCGAATTTTTAGCATGAGTGACTTATACGTTAACTGTACTCGCTATCGTTAGCTCGATCGTTCGTATAGTTAACTCGATATATGCGTCACTGAGTGGTGTGGCTAGCGCACTACAAACGATTGAATTATTACTTGTGAATCTTGCTGTACGAACGAACTAGGGCACTATCGATCTATGAAAATGCACCTTCAGGCGTCGGAAACCTCTATAGTTTTAGGTCTTCAAATAGTTGCTACGTACGCATGCCAAAATTTTAAGAATCAAATCCCAAAAAATGTAATGTGATGTAGATGCCCTACCACTAATAACCTAACAAGCTTGAAAAAGTATGACTGTGTGATCCCAGCATTTAGAAAAGGTTAGATTCAATATAAGGCTTTTGTATCAAGCATCGAGTTCGAATAAGTATCATTCTGGGCATACAATACCTACCTAATTCTATTTCAACCAATGACGGTGCAAGAACAGAGCCCATGGCGGTGGCAGTAAAGATAAACAGGCTGAAGACAACTTAAGTGTTCAGCGCTCACTGCGAGCTGCGAGAGATTAATCTTACTAGTTGCTTACGTAACCTCATATATTCGTGAATTGAATTATTGCAAAAACAACTTTGCCGCGAAAACAATAATGTTTAGATTTCAACGTGGTTATGAACATAGTTGCGTGGTTACGATGATTAATAGTTGATTTTCGACATAATTCGAATGAGGAATATTTAATTACCGATATTAATAGCTCTCTTAGCTCGGCATTAATCCGAAATTAAAGCAAAACCTAGTGTAATTAGTCAGTTTTGGTTTTGCACGCAATTTGCGGCAGTAAATCTAAATTTAATATATCCAAATTCATTAAGCGCGATTGTTTGATTTGTCGGCGCAGCGAGATTTTATTAGAGCTAATTACGGTGATTGCTTTGTTCGTGTTGAACATTTGTTTTATTTTCAGCAAATATGTTTATTATGTTGGACTTTAATAAGTCTATTTATATTAACATTACAGCACGGATGCATACACATTGTGCAATTGTTTCCTATATCAAAATACCAAATAAATATTACATACATACATACATACATTCACGCCTTTATCCCTAAAAGGAACACACCACATGAAACTTGTGTTCCAGTGCCAGTTTTAGCATCAATGTGGGTATAAAAGATCGACAAAATGTGATATCGTAGTGACAGGTTGCTAGCCCATCGCCCACAACACACTTCAACCCTGTACCCTTAGTCGACTCTTACGACACCCACAGGAAGAAAGGGGGTGGTCTTACCCGACACCACACGGGGTAAATAAATATTATGTGTAGTTAATTGAGTGAATTAACTTTTTAGTGTCCTCCCCGTTTCTACTATTTGCTGTTTAAAAGGAGATAACAAGAAAACACGATGTCTGTTGTGGTTAATTGTCAATGAATTGCAGCGTGAAACCACATGACAACTGTATTAAAAAGTATTCATTTGCCCTTAATTTCACCGGTTGCCCAGCGGACGTAAAATGTCCCCCGATTTGTATAAAAATTGTGGGTTGTCACCTGGACAATCATGTTTTCCGCTAGAATACATTTTTTGTGTGATGCAAATGATATATTTTCAAATGGACTGGTTATCTAGCTATAAGAACTTATAGATCTTATCAATCTTTACACATATTGTGGTAACTGATAATCAGAGCCCGGATTTTTCACGGCAAAACAAAACACTATCGGAATCTAACCAGTGATAGAAACATTATTTTATTGATATCGAGTATTATTAGGTATATAGGTACAAAAATAACATGCCGATATATTTTTACATTATTGACAATTTACAGTGTGCAAAACAACCTTTTTTATATTTTTTTATAAAAAACTAGAAGTGTATTTTTCTTCCGAAGACGCCATAAGGTATTTGAGCCAACTAAAAATTGTTTCTGGTCTGCTCCTCATTGACCCATTTATACAGCCAATCACTATTACACAAATAAAATGCGATGTGCTGCTGTGTGTTCTGACGTGGATTACGAAGAAGAAATTGCATCTGTGCATAATTTCATACAAACTTCACGTAATTTTTTAATAAATATTTATTTTATTTGGTGACGTTTTATCTTCTACTACACAATTATCGATATCGATAAAATAATGTTTCTACCACTGGCTATTCTACGGTAGTGTTATGTTTTGCCGTGAAAAATCCGGGCTCTGCTGACAATGAAAAAACTAAGAGTCAAGAAAAAATTGACCCAATTACGTTACGATACGACAAACACTTAAGGAAGGATATAATCGGTATGTACCTTCTTTTAAGCTCGCAATTCGTACAACTCAACTACAAAAAAGCAAAACCAAAAATGACTAATTCATTAAATACACTGGATTTTGCTTTAATTTCGGATGAATGCCAAGCTAAGAGTGGAAGAGTAATGTTGTATAACAAGTCTTATAATTATATCTAGCCTCCTGCATAGGGGTTCTAAAGAGGTCACGACTTATGGCAAGCAACGGAATCAAACATCAATGTCATTTTTTTCCTAGCCTTTAGTGTGTCCCACTACTGGGCAAAGCCTCCCCTCTCGATTTCCACTCGTCCCGATTCCGAGAAATCTCCGGCCAATCGTTGCGAAATACGTCCAGGTCGTCCCGCCATCTCCGTCTCGGTCTGCCACGCCGTCGTTAATGACATTTAATGAAATATTGAATATATTATATATATTTGAATGGAATTCAATAATATATAAAATAACTAATTTTAAATGTGGTTTATTAATACAACATTCTGGATTACTATCGGTAATTAAATACACTTCCTTACTGATGTCGCCCAGTAGGTCTAGCACAACTTGCTGCTTAGTCGCTTCGCGCTCGACTGAGCGTCTTCTGTCTTACTCGCACCGTGCAAATTAGAAAGAGGAGGGTAGATCTTACTCTTCTATCTACCTCTCAGTTGTGCTAGCCCCTCAGATTTCCATACTTATCGGTACGCCGCTGTGAGTATTACGTTTGCGGATCCGTATCATATTGCGCGGAAGTGTTATTGCATTCATAACGCCACACTTCTCTGCATCCCGCGCAATTCTGGAAGCACTTTTAATTGTGGAAGCGCAGTGAATAATTTGTACCAACTTCAATTGACTGATATGACAGTTTACTGAAATGGAACCGACTCAGCACCGCGAAATAATAAATCGCCTTGAGGTCTTTAATTTTAGCTTGAGACGTTCTGTATTTACAGCCAATGAACTCAGACCAAGAAAAAAAGCGCCAATGAATAACGATTTTTTGAGAAATCGTGTAAATAAGTCGACGGTCCCAATTAAAAGAATCGGAGCTGCAAAATTGTGATTTTTGCTTTTCTCTAGGCATGTCATGGACAACCCTTAAAACCAAAATTGCATATTTTAGTTTTTTTATATTTTCCATAAAAACCAAGATAAAAATGTCGGATCTTAGAATAAATAGATGACGTTTAAAAACCGGTTGTAACAGTACCATTTTGACATACACAGGGAGTGCAGTGTACCGAATATGCCACATTCTACTATATTACACAAAAAACTATAATGTTTATTGTTTTGTATTTTATATAATTTACAGCCTGTTGTGTTGTCAATTTAGAGTTTCCGTACAACACCATTTAAGTGCCACTGGAAAGTAAGTTTCCTGCCTACCACTTTTGGGTATAAGGCGTGAATCCATGTATGTATAAACTTTGTACTTAACCGACTTCGATGAATGTTTCGCCACGTTAAACTGGTGAAACAAAGCACATTATAAAAACACCCAAGTTCCAAAGCAAGCCGTGTGTAAAGCCTTATTTCCCTTATAAACAAAGGGCCACAAACACAGGTGTGTGCTCCGAGCGCTGTTTGCTGCTAGCAAACGTCCGTCCTTCGCGATGTTTGCACTTAGACCGCAGGTGCAAGTGGGACTAATTACATTGACTCGCACGAGATTCAGAAGACTTGTGATTGTGAGTACAAAAATAGTATTCTTTAGCCGAATATACGAAGTAAGTGAAATTGAGAAGATTTGCCGGCAAAAGTCACTATTTTTAACACTGATGGACCCATTATGGTTAGGTATTAAACGGGAATTAATTGCGTATAATTAACTTATTCATTTACCCCTCTGAATTTTCCCGACGTTTCGGATGTGTCACAACATGGGCACGGTCATAGTCACGGGACGAAAGCGGATATCAAAGTCTTCTTGGTGCGCTAGTTGTCCTGCGAGGCGTTTTAATAATGTGTAAAAATCGTGAAAGTTCAATTCAATATATAGTGATGGACAAATTGGCAAATAAAAAAGCTACGTGTTATAAGCTAAGGAACTGGAAGCTATAAAGTGGTCTGATAAAGCGACAAGGTTGATAGAATAAATAGAAAAGATAGCGATATGATTGGAAACTAAAAAACAAACTGAGAGTAATGATGAGACAGCTCAGCTTCAGGTTCTTTATTAATAAAATTGAAAATTGTACACGTTAAAATAATAAGAATACATGTTATGGTAAGTAGGTACTTGATTGATACATAAAAATGCCGTTTTAAGTCATTATTTTCAATAAGTGAGATTAAAGAATGACATTCAAGAACTTACGTTACAGGATTGGTTTTTACCCGACTGCCGAAGGAGAGGAGGGTTATGTTTTTCGAACGTATGTATGTGTGTATGTATGTATGCATGTATGTGGGTATGTCTTATTCTTTGGCACGTCCTGCAGCCTAAATAAACCGTTTGACGGATTTCAACATTGAGGTGTCCTCATAATAGTATTGAATAACAAAGGCTAAATATTTGTAAAAAAGCAGTTGGGTTTTTCAAAACATCTTTTGATTTCACTTGTTTATAATTTAATTCAATTATTAATTGACAGCTGAAAATACATAGAAAGGGAAGACTGAAGGAATGGGAGGCAGGCAAACGCAACAAAACGACTTCAACCAAGCAATGGAGAAACTCAAGGCCGCCGGCTGTGTTGTACCAGAGGGTAGAGGAAATAGCAGACGACAGGAAAAGTTGGTGACCAACAAGAGTAACTTCTTGTAAGTCTACTATTTATAGGAAAAATAAGATGCCATGAGGCCTTTGTCTAACTAAATTGACTAATGGTTGTAAATTGAAAGGACCACGCGACGGTATGTTTTACAAATATTCAACAACTGTAGGAAAGTACCTTTTCCCCTCACTGTCTCGGAAAGCCGTCTTTTATCCTTTAAAACCAGTTGCCAAAAACGCATTTTATCCACTAGTGGGTAAATTAATTTGACCTTGGAGCGTGTTAAGCTACTTAGCTATTGACAGATAACAAAACGTAAAACGCTCATAACGTAAAATTTTCACAGATGATGTATTTCTGTTGCCGCTATAACAACAAATACCTATACTAAAAAAACGGAATAAAATAACTACAACTTAGAAAAGTTGAAAAACCTCCGATATTTTCATTTCAAAGTCCAATATCTCAAAAACGGCTGAACAAATTTTCATGAAACATGGCTAATAATCACACTCGGGATCACATCAGCTTTCGAATAGAAAAACTACATTAAAATCGGTCTATCCGTTTGGGAGCTACGATACCACAGACATATACACAGATACACAGACACGTTACTTATAACACCCCTCTCTTTGCGTCGGGGGTTAATAAATATTTAAGAACTTTTAAAGAATTGCCTGTTGCCTTCATCAGGCGCTGCGTCTCAAAATGTATGGGAAAACTTAAATCCGACTCGCACTTGACCAAAATTCTACTTGATATTACTTACGTTATTATTACTGTTAAAAAAATATAAATATTATTATTTAAATTAACTAAAGTTGTTTTGCATGTTGCACTTTCCTCGCTACAGTGAGGTAAAAAGTTTTGTGTTACACACGGGTGCAAATGTATTTTACTTTTCGTATGTTGAAACACTCACTACGCTCAGGATTCAGTCCTTTCGCTGGCTCGTGTTTCCGCTTGGTTTTACTTGATTTACTTAAATAAAGTAAAACCATTATTTATCCAACAATCACATCCTGATGAGCTATAACCACGAACTTCGAAAGTCGAAGTTCGGGTATTTCCATCTCTATCGCACTTACACTATTCGAGTGACGGGGATGCATGTATACGAACTTCGAGTGTTGATTTTCGTGGTAGCGCCGCTGTCTTTGTGTAGCGAGAGGAAGCATCAATTTCACTGATAAAAACAAAAGACAAATCCAACTAATCCACGGGCACATTCAGAAAGTTGAAATGAAAAACCGAATATTCGCTTTGTAGCCATAGCTCTGAGCCGTGGGCAAGAACGTACCTAATAAATCTCTTTCACTTTTTAGGCTCGTACTTTAATCCGACCGCATGTCGACTCCATTCTACAAAAAATCTGTCCCACAAAATTTGCATCTGAATAGTAGGCAGTTGTCTTGCTCGAAGGGAGCCTTCTGCGGTAACCGCAAAACCGCGATTTACATAATATTTTCATGTAAACCACAATGCATACAAGCGTGGGCATCCTACTACATACATAAACTCCCGAAATGAGACCGACGCAGACGAAATTAGGCCTACTTTATTACACTTTCTTTTATTCCAAACTCTTTATCCGGCCTAATTAGGGACATTCCGACTTGCGCAACTCGTTTCTGTATCACCTTTAAATGAGCAATTTGACGTCATAATCAAGGCAAATTTTTTGTTATAAAATTGCTGAAATCGGGTCGGAAATGACTTTTCAGTTGCCCCTTTTTGCACAGAACTAGGTATCCGGGGCTCATTGACCTTTAGCGATGCTTTGAAGTGAGAGTTAATTAAATTTCTTCTGCTTACATTACAAAGGAAATTTACATTATGAGCGTGCACGGAAAACATTAATCGATAAACAGGAAAGACGGTGCCTGGCCTAATATTCATTTTGTATATTTTGTTGTTTACATTATTGAACCTAAAAATGTAATAATAGTACAAGTGAGGTATGTTGATAATTACATCAGAGGCAGAATTATCACGCGAGCCGCAGGTGAGCGAGATAAGAGAGCCGAGGATGTAATTATCAAAGCTCACGCGTTTCATACGACGTTTTTCAACACATTTTGCGAGGAAAAAATCCTTTTCATAAGATGAAAATGTTATAGGCCTGCCAAGTTATTTTCCTTACTTATTGATGTCAACAGGTTTTTACTCACATGTTGTATACATCGTCAAGAATTTCTAGTGGCGTCCATTCTTTTTATCACTTTTCTAGTCACCACGAATCAACATATTTGTTAATAACCAAACACGCATTAACAATGTTTACAAATATCTGTAAAATAACCTATAATGGCGCGCATCAATTTTTTTCAAAAATTACGCAGAGAGATGTCCGCCGGGAGTTGCTGTCATTGAATGTTCGCAAGTCGAGTGGACAAAAAAATGAGTCATTTATATATAGAAGTGAAGGAATAAATACAAGAAAAGGAAATGTAAAGCCTGAACCAGACTGGCGCGAGGCAGGATTGACAACAAAGAGTAAAATTATATATGTTAGGAACACATATGTGACGTTCCACGGGTAAAGCAACCTTATGGTGGTAGTTTCTTTTATTTTGGTGGTATCTCTATACTTTGAATTTCGGGGAAGGACAAAGGATAGTTTTTATCCCAAAACTCATCACATAAGGGGGTGAAAAGAAGGGCGAAAGTTTGTATGAAGCTGGATCACAAAAATAAAATTTGCGGCGGAGTGTATTTTTGTTAAAAAAGGCGTTCGGAGTAAGCTGATCTATGAAATCATGTAAATCAGCCGTAAGGACCGTTTTCGTTTTAAACAATCCATACTAATATTGTAAATGTAAGAGTAACTCTGCCTGTCTTTTCATGCTTAAACCGTTGAACCGATTGAGATGAAATTTGGTATATACTTTCGGTTCCGGAGAAGAACAAAGGATATTTTTTATCCCAAAATTTATCACCTACAAGGGTGAAAAGGGGGGAGAAAAATTGTATGGAGATCGGATATAAACGAGTTCTGCACGGACGAACTCGTGGGAAAAAGCAAGTGATTAATAAATTACCGAATTGACTAATGCTGCAAAAGACTTGCTTATTAAATAACAAGTTTAATCAGTAACTAATTTCAAGTTTTCTTTTCATATCGTAGTAGAATTACCTACTAATTGGGCTGGCATGAATAGTTCTCGTTAATTACATATAGTTTCTAAACTGAATAAGAGACAACTACGTAACTCATCAAATCGTTCTTTTATAATTTACTTTATTGATAAATGCTAAAAGTTTTTGATTAATTGAATAACCAATGATATCTTGACACCTGCATGTTTATAGTTTCATAAGAAGACTACGAAAGAAAGTGTCTCTATTGAATTCGAAATGAAGTATGATTAATTATATTAACAGGAGACCAATAACGAAACACATTTTTGACGTAGGTATTGGAACGATTATGTAAATCGTCATGGCAAAAGCGTTCTCTCTCGTGTAAGCGCATAGCCAATTGTGCGAAAATCCTATACCTACAGTATTATCATTTTGAATACAATACAGTACGTCTAGTCACAAATAATAAACCCCCCCGGTGTCCTCTCACTTAAAACGGAGATATGCCCCAAAAAGGGTTTGACGGAATGTCATCTTACTCATACTTGGACCAACTCAGCTGCGGGGGCTATAGCCATTATACTGGCTATGTTAGTGTGTGGAGTGTTATGTGATTGGCAGTGAGTAAGGCGGTCAACAGATCATCACACCGCTGCCGCATGCCGCTGCGGCGTGCGGAGCCGCGTACAAATTTCGGAGGAGCGGTGCAGTGTGAAACGCCGTGCGGAATTTATATAGAAACTGAGGTACTGGTATATACTGTTGTGAACCGTCGCTCCACACGCCGCAGCGGGATGTGGCGGCAGTGGGATGACCGCCTTAGGTCACCAGAGCTCCCGCCGCTGCCGCTGTATTGAAAGTGTTGGCCTTGCGTTTGTCCCAGCTACCCTAGCTGTCGACACAATAGCTCACATCAATAAAGGATCCAAAATGCGCTTGTGGCTCGTCTTGAGTTGCAATCATCTATTAGCTTCGTATCGTCTACTTACCATCCGGCTGGCAATTTACTTGTTTGCCACCATCGAAGTTAAAAAAGAGAGATATTTACTTTCAAAATTTAACTAAGAAAAGTCTTTCTAAAATCATAAGCTGCCATCGTATATCGATACCTTTAGACTCAAAGGGCGTAAACGCCATTTTGGCCAAAATGACTTTTTGATGCAGTTTTGTTAATTTTTTTTTTCTCTATCGATGTATGTAGATATTCTGCTGCGATATTCGCAATTTTATGGCAAATACGACCCACGTTGTTTTTGAAGATTTAGCTTAAAGGTGGGGCGTAATTGACATGATTTTTATTTTATTATTAATTAGTTAATATAAACACGATGATTAAATAACTTTAAGGTCATATCCGCAGTCGTAATCCAAAACTTGAGTATATACACCCTTATTATTCTCGTATAAAAATAAAGTTGGCTCTTACGGCCTAACATTCATATTGCTAAATTCAGGTCGTATTGTCACTCCTAGACCAAAAACGGTGCATACCCCCCTATTATCCCGCGTTGAGATTGAAGAGGGCTCATTCGACCTAACTTTGATTCTCTCTGAAAAACAAGTGTATCTCATACACCGATTGTAATTTTACCATAGTTGTCTCTTGGAGTTTTACGACCGACATTAATTTAAGTATTATTAACGTCTTATGAGCGAAACGGAAAGTCTGAAAGTGTTTTCCCGTTACCTAATTTAGTCGTTATTATTGTGTTGACAATTAAGAGCAGTAAGCTCGGCCGAATTTCACCTTCCCATACAAACGTAGTTACGCTCTCATTTTAAAACTACGTGTTGGATTGTAACGAAACTTTGCATGTACAATGACATGAGGTATATCTTGGTTTGAAACTAGTTTGTATGGCTCCAATTTATAAAACAAACAAAATACAGCAAAAACAAGTTTTGTATGAAAAACTTAAATTCACTGGTTTTTTTTTACTATGGTACCTGAAGCTACATAAACTAATTTCAGACATAGATATACCTCATGTCATTGTACATGCAAAGTTTCGTTACAATCCAACACGTAGTTTTAAAATGAGAGCGTTACTACGTTTGTATGGAGAATCGAACTTACTGCGGACTTATAATGTTAGAAGTATTCAAAAAGTTTTTATAATTAAAGTCAGTTAGAGGAAGTACGACTACCTGTTGTAGCTGGGCGCACTTATCCTACCTGATAAATTATTATGTTGTTTGTGTGCAAGGTATGATAACTAATGTCGTAATGATTAATAAAGATTCCGAGATGATTAATTGTTTTTTGTTATTTTTTGGTTCCTTCATACACTGTACCTACCTAAATTAGCTATTATATGTTTCTGGCGACTGTAATAATACACCCCATTATGTAAAAGAAAGGCTTTTCTTAACCTTTTACACCGGAACGATTTTACGTACTTTGCGATACATGCGATACATACATGGCGATTAATATACACCCCATTTTGTCAAAAAAAACGCTTTTCGTGACCTGTAACGCCCTAACAGTTTTACAGACACTGCGAATTAGGGGGTCGTATAAACCATTTTTTTTTTTTTTTAGGGCGTATAACGATCCTATTTTCTTTATTTATTGGTTTATCCTAAATATTATAAAACCAATATGTTTATCTTCAAAATCTAAGATTTTGAGCCAAAAATCAATTTTGTAAGTCTTAAAATAAAAAGTTATGAATTATTTTCTAAAATTTTTTTAGTTTTTTGCTTCTCCTGAAAAGTGGCGTTTTGGCGGTTACGCCCTTGGAGTCTAAAGGTATCGATATTTTGTAGCTTTTTTGATGCACTATGGTTGTGTTTTAGGAATAATAGACAGTATCGATCAATAAATTGTTTATTGATGTTGTAATATGGTGATTGACTTAGAGTTAACAGTAATATAGACGCATATTGCTTGTATCAGCGCAACCTTACGTGTATAAATAGATAAGTTGGTATTATATGAAATAAATGATTCTATTAGACACTTCACCCAGCTAACTTAATTGGCTCCGGGCTACACATCTCCATACTTAATACATCATGGACCTAATAGGGGCAGTGTTATACATAATATTAAATACAATGTAGTATAATATTAACTTAATTAACGTTAATTAAGCATTTCGATTGAATTTTTATACCAATTCCATTAACAACTACGTTGCACCGAAAACCTTTTTTACCTCTGTTCTCTTTGGATATCAATGCTCATTTTTGGAGAAAACTCTCAGAGAGTAATTAGCTTAAGGCAGTAATTTACATGATGCTCAGGCCATCCTTTGTGCTGACCATTAGGAGACCCATATCACGTTCTTTGTGTTTGTATAATTCGGCCCACCGAGCACGCACCCGCAAAACAAATTAATTCCAACTTGAGAACAAATGTTACATCGTTAACCCGAAAAATTTGCACGGGCCTGTTACCGCTTTAAACAAGTTTCAACATGATTTAGGATTTCGTTAACCAATTCTAAGAGTTTGTAAAATATATTTCGAAACAAAATTTTATGGAGTTTATTCTTAAGTTTTAATAATGCTTACGGAAACTTGGTAGATAGGTTTCGAAATCTTGTTAACGGATAAGTAACGGGGTCGAGATTACTTTTAACCCCCGACGCAAAGAGTGTTACAAGTTTAATAATGTGTCTGTGTATCTGTGTATCTGTCTGTGGTATCGTAGCTCCCAAACGGATGGACCGATTTGAATGCGTTTTTTTTATTCGAAAGCTGATGTGATCTCAAGTGTTCTTAGCCATGTTTCATGAAAATCTGTTCAGCCGTTTTTGAGATATTGGACTTTGAAATTAAAATGTCGGGGGTATTTCAACTTTTTTAATGAAGTGGTAGTCATTATTGTTACTTACTAAAGGACGGCCCCGGTGCTCGGACTCTACCTATTCATGCCATGTCTCCTGAAAAACAAGCGCATTTAGCATATAATGCGACTGGCATATGCTGAGTGGCATGCATTTTGGTGTATTTTTATAGTAGGTAGTTATTTAAACACATTTATAATTTCCTTTTCACGCCAAATAAATATATATCGTACTTTCATTCTTTCAAAAAATTCTCAGGAATAAAATATTTAGCCCGTTTTCTGGCTACACCCGACTGTCTCTGGTTTGGTTTATTTTACTCAATAGGTACGAATATCTATTTTTCCGAACGAGCTTGCAAAACAGAAATAGGTATATTGACTCCCAGTTTTAAATGTTTGAATTCAGTTAATAGGTAGTACGAATTACCCTATCATTATTGGTTTCTCTGTATACCCTTATGGTTTCTGCATTCCACTCACTAACTCATTTGAATTGCTCATTCACTAACATTAACATGTAATATTGGACTGTATTTTCTTCGTGAATGCTGGCCCCTGCATCGTTTGTTTATTCTATTAATTAAATTAAAATATAATTTACGATTCCCACCGAACGGGCGGACCGGGGTGGCGTGGCACTGAATCGCAAGGGATGCGCGAGGACCCGGCGATAGGAATGGAGTGCAGTAGGCAAAAACCGGACGGAGCTGGTCAGATGCGACGACAGCACAGCCGTCCACGTCCGCAAGGCTACAAATCCATTCAAATATGAAATGTAACGTCTGAATTAAATGGCTTCAAATGCCTTTGGCAACTTGTAAAATGCGCTCAGGCGCACTGCGGCCTGGGCCGGTCGGTTCGGAAGCGTTCTACCAGGAACATTTCTTATAAACCTTGCTTAAGCAATAACCACGTCAGATCCGTAACCTAGCGCAAAATATTTCAAATTTTGCTCTCAGCTCTCAGACCCTTGGCAACCACAGGCGATAAAGTAGATCAAGGCCACCGTTCTCCGACTAATTATTTCATTCCAATTCCACCTCAATATCGGTGTCACACTTAATAATAATAATAAGCTCGTCGGCCGATTTTACCCAAGGCGTCTGCTCTCAACTCCGTAGTTGTCGCTGGCGTGCTCGCGTGTGGCGCACATTTTGTGAAGGTGCATGAACATCGGGGTATGCGAGCATATTGCCGCTGGTGGTCGGGCTTTTATCGCATCGCGCTTAGCATCTAGCTCAATGCGCCTATGAAATTCAAAGTTCTCAACTTCAACCACAGCCCTCCATTCCGCACGGCGGCCCGCTACTCCTATTGCGAGCGCTCTATGCAGCATTTTTTAACACGCCTCTTCAGCACATCTTTGTACTTGAGGAGGGTCACCTTGTTTCCGTTTGCCCTCCTCAAACTCATACACAACAGCTAACGCGATAGGGTGAGCATGGATCTACATGATTCACATTTAATTTGAATCTGTCAAAAACACGACCGAAATCGGGTCTCTGAAATCATTTGCCACCGAACGCAATCGTAAAGCATGCGATGCCGAGATGTCCTTACTTGGATAACCTTTGCTCACTTCTTACGCATTACGACTATAGACGAATCATTAGTCAATATATATCAACTCTTTTTAACAAAAAAAATCTGTATTATGGTAAGTCCAGGGAAAACTAGTAGTCGGCCTGTATGATGGGAAGTTTACACCGTAGCTGTAGAGTATACAGGCAACTACAGAGGCTCTAGTATAAGTTTCGGTGTCCTGCCGTTTGAACAAAAGTCGTTTGGCAAAATTACACTTGACAAACAACGTTTTGCAAAAAAATTTTTCGCCAATTGATCATTTTACTACTAGTCATTTTACAAATGACTCACTTTTCCAAATGATCAACAGTTAAATTTACATTTTATAAATAATTATTTGACTAAATGAACATTTAGCAATTGAGTTATCAGACAAAACTACTATTGGTCTAAAAACGTTTGGTACAATGTATTATTTGACAAGTGGTTCGTTTATTAATAAATCTCATAATAGATATGGTCTGGGTCAAATTAATACACATTATTTGGAAAATTTGGTTTCTTTAAACCAATACGCAATTGTTTTGCTATCTTCGTCAGTCAGGGATACAAAGTGTTTTTCAAAATATTGCGGAATGTCTGTCTACCTAGGTCTCCGTTAGGTACGACGACGAGCGAAGCGAGGAGGAGTGTTAGGTTGAACTGCGAACTTACAGCGCGTGAGCCGAGCGAGCGAAGCGAGCGTGCCGCGGCAGCGGCCGGCGAAGCGCCAGAACCGACTATTTTTAAAGAAGTTCTTTTTATGAAATAACATTTTGTCAAATGACATTTGGACAAATGCTTAATTTGCGAATCATATTATTTGCTGAAATGTAAAAAAGGTCAATTGACATTTTATTATTTAACCCATTTACCAAGTGTAGTGTTTGCTAATTGATCATTTGCTAAGTGAGTTTTTGTAAGATGATACTTTTGTCAAATGTCTCGTTTGCCAAATGATCATTTGGTGAAACTTTTGTCAAATTACCATTTGTCAATAATTTTTTGGTCAAACATTAGTGAACCATAAGTTTCACCGAAACAAAACTTTACGATCGCGTTTGCGTTTTACCCTCAATTTGTATGGGATTTGACAGCTAAACGCGAACGCGGTCGTAACGTTTTGTTTCGGTAAAACTTATACTAGAGCCTCAGGGGAGTTAAAAAGCATGTTGCCGACCTCTTAATACTTTCACAGCCAGGAATCCGCCTAGTAAGCGGTCTGTTTATTTATTTAATTCGTTCATTCTTAACTATACTCACCTGCTTGAACCACAGTTGCCAATTTCGCGCACCCCCTAAACTCATTGTGGCATATGGTTGCCAAGAAAAGTATGGGCGGATATGAAAAAACATATAAGTGAGCGGTTAAACATTACTTTTATAGGCTTAGGAAAATACCAATGAGCCTCCAATATTAGGACTTAATAATTTAAATGAGTGTCATAAAACTTACACACTAATCTAGGCACGTTACTTTCTACTAACATAACATATACAGTCAGCATTAAAAGTAACTACGCAATCGAAAACGTCAAAAAGTTCTTATTTCCTTTAAGCCGATGCCTTGATTTGAGTAGAACACGCCCCCTAGACAGAGACACGCTTATGCCTTCCGCGCACGAGGAAAAGAGATGTAACTCATCATATTCACATCGAGAGAGTGGAAAGGATACAAAAAAAATTTGTTAAAGCCCTTAATTTCAGAACTGGCTATGAGTACACTAGTTACACTGATTCACTAACTCACCATAAATTACAAACACTCCGTGCCCGCAGAGATTGTGTAGACTCTTTTTTATTATATAAAATCATATCTAATATGTTGGATGTCCCCTCACTATTACATCAAATCAATTTAAGGGTACCTTGTAGACGTCAGCGCCAATGTCAAAAGAAATTCTTATTTTCGATTCCCCGCAATCGAACTTGTTATGCACAAAATATGCTGTTTATAAGACGTGTATGTAAACTGTTTAACCATGATGAAAGACTTAAAGACATTGATCCGTTTAATTGTTCTATTAAGTCATTAAAACATGCTTTCCAGTAACCATGGTCTATATAATAATATGATCAATCACTTGACTGTGTACATATACTTACGAATGGGTTTATCACAATCTGACTGTAAGCTGTCATATTAAATATTAGAATTTCATTACTTAGTTACAACAGCAAGTTAAACTTTTAAGTCATTTATTATCATGAAGCTGATACTTAAGTTTGTTGATAATGTATGTTGGTAATATGCTTATGTTTATAAAATAAGGAAACTCCAGGTCTAAGATGTAAGCGATAGTTTAAGAATTAATTTCTGTAAACGACTGTTTGTTTCTTCATTAAATAAAAAAAAAAAAAAAAAAAAAAGTAACACTCTTCGGGAATGGCTTTTTTGGACTAGAGAAATACCTAACTTAGAGACGTTTTATTTAAATTTCATAAAGTGAGATTTTAGGTGAGATAAAATACTATAGTATTAAATTAATTGTGTCGTAAAATAATGTATCGTTTGAGTAGGCTGAGTAAAAAAAGGAAAATACAGACCCAACTTTGGTTTTTTTCTATCGAGGAAATTTTAAGCAAGCATGTTTCGATAAAATCAGATAAACAATCATATAGTCAAGAATCATATATCTGAAAATCAGACCTTATTGTTTCTTAATCTAGTCAGAACGGCGTTTCAAAGCACGCGATAATTTCCAATGCACAGCCTTAGTCTTTTGATATCTTTGTTTGCGTAGCTTCTTTTGATGCTGACTGTATTTACCTACACTTATTTTAGTGAGCAAGGTTTGTAGGCACCTTCCACTACTTAGCGGGAAGTCACACGGCATCGACTACGACCGTAACCCAACGAAATTGTTCGTACTGAATGTATGACTATAAGATTCGCCGTGTTGAAAAAAAAGTCAAATGCCCTTACTCCCAATTCAGCGCATCCAAAATAAATATAAGCAATATTTCAACTACTCTTTAACACCTCCTACACTGAAACCCCTCTACGCGGCACATACGCGCGACTGATTCACCGGCTAACTAGTTTTAAGTTAAGTTTTTGTCCATGTATAGTATAAGGACATAAATATGTGTACACGCCTTTATGACATTGACGATAAAGTCCTGGGCTGTTATTCGCTCAGCGCTAACACGGCTCACCCCGCCGGTCACCCGTCACGAAACTAGACCTCTACCGACGCTTAGTTACTACGCATCGCGGTGTCAAGATATATTTGTGGGTGAACGTTGAGGTGAGCTTAAAACAAGTTACAAAATAGGGGGCCTGTACAGATATTTATGTCCGTATTTATGTCAAAAGTCAAAAAACGTCAATTTTTTTTTCAAAGTAGATTCTTACAGAATACCTTTCGAAGGTCTAAAATTACAACAATCTTATAAATAACATTCATCCAGCGGTGGAGTCGTTACATAAGTCCATTAAAATTAATTAAGAAATACTCATTTATTTTAATATAATCCATTCATTTTAATTAACAAATACTTATCAAATCGAAATTGTGTAAATACATTATGTTTTCGTAAATATACTGACAAGGCAAGGTTATTATTTTAATTGATTTAAATAGTTTATTTTTTCTTTTTATTGAGAGAAACATACAAAAATTAAGTAAATAAATTAATATGGCATCGTTAAACCGTTTGGTTTGTCTCGATGCTGGCGCAGTGACTTACTGCTAACAGGAAAATAAATTGTTATCATTAATAATATAGGGTTTTCACTTATATCTAATCTTAACTTATTATCAAAAATAATATTTTAATCATTTAACCGCCGAACGTCATATAAGTTACAGGCAAATTTCAACTCTAGTCATAATAAATTAGTATGATATATCGGACGAGGGCTGGTAAAGGATTAATTTATCTGTAAACCTAACTGTTGTAATATTTAGTTTTTAAGATATTTTTTATATTTATTGGGGTTAATTCTTTTGGGAGTTTATTTATTAAGTCATTCCCTGAGTGATTCGCGGCTTTATGTACGTATATTTATACCCCTGACTTTACTGTGGCGCATCTCTGCGAGCTCAGACAACCTACAGAGCGTGTATGCATAAAATATTGGTCCTAGAATATCGTGTGAGCATATATATTTTCTTCATCTTCGTGGGTTATTTTATTTTAAAAACAGGAAACAAACAATTTGTCTATAGTAACATTTATTTAGCTGCAGGGATGTTGAGCCTGAATTTAAAGCATATGTTCCTGTCAAAAATTTCATTTTTGGTACAAGCTTTTATCGCCTACTGTACTTTTCTGTACACCATCATCAACTGCTCATTGAGACGATTCTAACGAGCCCAAACTCGATGGGGTTATGTGATTTTATTACGGAGTTCCTATGGCCACCTTCTGTCTCCATCATCAGATCAGCTAGTTGGTACCATAATATTGAATTATCATCCAAACTTTATTTATATCCAAAATTTCAGCTCAATCGGTTACCGGGAAGTGGGTCAAATTTAACTTGCAAGATTTGACGGACAACTTACATACTTTTATGCTTACATACAAACAAGTCAAGTTAATATAAAGCTTGTAATAAACGTCCTAGTCGTCGAAGTTGCACTAGTGTACGACAGGGGCACTTCTAGATTTTAAGTCATGTCACTTTGACATGTAATATGTCAAAGTGACATGACTTAAAATCGAATTAAGAGGAATTTATTTATTTTGATTTATTTAAACTTTATTGCACAGTAACAAGTTACAATTACAAAAGGCGAACTTAATGCCACAAGGCATTCTCTACCAGTCAACCTTTAGGCCAAACAGAAAATAAGCATAGCTGGTGCGGGGTATGAGAACAACACAGATATAAAGGAAAAAATAGAGGTATGTTATACTGATAATTTCAATGAATGTAATAATATACATATATAAATAATACAAATATAATAAATACAATATATTATATAATACGTGCTACTAAAAACTACGAAGAGTCTTAATCTCGAGAATTTTCAAGATGCTTGCCCAACTTGCGCTTGAATGAAAATTTACTCTAAGCCTATCGTATGCTAAAGAGGATACCATACCATAGACGAATAGCCTGCACAGTGAACTAACTGGACATGGAATCGGAGCGGTGAATGAAGGAATTCTCTTAGTTCGAATTTAACCCATATTGCTGTAACATAAAGTTCCCATGCTCAAGGACCAGGACGTTCACCTTGCCTAAATTGCATCATAAAATGAAGACATAAGTTGCAGCTTGGTCCGATCAGCCATAAAGTTGTAGTTCACACGCCTTATTAACCAAGTTTGCATACATTTTGTATACCAAAGGTCCGTTAACCGTTCACAGCTCCTGGCGGAATTTCCGCGACCGACGTCAAGCACTTCAATTATTTCACGCTAAGCGGCGTTATAGTTCCTACACAACCTATATAAGGCTATAGGCCGCCTCCTCCTCTAGCCAGTGTGATATAGTTGCGGTGTGCGAGTTTATCGAGTTGTCCCCGATAACCCTGGTAAACTTAATTAAGGCACCCACGTCAAGTTTCTTTGCCACGCTAACGTGGAGTTTTGCGAAACGTGCTTAGTTTTAATCGCTAACTAGGCGCTTGTGTACCAGCGAAAGTCTTTATAATGTTTAAAGTACAAACACCAAGAGGAACGGTTAATGTGGCAATTTAGCTGCGCGGGGGAGACTTTGCGGTTTTTGTACGGTTTAAGAAACAATGAGGAAACAGAGAAGTGTTTGTGCTTGCCATAAATGTTACCCTTTAATGGAGCCTCTTATAAAAGCATCTTATAACGTATTCTTAACGTTAACTGCTTGTGTACGAGTAATACAAACATAGATACATGTTCAGGCCACGTGCTAAAGCAGTCTTAAAGCAACGACAAAAGACGCTCAACTCGACAACTGATGTTTAGTAGCAAAAATCTTGCCTCGGCGCTCACTGGCAGTGTCCCACAAGTCGAAGTCGTTTAGTGGTCAGATAAACAAAATAATTAAACGCTTATGGTAATACCAGTGGGAGTGGTGCCAACCGCGGGCGTTATGTAAATGGGACTTGATGCAACGCAACAAATGCTAACTGGGAACTTGCTTTAACCAGCTTTTAATTTAAAACTTGGACTCAGTTTGCGAGAGTGAATTAAGTTTCGGCGTTTTTGGCTACAGCTTTATTTCTTTTACTAAACATGAAATATAACACTTGAGTCTCGTGTGATTTATGTTAAACTTCTTAATTTGCGTTTCGCTATTGCAGTGAAATCGCTTTTCCTGCGTTTTGCGTGCATAATTGTACGTTTTATGGCATAAAATTATAGAAGTGGATTAACCGTATATGTGGATAATTAGTGCAACTAAAAATTTGACTTTATAGCCCTTAACTTATGCAATGTTAAATGGATATATACGAATCTTCATATCTGTATGACTCAGATCTGTATGTTTTGGTGAAATACATACATACATACATTCACGCCTTTATTCCGAAAAGGGGTAGGCAGAGCACATGAAACGTATGTTCCAGCGCCACTTTTAGCATAAATGTGGGTATAAAAGATCGCCAAAATGTGATATTGCAGTGATTCTATATTGCCAGCTGAAGGCACATATTTAATAATGTTTAAAATATACAATCATCGATGCCTCAAGCGTATATAACCTAGTTAATTAGCACAGAGGATGTTAAAGGTACATATTTAATCATGTTTAGACTGTAGGTACAGTCTTCGACGCTACAAACATATTTCAGCTAGCTAATTAGCACACATGATCGTAACATAGACTGTCTCACGACTCACGTTACGACCCATTGTCCCAAAGCACTCACTCCACCAAATCCGAAACCATCACATCACCCCGACCGCCGCATTATGAAAATTGCCTTCTTGGCGTAAATAGTTATTGTCCCAAGGTGTTTTCCCGGCAAACGCGGTCACAATGTGTCTCAATTTATGCGCCAAGACGACCGAAATCCAGACACTCGGCTCTCCCAACGACAATCAGAACTAATTGGAAAACTACGTAGTTCTAATCCCAATCGAGTAGTTTAATGGACACCGTATATTTGCCTATATATAACTAAACAAACAAACTATAATTGCACAGCTCCATCATGATTTGTTTTGATTGAAAGCCAATTTGAGTGGAGTGTTTTCGAAGGCCTGGAGTTTGTAATAATATTGCGATGCCTCAGGCGGGTTTAAGTGGTTTCGAAGGCGCAGTTTAATTTGTATAGTTTCTTTGAGCTCAAGATGAGAGGATATTTGATAAAAACCCTTGTAGTATGTAATGAAAATAACGAGTAAATAGCTATTTCATAATTAACGTTGTTTGCTGCAGGCTCGTGTGCCTACATACACGTATAACGTAGAGACCTACGTAATATAGCCTATTAGCCTTATAATATAACACTTTAGTCTTTGGCATTATCCATGTACTTTTATTATTATCTTCGCATTCACGAATGGGCGCGGATTAAACAGGTTATTTTATCGGCCCTTGCATTTAAATTGTAACGTTCTATGAAGACGCTAATAAAATAATTTTATCTCATCGATTCTTCGAACTATTGAAGTGCCTACCGTAAATATAGGTTACTGTATGCCGCAACGCAAGCTTTAAGAACTTGCAGCGCCATCTAATTTAAATTAACGTTATTTAGTAACTTACAATCGATATTTGTTTGATACAATGTTGCTAGTTACTACTAAATAATTCAAGTACGATGTGCACTAAGGACTTTGGACACAATTCTAGTATATTTATTTAGTACAGTATATCTCAATAAAATTATTCCTTTTCATTTAGGTAGGGTATAGGTATAAAATATGTTTTTTTTTCGTAATAATTAGTGAATGTAATCAGCATAACATAAATCAGTAGTAAATAACCAGTGCCACGAAACAGTTCTATTTCAGCACGATATTGGCGTTTCTTCAACTCTCACCCCCTGAAACTATCTAACCCGTGGCTCGATGGGAATTTTTCCAACATTAATCGCTCAATGGAGCGCTCAACGTAGCGCAAAACCAAAATTTCTCTGTAAAGTGACTATTCCGCACAAAATAATTGAGCAGTTATGCTAATGAGGTACAAGTTGAACTGACGCCAAAACGCTGTCCGCGCGAGCTTTATGCAAATATCCGGGCGGAGAGGTAGCGGGGGCGGCAGCGGGCACGGCTTAAGGATAAACGGTGTCAGTTTCTGTACAAACCTTTTTGAAGCCTGTTTGGGATTTTCATTATAAAACAGTACGTTTAATTTAATTTAGGCTTATTTTTTACATGACTGGTTATTATTATGACTTAATTAAGTATTTATATCTGTTAACGAAGCGCTCACCAACCTCCGCGGTGCACAGGCACGCTAGCTGGCTAGCCGGCGTGGCACCGCCACCACTGACTGCCAGCGCGTGTCTTAGGTTATATAGATAGTGTACGCGGGCTGGGTTTCCGCAACTTGACGTCATAGTAGCGCTTATTTTGCGTACTACTATTATTCGTGCCAACCCAGTTCCACCAGAAAGCCTAGCAGACCCTTTATGTTGCTGACGGCCTCCGATAGTGACCCCGGTGTTCCGAGGTGCTTTGCCCGGTATTCTGCTACCCCAGGGCACGTCAGGATGACGTGGGCGGCTGTCTCTTCCTCTTCCATGCAGGCTGTGCAGAGAGGACTGTCTGTAATATCTAGAGTGAAAAGGTGTTTGTTTAGTAGTGCATGACCAGTTATGGCTCCTGTCAAGAGACGGAGTGCCGGCCTCTTTAGCTGTTTTAGCTTCCTTGACAGTCCGGGGTTGATTGTCGGGAGGGCCTCCCTGGTTTGCTTGCAGGTACCTAGGATGTTTGGTGTTCTTTTTTTGGTGTTTAGTCGCAATGTGCTCCGCAGCCATGCAGGGGGTAAAGTGGTCGTAGGTTCCGGTCCTACGGCTTTTGAATCTGAGCCTTCTCTAGCCAGTGCATCCGCTGTGTCGTTACCACGTGAATTGCTGTGCCCTTTGATCCATTGCAGCTGGCTGTTGGTACATACCTGTGATAGAATTATGTGGCACTCGTTTATCAGCCCAGACGTTGTTGCGTAACCTTATAAGGCTTGCAGTACAGATCGACTGTCGGAAAGTATGCTGATGGAATATATGCCCATACACTCAAGAAGCTGTCTTATGGGTCCCTAATGGTGTCGAAATGCATATATTTAGGTCCTCCGAGAATACTCCTGATCCGGTGCCTGACCTTGTCTTGGACCCGTCCGCGAATATACTTAACTCCCCGGGGTTAAGTCTTTCCTGGGGGGTTTCGTATAGTTCGATTTTGTACTTCCTGTCGAAGACAAACTGTCTGGAAATGATGTCGGTTGTTGCCTCTATGAGGGGTTCCCTACCTACAGCCTCGTAGAGTACCTATTTCGGTATGAGGAAGCTTGGGCGGTCTCCAGAGATGCTGTTTTTTGGCCCGTATGGCTAACGCCAGTGCTTCTTGCCTGATGCAGCGCGTGTCTTTTGTTTACATGTATTGATTTTACTCGTTCTATTTAAATTATTATTGTCAATATGCTTGACTACTTTTTTATTTACGCAGTTTTTGTTATTATTCCAGTGTAAAAAAATATTGATATAACTCCTTACCTACATGTTATTATTTCACCATCGGCGGCCCAGCGGTCCACAATACCATAAAGTAGATTTATAGATGCATTTTGCATATATGATTTAAACAGCTTGCAATGTTCATAGAGGTGCAAACTTTCTTGTACCTACATTTTGCTATGAAGGCAACATCTTCGCACGACCGCATATTTTACACAGTAATATGTAGGAACTTTAATGTAGTAAGAGAACAAGAAGTAAAGTGTGTTTGCGAGGCAATTCTGGATCGCTCCCGTGTTTGTAGAGAAATCAATTGGTGTGCTCAAACTGTTCAAATATCGAACAGTAGGTCATGACATGAATTAAATTCAGGATCACTGGATAATGGATATGAGTGTATTAGAATGTCACAATAAAATTACAACATAATATACACAATAAAATATAGGATATTTTTCCTTACATAAGATAAGAAAGTGTAGTAGTACACTTTATTACGTTAAATAATACATCATATACTTATAAAATAATATCATAAAAAGAGGAGGACTTTAATGTTCCATGATGGGTGTAATCCACAGCCGTCTTCACATCCAAATCTTTCTATTCTACTTCTCGTTCCCCTAATTCTCATAGAGAGCGCTCTGATGACTGATATTTGTATTTTGACTGATCCAGCTTATTATTTGTGAGTATGGTTTGGACCATTTTCCACATAATTTTGGAGATGTAAGAAAAAAAATTATAGAGATGTTTGTAAGAAAAGATATTTATTGACAAAACTGTGTACATAAAATGTCATAAAATAATAACTCTCAACAGTCGGCCCATTTCTTTTGAGAACCTGTCAATCTATTAGATAACAATCGCATCTGATAGAGCTGACATAATTACATTTTAATCCAAGGAGTTTGACTACTGAACTTATCCTAGACCTCTGAAAAAAAATAGTTTGAACCTTTAGAGGCTTACTAAGAATATAAGAATTTTATTCGGTAGTTCTTGATGACAACCTGAGAATCGTCTATATATCATTTAAAATTGCTTCGCGCGTTGGCTTCGACGAGACTAAGCTAACGTGCGCCTCTCACATTAAAATCAGTTTGGAATACGAAATGTATGTGTCAGACTCACTCCTTTAAAAACGGTCCAGATCCATTTGAAACTGCTCAAACTTCAAAGCCTTACAATAGGTATATTATTATCATATTTTTACCTTTGTACGTACTAGATGTAAAATTTTCTTTGCTAAATTTATTTTAGAAATGTGAGAAACGTACGGTCTTTAACGTTCATTCACCTCCAAGATCCAATAGAAGTGGATAACTAATCGATTTACGCTCTCAGGTGCATTTGTCTGGTAACGCAAACATTTTGCTAAAGGCTATAAAAAATACACGTCTTGTGTAAACTTAAATACAATTTGAAATGTTTATTTCAGCTGCGTTGAAATTTTACGAGTAGATACCTACATTTAATAAAACATTTCACTCGTAAACAAACAGTTGAATGCGGCCTATATTCTTACTTGTACATCAGAAACAGAATGTATATTCTTACTTGGAAATGATTGAGAAGAATATGAAACAAAAACAAAATCTTTTAATATTGATAGATGGGTGAGGACCAAATTCTTGGCCAGTAGTTAGCCATAGGTACAAACCGAAGAAGTAAACAAAGTTCCGTTGTGACACTATTTACCAAATAATTGTACGATCACTTTTCGTGTCACAGCGGAAAACTTTCATAGAATATTTAATTGAGTGAATTAAGCTGACCATGAATTTGGTCCTTACCCAGCGATATCCATTTAATTTAATGACACCAGACCTTTAAATAATACTCTTCAGAACCCTTTGGAATCAGACCAACTTGAACCTATACCTATACACTCGGGGGCTTTATCGTCAACATCTTTCGTTTTAATAGTTTTATTTATGTGAAAATATTCCTGTTTTAATTAATAATGACAATGACTTATTCTTTCGTCAGTGGACACTAAACGTGTATTTTTTGTTTACTATGACTGTTGCCGCTACTAATAGGCATGCCCGATGTTCACACCGTGGTAGCCTACGGGCGCTTGCAAAATCCAGAAGAATCACAACTCGAGTAGAAATTGATTTGAGTATTCATTAATTCATCATTGTGAGTCAGAGACAGTTGCAAGTTCCTCACTCCCAACACGCGCGACTTAAGGCTGCACATTCGAAATTTTCGTGAAAATGAGTTGTTTTGTAACCGTTTTATACATTATAACGTAACATTTTTGCTGTAGGAAAATAT
Source organism: Epinotia bilunana (assembly GCA_947049275.1). NCBI lineage: Eukaryota > Metazoa > Arthropoda > Insecta > Lepidoptera > Tortricidae > Epinotia > Epinotia bilunana. The sequence goes on along the minus strand of OX346267.1, from coordinate 8,966,977 downwards.
ATCATAATCTCCAAGATATGCGACGGGTTATAGTTTTCGTAGAAACCATTTTAACAATAAAAATTAGAGAAAAAGAAATCTAAAGTCACCCCTATTTTTTCACTTCTAACCATTTTACTGCTCCATTTTTTATCAGAATAATATGAAATTTTATAACTTTCTTCATACAATAATGAACAAGGGCATCATTTTCTTACTTTCTTAATTTTCTTAAAAATTTATCTCGTTTTCTGAAATATTCCACCAAAGTTCCTGCGCCCGTTTTCGTCCATACGGTCAGTGCGGGACGAGACACGTTGCATGACGGACCTGTGTGGGGAAACCTAGGATGAAAGAGAGCTTTGTGTGAATTCAATATGTGTATGCTATATTTCTTGATTTCAATATTATGGAGTATTAAAACTTATTCTTGGCATGTTGTATGACTTGGATGTGTTGATAAAGCTAGCCCTACTAATACTCATAAACTTCCTTAGTTCTAACTGAAACTACATTGTCTATCTTCTGAGTGAGCTTGGCCTGTGTTCTTTTTCTCTTAATTCCTGTATGCTGGCCCCTTATTGTTTGGACTCGAACCAAACCTCATTGGTCAGACTAATATGCACCCCTCATACCCCCTAAACATCTATCAATTGCACCTGAATTTAGCTTAAATGCTACCAACTTTTATTTCCCTTATTTTAATGCTTATATCCATTATAATTATCGCCTCGCAAATTCGATAATAATATTGCAAAACATAATAACCCACTGTAGGAATTAATGAGCCTGCCTAACTCAAAGACTGGAAATTATTAACTTTAATCTTGAATATTAGATATTTTGGTTGGATAATGTTAAATTTCATAAAAATTCCATAGATGTAACTATAATAGGTCATCCCCATATTACAAAGTTTGATACAATTAAAGTTTCAGAACCATACAAACTTCCATTGTTAACTTTATAAAATATCCCTTGTAATAAATCACCTTTGATGTTAAAATCAATCAGTATTAAACTTAAATATTTATGACAGTAATCCTAACACTAACTAGAAAGCCTAACATGAGATCCATTCTACTACAACAAACATTCATCACCAGTCTCCACATATACATGCATACATACATTCACGCTTTCATTCCCAAAAGAGGTAGGCAGAGCACATGAAATCCACGTTCCAGCGCCTCTCCCATGTGGACAAAATGAATCATTGCAGTGACAGGCCAGCCCATCGCCCACAACACACTTCTACCCGGCTCCCTGACTCGACACCCACGGGAAGAGAGAGGGGGTGATGAAATCCCATCTCGGTCTCCACATATGTCATGTATATATTACTCTTAACCACTAAGATTCGACATCATATCTACGATTTCCACAGACAATCCATTGGATTTGGGACGTGTGACTTTACCCATTCTCATATAAAAGTGTCCTATTTGTATTTTTAACCTTTCACAAGCAACTTCCATACCCTAAGTATAATTTTTGAACTACATATTCTAATGCAAAATAATTATTTTCTATTTGTAGTGCCATAACTCAAATTTTCTAAATTTCCCAAGACGCTTTCAAACTGCATGTACTAGGACAAATTCTACTTATTCTTTAATACAAAGTCTAATATTCCCTTAAAGCCTGACGGTTTATACGGTCCTGCACAGCTGACCTCACATACTATACAATGTTGCACGATAGAGCGAGAAGAAGGTACTATTATCTGTCTCACTCCCTTCCATACGTCAACTCACAGACCCACGACCTTAACATATTGTACCAACAAATCGTGATGAAATTTCATAGTCTGTAACCCCCTTAAATTCAATAAACCCTATATATTCCAATACAACCTAGTCACATTGTTGACATGCTGAGTTGTCTGTATTATGGGGTGTACACATATCATGATTCATCAAAAGCTGAGCATTTATTTTCGTTTAGAGGCATGTTGCGCCGCTGGTCCGACCGTCAAACGTGTTCTACTGAAAAATTGCATGCTCAGAATTGTTGCATGTATAACCCACTCTCAATTATGGCCCCGACATGCTGTATTGAGAAATTGACGTAAAATCGCTGTATCTGTAAACCCCATTTCTGCTCGATGTAAATTATGATTATCTATGGTGTGATTTGTTTTGAGTTACTTCGTTGGTTATGGTTTGTTTGTTTACAAAACAATCTAACCTAAAACTTCCATGTGTTTTGGATAAATTGGACGTAGTTATGCAATAACGATCCAACCCACAGCGACTTCATTTTGAGATAAATGCAACTTAATGTTTTTGTGGTACACTTTTTAGCTGTAACCGAAATGTACAAGTAGTGTGTGTTTTTATTTAGACATATATGTTAGTTACCTGATGGCTACATGTTTTTTAAAATTATACTAGTACTAAGCTACGTATTTAGATAAGTAGGTTTTGGAACGTTTTTGCAATATGTCTTTTTGTATGATTACTAATCCAGAATAATTTTGCAAAAACGTTCCACGATGTATGTAACATTAATTTATTAAAACAATAACAAGAATATAGTTTATAAAATGTAATATTGTTTGCTATATATAAAAGAAACAACACAAAAAAGGAAGAAATAGACGCAAAATCTATTCATCTTCTTCATAGCCCTCAATTTCGAAGTCTGGCACTCCGCCAAATCCATCGACATCGTCCAGAATATCTTCGGAACTCTGCAGAGTCTTATAAAACTGAAGACAATCTTCGGGTATGTATTGGTACATTGATTGCAAATCTGCTAATTTCGCAGGAGCAATTGGTTTGCCATTAGGCCACAACAAACAGAGGTCAGAATTGTTTATGTTTCATGTTTCCCCTTTGATTTTTTTTTCAATGTTTAACTCTTTAAAATCTCCTTCCAGTGATGACGTCATGAATATGGAATGGTTTTTCTCTTTTTCTATTTTTTTTTAAACTAACTGCTTTTGTCAGTAAATTTCTTTCTATTTATTATATTTTTTTCCAATTTGTTTGTACTATAAAAATCATTTTTCTGCATCTTATATACTCGAAATGGTTTCACTTTTTTACTGCGTTTAATAATATCGATGTATTCTTCAGCTGTGTACACGCGTTGGTGGTGTTTAAGAGCAGTTTCTATTTTAGAAAAATCCGTATCGTTCGGTAAAAATGTATGGCCGGACTCAAGGAATCTAAATGATACGGTTTCTAAAGTGTGATGGGAGCTTAATATTGCTTTCATCATGAGAACCACTTTAATATTTCTGTTCTGACCACCGCAGCAATCACTCCATAGAATTAAATGTTTGACGGTAGAACTTAGTTTCTGATTTATATACTTCATAAGGCATGATCCAACTTCCTGAGCCCCTCTTCCTGCTTCTCCTTCTACCCATACATAGCAGTGCCCAATGTCATCAGATGCACTATGGATACCACTATTGTAGAACCACAATTGCCTTTTATAAAATGCTACATTTGTCGGTATGCGGGGTAAAGGTAATGTCTTCTCTAAATCAAACGTTAAGCATTCGACAGATGGTGAATTTTTTGCTTGCTCAAAATCCTTCTTAAATTTTCGGCCCTTTCTAAATGTCGTGTCTTCTGTTCTTCAGCAGTTTCATTTTCTTCAGTGTTTTTGGCATTGCGAATTTTTATTTCTAACTTGTCACACGTATTACAAGTGTCTGTCTTTAATTCTTTACACTTCAAGTTAAACTTCGAATAGAAAATCTTTTTCACATACTCAAATGAAGTGCATTTGCGCTCGTCGCCATACTTCTGTTTAAACTCCTGTTGATATATATTATAAATTTTGGCTAATGTCATTCCCGGTTGTAAATACAATACATCACTATTTTTTTCCCGTCTATAATGAGATTCATATTTTGGAAGTTTTGCAATAATGTCAACTATGAAATCAGTATCTTCTTCCGATATTTTGTTCCTGCCTCGTGATTTGCTTCCCCTGCCATCTTTTATCGGCTCACCAGCTCTTAGTTTTTTTAGTGCTACAGTAACCTTTTGAGTAGTGATCTGAAATGTTTTTAAAAACATATCGCGACATACTTTTACACCACTTATTGAATAAACTCGATAAAATTGTTTCGGTTTTTTCTTAGTAGCAGGAACATTAGTCATGGTGTAAGTTCTTTTCTTTTTTGCTTCCTTGACATGGGAGCCAATGAATACTGTTTGTGCCGTGTAAGTACCAAGGCAAACATATTTATTAAATTCTTCTTTCATTTTCTCTGCTGAAATCAAACTAGCACAATCTTTTGAACATTTACATTTTTTATAATCAATAAAAGTCTTTGGTTTCATTTTTTTTTCAGAATTGAATGCGGTATATTCTTTGTTGTTGTATTTCTTTTGTTTTATCTCAGATCTATGCTGTGAATGTTTACGTTTACGTCCTTTTTTTTGTCTACCACTTGTATTAGCCACAGATTCCATTGCGTCAACTGTCGTGTCTACATTTGATTGTGCTGCTAAATCTTCGGCATTATCACATGGCTCTTCGTCGGGTGTGGAACTGTTATCAACCGATGAGCAACTGGTTGCAGAGTCATCTACAATTGTCTCCTTAATACAATGTAAGCTATAGTTTGGATCCCTAACACTATCATCGCTGTCACAACAATCAAGTGCGTCTTCATCCTTGGAACTCCTATCATCATCAATGTTGTAATCAACAGGTACTTGCGCAGTCAACATGTTAAAAACCTTAAAAGTTTCTGCCGTCATTGGTCTAACAGGTGATGATGCGTTGGATGATGGTTGTGATATTTCCTTGTCATTCAGCATGAGAGTTGGTGAGCAAGAAAAATATTGCGGCGAAGAAGCGTACGGGAGAGACTTATCTTTTAAAACTGGTAAGTTGTTTTCGTGATTTGTTTTACTAATGAGTGAAGTAAGCGGAGAATATGGTGGTGGAGAAATTGAAGGATGTGCGTTTGAATATGGAGTAGCCGGTTTAGAGTTCCCTGAAATAAAAATTAATAGATATTATTTTTTTGAAATGCAATTCAACCACGTATATTATTTAACAGTATTATTGTACCTGCTGATTTGTTTTCATAATTGTTATTATTGAATTGTTTAGCAATCGGAGATACCACCTTTGAGGAAATTGACGGCTGCTCTTCTAAATTAAAATTTTGTGGTATGGGATCGCCTGAAATATTATAAATAAGTATTACAAAAATTTAGTTTACTTAACTCGAAGGCATTTATGCCAGGCAATCTTAGCAATGGGACAAAGCCGAAACGTACACATATATTTGGGTATTCGGAACCAATATATGTCCCAAGTATCTTAACAATCGGTGCAGTGGTTACGAAGAAATTGACAAATTAAGGTTTCTTGGTTTGTTGCAGCCTGTATGTAATTAAAAGTTCATGAACAGTATGAAACCTTCATCCTATTTAGTTATCTTATTTATTCAAGACAAATTTGTCTTAAGTGACAAAATGTATGTAATGGTAGGTGTCAACACCAATACACACATACAAATATATTGCGTTGCTTTGACATATGATTATTGTCAAAAACAGTGCTGATGACTAATATAGTATGTTTCTTTTTGTTGTTAGATACTGGGAATAAAATTTAACAATACTTCTAAAAAAATGGCAGTGTTAGAGCGTTCCTGAGAAATAACCCAATGTGAGCCCTAAGGCTTTTTCCAATGGCTTAGGTCACCCCGTATAAATTAATATCATATGGCTTTTAAGGCATGCCAGTTCACTCACAAAGATGTTCTTCTTTTTATAATGTTTTGAAGATGATTTGTCATGTAAGCATGTGAAAAATAAAAAATAGAGTAGAATAGGGTAATGAGAAGAATTTTTTAAATAACTTAATATTTTGATACTAAAAAGTTCGTCAGAAACCAGACATGACTCATTTGGATACAAAATTTAGTGCGTTTTAATAATAGATTAAGAAAAAAACAGTTTAGTAGTAGTTTAAGTTTAGTACCCCAGGCATAGCGTAGGTTGACTCGTTTTCCAATTTTTACCAGATCAAGGCCTTGAAATTTTTTAAAAGTAGTAAAAGAATACTTAAGCAATAACAAGTTTTAGGTGAAAATTGGACAACCAACCCCAGTCTCCCCCTACTTTGCGATTTCCACACACAAATTAAAAAAAACATTAGGCCAATGTTCTTGTTAGCAAACAAATGCACGTGCAGGAGTTTTAATATAAATTGTTTACTTTAATAAACTCAAACCGATTTTTCACTCGTCACTTGTTTCATTCCTCCAAAGAGAAGGTATCTTCAACATATGTCTACCTACTGGTATACTGCACGGGTGCGCTGTGATTAAAAAAAGTTAATACCAGGATCTCAGTTATAACTTATTAGGTGCCTAATTCATTATGATAGCCATAAACATACCTGCGGTTTCTTCTTTTGTCACTTCTTTTGTGCCTTGAGAGGTTATCTTGTTCTTTAATTCCACCAATTTCTCCCGTTTAGCCAGTAACTTTTCTAAGAAGGTAAGCTGTATAAACAAACAATGTAAAATAATGCATTAAGCATTTTAATAATTACTTAACAGGCCAACAAGTGTTTGGAGGTACTTGTAGGAAGTATTTTAATGATAAAAACTTACGTTTTCCTCCGCTTCCATGATTAGGCTTGTAGTTTATATTCGCAATAACTTAATTTATAAGACGTATCCACTGATAACTTTTATATATACTGTTAATAGTTTTATAAAAGGCGACGAAACGTGCGTGCTTGTCAACACCTGTTTCATACTATATTATATATTATGATAGGTACATTTTTTGACTACTTAAAATAATAATATGTGTTTTATTAAAAATGTTCCAGTCATTAGAATTTTATAAGAAAATAATAATACATACCTTATGGATATAGCAATAAAGTTCCAAAGTACATGAAACATTCTTTGCATACTAAAATTTATAGTATGTGTTTCATTAAAAATGTTCTAAAAGCATTGGAACATTACAAGGAAATAATTAATACTATATGGATTTTGTAACAAAGTTCCAAAGTACATGAAACATTCTTTGCATACTAAAAATTACAATATGTGTTTTGTTAAAAATGTTCCAAAAGCATTGGAACATTATAAGGAAATAATAAATAGCATATTGATCTAGCAACAAAGTTCCAAAGTACATGAAACATTATTTGCATACTAAAAATTATAGAATGTGTTCATTAAAAATGTTCCAAAAGCATTGGAACATTACAAGGAAATAATATTCATGAATATAAATACTAAACATGTTTCACTTTGCATGTGATGTTTTTTTCTTTTTATGAATAACTTTTTTTTGTAAAAATGTGGATTGGAACAATTGGGTCAAACTTTATTTAAAAAAATAAGCTATTTCGAGTGACACCTTTGTACCTAACTGATAAATAATGTCGATAAAGGTACACTGATGGTGTTACCTCATTTTTGGGCGAGGTGTGGGTTGGAACGTTATTGCATAACTACGTCCAATTAATGAGTTAAAGTGAAACTAAATATAGAGTGAAATCGTTTGTGAGTGATCATTTAATTGGATTATTCGCCGGCTTCAAATTTTAAAGGTCAGTGCTCGTTACTACTCACAAAATTTCTCGTCATATCATATAATGTACCCTCTGGAATATAAGACTTGTATACATAAAAAATCCGAAATAAATAGTTTATAACTGCCTCAACACTAGAAACAAACCATAATTTTTCCTTTTGGGCTACTTCCTACACTAATTATCTAACCAAAACTAGATAAAAAACTTAGCCTACTTAAAATTAATTTAATAGCCTAATTATATCACATTTAATCTAAAATAAACCCTATTTTGTTCTAATATTAGATGACTGAATAAATTCCAGTGAATTCCAATAATCATATCCATCTCACGGACAGCAATTGGTGACATAACGTCACTTTACTTGAAAGATCATAGAAACCAAAACAACTCCTCAAGCATCCATAATCCTGGTCACGGCACCAATTGAAACTAACCCCCCCAGAATCGCATACGCTAACCCGGAAACCCGTTAAACTCAGACGCTAACACCCCGACATGAAGCTAAACTTGACTTAATCCCACAACGGAATGCTCTAGCAAAGCCCTAGTCCCCAAAGTCCCCAAAGAACCCTAACATGATCTATCAAGTTATTTTTAAATGGCCTCTAAGAATGTGTTTGTGATCATCTAGTGTATGGCTAGGAACCCACGTCGCCCATAATAATCCAGATTCTTTTTAGATTATGAATTCAACTGGAGTTTAAACTAAGCTAAAGGTTAATATATGCTATGTAAGGTTGCCTACTAAGGATATAAGTTTGTAAAGGGTTTAAAGTGGAATCCGCTGTATTGAATATGGCTTATGTAGTATCAATGAAGTTATAATATGGATAAGAATAAATTATAAATATTTTGGTTTTATAAAAGCCCCGACCCATGGGCTTAGTAATGGTACACAGTCCAAATACTAACTCCACTTGTTCATTCACCTCAAGAGAGACATGGTTTCTCTATATACGATTCCTTATTTACTATAAATTACATTCACTAGGGAGATTTTAAGCTGTATTTATATACAGTAAATAGTGAAGTTGCTTAATCTTAATTTTACACTTGAATTAATGGTTAAATCTATAATGCCTTTTAATGACATTATATAAAGAGATCTGCCCTTGTTAAATGGAACGTAGAGCTACTCTTTATGACTCTATGTTTCTCTATTGGGCAGAATGGGGTAAGAACAGACCTAATTGTGATCAACTGGCGGTAAATGGACCGTTCTATGGCCTTCTTTTATTTAATATGGACCTTTTAAATGGTCATTATGACAATATAATAAGTGTTCTTTACTTTAGAGTTCTTTTACTCATCATCAGAGATTTGTCTCATAATCACTACTCATCATTTTCATAAAGAGCCATAAGAATGTCTATGTCTGTTATAAGACTCTTACTGAAGCGTTCGAATATGTGAAATAATCTGTATTCCATGTATAACAGATTTATCTCTTAGCATCGCGTTTCGCTAGCTAAAATATTGAACCCTTAGGCAATAAATGTCTTTATAATAATTCCCTTAATTAACATTATAAATTTAATGCAAGACTTGTCGCGTATGATAAAGATACAACTCTAAAGTTTAATTCATCTTAAAGGATTTTGTTCTACTATAACAATCCACCTGGCAGATCACAATCCTACGACCTGAATGATCGCCTATGCTCTTTAAAGGTACTTTCAACTGAAATAATTTAACTTTGAACTTTTTCTCAAGAATCATACTGCATAAGAGATCTGAAACACTGCAATATTGAAACCCACCCTTAAATGCAGATATAATTTGATGACTTTAGGCATTGAACTTTCAAATCAGTACAAAACCAGCTATGGAACTTGTCTAATTCAAACAAGATTGGCTTAAGTTTTCCTTTTAGGTTGAACTTTAGCCTATAAAGAATCCCCATCACTATTATTCATTCGAAATATTAGTACATTAAATACATAAAATTATAAATTATAGATATAGATTATGTAGGTTAAAAGGATAATTCAAATTCAACTGGTAAAATCAATAAGTACGTCAAATTATATGCGAATGAAAAATATAAGAAGTAGAATACAGGAATAGTTATAGGTTAAAAGTTTAAAATTCCTGAAATAAAATGACACATAAAGCTTAGATAAAGACAATAATAATCCCGGAGATCAGGCACAAAGCCTACACGCAATAAAGTTTGTAATGTTCCCTATCGTCCGCATTATTTAGTATATTTATTTATTTATTTGTTAATCCGTTCTTGAAAACCCGTCACAAAGATATACGCATATCTCCTAAATACGCGGGAAAACACAAAATCCGTCAACCGTAAATAAACCATCTTTTCCTTGGGAAATCCACAACATAAATCACAATAAATCGAAGTACCAGTCTAAAGAAACACAACACATATATAAATACAAGAAACTATTTACACAACCTACTTTGCTATTTGCTTAAAGATATCATAATATGTTTTCCCTAGCTCATAGCAAAACAAGTTTATGTATGCTTTAAAGGACATCAGTTACGGTTTTATTACTCTAGTAGGAGAGATAATCTCTAATCTAAATTTGAAATAACATCTGTCCTTTAACGCGTAATTTGAAAATCACTTACCCTGCCGCTACCAGCTTCCGCGTACGTATTTGAAAGATACTATGTCAATCTGACTTAAATTAGTATACTAAACTGCCCTAGATGTTAGATATACGTCTAGATACCTATGTCAATCTGACTGAAAATCACTTCAACACAAATAACACTCCTGAAATACACTCCCTGCTTTGTTGGCAGTGTTAACTTACGCAAAGGTAACTTCCGAAGAACTATATTTACTCGAATCTAGGATACGAATTTCCGAAATCTACAATTAATTCGCTCTAAGGACCTTCCTTTGCTACTGGCAAGAAGTGTTTATACATAGAAATATGATTAGTATTAATACAATAATGATTCTATTTCTATTCTATGTGTGCAACTATTATTTAACAGTTAAATAACATTCAATGAATAAGGTATAGACTTAATTTATTAGCTTATTTGCCTGGTATCTAAGAATCAGGATTCGAACCATACATTCTCTGTTTAAACAATCAACACTCTATTTATCCAAAGCTTTTAATTAAAAGGAAATGATTATCTCACTAATATTCAAAACACAATTATCCAGTAACTGAAACACCAACTAAACTTCCAGGGCTTAAATTGAAGCAAAGGACTCACCTAGTTACAGTCGTCGTCTACACTGCCTCCTCTACGTCTGGACTCAAGCTACAGCCTCGCTCAAGCCTCCACACCAGGCCTAGCACACCGGCATCCGTAGTTATAGCGCCTACTCTCCTCAGTTCTTCATATACACTCGTCACTTCACTCCACTTCTAAAGCTACATTAGAGATAGAAGCAGTGCGTTCAATTAGAGAACGCACTGCTTCTATCTCTAATGTAGCTCTAATAAATATTCAAGGAAATTAATCAAAACCAGAAAGCCAAACCGAAACTGAAATTCCAAACCGAACTAACTCCCCAACCGACAGCGATTCAACCTAACTCAATGAAATTCTGAAAATGAATGATTCCCCAACCGACAGCGATTCCACCTATTTACTCTGAAAATCCAAAACGAACTGACCCCACCATCCAATGTCCTCCCCTTTTAGACCCCCAAAATTTCCACCTTTTTTTGAAAAAGTATCTTCAAATACTTTAGGCACTTTAGGAGGTTTAGGAGGTTCATTGAACCCGATTCGCTCCCGCGCTCCTATCGCCTATTGTCTATTAAAATAAAATATTAAGTTATGTAAGCGTAAATATTTCTACAGTTTTAATCATGTATTTATTTGTATTTACTTAATACTAAAATAAAACAAGTTTGCTTTAGTAATTCATTCCTTTATTTATACTTCTATTTTGTAACTCTACAATCCTATAGTTTATATAAATGTGAAAATATGAATGAAAACAACGTAGTTGGATTCGTTTCACACGCTTGTTAGTTCGAGCGACAATGAGTTATTCGAACGAATTTCGCTTTCACTAGCACGGCTAGCACGAGACGGCCGCGACATACTCTGGATTTTTCTCACACTGTAATGTCTTTCCTAATGTTCTAATAAGAGAGAGACCGATAGTGCGAGAAAAATCGAGAGTATGTCGCAGCCGTCTCGTGCTAGCCGTGCTGACGGAACTACACTAATCGTAAGTAAATAGTATTATAATAGTAGGGCCTATGTCCAGCAGTGGACGTCTTTCGGCTGATATGATAGTAGGGACATAATTTTTGAACTTAATCAATTATGTAATTTATGTATGACAAATATCACGTTTCAATTAAGCATGACGAATGTCACCCACCCACGTCCACCCTTGCATTGGTAACGATGCGCGATGACGCGTCTGTAATCTTACCTAACTTAATCTATGTAACGCTTAATAAACGACGGCGACTTGTGCGACTTGCGCGGGGAGAGGGTCGAGGCTCCGCCCATACGCTCAAGGACTTAGCGGGTGTACAAGCCTTAACTCACCACCAAAAACACAACAAGACTATAAGGCGGACCGGGCCACGTTTCGCAGATTGTTCGGGCTTACCTGTTACCAATCTTGCTCAACCATAAGGTGAACACTTTTGTAGTTTCGGCCTCCCTGACGTTGAATCCCCGTCGGTTGGAATGGAACTTGGAAAACATATGCAAGGTACTTCACTTGTACGAGTAACTAAATATGTATTTGAGCATTTCACAAAAAAATGCCACTTTTATTAGTTGTGCATTTTTCTAGAAGTTTTATGTTATTTCCACTCAGAAACAGGAGCCCTTTCGACCCTGTTAGGACAAAAAACAGTCCCAAAGATATTTTTCCTGTTGTGTTACCATTTACCTTATACTTTGTATGGTGGTAACACAATAGGAAAGTTCAAAAATGTATGGATATTTTGGAACACTTTTTTTCTCCTATTGGGATGGAAAGACATCGTGATTTTGAGTAGAAAAAACATAATAGTGGCAGAAAATCTCCGAAAAAATGTAGTGGCATTTTTTTTGAGAAACGCTCATTTATGGATGTAATCAATCTCCAAGTACAATACAACTAATGGAAGTGAGTGAAATACCAGGACCACAAAACCTACAGAGCAAGTAGTGGTATTATTATAGCTTTTGCTACTGCCGTAGTTGGGCTGTTACGAGGACAAGTATGAGTGAGACTGAGATGGCAGTCCCCAGTACCTTGCCTTTCCAAACACTACAGTCTCGGACTAATTCAAGGTGTTCCTAAGTAAAAAACTATAATTGACTAACTACGCCATATACCGGGTACCAGGTAGTCATCAATCATTTTTTAATGAATACCACAGAACTTTATCAAATTCTGTGATGAATACAATTCTGTTTATCTAGGCCACTTTCGCATTTTACGGTGCCGATTGGTGAGAGGCATAGAGAAATGATAAAATACAGGGACTCGCACACACGTACACACATGTGTGACTAAGATATAAGCATAGACAATACCACAAGTGGCAAAGAGATACAATGTTGCATCTCCTGTTCCTCAATGCGTATTGGCTTTTTTGTTTGTCAAGGCTGTTTGTCAAACAAATTGTATGTTTTTATGGGTACCAGTAAGCTTTCAGCTGTCACTGTCAACTGTGACTGAGTCAGGCAGTACAGATTTTTTACTGTGTAGGTACATTAAAGCGACTTCCTGATTTGTCGCTGCGGAGGCAGGACAATATCAGTAGGTACGCTATCTGCTGTTAGTGTTAGCTCTCTGTCGAGTCAGTAAGCACCGAATCTTTGCAAGGACACTTAAATTAGTGCTGCCTGATTGGCGCGGGGTGCGCATACGCTGGGCGGTACGAATGCAGTATACTCCGTGGAAACCGCACCGCTTCCGCGCTTTCTTCTAAAGGACGTTGATTGTAAACCCTAAACCAAAGAGCATTAACAGTCAGCATCAAATAAGTATAACAGCCAAAGTAGAAAATATCACATTACTATTCGAGGATATGTTACGACATATTTTTGGACATTTTGGTTGCGACAAACTATTTGATGCTAACTTGTGGAAAGAAAATGTAAATATATGAAGTACAAGAGGTTAATTAAATGACTTAAATAAAACTGACGACCGCTTTAGCCTAGTTGGTAGTGAACCTGCCTACGAAGCAATAAGTCCTGGGTTCGAATCCCGGTAAGGGCATTTACTTGTGTGATGAGCACGAACATTTGTTCCTTGAGTCATGGCTGTTTTCTATGTATTTAAGTATTTATTTATCTATATAAGTATGTTTATCTTCGTCTAGTACCGATAGTCCAAGCTTTGCTTAGTTTGGGACTAGGTTGATTTGTGAAAGATTGTCCCCTAATATTTTTAACAAAAAAAATTGGATCATTAAGACTACAAGCGTAATCTCAGTGTAGCTGGCCCTGTATGTATTTATAGAAGGCATGAAATCTCAACCCGAAACTGTACTCCAAAGCAATAATAATCGTATCACAACTGCGGACATTACCCGGCGACCCTCGGGAATAGTAGTAGTGTCCCGTTGTGTACAGTCGCACACATGTTACATGCATATATGTAGAGCAATAACAGGTAAACAATACCTCGGGGACCACACGCAAACACGTTGTCTAACAAGGTGAAACGGCCTGAACTTTAGACGGGATAAGTATATTCGGGCAGTCAAGTGTAAACGCGTTATACTTATCATCTATTTTAATACGTTTTCCTACATGCATTTATTGAATTAGTAATCATTTATTGCGCAAGTGTTTTCATAATTTGTTAGTGATAAAGGTCTTAAAACTATGTCAGTAGGTATTATATTACAATTCGCAAGTCGTTAGTTGGGTGCAGTATGGAACCTATCCCAGTGAAATGGGAAGGGACTATCCAGGCACGCCGTCTGCAGGAGGCTGTACGGGCTGCCGCGCAGGCGCCTCAACCCCTGCTGAGCTATGCACGCTAATAGACATACATATTTTACACATGGCGACTAACGCTCTTTTCACGAATGCGCAACAGTATCGCGACACTAGCCTTATATTTATTTATTTAAACTTTATTACATAAAAGAAAAACGTATCGTACAAAAGGCGGACTTAATGCCATATGGCATTCTCTACCTCTATACATCACTTTTATCGATACTGTATCGTGTTTATAGTCGCTATCCGTCTCTTTCTAAATGCTGGTTTGGGAGATAATGAAACTTTTTTTAAAAAAGGTAATGTTGCACCTTCTTGGCAAAGTTGCAGTTCGTTTATCGACGGTACGTTTATTTATTGCAAGTCAGCGTCAGGGGTGACTAGGAGTGGAAAGTGAAATGTTAACGCTCCTGCAAGAAAAATATGAAATATGAAATGATCTGATTCGTAAACTAAACACATTAAACGCTTTGAACCCTTAAATAAACCTAATAGAATATTACTTGAAATAAATAACCCAACCACCATTCATCAGTTTCTTTCAGCGAGAAGATAAGTCCTATCTTTGGACACCAACGTTCCTATTCTGTTAATTTTTTGTACTGTGTGGTGAATTTGTTTAGGCCTGCATCACACTGGCGCGGCTTGCGGTGGTGGACAATAGTAAATTTGACAGCTAAGGGCAAGTTTACTATGGTCGCCGCGGCCATGATGTGGGCTTTATGTGAGCAGTATTTAGTGACAGTGTGCAATGAGCAAAACAGACCGTGCTTGAAATTCTCGTAGTATTTGAATAGTTAGGTAATACATGTTCTCCTTGTCATATTCAATGTGCGACGTGTCCTAATCATAACTTTGAAAATTGTAATACTATAGAGGCCGGGAAAGTATAAAATTGCTTGCGAGTATTATTGAGCGAGCGAGCGAAGCGACCGAGGACCATTTCAGTTTAGGCAAAAAATCTTTCGTATATCCAGGGTCTGTCCTGTTCTCCTCTACAGGTCGCATTACTCAACCCTATTTTCGTAAAACATTGCGAGAAGGTTCAGTAATTATAAAGATTTTTTGTCGATTCAGCTTATCGAAAAAAAATATATAAGACAGGCTGCTGCAGAGCTGAGCTACTAGTCCATACTAATATTACAAATGGGTCTGTCTGTACCTCTTCACGCTTAAACCGCTGAATCGATTTAGATGAAATTTGGTATAGAATTTGGAAGCTACCTAGCGGTTCAGGCATGCGGCTGTCAAACGGCGGTCGTGGAATCTCGGCTCGCACCAATGAGTTTTTCTGAACTTATGTACGGAATATCATTTGATATTTTACCGTTAGCTTTACGGTGAAGGAAAAACATCGTGAGGAAACCTGCATATATCCATGAAGAAATTCAAAGGTGTATGTGAAGTCCCAAACCCGCACTGGGCCAGCGTGGGGACTGCTGCCCGTTCCCTCTCATCCATGAGAGGAGGCCCGTGCCCAGCAGTGGGACGTATGTAGGCTGATTTATTATTATTATCGGTATAGAAATAGTTTAAATGGCGTGTGAAAGTTTGAATAGAGTTCCTCGCGGACGCAGTCGCGGGCAGAAGATAGTAATATATAAATGGCTCAGTTTTAACTAGCTAACAGAGTTCAGTGTTTTTATAAGTGTCATCGTTTTTACTCAAATAAACTTAACATGCAATTTACATTCTTGGTGTACCTATTACATAATGCTGTTGAACTTTGTCTGTCTGGTTTACATTAATTTACGTAACTTATTGTGCCTCAGAAATAAAGAACTGAATTTACAGATCTTTCGTTAACAATGAATTAATGAAATAAGAGATACATCTAATATTTCAATTTTATATAATTCTAAAATTATATTCAACGACACAAAAACACGAGTGCCCTTAAATTTTAAACTCATTCAATTTGAGAAAAATCTATTTCATTTAAAAAATAATGAAATCAATGTAATCCTGGATGAAAGCTGAATAAACTGCAAATAAATGCAAATCTTTATTGCTATCGTTTTGTGAAAGGGCTTAACGTGCGTACCAAAATTAAATCATACGTTTTGTTAAAATACGGGGAACTGAAAAATAATAAAATCTTATACAGAAAAAAAAAACAAATATTATCATTGATTCGAAGACTTGTTTATTTCATTCTGAACAAATATATTGATACAATAATCACTAAATGTTTTGTATCTTTTATTTCTTTCTTCTTGTCGCGACGCGTGCCTTATATGGGGATGTAACTCTAGTGGTAGAGAAAATTAAAGAATCTATATGGCACGCGCCGTGATGGAAATAGACGTAGGTGAATGAACCCTACCTTCGTCTCCTGGTGGTCTCCCACTTCTCTCTCTCTCCTCTCTCTCTCTCGCGCTAGGTCGCCTGATATGCCTGCGAGGCTGCCACGTACCACCTGTAGTTGTTAAAGGTGTTTCATGACTTCACCGCTGTCACCAAGTGCCTCAAGCCACGCGATGCCAGGGCTTCAGCCATAACACAAAGAATACATTAATATAGAGGGCTTCCTATTAGGGCTCGATAAGTAAGTCAGACAGTCTTGTTATTAGGTGTTACGAAGCCCTCCTAGTTCCCATCAAACGATCCTTCACGAATATAACGGTGCCTTCTAAAGCCGCCGTCATATTCGAGTTGTCCTCTACCAACCTACGAGGCACCGAAGTGTGACCGGCCACCCCTACAGCGTCTTATGACCCAGCACCCGGGCGCACCCGGCATACACGGGCTTTACGGCACTATACCTATACACCTCCAGGGAGCCCGGACAGGTATCAGCTTCAGAACGTCACCCGGCTAAACCCACTCCACATCCCACCTTACCCAAATGCAGTACCTAAGCCAGTCCTGCCCGCAGCAGCGCCGTCACCAGCACCGGTACGGTGGGGTATCTTTCCCCGCTTTCACCAGTGGTGGCCAAAGGGGTAGTTTCACCTGGGTAGCAAGTTATACGTTACAGTAAGTATGAGTGTAATTGAAAGCTAAAACTATATGAAATCTTAGAAGGTTGAGACACTTAGCTTGCAGGAAACCAGCTGGTGTGGCTTCCTTCTCCATGGAATGAGCATCGGCAACCTCACAGGCACAATTCACTCTTATCACATGTTAAGGCGGTTAAGTACAACAGTTAAATGGCTCCCGCAACGGAAGCACTAAGTGATTGACAAAGCTCATCTACCATAGAGTAGAGTCATAGATATAATAGTTCACTCACCATAGAGGTTCTACCTTCCTGTTAATGTTGCCAGTTGTGAATGGTGTTTAAACGTCAACGCGATGGCCAGCATTCGCGACACTTCTATTAAATATAATATTAGAAATAGAGCGTAAGTACACTATATAATTATGTAGCCTCGGCGTTAATCAGCCGCCGATGTGAATATTTTTTTTTTTTCATCACACTTGCTCGAAACGGGCTTCTTAATGCGCAGACATACAGAGCTGTAATAGCCTATGTTACGCCCACGGGCGTAATGGTTTTTTTCTTAAATTGTGTCAATCATGCGGCCGTTACAAAGCAAAGAGGTTTTATATCAAATACGATGTCTGAAAACGTATTTATAAATAAATTTAAAATTAAAAACACTACTAAAACATGTTTAACAGAATTATTTACAGATTTAATATGTAGTTATTTAGTCTCTATGTAAAATGTTTTTAAGTGTTTTCAAATCGTGGCTGTATACCGGAGGGTCTTTGCCCTACGCGCCTCACGTCAAATTCAATAAAATGGACAACTGACATTTCGCAGTTTTTATTACGATTTGTATTAATTTCACCTAAATGTATTTGTTTCCTCGCAAATGTGATGAAAAACATTGTGTATAACACGGGCGTAAGAATATTGCAAACTCGAGTCATCAAAAGCCCTCCGCCTTCGGCATCGGGCTTCTGATAGACTCTTGTTCGCAATATTCCACTTACGCCCCTCGTTAAACAATGTAGTATTTTGTGTCTAACGGATAATGCAAATTCCTACTCAGCCTGATTCGCAATTCAGCGGGGTTTTTTTTTCATATAAAAGAAAAGTACTTACATGTAATTCACATTGGAAAATTTTATGTTTTAAAAAGAGGTTATTGGTCATTGGTTTCAGAGCGGTGATCACGCAACTTTTCAAACGTGCGTTGGTACTTCTCAATTTTCTCATACAAGAAATAACATTTATATGTACCTGAGAGGTGATCACGTAACTTTTTGAACACACGTTAGGACAACCAACTAACTGTCATTTTCCCCTACAACGAGTGACATAAATGATAATTATACCTGGCCCTGAACTTACGTCAGCCCAGCTAGCACGATACGTCTTATCGTTATGTTTTACGTGACTTTTTAGTACATTTTCGCCGTAATTTTTGACGATAAAACCTATAGTGCTAGGGCCTCAGGTAGATCAAAATTTCACTCAATTCACTAATCACTTAACGTTCCGAACGCGCGTTAGGACAATTTCAAAGGTTCAAAAAAGGAAATAGATCTACCTGACGCGCGTACAGTCAGCATCACATGGTTAGTAGTAGCCAAAGTAGCCGTGACACACCCGTATTCTTACAGTAATAAAGACGTGTATCGAAATATTCGGCTACTTTGGCTGCTACTAACTATATGATGCCGACTGAACAACATTGAACCTGCTGATGTAGGTCCGTACAGCGCGCTACGAAATCCACCAGCTGATCATAATTTAATTATAAATGCTGTTAATTCAAGAACGATCTGCCGTACAAACGACAACACTGTTAACTTGCCATCCTGTGTTTATATAGAACCTTATTACAATGAACTTAAGGTGCACCGATGGTCAGTTAGCTGTGTTGTCGATAGTACAAACCGTATTTAAGTAATAAAGTATCAATGGGCCTTTACCCTAAAGTTACAAAAAAACAAAATGTCTCAATCAGCTGCATAAAATAGCAAGAAATATCAAAATTAAGTAGACAACGGGACCAGCACGCACTTCTCTTGCACTAAGTGTTCTAATAAGAAAGAGACGGATAGTGCTAGAAAAATCGAGAGAGCTCGCCAGCCGTCGCATGATAGCCGTGCTGCCCCACATGGTGTGTTTTTGAGCCAAAACGACAGCACAAGTCGAAAGCATGCGAAAGTCAGTCATCCGGCCCAATATCCAAGGTGGAATCTTTAACCACCATATTGTACGAGTACAATGATATATGAAAAGTAATTTGCGCAGCAGGCCCCGTGATGTATTGTGAAGTACTGTTGCACCTGAGATCCATCAGGCGTGGGGCAAAATGAAAACGTCAAAACTGTGCCACCGGTGTTTTATCTCGGAGACTGTTACGTCATTTTAGGTACGCAGTGGCGGTTTTAGAAGGCTAGATTTTGGGCGTTTGGACACATATGGCTCATCGGGCAGTGTGTAGTAAAAACATTAAAGTTTGATATTTGAAATTTCGTAAGTCAATTCGAAATTGAGTTAATATTAACTTAATCCTTGCTTTGCTAGAAAGCATGGGAAGGTTATTGATTAAATACGTACTTATAAACAAAACATAAATTATCTCCAAGTATCCAAAAGAAAGATCGTATTTAATATAAAAAACCGGCCAAGTGCGTGTCTGTCTTAGTTACATCGACGTGCGTGAGTTACAGCCGAATTTGTACGAAAATTGGCCTTTCCGTTATAGTATGCATTAAGTTGGTCGCCTATTACTCGGTAACTACTTATGCCTACTTGTCCGTGATAGTTTTCCTTTTAAATTCATTATATGTACTACTGCCACGAATTTTTTCACATCCCCAGTAGTAGCCATTTAGCCGGGGGGCACATGACTCGAACAAAAATGAGGACTTCAAAGCCCAATATCTCGCAAACGAATCACTGATTTGAAAAATAGTTTTAGGAAATCCATAATATTTTTAACGAGCTATCCAACGATAACCCACACCATGGGTTTAACGAGAAACAAAATTACATCCCCGCTTTAGGTGTAGAGAAAGTACCCTAAAATATATTTTTTCCAGATTTTATTATACTGATTTGTCGGCGTGATTGATTTATAAACCCATTCCGAATTACACTTTTCTAGTAGTAATGGTTACTAGGTTAGGCCGAAGACGGACGGACGGACGGACAGACGGACATGGCGAAACTACTACACTAAAAACAAACTTTTTTATCTCTTAGCTCTTGATGCAAGTCAATGTATTCCTTTTGCGCCAGCTTTATATAATAAAAGCGATCTCGCGGACTCACAGCTCTTTACTCAATTCTCAGCTGTATGCGGAAATTTTAAGCAAACGCATATATAAAGCGCCCTTGCCACCGCTCAAATCAGCTTTGGCTCGTAAATCTCCATCTTTTTCGCATCCCTTAGTATACAATAACATCTGCAATTACCAGAACATTAAAAAGCTTTCCACTCTTCAAGCTAGACGTATGGTGAGGTAATGGTTACTTACATTGTCATATGCTGAAACTGAGAGCCTGGTCAGAATACCGCATTCAAACTGAACCCTTTAATGCTGCCGTTGAATTTCACACACATACACCCATTCAAAAACACACACACACTCAAACACCACGCGCATTCATACATACGCACACACGCGCACACACACACGCTGCATGTAAAAGAACTAAGGTTATTAATTAATAACTACCTACCTTTCCCTAACACTACTGTAAATCTTGTTTATTCGCACCCGCAGACTGCCTAGTTTGGAGTCTGATGGATATACCCTGTATCATTTATAACAAGTGGTTTGTGAAATAAATCATTTTATTATTATTACTATTGCATTTAAGTGATGTACTACGCCGATCGTGACGTTGACTGGCAATACAAACTTAACACCATAAGCCATTGCATCTCTTTCGTCGTATCGCCGAAGATTACGTCGGAGGCGCCGCGTTGATGAATAGCGCCTGCCAGCGATCTGCATCGATCATGCGCCCCTTCAGTAACGATATAACATAATATCGCCTCGGTGGAAACGGATGTAGGAACTTATGTTGTTTGCTTTTCGATACTTGTGTTAGTTGTTTTTGATGGAAATGTGAACGGCAATGAAATATGGAAAAATGCAAGATACAAAATAATGAAGACAAACTAAAGCCTATGCCAAATCTTGGGATTAGGTGCCATAAGGGACCCCGGGCTCCTTGGGGGCTTGCGGGGCCACCGGGAATAAATGCTGGGAGGATGAGGATGATGCAAGATACAAAATCTGGGGGCACGGGAGTGCCCCCGCCAAGTCGGGCAAAACAACAGCACGGCCGTACCATCCTTTTCTCGAATAATATCTACACTAACATTATAAAGAGGAAAGATTTCATTGTTTGTTCACTTCTAAAGCGGGTGCAACGTCGGAAAAAGCCGAAAATTTGAAACGCATTAAATATAGAGGCCTCGGTAGAGAGTACAACTTTGTACCATTTGGCGTCGAGACCCTTGGTCCGTGGGGTCCCAGTGCGCAAAAATGTTTGTAGAAATCGCGAAACGTCTGGTTGACGTAACTGGTGACCGAAGAGCTGGCGGCTTTCTCGCGCATCGCATCAGCATTGCAATTCAGCGTGGAAATGCCACCAGCATCGTCGTTACAATGCCTCAAAGGCTTTTTTTAGATTCAACTTAGTTTTAATTTAATTTAGTTAATGTTAGTTATCATCTTGGTTATACACTTATTAATTAAATTACAGTTTTATCAATTTTGTGTGTCAATTTTAAGTCAATGAATATTTTTATTTGGGGTTTTATTTTATCAAAGAATCGTGTTAAATTATATTGAAAGTGCAGTGCAAGTCAATAAAAACACTTACAATGCTTATACGTAAACTTTCTACTACTTAAGTAGTTGATTATCAGAAACATTGGATCGCCGAGGAACTCCTGCCTAGTGTGTGGTGATTCAGCGTTGTTTATTTCTTTTAATTGTTTAGTTCTTATTATATTCTTAGGTAGTTTATTTTCTAGTTAATCAACTTATGTTCGCATGCGTGTTGTAGATTTTCTTAATCCTCTTTATGTATTTTCTATTTTGAAGAATGGAGTGTTGTGTAGTATGCGAAAGAGTTTTTACATCAACACGAGGATTACACATTCATCAATCGCGTACCCATCAGGCTCGCGTTCATCCTATCTCAAGTGTCCTGAATACCCATAACATATGCTCATCTACGTCATCACCCCACCTTGCTATTCCTCTTCAAACCCTTCTTGGCCAACTAAAACATTCGACGCCTCTAGTCAAACGCATTCCGCGTGGTGCCAGGTCCGCTGTAGCCGAAGTACTAACAGCTACAATAAACAATTGTGTACAAAACAACAACCTCCAATCGTGGCATGACTTGTTAACTCTGCCTTTCAAAATATTACATGTTCCTGACGATAACAACTTAAATATTTCCCTGACGAAGAAAATAAAGAATAATATTTTAGCACCAGCTTTGCCGTCTTTATCACGGCCTTTTCAAACTAGAGGTAAAACGTATAACTTGTGTAAAAAGGTTGAAGAGAAATTGCAGGATGGTGATCTTAAAGGGGCGGCACGGCTCCTCTTCACTAATGATACCATCGCCCCCGACACTCCCGAAACCGCTGCCGCGTTACAATCAAAGCATCCCCCAGGCCCTTTGACCCCTTTCTTTGTTGACCCTCCATCAGATCCTTCGATGTGTCTCCACGCTACAGGGCAGGACGTAGTGGCCGCCCTCGCATCCTTCCCCAAAGGGTCGGCGTCAGGTTTAGACGGTATCACCCCTCAACACCTTTTAGACCTCACCAGCTACGGCTCTGGGGTAGCCGGTGAACAGCTGACAGTAAGCATTACAAAACTGGTAAACCTTATGCTCCTGGGTGATGTATGCCAAGATGTGACGCCGATACTTTATGGAGCTAACTTGATTGCCCTCACAAAGAAGGATGCTGGCGTGCGCCCTATTGCTGTTGGCTTTACCTTTCGGCGTCTTGCAGCCAAAATCTGCGTAAGACACACCCGTTCTAAATTACAAAAACTTTTCGAGCCCACACAGGTTGGTTTTGGAACTCGAGGCGGCTGCGAGGCCGCAGTTCACGCTGTGCGTACCTTTGTACAAACTGACCTGTGTGAGGTTCTATTGAAAATAGACGTTAAAAACGCTTTTAACTCTGTTAATAGGGACACTTTGCTGAATGAGACACGAAACCATATACCAGAAATATATAACTTTTTATTACAATGTTACCATGCCCCATCCAAGTTACTTCACAAAGACAACGAAATCCTTTCAGCCGTAGGCTGCCAGCAGGGGGATCCCCTGGGTCCAGCCCTGTTTAGTCTCGCCATCAACCCAATCATCCACAGTCTTTCTTCCGACCTAAACGTATGGTACCTAGACGATGGCACTTTTGGCGGTAAGTCTCAATCCGTCCTGGCAGATTTATCCAAAATTATACAAAAATTTGATGATATTGGACTGACACTAAATTTCGATAAATGTGAACTTTACATTTCCGAAAAAACGGATCCTTTTGTGGCTTCTCAAATTATAGTAGGTTTTAAAAACATAGCTCCAAACCTTAAAATTTTGTCTAAAGACAGCCTGTACCTCCTTGGATCACCCATTTTTGACGAGGCTATTCCGTCTGTTTTAGATAAATCAATCTCAAAATTCCAAAATAACTCTGAACGTTTAGTCAAAATAAGCTCTCACTCAGCCTTATTCATTCTAAAATTTTGCCTACTCGTTCCTAAATTTACGTACCTTCTCCGTTGTTGCCCTATTTGGAAATTTCCCAATCTAGTCCTTTCTACTGATACCCTATTGAAGTCCATACTAGAATCAATTCTTAATGTTAAATTCAGCGAACAGGCTTGGTCTCAGGCATGTCTACCCATAAGATATGGCGGTTTGGGAACTCGAAAAATCTCGAGCGTAGCTTTGCCGGCTTTCTTATCATCAACTCACAGCACGCAAGATCTCGCAGGTAAAATTCTTAAAGTCTCAACGACTGCAAACTGTGAGATCGCGTGCTTGGTTGATGCTAGGAACGCCTGGCTAGCAGGACCGAACCCAACTTTGCCATCAAGACCAAAATTACAAAGGGCTTGGGACTCGTTAGCTTCCGCCGCTACCATAAAGTCGTTGATCGACTCTTCGTCTGGCCGGGACCGAGCCAGGCTGTTGGCAGCAGCCAGACCAGAGTCGGGGCAATGGCTTCACGCCTACCCCTCACCTAACTTAGGTAGCTTCATTGACCCAGGCACACTCCGAATTGCAGTTGCTCTCCGCGTCGGAGTTGATGTGTGCGTGGACCACAACTGCATCTCCTGTGGAGCCGCGGTAGATCGCTTCGGTCACCATGGACTCGCCTGCTCCTCGGGCGCCGGCCGCTTGTCCCGTCACGCTGCGCTCAATGACATCCTGAGAAGGGCGCTTGCCAGCGCCTGCGTCCCCTGCGCTCTTGAGCCTCGCATTGTACGAGATGATGGCAAGCGTCCGGACGGGATGTCTTTAATCCCCTGGCGGATGGGCCGTGCACTGGTGTGGGACGCTACCTGTGCTGATACGCTGGCAGCGTCCTACTTGCCGGGCACGTCCAAGCAAGCCGGGGCAGCGGCGGATGCCCGAGAGAGATCCAAGGTCGGGAAGTATAGCTGTCTCGGCGCCCAATACGATTTTGTCGCATTTGGCGTCGAGACACTCGGACCTTGGGGAAGAAACGCGCGTAAGCTCCACAAGGAGATCAGTAAGCGGTTAAGGGAGGCTACGGGTGACCCTCGGGCAGGCAGCTTTCTCGCCCAAAGAATAGCGATTGCTATTCAGCGCGGGAATGCTGCCTGTGTGATGGGCACCCTGCCTAAAGGGCAAAATTTTGACACATTTTTCTAATTGTAATTTATTATAATTAGTTTAATATCATTTTGTATATGTATACTTTAGTAAATAAAGTCTATGAAGTTTTATCAATCGACTTTTTTATGACTTATTTTATTAAAGATTTCTTTGCCAAATCAAATGATAATTTTAACATTTGCTAAATGAATATTTGTCAAATAATTATTTTTAGTATGAGCAGTTTCAGGAATGACAGGTTTAGGAAATGAATAGTTTGTGAACGTTTATAAAATGATAAATTTGTGTTTTTTTTTTCCTTGTTAGGCCTGCAGAGCGACCTGTTACAAATATGGTTATGGATAACCTCACTGAGGGCCTTATGGGCCACCCAGGGGGAATAATTTGTGAAATGTTGTTTATTAAATGATGATATACCGTTTTATTTATCTATCATATTATTTCGAAGCCTATAAAGTTTCCCATGCTGGGCAAAGGCATCCCCTCTCGATTTCTACTCGTACTACATCATTATTTATTTCTTGTTTTACATCAATCAAAAGTTGATTCCAACCACACCGCATTGATCTATTGTTTGTATCATTCACGCCACTTATTAAGTTGTTGTGGCTAATGACGCAGTGATTTGGGCGAAGAAACGGATATTTATGGTCGTCGGGTCCAGCTGGTGCTAATTTGGCATGATGAATAGTAGTAATTTGCCTGTCCGCTCCCTTCTGGTGAAATTTGATATGTCATAGCACCGCCGCGTGCGTTCGCTTGAAGCGCATAATTACTAGGGCCCATTTGAGGCAGTTACAAGTTACAATTTTCCAAGTTCAAACTAGCATCACTGAGGTGTTTGACCTGCACGGCTATCACGCGACGGCGCGCGAGCTCTCTCGATTTTTCTCGCACTATCCGTTTCTCTCTTATTAGAACACTTAGAACAAGAGGTATGGTGCGAGAAAAATCTAGAGTATGTCACGGCTGTCCCATGATAGACGTGCTGGAAAGATTGGCCTTTTGACGAGTGCTGCCGTTTTATACTTCAGAAAAAACTTGATATTTTTTAATCTGCCCTAAAAATATAAAAGCAAAAAGCTATGGGTCCTGTTAAATTCTTAAATAGTCAAGATAGCTCTGTTTACATAAAACAAACATCATTTTAATTTCCTCAAGATGAATCACGGCATTCTCAGATTTTATGTATAGCTTACCTAAATAGGAAATCAACCAACCAAAATTTATAAACTCACACACACCTATTTAATTCTACGAATCGATAGGATCAATGTAAAGGATCTCTATCGTCGTCTAGTATCCATAGTACATACCTACTTTGGTTAGTTTAGGACCAGATCTATTTGTGAAGAGTGTCCTCCTCCATAAAATTCATCATTGAAAAACATACCAATATTTATTTATTTATTTTAAGGAGAACCAATAGCTATCAAACTTATTAATAACATGTATATAACAAAAAAGCCAGTGAAGTAAAAATAGTCAATTAAATATTTCTTACTAATAGTTACATTGATTAAGGTCTGTCGCTGTCAGTCAGTAAACAAGAGAATTGTATACAATCAAGCATTATGTCCAGCGGCAGCATGCAGGCTAACGCGATTATCCTGCATCGCACTACGAACAGAACGGGTTACACACGGAATCAGTACATACTGATTACCTATACGTAGTTAAGCATGTGGTGTAGACAACTGTTTAACAGAAGATCAAATCCTTTGCGTACCATGTCTCCATTTAAAACTCAATAGATTTAGAAAAAAAAACTGTGTCATCCGTCACTCAGTCTTCATAATGACGAAATAATAAGTAAATTATTTATAAACATTAAGTTACGGAAAATAATAAATATGGTGGACAAACAAAATAGATTAGCATACATAACAAGGCCTACATTTTCAAAAGTGCCACTCATAAGCAACGTTTGCGTCAGGCGCTCAGCTCAAGCACTCTAATTTGAAAGCATTTATGCCTTTTTTTAGGCATTAATCCCTAAAATAAAACCTACATTCGCGAAAGTGTTTCACTATTAAAAAACGAATACCTGTGGTCGTTTTTTTTTAACCCTTTGCATACTCCTAAAATTGGCGAGTATTTACAGTATTTGCCATTTTTGTAATTGGACCCGTGTTCGAAATAAACATTTTAATGTTATTAAGAGTCCTTACTCCTGCAGACAAGCATATTTTGTAAAATGCTTCCTTTTTCATTCAAGATTACGATGTAACTATTAGTACTTATTCAAAAACTGCTAATGTACTTAAATAATCATTTCTTAAACTAGGGGCAAAAACAGTTCAAATTTTAATTTTTTCTTATTAAACCTAAAAATAAATGAGTTTTCTTGGGAGTCTTTTTCAAATTTTGTGAGAAGTGTCGTTTCGGTTCTCAATTTTGCAGTAAACAATAATTATTTGGTGCATGAATGATCGCAGTTCAATTCACCATATCTTGTACGAGGGGCTGACATGACTGCAAATGAAAGATTCATTAAAAAAAATATATAAAGATTGTACTTATATTTTGACCTTAAAATTATATTATAGCAAACTGTAACTTTATGTTCACCCATAAAAAAATAATCATAACTATAGGACCTAAGTTGCCGTAAATTTATATATTTTGTAAAGACGTATAAATCACGCTGTACCGACACCGCCCGCTTAGTCTCTGTCGAAATTTTTATTTAAGAAATGATTAGAGTTTAAGAAATGATGATTTAAGTATTATCAGTTTTTGAATAAGTACTAATAGTTACGTCGTAATCTTGAATGAAAAAGGAAGCATTTTGCAGAATACGCTCTGTAGGAGTAAGGATTCCTTCAAAAACCGAAATGCACGATTTCAAACCGCATTATTAAACCATACTAAACTGAACAGAGCAGCACTGATTGCAATAAAATACATGTTTTCAGGCCCGGTAAACTAAATTTAAAGTTTAAACTTCATTCATGTGGCACTTACCAAACTTGCGACCGGTGGCGGACTTAAATCGAATAAACGTCAAATGCGGTGTCGGCCGGCCGGAATGCCGCCCCGGCCGACCACGCCAGGAAACACTAAATTCTACACTGTTTGTTCTACGACTGTACACCGCAATTATTTTGCTGGACAAATGTTATGGTTCTTTAAGCTGTTTGATAATGTGCCCAGCACTTTACGAGGGTTAAAAATAATACGAAGTATTGTTATGCAATTGTGGGGGCAGTTTAAATGCTTAGCGAGCGTGGAAGCAAGCCTGCATATGAAATGCAAATTTGATATTAAACCCGTAAGTCGAGCCTAATAGACCTCCATGGCTTTGGTATGGCTGAAATATATTTTCCTTAATAACTACATTCTAAATTTCCGTATAATTTAAATGTGTCATATCATATGGTAAAGTTAATCAAGGAATAAGAAAGATTATTTTTTTGACTATAGGAACAAGCTCAGCATGTGCTCAGAGAGCCATTGCGGCTGCAAAGCGCTGTTTTTCAGTTCTTCCCGTGTTGACTCGTATCATTGACAGATTGTGCGTATAGAAAAAACACATTTTACACCATTTTACACTTTTCATTTTTACATTTTACACACAAGCATACCCACGGACGCCGCTCCACAGACACACCTAAAATATATATTATATCGTTTACTTACTAATATTTAAAAATTGCTCTCAAAAGTTACATATATCCTATGTTTGTTGTAACTTTGATTTACGAACCGCACTTTATTCGGACAATTCTATGTCATGTCATGTGTTTGGTTTACGTTTGACTTCACGATACAGGCCTAGCCTAGTATGGGGTCATCGACTTTGCATTGTTTGTACTGAATCTTTCTGGTAATAAAATTTTACTTTTCTCAAACATGCTCAGAAATGTATGCGTTAATATCACGAAATGAAGACGTGAAGTTTCTTGTTTAAGGCTCCCTACATTTCTTCTTGGCCTTACGCCAAGAAGTAATGTATGAAAACCCTAAGTAAAACCATTATCGTCCGCTACTGTAACTTTTTAAATTTGCTTACTAATATTAAACTGACAAAGGAAAAAATACATACTTACTGCCAACCACCACTAGACTCTGTATGCATACTTGCGACATAAAAAATAAATATAAATCTATGGTACTATACTTATGTGCGGTTAAACATGGTGCTCGAACGGCTTGTTCAAATGGCATGTTTAAAAAATATAAAACTATAAGGGTTCCTTGTTGACTATTACGGAACCCTAAAAAGGCGGCAAATTATACAATTGTTTTCTGATCTTTCGTTCCGATTGTAATTTCAACAACTATAAAACAATTGTTTAATTAATTACCTTGTATTTATTTTAATTTTAATATTTTCTCACATCGTTTGAGAAAAGCACTATAGGTACAATCCTCAGCCGGCTGAGTCGTAGACGAGGCCGGATACAACGAGTTACTTC
The DNA here is from genome assembly GCA_947049275.1 of Epinotia bilunana. Lineage (NCBI taxonomy): Eukaryota > Metazoa > Arthropoda > Insecta > Lepidoptera > Tortricidae > Epinotia > Epinotia bilunana. Next base: position 8,937,295 of record OX346267.1, on the reverse strand, counting down.
ACGGCCTCTGCAGTAATTTACTATTATTACTTTACTTTACTTTTACATCCGAATTAAAAAAAAGTAGTTGTACCTACAAAAATCCACACCCCACAATTGCACGACGCATATAAACATATTATTTGAAAACAGAAATAGGTTAAGTTTGCGCTAAAACGTTAAAATGGACGAGTTAGTTCGCAATGGCAATAGTAAATAGTTCCGATTCATGTATGCCCAATAATTAAAACAACCTCGAGAACCTGTAAGTACGTCGGCTATGTAGGTACATTATAATGTCCTGCATTTATTTGGCTACATGAAAAACACTGCCTTTATTAATGAAAATTTTAATTATAGTCATGACATTGACTATAACGGCAACCATTGTTGCAGGCTCATAATTTGGTTGTAATTAAAAATCATCGGAAAACTCGTCAGCTTAATTTCTTGATTTTCAATCAGCGTTCCGAAATACGAAATTAACTTTAGCGAAGTTTACTCCAACCGAAATCCATTGTAATTGGTGCGATGAAAATAAATTGCCACGATAAATCGTTATCATTATGGCAGCGCAATCAATAAGATTAATGAGGATTATTAAAATTACATGACGGATTGGATTTGAGTGCATTCTAAGTACACAAACAGGTGTTTGTATCATTACATGTAATGTAAATTTTCCTAGTACTCATTTTTTTTACTCTGTTTGGCCTTCAGCGCGGCCAGTAACCAGATATGCTCCTCCCTGGGGGGCTAGTACGCTAAGTTTTATGTCGGACATAAAGCATTCGTCCCATTCTGGCAAATATGCGAGTGCAAGAGGGACGAATGCTTTACGTCGGACATAAAACCTAGTGTGCTAGGGGGGCTGGGGGCCTTATGGGCCGCCCAGAAGGAAAGTACTCAATAATAGCACTTTATCCTGTATTTTACCACTTATATAGTGTATCTAAATATATACAAGTGGCTATGTGAGCTGTAGACCTGGTGACTCTGTCTTCATAAAAAAATGAATTTACAAGCTTTTATTTAGTTTTACATGTTTGTCATCAAATCTTGCATGTTGAATTTGACCCACTTCCCGGTGATCGACTGAGCTGAAATTTTGGATATAAGTATAGTTTGAATGACAATTCAATATTATGATACCATCGAGCTGATCTGATGATAGAGACAGTGGGTGGCCATGGGAATTCAGTACTTAACCTACGTAACCCCGTTGAGTTTGGGCTTGTTAGAATCGTCTCAATGAGTAGTTGATGATGGTATACAGAAAAGTACAGACGGCAATTAAAGGTTGTACCAAAATATTTTTTTTTACAGAATCTTGTTTTTTGATTAACCCAAAATACGAGTATAATCGACAAGAAATTATATGTAATCTTCGAACCTGCTCACGAAAATCGGTTGTGAAATGCGACCTGTAGAGAAGAACAGCCGGAGTTACGAACGCCTTTGCGCCGGAGCATTTGAGCTGGAACAGAGAACTACGTTCGCTTCGCCTGCTCGTTCTGAAATGGGTTGTGGTATTAACTTGCGAGGTTTTAATTGTGTGTTCGGTAGTTACTTACTTAATAAGCAGTTAAATAAACTACTGGTAAAACTAAATCGAAGCTACGGTAGCCTGGCGGTTCAGGCATTCGGCTGTCAAACGGCGGTCGTGGGTTCGAATTCCGGCTCGTACCAATGAGTTTTTCGGAACTTATGTACGGAATATCATTTGATATTTTACCGTTAGCTTTTCGGTGAAGGAAAATCATCGTGTGGAAATCTGCATACATCCACGAAGAAATTCAAAGGTGTATGTGAAGTCGCCAACCCGCACTGGGCCAGCGTGGGGACTACTGCCGATTCCCTCTCATCCATGAGAGGAGCCCTGTGCCCAGCAGGGGGACGTATATAGGCTGATTTATTATTATTATTATTTTAAACAAAATCGTAAGTACATCGTGCAGTCAGTGTCACATACATCTGTACTTTTTCGGGGTGTTCATAAATATCTGAACATGCACTCTATGGCTTTGACAATAAAGTCGTGTTCAGATGTTTGTGAACACCTTGACCGCTCAGATATAAGTGATGGCGACTGTACACATGTCCGTTTAGATCTATCAGTAGAAATGGAACGTCAAAGTTATCCCCCTGAACGTTCGACTGAACTAATGACGAAGTCACTAGGATTTATGTAAGTAGTTAGCGCGTATTAGTTCTAACAAACATCTATTAATTTCTCTCTAACCCCCAGTGCAGCACAAGTTTGCTCGAACTTGGACCTAAAGCCGTGGTGTGAACTGCAGATAACACTTATTAAATTGATAAGGCGATTATAAGTTATCTTGATAAGATTGTTTTTAATTTTTAAATGTTGATAAATATTCAACTAGATAAATATTGATATAATAACTGATATAAATATTAAGACCTGTGTGGGTCGTACAAGATAATTGGTTTTATATAAACCCTGATAAGACTCAAGAATGGGATGCTACCAATGTGATTTTTATGGGAACCGGAGATGTTAATTGATTCTGTTTACCGGGGTTGGATGTGACAGAACCGGAAACGGAGTCTAGTTGCATCGGAATCAAAACCAGGTATAGAAAAAATCTGTATCTACTTAAAAATTGTCAGAACATTGATCGAAAGATTCGAAGTTTTAGACCCAAATATGGGTAACTCTGTAGAATTTGGGAAAGAGCCTTAGGTAAAATTTGTTAAATTTATATAGTATTACGCATTTAACTTATTTAAAAGTCAATAAAAGCAAAAAGTATAAGGCCAAAAAGAAGTTCCTGGGGGAGTTAAAGAGGTTCTTGGCTTAAAGTTCACAACGCTTATTGACAATTCACCTTTTACTGGCACCTAACGTGGGGGTGTATTTCTTTGATAAGCATATAGATTTTGACCTTTAAATTTTTAAGTAATTTGTCTTAAAAGTCGGAATCATTTTTCTTATCATTTTAGATAAGCAATTAGGGTTATTTTCCGTTTAAATTTATTTAATATCGCGTTAGACCCGTTTAAGATTTTAAATTTACTTATTTACCGCCTTTACGCCTACGGTTCCATTTTGGAAAAAAGAAATTGGCGTTGTATACTTTTTTTTTTCTTGCTTAATAGTTTTTCTAGATTTTTATGATTCCCCGAAATGAAACCTTGACTTGAAATATTACTAAGAATTCATTTGCAATAAGGGCCACAGTAGAAATACGCCCGTACAAAAGTAAATCTCCGCAGCCCTTCTGTATTTATTAATTATGAGTCTGACATGTCGTTAGTTCGCACCATTGTGTCCCCGTAATGACAACATCAACGGTCTCATTACGCAGTAATAAAAAGAAGTAATATACAGAATATCGCGAACGGTTAAGCTTGTCTTTGCGCACCCGTGAACAGATAAAGTAAGTGTTTGTTTGCTAACAAGCAAGTATTTTTTTTCTGGAAAGTGAAAATGGCTTTGATGATGGTTAATTATATTTTTTGATTGAGCTGCTGTCATGTTATACATAATTTGTTTTGTGTCGTGATGGTCTGAAATTCATTGAAGCCTTCTGGCGTATTCTAGATATATTTAAATGGTTAAACGATTCCTACAAATTCCATACAATTTTTGTTTGGACTAGACGTCTAATCTATCGATGTCAGGAACTTGAAATTGTAATATTTAGATAATATATGACCCTCTTCTCCCGCAGTTTGAATAAATACACGTAATATTCAAATGATAACTATTTTAAATTCATCAAATTTTACTCCGAGCCTTATAGGTATGGGTTTTACACTGTCCGTGCAAATGACATGGCCGCGTCACATGACACCACGTTGTCCAAAATCTTCACTAGATGTCTTTGATATCAAATTAGGTACGGTACTATTATAATTGTAAAGTTTAGCAGCCCCGCGACATTATAGCGGTGTCGCAACCAGTTAGAAATATCGGTTACCGCTATTTTTTTTAAAACCTAGTGATCTTGTTAATACCGGTTCGAAACCGGTATTATTTCGACACTGTTTTTAGGGTTCTGTACCCAAAGGGTAAAAACGGGACCCTATTACTAAGACTTCGCTGTCTGTCCGTCCGTCCGTCTGTCTGCCACCAGGCTGTATCTCAAGAACCGCGATAGCTAGATAGTTGAAAATTTCGCAGATGATGTATTTCTGTTGCCGCTATAACAACAAATACTATAAACAAAATAAAATAAATATTTAAGGGGGTCTACCGTACAACAAACGTTTTTTTTTGCCGTTTTTATAGGTAATGGTACGGAACCCTCCGTGCGCGATTCCGACTCGCACTTGGCCAGTTTTTTTTGTTCTTAAGCGGGTCGACCTCGCCCTCCTCGCCAAAGTCGAAATATCGGTTTCTTTTATAACTTTTATGAAAGCGTTTACGGTACCGGAAAAATTACTGTGTGAATAATAGCCTTTCTAATTAGTCCCGCAAGTCGATATGGATACAACAAATCAAAGTTGAAATAAAATAAAAAATTTTTTGCACATTATATGTAAATTGAACTTAGTTCAGACGGTCATATTGGTGGCAAAACGAAAAACAAAAAGCAAGTACGTTCGTCAGGATTTGAACCCGGTTCCATAATGGCGTTACAGACAGATTTAAGGCGGTGCGTTGGAAATTATCGCCGAACGCCGTTCTGACTAGATTAATAAAGAATAAGGTCTGATTTTCAGATATATTATTCTTGACCATATGATTGTTTTCCTGATTTTACCAATACATGATTGCTTAAAATTTCCTCAATAAAAAAAAAACCAAAGTTAGGTCTGTATTTTCCTTTTTTTTACTCAACGTACTCAAACGATACATTATTTTACGACACAATCAAGTTAATACTATAGTATTTTATCTCATCTAAAATCTCACTTTATGAAATTTAGATAAAACTTGTACATGTAGATCTATATATTTTAATTAAGGTACCTACTTTTTACCATGTTTTTAGCAAATAAAGTTCTGATTCTGATTCTGATTCTGATTCTGAACTTCTCTAGGCAAAACAGATATATACTGCGCTACCGTATGACATTAGGTGACGAGTGAAAAAGTCAGGTGCATTCATTCTGCATTCTAGAGTGCCTGACAAGAACATTTAGCCCCACTATTTCCTAATAGAGGCGCTACTGTAGATTTAGTTTTGCGCCCTCTAGTTTGATTTATGCAAAATGTTTGACAATGACAGACTCCGAAGTGTCATTTAGCTACGTTAGTCTGCATAAATTCACGAAAAAGCACTTTTATGCATATTTTCGGACTGCATTTTAAAAAGAAACACTGTTAAGTGCAGATTAATTGCGATTCATACGTAGAAAGCTCTTCTACTTTCGCAGTTTGAAACACATGTTCGTACTGGTCACGGTTTTGCGAAAAAAGATGAGCAACCATCGAAATTATTTAGCGCGACATCTGTTAGCAACAGTTTGACAGGAATCCGTGATTTTTCCCTTAAAAAGGCCTCTTTAATGCAACTATGCATTTATTTTGCGGCTTACACCGATTGAAGTCTACATTTTATTAAATTATTAGTTATTTTCATTGGCTAACGACAATTTACACTTACTTTTAGGGTTCCGTACCTCAAAAGGAAAAAACAAAACCCTTATATGATCACTTTGTTGTACGTCTCTCCAAGACCCTTTATCTTGGGAACGCCTAAAATTCAAATTAAAACTAGGTCTACAGTCCGTTAACGGTGTGAAAAAATCAAAAAAAAGACGGCCGTTTATGCCGCAAAAGCGCAATTTTATAGGGTACTCCGTTGACCTAGAACTATGAAATTTGACAAGTAATATCTTCATATACTAAAAGTGTACATACATTTGTTATTAATTATGTTCCCTCAGTGGACGATTTCAAGTCGCACTTGTCCCGTTTTTTATAGCTTGGCGTCTTTCTTGGGAATAATAGTGACTTACGAAAATAGAATAAGGTTTTATTGTTTTCCTACTAAAGTAAGCTCGATCACAAGAAAATTTATTTCATGTGTTGTGTGTGCTTTTCGTATATTAAAATGATCTTATAATCAAGTTCTCCAAAATTTTATTAAAAAAAAACGCACCAAGTCCATGATAAGAAAAATAAAGGGACCTCATAATTAAAAAAATATTGTTAGCATGATTGAAGTTATGATTTTTTAATCCTATTTTTAATTACCTGATATAATTTACCCAAGTAGTTTAAAAGCTTTGAGAATACTCGCAGACTTTTTAAAATAGATTTGAAATATGGACACCACAACGTGTGTGTTACTCTAAAACTAAGTCGTCAGTTAAAGGTTAAAAAAACAGGCTATAGAACCGTTCAGTTTCAAAATGCAACACCGCATCCAGATTCGCGCGCTGACTGCAAACGCTTTCCATATAAATGACGTCCTCCGAACCACGTACTCCAATATAAAGGGAATAGATGACCTAACGTCTGGAAAAATGGGGGAAGAAAACGTTGTAATATATGCAAGCGTTAGGTAAATACGACAGTGTATTTACGAGGGAGCTTAGTTTGAGATCGAAATGAGCAGTGTAAGTTGTCCTTTGGTAAGGGTGCCCTTTGCGTGGCCTAATATTGATTATATCCTAAAATCTTTTGGCAGAACACTTTTGGCATAACTTTGAATAGCATACTTTTCATTTAGCATTATTTTTGGCATAATTGTAGATTGTTCTAATTCTTTTTGCTCCTAATACTCAATACTCGAAAATCTAATTGGCTAAAACGTATTACGCCTACTATTATATGGCATAAAAAATGTCTAGCCTGATACTGGTTAACTGGTGTAGTGGGAACCCAGATCTGTTAAATATACCGTGAAATTCTACGAATATTTATTTAGGAAACAATAATACTCGCCCCAGCGTGATGGCACCATAAAGACAGCATCTTACCATTAGCCCTAGGAAGTCATAAACTAGAGTCGTAAAAGAAATGGGACTTAAATAAATATTGGGCACTCATAACGCTTAACTATGGCAGTTCAAGGAACATGGATAATAGATTCAATGGCAAGGTTTGCAGACGGTACAATCAAATGACGACTTTGCCACCATTGGCATAATGTTCGTTGTAGCATATCCTATTATACAGATATTACGCAAACCATTGTTTCAACTTACAGCAAAGTGCAAACACGTGCTGGACAGACGACGGCGCAAATTCCGTGAGCAGGGAGAAAGCGGCACGAGAGAGACGGAGTGTTATCCTGCCTGGAGGAGAGAACGAGAAGCAAGACGAGGAGCGTACGCGCAGATCGTAGACAAGCGGGGATGCAACGAGAGGCGGATATCGGCAGAAAGACCTTATTGTATTAGAATTAAGTTGAAAATAAGAATAAGCGATTGTATAAATAAAGTTGTATCGTTAATTGAGGGGAGGAAAGATCCACGTTAACGGGGAAATGTCGCGAGGACGACACTTGTTCTGGAACCACGGAAGAAGACGATACTTTCAAATTACTAGATGGCCGGTCTTTCCTGAGTCTGACCATATGAGACATCTAAGTGTTTTAAGTAATAGAGTCAGTGTAGTGCTTCTATACAGTATTTAAAGGGCTAAGTATAAATCTTGAGAGATCAATGAACAGATGAATTAGCGGGCGAAATCACTTATATATATACTCTTCCTTTTAATTACCATTGTAATACCCTTATTACAAAGAGTTGCTTGCTTGCGCTCCGTAGGCATAGTACCTACTTGTAGATAAATCAGTCCCATCTGTCCATTTATCTACCTTTATTGTATAATTGTGTAATTATCCACCGATTCATTGTGGAACGATTTTAAATAGTGTTCCGTACAAGTTGGGTTCGATTCCCACTCGTGTGTCATTGCTTGCACACAGATTGTTGTCTGGATTGACCAAAGCCGACAGTATAAACACTATGCACGCTAGCGAATATTTGAACGTAATGCCTAACCCAGCTAAGGTCATTTCAGCCAATATTGTTTATGATATGCAAGTGTATTTGATCTAGGTATATTGTTTAGTGTCCAAACGTGAACTCGTGTATTTGTCAAGTTAGAGAATATAGGAAGTAGAATATTGGGTAGTTACTTGTTGTTACTCATAGTTAGCTAAACTGTGGCATAATTAACTTTAGCGTATAATATTTGTTACTTGATTTAGGATTAATAAAGGCAAGAGGTTTTTTCGTTGAGATTGCTAGATTTTTCCTCTTTAGGTTTGGCCTAGGTTAATCAAAGCAATCACCAAATAAGACTACAACTAGTTTTATTGGGTATATTAGTCAAGAGTTTCGATTAAAATCACAATCAATAAATTCCTTTTCTTTATTTCTACTTTCAACTGGTTTTTTAATCCATTACCTGCAGACTCCCAGTAGGATACCTTTAAGTACTAAATTACATAATTAGGAGCAACGTAGATAAGGTCATAAGTATCATAACATAACAATAGTAAATCTCTTTACTATTGTGCTCGAACAGACAGTGTCTAACTTTTGAAGTATTAATCATTTTATCAAAACCTAGTATATCTAGCTACTTAATAGGTGACTAGGGTCGGATTTAGTGAAAGCCTCGTTGTTCTTTCAGCAGTTTTGACGTGGCCGAAGAGAAGACTCCACCTGTCTGGGGGGTACAATCTAAGGTCACAGACTTGTCCATTCTATAGTATTCACAACAGGTTAATTTTACTCTAATTAACCTGATCTAACTTGGTATGGATATTTAGATAGAATGCATTAAATAACTGGATGTTGTTTAATCTTTATTATAAATTAGGGAACTGATTAATTGCCAAAGAGAACGAGTGTTTATATGGCCTGCAGTGGGACTGGTATCCACCGATTTGAAGTGCACGAGGGTTGACAATTGAGTGGCCACTCATAATCATAGCTACAGAGGTAGCAAGATCTGACTTAATTCAATCACATATTGCATAACATATGCACATGGTCAACCCTCCCAAGACTCAGGCGATCTCAGCACTAGGCTGGAGATAGGACCAGCTACGTAGCTAACTTATATACCTGGATACCTTTTCCCCCGTACGTGGGTAGCAAACGAAACTGACCCTAGAAGCTTTGGCGTACCAGAGATAGGCTCGCCCTATATCAATATCATTTACACTTAGGAAGTAATGTTTTGCGCCTTCACCTAAACTGGACGCAGTCTAGGTCAAGAATTGATGACTCTATCTTCCATACGGCGAAGAAAAAGATAGTTAATAGCGAAACAAGTACGTTCCGTGAGGAAATGACTCTGGGAACGAGTGGCTAAACATTGTTTGTTCGAGCTAAGACTAAAAGGACCTTTAATACCACTTCACCTGGCGCACGTGCCGCAGGATTCTAGATTTTGTGTTAATATTGAATTAGTACAACTAGAAGAATCTTAATGTTACTTTATTAAAACACAACGTAGATATTTGTATTTATTAGACGATCACTTTAAATTATAAAACAAATTACAACTTGTTAGCTAATAGCGAACATTTATTGAACCATTTTGAATGAGATCGGATTAGGCCAATTAGAGAGTTAAGAAAGAAATAAAATACACTTTATTCGAAAGATTTAAGGGGGGTATCACATATTATTATAAACAGTATATTACGAGAGTACGTTTGGACACACTACTTCTTACGGTTATCAGGAATAAGCGGAATTTTATTAATTTACCTACCAAGTGTTCTTTGAATTGCCATTTATAACTAAAATTGTAGAGATGCCTGGGAAGGGTAAGACGAGGCGAGGGTCGAGACGTGGTGTGACGGGCGCTGATCGTAGTGAGGCAGTTCAGGATAGTCGGACACATACTGTGTCGAGTAACAACTTAGGGCAGGCCAGCGCAGACTCTATGATTATACAGGAACGTGGGTTTGAAGTGCTTTTAGACAAATTCGAGGCGCTGTCCAAGCGTTTCGAGTCGTTTGAAACACGTCCTACGAGTTCAGTAGGGACGGACACGAGCAATGGACATTGTTCGTCGCAGGTAGTGAGAGCACGCGGGAGTGAGTGTTGTTCGGCTGTTAGACCTAACATTTATATTACACAGCCAATAGCTAAGCCTAGTTTTAATGGGAGGGGTGATATTAACCCTATGAAATTTATACACAAGCTACGCAAGTACATACGATCTATAAACGAACAAGACAGGGCTGTAGAAATAGCTATAGAATGTTTGACGGGTTCTGCTCTTGTAGTGTTAGGCTTAAAGAGTAAGAAGTGGCAAACGTTAGACGATTTCGAGGCGGATTTCGAACTTAAGTATTGGACGGAAGAACGGCAAGAGAGGGCTAAGTACAAGGTGATGCACGGGGCATATGACAGCCACAGTAAAGTCCCCATGAGTGAGCACTTTGCAGAGCAGATAGACACCGTTAGTTTGCTGACGAAGCCTTTTGAAGAAAGGTTTTTAGTAAATAGTATTATGCGACACTTCTCTAAAGACGTACAACAGATGTGGTTTACATATACGCGGGTAGGTGATGTCACGATAGATACAGCCTTAGATTTTCTTTCAAATTATGAGGAGAGTGTTAGTTGTAGGGGCCCAGATATGATCGACAGTAACGACGGTAACGGCAATAGCGTAGGGCGTGGTCTAGCACATAGGCGGGGCATAAGGTACGCACGAGGTTACGCAGTACCTATGGCTGCGGTACTTCAGGGTAGTTATTGGCCTAGAAGGGGACGCGGACGCGGACGCGGACGTGGAGGATACTCGGGAGTTAATAGAGGTAGATTCCCGACCATCAGTTGGGAAGCGGCGTCGTCGTCACAGGCCACACGACCGAGTTTTGCTTTGGGGTCTCCGGCTCAGGACAACACTAATGAGGGCACGAACAGTAACGCGAAGCAGGGAAACGACAAACAGTCGAACAAGTAGATCCCACTTGTGAGACTGATAAACTAGACAAGGATTTAGGAATTACGAAAATAGGGACTGCATATACTATGATGGCTAAATGGGGTTGGAGAGCAGGACAAGGGCTAGGTAAATCAGGTGACGGAGTTAGGAATCCGGTAGGTTGTAAGATAGGACATTAGAGCGTCAGGTTATTAGAAAGCGCAGGTAGGCTTTTAGGTGACAGGAATGAGTATGTTAGAATGTGTGATGAGTGGGGCGGATCATGTGTTTCGTGCGGAGGTAGGAGAGGGGAACTTTCCACAATCTTCGGCAATACAGAGGAGAATGTAGACGAACAGGACGTAGGCCCGGCATTGCCTAAGTTACCCGAGGTGGCGGTCAAGGTGGGAGATCGTATAATACAGGCATTGATAGATACAGGTAGCCAGGTAACAGCTATTTCAAGTGAGTTATTTCAGGCAATAAAGGCGCAGTTAGGAACGGTACCTGAGATTCCTATACCGACGGTACAAATACAAGGTGCGTTTGGTTCAAAGAGTGAAAGTGTGAAAAGTATGGTCTTAATTAACATAGAATTAGGAGATACGCAAATCGATACACCGGTTTTAGTCGTACGTAATCTGCCGAGATCAATTATTTTAGGGTTTGATTGGTTGGAGAGAATGAAAGGGGTGATTAGATGTGGGGCGGAGCGAACTCTGACTATCGAACATTTAGGAATGATTAAAAACGCAAGGATTGGGACATAGAACGAAATTGAAGGTTTATCTAGAGTCTTAAGCTTGATTCAGTGTCAGAACAAACCCTGCGCAAATGTAAGTAGAGCGGATCGAGCAGGTAGGCGCAGTACAAAAGATAGCGCCGGCGCCTAAGCACTGATTTTATGGGTCACTTAAGGCATAATACTTTGTTAAGTAGGGTAATAAACATTAAAGGTTGAAGAGAGAACTGTCGATTTATCTTTATGGTGATATTAAACCCGATCTAGTAATGATTGTGGTGTAGAGAGCCAAAATCTATTTTACCTATCTACAAGGGGGGGGGTGTAGTGGGAACCCAGATCTGTTAAATATACCGTGAAATTCTACGAATATTTATTTAGGAAACAATAATACTCGCCCCAGCGTGATGGCACCATAAAGACAGCATCTTACCATTAGCCCTAGGAAGTCATAAACTAGAGTCGTAAAAGAAATGGGACTTAAATAAATATTGGGCACTCATAACGCTTAACTATGGCAGTTCAAGGAACATGGATAATAGATTCAATGGCAAGGTTTGCAGACGGTACAATCAAATGACGACTTTGCCACCATTGGCATAATGTTCGTTGTAGCATATCCTATTATACAGATATTACGCAAACCATTGTTTCAACTTACAGCAAAGTGCAAACACGTGCTGGACAGACGACGGCGCAAATTCCGTGAGCAGGGAGAAAGCGGCACGAGAGAGACGGAGTGTGATCCTGCCTGGAGGAGAGAACGAGAAGCAAGACGAGGAGCGTACGCGCAGATCGTAGACAAGCGGGGATGCAACGAGAGGCGGATATCGGCAGAAAGACCTTATTGTATTAGAATTAAGTTGAAAATAAGAATAAGCGATTGTATAAATAAAGTTGTATCGTTAATTGAGGGGAGGAAAGATCCACGTTAACGGGGAAATGTCGCGAGGACGACACTTGTTCTGGAACCACGGAAGAAGACGATACTTTCAAATTACTAGATGGCCGGTCTTTCCTGAGTCTGACCATATGAGACATCTAAGTGTTTTAAGTAATAGAGTCAGTGTAGTGCTTCTATACAGTATTTAAAGGGCTAAGTATAAATCTTGAGAGATCAATGAACAGATGAATTAGCGGGCGAAATCACTTATATATATACTCTTCCTTTTAATTACCATTGTAATACCCTTATTACAAAGAGTTGCTTGCTTGCGCTCCGTAGGCATAGTACCTACTTGTAGATAAATCAGTCCCATCTGTCCATTTATCTACCTTTATTGTATAATTGTGTAATTATCCACCGATTCATTGTGGAACGATTTTAAATAGTGTTCCGTACAAGTTGGGTTCGATTCCCACTCGTGTGTCATTGCTTGCACACAGATTGTTGTCTGGATTGACCAAAGCCGACAGTATAAACACTATGCACGCTAGCGAATATTTGAACGTAATGCCTAACCCAGCTAAGGTCATTTCAGCCAATATTGTTTATGATATGCAAGTGTATTTGATCTAGGTATATTGTTTAGTGTCCAAACGTGAACTCGTGTATTTGTCAAGTTAGAGAATATAGGAAGTAGAATATTGGGTAGTTACTTGTTGTTACTCATAGTTAGCTAAACTGTGGCATAATTAACTTTAGCGTATAATATTTGTTACTTGATTTAGGATTAATAAAGGCAAGAGGTTTTTTCGTTGAGATTGCTAGATTTTTCCTCTTTAGGTTTGGCCTAGGTTAATCAAAGCAATCACCAAATAAGACTACAACTAGTTTTATTGGGTATATTAGTCAAGAGTTTCGATTAAAATCACAATCAATAAATTCCTTTTCTTTATTTCTACTTTCAACTGGTTTTTTAATCCATTACCTGCAGACTCCCAGTAGGATACCTTTAAGTACTAAATTACATAATTAGGAGCAACGTAGATAAGGTCATAAGTATCATAACATAACAATAGTAAATCTCTTTACTATTGTGCTCGAACAGACAGTGTCTAACTTTTGAAGTATTAATCATTTTATCAAAACCTAGTATATCTAGCTACTTAATAGGTGACTAGGGTCGGATTTAGTGAAAGCCTCGTTGTTCTTTCAGCAGTTTTGACGTGGCCGAAGAGAAGACTCCACCTGTCTGGGGGGTACAATCTAAGGTCACAGACTTGTCCATTCTATAGTATTCACAACAGGTTAATTTTACTCTAATTAACCTGATCTAACTTGGTATGGATATTTAGATAGAATGCATTAAATAACTGGATGTTGTTTAATCTTTATTATAAATTAGGGAACTGATTAATTGCCAAAGAGAACGAGTGTTTATATGGCCTGCAGTGGGACTGGTATCCACCGATTTGAAGTGCACGAGGGTTGACAATTGAGTGGCCACTCATAATCATAGCTACAGAGGTAGCAAGATCTGACTTAATTCAATCACATATTGCATAACATATGCACATGGTCAACCCTCCCAAGACTCAGGCGATCTCAGCACTAGGCTGGAGATAGGACCAGCTACGTAGCTAACTTATATACCTGGATACCTTTTCCCCCGTACGTGGGTAGCAAACGAAACTGACCCTAGAAGCTTTGGCGTACCAGAGATAGGCTCGCCCTATATCAATATCATTTACACTTAGGAAGTAATGTTTTGCGCCTTCACCTAAACTGGACGCAGTCTAGGTCAAGAATTGATGACTCTATCTTCCATACGGCGAAGAAAAAGATAGTTAATAGCGAAACAAGTACGTTCCGTGAGGAAATGACTCTGGGAACGAGTGGCTAAACATTGTTTGTTCGAGCTAAGACTAAAAGGACCTTTAATACCACTTCACTGGTATTACAAAAATTGCAATGGCTAAAATATTTAAGTACTAAAATAGATACGTTATCAAATTTTTATGAACTGCAATTGAATAAAAAATACGCATTTTGTATTTTCTACAATTTATTAAAGATCTTAATAAATTATTAAGAGACAGGATCCAAGTTTACTCGGGCTTATAGGTACATAATAAGTATGGTGCTTTTTCCCGAAAAGAATATATAGAAAGGTCCAGGTTAGTTCAAAGTAGTTTCAGAAACACACTAAGGCAGGTCGGTGTAGGTACAAACGACAACACTGTTAACTGACCATCCTGTGTTTATATAGAACCTTATTACAATGCACTTAAGGTGCACCGATGGTTAGTTAGCTGTGTTGTCGATAATACGACGAGGAGTGTTAGGTTTCTACCTAACCGCGACCCACAGCGCGCGAGCCGAAAAGCGAAGCAAACGTGCCGCGGTAGCGGCCGGTGAAGCGCCAGAAAGAACACTTTTTTACTAACTTATACTTATATATTATATATGTACATTTTGCAAAACGTTATGATTGTTATGTAGTATACCCGACCCTCAGAGCAGAGAGTTGGAGCTTCGTCGACTTGATGGCGGGCGGTAGATACTTATTTCCCAATTGATAATATGTTTAGGAATTATGAATTGTAGTCCAAACAGTTAAGTGTATCTAATATTAGGAATTGTTAAGTTATGCACATGTAGTGTTCGATAGTTCGATGTTCGACACAATAAATATTAATATGCACTACAATAAATAAGACAATCGATATTATGCGTTACGATTTCGGCGAAACAATATTATATACAACAATCATTAGGCCAAACGTTTGTAGGCGAAAAGTTATTTTGCGACACGAAAATCGAACAATGAAAAATTATGCCATCCGATATAGACCCCTTTGGTAACAACACGTCGTTGTTTGTTATAAGTGGTGGATAAATTCATCCATTGGAATTCGAATAGTACGAGAAGATTGAAGCCTTTTATAATTCAACAGCCATCTTTCAAAAATTAAATACATATATATATATATATTTATCCTACAAATAGTCCACGAGGACACTTCAACGTGTACGGTAGTTTACTATTTAAAAAATTGTCACAATAATAAATTATTATTATTTTAGTCATTTGTACCTACGCTTAATAGATCCATTAAAATTGTGTTGATGTAATCTCATTAAAACATTACCTACTGCAATTACGGTGTTTAATTCCAACTAGTTTCAAACTTATTCGAACAAATAACACCGTGTTTACACTATCTACTTCGTTCACGCCATTATATAATTGTATATGTTGCAAAGGGCAAACGCGACTAACTAGGCATGTTTCCATTTATCCTATTTGACAGAGTGGGATATTCCAGAGATATCGCCTTTGAATGAACAGAGGCATTGAGACATCAGATTTTGACTTATGACTTAACATTGAAACAATACAGACCCTAAATCCAAATGAAGAGGAAAGAGTCCATGAAATTAAACATTATTTCGTTTATTAATATTCTGTTAAACAATAATGTGTTGTGAACTTATTGAAGTAACTTTCTAGTAAATGAAGGTGTTATTTGGCAATTTTCGTTAAATTGTCAGATCAAAAGACCTGAAATTCGTTTCCACCCGTTTGAAGTTCAAGTATTTATGGTAAATTTTACCCTTCGATTGTACGTAGGTAATCATAATTGATTTAGAATTCAGATACAACTTAAACAATTTTCTAGAGATATATGTAGATTAAGCTAGTATTCTATTGTAGCTTTTCCACTTGGTAATTCAATATAAGAAAATATTGCTATTTAAATAATGGTACATTTAATAAGATATGTAAGTTCGATATGTATTCGAATTTAAATGGCCTCCGTCGGTCTCTGTCTTCCTCCATGTCTGCGTATTATTTTGTGCCTGCCTACCTGTTTTATCTACATGAGATGTACAATAAATAACCTGGAAATCATGCAAAAAACCAGCGATGAATTTTTAAAACCACTTTATGAATATGAAGGGATTATGGATTACAGACACATTTCCAGCAAAACAGGCCACGCTTTTAAAAACGGCGGCAGCACACATCGAATCGTGAACTCGTGATATTGCTCAAAATCCGTCCTGAATGATTGAATAGACAGGCGTGGAACGCCAAATCGGATGATACAACATTGGAAGCCGCAGTATGCATCAGTTTCCGATAGATTAACTGCGCTACGGTCAATATAGACCGGTTTTCACGAGACTATCACTCGGGACATTGAAGTTTGCGATCCCGTCCAACGGTGTTTTTCGAAGATACGCCGACGTGGGATGGCGATCGTTATTTAGGCTCCGTTTTTGGGGGCCTTATATGTAGGTAAGTAGGTACATTCTACATGCTTTTTCCTTGTATGTACACTATGTACTATTAACTTAGTGCTTATTGTCATTCTCGGTTAATCGACGCAATGTTTTGCATCATAATCCACCTATATACTTCCCAGTGCCCGGGCACAGGCTTTCTCGCAATGGTGAGAGAGAATATGCAGTCCCCGCACTGAGCCAGCGCACTCTGCTCCTTTTCAATTTTATCACCGATATATAGGCTGGTTTCTTCAGGATGTTTTCCTTCATCGAAAAGCTAATGGTAAATGCCGAAAAGTTAATCACCGAAAGGCCCACGACATCCGCATGCTTGAGCCACTAGGTACCTTAACTCTAGTTTGTTTGCTTGTGAACCCCAAATTCTAAGTTCTATTGTTATGCATCTCTATCATGTGACTGTACGAAACTGGACTCTACTGAATAACCTTTTCTCTATTTTATCTAGCCAATTTGGTAGTTTACAAGTTCGGTAATATCCTTCGTGACCTAATCACCGTACCAACTGAATACAAGATGGTTTTAATCAACAATTCAGCCTTAAAGGAAAATCGCTAAAGGTTACTCCTGACGTTCAGTTTAAGGGGTCTCGGGTAGCCAAAACCCGATATTTCTATTTGAATGGCGATGAGATCCAGTTAAACTTTCTAGATGGGCAATTGGATTAGCATCAACCAGCTATTACACGGTCGCCGAGTGCCTCCCTAACAATAAATATGTCGAATTTAAAAGTGGAAATTAAATTTTTAGCTTTTACAGTTTCAGTTGCGTTTCATTGTTATAGGCTGTTGAAATTCCAGTTTAGCGGAGGAGTTTTAAAGGTTTTACGGTTAGTAAATTGGGCAGGTGGCTAAGGCATTTGTACAGAGTTTGCGGTGGTGGTGGAGCAATTTCTGCGACTGTATTACAAAGGATCTCGGTCTAACCCATTTTATTAACTTGGATTGCTTAATCAAGTATTGTGTTAGAAAAACTTTATTTTATTGAATAAGAAACAGAGATAATATTTAATAAATACGTAAACGTAGAATCTTAGCTTAATAAAAGTAAAAGATTCTGTAATCGTAATCGCTCGGGGTTCATTCTCACACCTTGGAACCTATGTGGTAATGCACGATACCTTTTCAAAGGAATTACCTCCCGCAAATGCTCCGCCTGTATAATTAACTCCCTGACATGGTTGTTCCTCGGGCCTACGGTATGAGGATTCTCAAAAGTGTAGTATACAGTACAGCTTTTTAAACAGCAACGTGCATTCTATGCCCCATGTTGCAGGCGTCCATATTAGATGAGTAAGCGGTTAGCTTTACATCAAACGGGTCGTACGCTTATTTGCCACCACGTGGTAAACAAATAAATAAAGGCAAGCAACTGCCACTATTGATAGATGAAATACTATTTTAGGAACCAGCTGATCGATAACATAACGTTTCGTATATACACCGAACATTAGGTACATTTAAATATATATTTTTATATGCGGGAATGACAGTTGGGTTGTCCTAACGCTCGTTCGAATAGTTACACATTTACCCCTCTTGCGTCAGAATAATATAAAATACCTACACTCGAAGCAAATCAAATTGGTACTGTACTCGTTTTCATTGCTCTTGAGTATAATTAGAACTAACAGAGAATCATTTCCCTCTGAACTCTGGTGATTAAAAAACCCAAAGTTGGTTAAGCGACGATGAATACCAGTGTTTTAAACAAGGAATAAAAGATATTTATGGCAGTAAGGGGAGATGTACAATTAAGATTGTCCCCCGTTCCGATCCCAGTTTCATTATTACCAACTCACTGAATTTCTTGAAGAAATTTTAAATTTTCAGCTTATTGTTTGAAATTACTTAAAAGTAGGTACTAATTTAAATATTCATCTCGTTTTCAATATTCACCGTAATTTTCAGTTTTTTTATTCCAGACAAACGACTATACTATATTAATTGTAACGAACGTAATGAATCAAACAACATAACCGATGAATGTTTGTAAATCCAGAAAACAGCAGCAAGACAGCAGCAAAAACAAATGCGGGGTTACTCGCTCTCAAAACACCGCATACTCCGGGATCTTTGGCTACTTATAAACCACCAAGAACACGACAGCGCCTGCAAAGCATATAAATGAATAATATGTATAACCAAACTTGGCAAACTTCGTGAACGGAACATGGCTAAGTTTTTGAAGTAAAAGTGTTAGGTCCTTCCGTAAAACCTAAAAACCATCACCCTGAATAAGATCCCTTCCCTATCCATGATAACTATGCAATTCATGGTGAGGTAGGGCACAGAGAAATGTCATCCCGCTCGAATTTCGAGCAGCCCAACTGGGGAAGTACCCTCCGCCTTGCTGAAGACCACAGCAATAATAACTCTACTACTTGCTCTGTAGTAGTGTTGTGTTCATGGTGGTGAGCAAGGTCGCCAGAGCTCCCGAGGATGCGTTGTGTTGAGAGCGAGGGAATTGGTTCCTTCAGCTGTCAACACGGCTAATCAAACATATCAAGGGTCGGCAACGCCCATGTTACTCCTTTGGAGTTGCATGCGTCTATAGGCTGCGGTGTCCGCTTACTATCAGGCGGGCCGTACGCTTGTTTGCCACCGTCGTTGTATTAAAAACCCTTTGTCTGCTTTTGACGCCACTAAATCGTTATCATCCACTTTCTGTTGAATAGAATAGCATCAGCAGTAAACATGTCACTCAGGCGCATTTCTTCCTAATGAACAAGTATTTATTAATGCATTTGCTACGGTGAACTTTCCATGTCATTATTGCTAAGAACTATTCCGACCTCTGCATCCACAGACAAAATTTTCTAAAACTTTTTGAGACTTCTTAGGTCTTAAATAACACTTTAATCCCTTATCTTCCAAAAATTCAGTGTCGGTTAAGTTTTTTACACGAGGGTGGAAACTGTGCTGAGTGGTTAGGGCATCACGCCGTTCAGTTAAGTTAGAATTAGAACTTGACATAGTTTGTCGATCTGTTTCACATACATTTGGTGCGCAAGCTCAGAAGCAAAATATCTCGCTTTTTGGTCCAAAATATTAAATTCAATGATGTGCAGTTTTTTAAAGTAAAGCTTCGAATACAAAACTTTAAGATGTAGCTTTAAGTTGTCCCTGATTGAAAACCAAGAGCTTCTTAATTCAGCCATGTTTTCCGAGCCCTATTAATAGCCACCTAAGATGCCCTACTAGAACTATTACAACGTATGTTGGTATAATTAAATAGGTACAACATTAAGATGTTTACACTGTTGATTAAACCAAACGTTCTGGACAGTTGCTCGGTGTTGTTTAGTTTGGTTGACATAAATATACGTAGATATATGTATACGTATAAATGTAATCTTTTTTAGGGTTCCGTAGTCGACTAGGAACCCTTATAGTTTCGCTTTGTCTGTCCGTCCGTCCGCGGATAATCTCAGTAACCGTTAGCACTAGAAAGCTGAAATTTGGTACTAATATGTATATCAATCACGCCGACAAAGTGGTAAAATAAAAAGTGTTTTTTTTTTATTAGGGTACCTCCCCTATACGTAACGTGGGGAGTGTTTTTTTTTTCATTTAAACCCTAACGTGTGATATATTGTTGTATAGGTATTTAAAAATGAATAGGGGTTTGCTAAAATCATTTTTTGATAATGCTAATATTTTCGGAGATAATCGCTCCAAAAGTGAAAAAAATGTGTCCCTTTGAACCTTTGTGTCTAACTTTTGAACCATAAGTTTTAAAAATATGAAAAAAATCTCAAAAGTAGAACTTTATAAAAACTTTCTAGGAAAATTATTTTGAACTGGATAGGTTGAATAGTTTTTAAAAAAAATACAAAATAATTTCTGAACTAAATTTGTAATTTAACCGTATAAGCAGGTGTTTATTGTACCTGTAATTTCTACAAAATCAATAAAATGACGTGCTTTCAAATAAAGTAAATAAACGGTGAAAATTGGTTCACGCAATAAAGAATTATCCCATAATTATTGCTGAGCCAGTGTCCGGTTCACTGCCGCAGAGACACACTTGTTTCATGTTTTATCTGTTTTCTGTTTTTTGATTATTTTATTGTTTAACACGTGTGTCCTGTGTGTTTGTGAATAAATGTATCTTTCTTTCTTTCTTTCTTTTTTCTTTATAAAAATCATCTTCCATACTTTAAGCTCGCGCGCAATAGTTTACTTAATTTGCCGATAGATGTCGCTGTATGTCGGGTTTTAGGGTTTTGTACTTAATATGTCAACTCAATGTAACAAATAGCCCATTTTTTTTAACGCTTATGTGGGGACACTTACTGTGACGGACGAAAAACTACGGAACCCTACACTGAGCGTGACCCGACACGCTCTTGGTCAGTTTTTTAATATTGTATAATTAGCACAACTACAATTTAAGGAAACTGTAGGTCTTAAGTTTTTGTATATGACCGTTTGTTTCTATCAATAAATAAATAAATAAATATATAAAGTTCCGCTATGCTTGCAGTTTTCAAATAATTGCTTGAGTCAGGCGTTACTTTACGGAAGTCCATGATATGTTACATGATACGAGACCAATAATCCCTTGCTATTCCGCTAAAAAACGTGCTGGTTTTATCGTAGATCTGCCAGCAACCCCTGATGATGCCTCGTAGAGAGGCGAAACACGTGTCGAGGTTATGTCATTATTGGTGGTGGTTTGCTGTAATTATTTGCATGTTTGCGTGTGCGGAATACGCAAATAGTTGCATCTCATCTTCGCTGATGGACCAGCACGTTTTTTAGCGAAATATATATACAGCGTGGATGTTTTCCATGAACCTTAAAGAAAATATGATTACACAAACACTGCAAACCAAATAAAACAATAACATTTTAATATTAGCGCCGCGCCAACCCTAATTCATCTTTGTAACTGTTCATGAACTCCAACTTGGAAACGGTCAGAAAAAATTACATAGTTTATTTGGGAAATTGTAAGCACTAACGCTAAACTATTCTTCTCTTGCGGGAAAGACCATCGTTCCGTTCCACGTTGTATATCCAATTACAAGATAGTCATAATTACAAGAGAGACATCAAAGTAGTTTTGTGCTGTCTGTCTGACATATATCGCTAATGGAAACTCACCCACTTAAATACCAAATAATCAATACAACATATTATCTCCGCAGTGAAAACAATTTCTCCGTATTGGAGCTCAAATTTGTCCACCAATTCCACCAATATGGCAACATGATACGTTTGAAACAACCCATTCACGCAAGTTATTTCCAGCACCCAATTATTTTACCGTTTTGATTACCTTATGCTCCCCGGGCAAGCAATCAAAAATCGCAATTTTTACATGCTTCAGTACCAACTATAACTACCTATTGTACGCAACAGGTTAACTTTTATCCGCATGCCATTTTAAACAATAAAATTCTGTG
Organism: Epinotia bilunana; assembly: GCA_947049275.1. Lineage (NCBI taxonomy): Eukaryota > Metazoa > Arthropoda > Insecta > Lepidoptera > Tortricidae > Epinotia > Epinotia bilunana. The sequence continues at coordinate 8,915,142 of OX346267.1, read as the reverse complement.
GTAAAGTCTACTTTTATGTACCACAGTATAGTCGCTTGTGGTACACTGGTTTGGTTGTAACCGATAAGCGAAATGGGTTTTTGAGCCTCGGGGAATAACGGTGGCTCGCCCTGGGCTATTTAACTTCATTGTATTGCACTGTATAAACAATGTTCGTACGTAATGCCAGAGTTTCGTGCTGTCACTAATAAAAAAGTTACGTGGCCTGGTGAAGCTACTGGAACACGAGTGTCAGTATAAACTATATTTTATTAATGTTAAATGTAACAGCAAAAGCGAAAGCCGATGTCTACGGTTCACATTTTGCGTTGGATGTGATATACTTCGGTATAATTTACGAAAGCATTATTTCTCAAGGATCGCTTTTGTACTTAACATCTCCTTTTGTTAATCATATACTATGTTTATTTTGTATAAGGAAACATTGTTCAACAGTGCCTCTGCACGACCTTCACCAATCTGTTTAAAGGATGAAAATGATTTTATATCTATATCTATGATATTTAATGGGTGGGCTAAAAAAGTTCTGGTCAGTTTATGAATAATAAAAAATCAAAACTTACATTCAATTTCAATTGTTCAACGAACAAATTTTATACTAATCGGAAGTTTTGACAAACGCTGGTTTGTCTATTTATTTCCTGACCTAACTATTGGGTACGCAGGCACAAACTATGTAGTAAGTCGACACTTTTAGTGTAGAATGATTCGTTTTGACTTAAAATTTGTTCGTTATAAAATTGAGTGCAATGACGATATGATACAGAGAGAAAGAATATAATGGAAAAATAGACCATCTTCGTCTGTAGCCTCGTTAAAATAACACGAAACAAAATATTTAATAAAATAATTTGTTTCGTTAGAAAGGTATTAGAGTGCAATGTTAAAGAATCAGGTTAAATAGGAAGGTTTAATAAATATATTCGTTTATATATTCTATAGGCTCCTTACTTTCGATAGGTAGGTAAGTATACATTTTTTAGTGCAACTATTGAGTGCAGTGTAAAAAAAGTTAATTTTAAAAAGCAATTATAGTAAAACAATAATTTGATATCCAAGGATAGGTAAACGTAAGGCATAGGTAAGCTAAATACGGAATTCGCTAAAAGTAGACTCGGAATCAAAGAATTTATCATTCGTCAAATAAAACAAAGCTTATTTCTATTCTTGTGATTATAAGTACTCATCAGAAGGAAAACAATTACGAGAATGATGGTTTCGTTTTGTTTTTAATGAGTAATCAACTTTAGTGAGCCTGAGTGCGGTAACTGTTTACTTTTTGTCTAACAATAGACATGTTCAGATGGGTATTCACATAACGTTTAGAACGCGCGTTAGGACAGTCCTTAACCTGCAGATTTCCATATAATTGTCATTTAGATCTGTCTTTGAGTTGAGTTTGAGTTTAACGTTCGCCCAACGCGTTACGTGATCGACCTGTAGATCTTTTCGTAGGTATTATTTAAAGTTCTCGATAGTACATACTAAAAATAACAAAAAATTATACGATTGCTTGGTAGGTATTTTATGTAAGCTGCTGCTCGAAATAATTGATTCCTGAATTATTACTTAGCTTCCCCACCATGCGCTATTGCCAAATTTCGTGGACAAGTTTTTACCTTGGATATTAGATAGGACTAGAGACCAGCACGTCTATCATGGGACGACCGCGACATACTCTCGATTTTTCTCGCACTATACCTATTCTTCTAAGTGTTCTAATAAGAGAGAGACGGATAGTGCGAGAAAAATCGAGGGAGCGCCGTCGCGTGATAGCCGTGCAGACAAACCGCCGCATGATTTTGTATGAGCCAGCTTAAGCATATTCCATATTTTGTCTGACACTGTTGATGTTGGCAGGCCTTTTCATTGAATGTTTAATCTATAACTATGGAACCAGCGGAAGTTCGTGCTTCGGGTATTCACTCCTGCCTCTGTGGGTAGGCATTCTGGACTCGGTGCACTGTTGTTGTTATTTCCTGTAAATAGCTGCGACACAGTTTAATACTAAAGCAGCTGCTTACGATCTTATTGTTTTAAATATGCTTGTTTTTATGTTCAATCAAAATCTTTAAACCCATTCGACTACGGCTCCGTGTTTTTCCTGCCGCGATCCCGCCACACTCCGAAGTTAGTTCCCACTTTGACAAGAACGGAACGAATTCCATTGCGTCCAGTCTGGACGCGTGACATCGAGGATTATAGTCGGACCCCTGGAAGAGAGATGAAAAGGAAACAATCACCTGCAGTACCATAGAACACTCACACGCCTACAAATGTTCAGTTCGATCAAATGTCTGGTTCCTGCTGTGCACACACTTGTGAATAAGTTACACATTTTCTTTCAAAAGGAAAAGTGCAAAAGATAAAAAGTTTTGTTCTGACTTCCAGGCAAGTGTGCGGCATATTTTTGAAGTGAAAACTTCTTTATAATTTGTGCACTCTATGGGTTGGGGAAAAAATGTTAAACCCGCGTCAGGTCACGTGACCGTCAGATTCGTAAGACGTATGGATGGAAGTTGATAACTAACGTAACAATTTCAGGCGGCAAACTCTCAATTATTTTAAAGCAAATAGCAAGCGGAGAGACGGGAAATTAAAGCCTGAGAATCATGTTTACACGGCACGAGATATTGTGGCAACATTGAATGCACATTTTCAGATCAAAATTCTTAAACAATAAAGGTTACAAAACTTTACTTCTTCTTACTTTTTCTAGAGGACTATCTAAAGCGGAAAATTCGAGTCGCTGTAAAAAACACAACCTCGGAATGGCCTCGCATTTTCCCACGTGGCAAGGGTGATATTTATTTTCGTACATAATTAGCAAGTCTTAAGAATATGTTTGGTATTTTTTATCGCTTACCGTAAAATGGGGTGAGTAGCGTTCGCGGGGAGAGTTGGGTTATGAATGGGGAGAGAAGGTATGAAAGGGGGTGAGATTGTTTTTTAAGGCTACTGCTACAAAAATAATGCATTCCAATTTAAAATGGAGCTATAGTAATAATCATAATAAAAAAAAAAACGATCTATCAATCTTCCAAAATCACCTTTGTATGAAAACCCATCTCACCCCAATTACGCCCTCGTAACTACGGGGTGAGGTGGGTTTTCCTGTTTATCGTCAAAGTTATGAAATGGAACTACCCAAAATAAAATAAGAACTAAAATACAGACGTCCAGAACACTTATTACATACACCATTCAGTTTGTATAAGTAAAAATAAAATATTATCGAAGCTTGAATGTCAGTTTTCACCCTACTCACCCCATTTTACGGTACTTTAGTAATTACCTATATAGATTCAAAGTTGTATACCTACCTCTTATTTGCCCGTCCTGTAGCACATTATTTTTAATCATGATTAAGTAAATTATTAAGTTAGTTAATGGTACATCACACCATACCACATCATCATCCTCCTAGCGAAACCTACGAGGTTTAATTTCCATCTGAATTAATCCGTTCTCTCATCAAAATCGAAGCTATACGTATACAGGTATACAGGAGCATATACATATGTACAATAAGTACCGCATAAATATGTATACATACGGAGTAGTCCTATCGTATACCACAAGATGTCGCTAGTCATACTGGTGACTGATGTTTCTATTCTCAGTAATATATAATACTCTTTGATAACAATCCGTATTCCTTGTTTTCGTATTTTATTCTCACCACAGATTCAAGACAATTTTTTGTCCTACTCAAACCAAGAATGAAATGGAATTGAAAATAAGGGTTTAGGTGCAATTTGACAACAAACAGCAAAACAAACAAAATAATAGTATTTGTTGCATAAAATACGTATATATAGAATGTTATATGTTTTTCTCATGATAATAATAAATTAGATAACAGCCTAATTGCGTCCCATTACTTTTATGAATAGCAAAACATTATTATTTTATGTTAAAACCCCCTGTGCGCTTCTTGGTTCAATCTCGATTTAGTTATCTTATTTATATTCTTTACTTTGTACTTGCTGTAATAGTTATATGAGGTAACCTCTACTTAATGGATGGTTTAATTACACCGACTATCGGATATATCCCGTCGCCCGCTGCACTGCGGCGGCGGTCGCAACCGATTCCGACCACAATGACCTGCGATATTCAAGAGGTCCGGGATTAAAGCTTCTAGATCCTAAATTCTAACTAATATTCAGGACCAGGGAACGTATGATTAAATTGCATTTCATTGTTTAGTTGCGAGTTACTATCCGCGTTAGTTGGTGTAGGTATTACTGTCATTATGTACAGTTTAATATCGTCAGGTGATAACCAAAACTCATTAAGTAACAAATACCTATTTAAATCAAAGGTCGTATCACGATATCGACTACGTACATCGGTACGAGGTTTTGAAGAGCAGTAACAGTTTTGATAGTGACTTTTGGTTGTCAACAGGCGATATGCACCTATACAACATGAAGTGTAAGTACCGATATAAATATATTATGCTCACTGGAGACATTATTTTTGAATAAGTTAAATAGAATTAAGTTTATTCAAAATTTATACATTACTTACTACTTACTACTATTTTGGCTCAGTGATCCAAAAAGGATCTTGGCCTCCGAAACGACAGCACTCCACTTATCCCGATCCTGCGTCACTTCCTGCCAACTTTCAGCTTGAAGATGACGCAGATCCGCCTGCACGCTATCCCCCCAGCGATACCTGGGGCCATAGACAAGGTTAAAATAAAATGTAGGGGGATGACAGATGCCGGCGAAACACTTATCGTTAACATCTGTCATTCCCATACATTTAATTAGTTTTCCTTGTCGATTGTAACCTTGTCTAGGCCCCCTGGGCCGCCCGGACCAGTCGGTCGGCCCAAGTACGCTCTCTTGACTGCTCGATCCTCTCCCATTCGCAATAGATGACCGCACCAGCGAAGGCTGTGGGATTTCGTTTCGCCGATGATGTTTGGCTCGGCCACCAACACCTCGATCTCGACATTTTTCCGGTTCCTCCATGTTGCCAAGATCTTCCGAAAAACTTTCCTCTCTGTTACCAGTAGGTAGCTGATTTTTCTCGTTTCAGTGTTCAAGTCTCATAGCGGTGTTTAAAAAAGAAAAATAGAACTTTATATAGAAAACGAAGCACTAAATTAGAAACTAGGTTAAAAGTAATTATCAAAACATAAATGCCCCTAAGCGACATACCTTTCTTTAGTTATTAATAAGTGATACTGCATTCAATTGGTTAACGAATAATGCTTATCACCTGGGACCGAACCGACCAAATATAAATAATAGGAATATTTTATCTTAAGTAACATCAAGTAATACAAGTACCTACACAGTATCTTAACAAAGTAAACCGTGTAATTTTAAATTTAAGTTCATGGTTGTAATTTTAAATTTAATTTCATGCTTGGTTCGATTCCTCAAGGAATTTATTGATATTTATGAATGCATACTGCAAAATTTTAATTAAGCATCGAAAAAAATTACTTACTTTCCCTTCATGTCGCATAGCCGTGGCACCCTTTATACAGCAGTGGCTCAGTGTTCATGGCTTTTATTTTAACCGGTTTGCACATTTTTAAACCATGATGCAAACGGCTGGTGTATCGGTGTTTCACAGGAATATACTTTTTATTTTCCAGTTTCCTGAAAAAATAACGCTTGATTTAAATTTACGATACTGGTGTAAAAAAATACTTTCAGTTTTTTTTACCGTTATTTACACTGTTTATGACGTTACACCAATAGAAAACTAAATAGTTTCTAAACGTCACGTTATATTACGTACTACACGCCAGTTACGTTTTTAATAGAATAGGGAACAGTGGACTGATAAAGAGCTGGCAACGTGCTTGTGTTGCTTCTGGAATTACACACGCGTGCTTACCATCAGGCAGACCTGTATAGTTGTTTGCCACCGTCATAGTATAAAAAGTCTAACATGCGGCTGTGGCGGTGTGTAAATAAAAGTTCACTCACGTTTTAGATGTTCCTTATAATTCCACACACCAATTCACATTAAATGTTTATAAAAGAACAGAAGGCAGAAAGCAAGGCACAGTACAATGTCATAACCGTTAACATGCGCGCGATGCCGCGGTGCTAGAAAGCGATAGCATATAGGAAAGCAAGCGGGTGCGAAAGAGATAGCGAACACTCAGCAGTACGCGGGTGTCGTTCATGAGGTTCGGCTAGCGACTGCCGAAGCCGGCTGCGCCGGCGCAGGGGTAGGGGGGTGCGGTGGACGCCGCTCAGACAATAGGAGCAGGTTTCCGAGATGCGTGTCCATTGCACCCGTACGATATTTACTTTAACGTCCGTCACATAAGTACGGCGAGTTAATGTAAATATTATTATGTATATGTGCTTAAGATATATGTGTAATATAATATGTGTATAAGGTATGTATGTTTATATATATATATATATATATATATGTGTGTGTGTGTTATATATGTATGTAAGTAGGTAGAATACCTATATCACTCCCCTCCAGAGACCGTCAAGGGCGATAAAAATCGGGAAATCGTACGCGTCGCCCTGATCGCGTGATGTAGTCACGAACAGTACTAGGAGGTGGAGGGTCTACGTGGCTGTTTGGGACTGGGTCTACGTGGCTGTTTGGGACTGGGTCTACAAGTGTGTGGGCCGGTTTAAGCCGGTCTATAGACACTGTGACTTCTTTCCCATTGACCATAATCTTAAAAACTTTGTCATTTCTAGCCAGGACTTTATGTGGGCCGGAGTAAGCAGGCTGAAGTGAGCCACGCGACGCATCTTCACGGAGGAAGATAAACTCGCAGGTGGCTAGCTCTTTAAAAACAAAGGGTTTCTTACGGCCGTGGCGAGATGCTGGTACGGGCTTCAGGTTCTCGGCATAAGACCTCAACCGGGCTGAAAATTCAGACACGTCTGTTGTTCCAACTGCGGCAGGGTCGAAGAATTCTCCGGGTAACCTGAGGGGTTCGCCATATACCAGCTCGGCCGAAGAAGCCTGCAAATCCTCCTTAAAAGCGCTGCGTACGCCGAGGAGTACCCATGGCAGAGATTCGGTCCAAGTCTCGTTGGCGTGGCACACAATGGCTGCCTTGAGCTGCCGATGAAAGCGCTCGACAAGGCCATTGCAAGCCGGATGGTACGCCGTCGTTCGCCTGTGCTCAAACCCGGCTATCCTTGATAGGTGGGAGAACAGGGCTGATTCGAATTGGCGACCTCTATCTGTCACTATGTCGCTGGGACAGCCAAAGCGCGAGATCCAGGTAGATAGCAACGCTTTGGCCACTGTCTCAGCTGTGATATCAGCCAAGGGGGCTACCTCGGGCCAACGAGTGAACCGGTCTACCGCTGTAAGGCAGTACCGGTATCCTTGGGACAATGGGAGGGGACCTATAAGGTCTATGTGCACTTGTTTGAACCGTGCCTTAGGTAGGCTGTACGTGCTGAGTGGGGCGGCTACGTGTCTGCTGACTTTTGCACGCTGACATGGCACACATGCCTGTGCCCACTTGCGGCAATCTCTGCGCACGCCTGGCCACACAAAGCGTTCAGCTACCATTTGGGCTGTTGCACCGGGTCCTGGGTGGCTCAAGGAATGGAGGCTGTGGAATACTTGCCTCCGGTAAGTAGTTGGCACGAAAGGTCTGGGGGCTGGGGTTCTGACGTCACAGTACAAGGAGCTACGGCTCCCAGGTAAGTGCCGTTCCTCTAACTGCAGAGAAGATCCTCCGTCGATGAGTTGCTGCAACTCAGAGTCGAAGGCTTGGGCTTGAGCGATGAGGTCGAGACTTACAGGCGCTCCCAATTCCTCCACACGCGACAAAGTGTCGGCAACGACATTATCTTTGCCAGCGATATGCCGAATGTCGGTTGTGAATTGGGAGATAAAGTCCAGATTTCTATACTGACGTGGTGAGCAGTTGGACTTATGCTCCCGAAAAGCGTACGTAAGCGGCTTGTGGTCAGTATAGACTGTGAAGTGCCTCGCCTCCAGCATATGCCTGAAATATTTGATCGACTCGTAGATTGCAAGCAACTCTCGATCGTAGGGAGAATACTTCACCTGCGAGGGACTCAGCTTTCGGGAGAAGAAAGCCAGGGGCTCCCACACTCCATCCTTGAGCTGCTGGATTACCCCGCCCATCGCCGTATCAGACGCGTCGGTTGTCAGGGCGAGCGGAAGCGAGCAATCTGGATGGGTAAGCATTGTCGCTTGAGACAGAGACTCCTTGCAGGCTTCAAACGCTCTCAAGGTGTCGCCTTCAAGCTTGATTGGATGTGACGGGGCAAACGACTAACCCAGATGGTCTTCAAAAAGTCGTCTGGAACGTCGGCGCCTGCGAGGCTCCTCAGGTGGCGCAGAAATTGCGACGGCTTCCGATCGCCGATCTCCTCATGTATAAGCAATTGCTTAATCTTTTTCTCGTTGGAAGCTGACAGCCTTTTGATGAGTTCGACCTTGAGCTTTTCATATTTACGCTCGGCTGGTGGGCTGACGATGACATCTTTTACTTCCTTAGCGTAAATACTATCTAGCTGGCCGATGACGTAGTTAAATTTGGTCGCATCTGCTGTAATGCCGGAGATAGCAAATTGCCCTTCCACTTGTGCGAACCATATTTCTGGCTCTTCAGGCCAAAATGGTGGCACTCTCGTAGAGACTTTACATATGTCGAACGGCTCGCCGGTACGCTTAGTCCCGCTTGATTCGGTAGTATTCTCGCCGCCATTACCGTGCGTTCCCGAGCCTTCAGCAACCGCGTCTTTAAATTCATCGGGGTTACTCGGCATTGTGCTTGCTGTGTCCAAGTGTGATCACGTCGGGGTCACCAGATATGTGGCGGTGTGTAAATAAAAGTTCACTCACGTTTTAGATGTTCCTTATAATTCCACACACCAATTCACATTAAATGTTTATAAAAGAACAGAAGGCAGAAAGCAAGGCACAGTACAATGTCATAACCGTTAACATGCGCGCGATGCCGCGGTGCTAGAAAGCGATAGCATATAGGAAAGCAAGCGGGTGCGAAAGAGATAGCGAACACTCAGCAGTACGCGGGTGTCGTTCATGAGGTTCGGCTAGCGACTGCCGAAGCCGGCTGCGCCGGCGCAGGGGTAGGGGGGTGCGGTGGACGCCGCTCAGACAATAGGAGCAGGTTTCCGAGATGCGTGTCCATTGCACCCGTACGATATTTACTTTAACGTCCGTCACATAAGTACGGCGAGTTAATGTAAATATTATTATGTATATGTGCTTAAGATATATGTGTAATATAATATGTGTATAAGGTATGTATGTTTATATATATATATATATATATATATGTGTGTGTGTGTTATATATGTATGTAAGTAGGTAGAATACCTATACGGCCATAATACGTTTTACCGACATTACATTATTTTTATGGGCAGTCATGTAAAAAGTTTAGCATCCAAAGTGCTAAAGTCGATATTTCTCTTACTAAATAGAATTAAAGCACCCTCCAAGCATGTCGAAGAGCACACATAAAAATACATCTGAACAATTTTAGGGAACAAATAGCCAAAAAGTCCGACTACGTCATAAAAGTCACATCTTTGTGAATAACGAGATAAGTTACAAAAAAGAAGTTTGCTCCGCTTTTTTGCTCGGCTTCACTTCCCATATATTTTATGGTAATTTTATTTGAGCTTACATGAACATAAACGTTTTTCTCAAATCTGGCATATTAAGCGAAAGACTTACCTCTTTCGGGCCGTACAAGGCACAGCAATAAAGTGTTCCATTTTATCTTTATCAAAGCACTGGCTTTGTATTGAATGCGGCGGGATCCAGTTTTGAGAGCGTATTCTTAGGCGAAGGATACGAAAAGCATTTTCCGGTAAATGCTACGTTACGTAAACTATCAACACTGTCACAATGGACTTCGAATCAAGAGTTAGGTAAACAATCAATTGTCAAATGTCCGAGACTACACTACGCAGAGTAAACAGCCGGCGAATAGTAAACAACGGTACTTCAATCGATTTTCGAAGCGGTTATATATAAAGGCTTTCGTTTCAAATACTGCACTTCCAAATACAAGCCGAACGCGGCACACGCAAGGTAGGCTAGTAATTGTAGCGGATCACAAGGAAGATGTAATTTGTTTACTAGAGCGAGAGTTACTGAACTAAACTGAACAGTGCTTGAGACCGTTTAATAGCAGCAGGCGACGTCGCGGCAGAGTTTTGTTCAGTGCTGTAACGAAGCTTGTTAGCGTACTTTTATAAGAAGATTGTCTGCAGCGGAGGACACCTTGAGCGGGAGCTCGGAGATGGAACTAATGAGTTCTCTTTTGTTATGTGCGCTTGCTGCGCTCCTCCCGCACGCCTTAGGTGAGATCTATCGACAATGAATTTCTTTGCAAAACGCTCACTTTGGCAGTTTTTGGTGTTTATAAACCCTTTGACCAACCTTGTTAGTTAAATATTTCAAAGCGAAGTAAAGTTTCTACTCCTTAGACAGGATACAAAAACATTATTATAATGCATTTAACAGCCACTATTTTTACTGTTTTTTTTATTTTATTTTTTAAAGTGGATTATGTTCCAGCGTTTAATTAAAATGAATATTTTTAAAAGGTTTAAAGTCTACTATGTATATGTAGCATTACAAAAATTAAGCGTTTTTCAACACATGCTTTAAGGTAAACGTCTCAGTGCTTGATATTAACCCAATACTCGACACTTTCATTATTCACTTCCATACAGGTGAACAATGGTTGTCCTTTATTACGCGTTCGTGAAACGCGCGTTTGTATCGCTGCAAAAATCGCCGTGCGTAACCGCTCTAAGTTGTGAAAACCATTGAAACATTATATGTTTTTTTTTACCTGTTGTGTTTTGTTTTAGGTTTTAAAACAAATTATTTAACTGAAGTCAAACGAGATGTACCCAAACGCATTGAAGCGCCTTTGTTTCGAAAAACCGTTTGGCTAAGACGGAAAATACCATCTGAAGGGACGATAAAGATGGTATTACAATACTTGCGTGATACTGAGGAGTGTTCCTTGTGCATCGATTGCATAAACAACGCATTAAATGCCATCAAAGCTGAAAAAACGACAGAAGCTATACACCATATGCGAAGCAGAGATTTTATATTAAACGATATCATAGAAAACTATGATCAATATAAAATTGTAAGAAATAGGAGAGAAACTGAAAATATAATAGTAACTAAAGCTAAAAGAAGTCAAGTGAGCGTTAGCAAAAATGTCACAGTTAGCAAGTATAGCATTGATGGCCAAGTTTACGCCTTAAAGGTGAGGGAGAAAAATTCTACAAGGAACGAACTGCAACAGCAGTCATGCCACGTTTACAGTATTAAAAAACATCATCCTTGTGCGTCATCGCAGGCAGAATTAATATTTGCGAACGCCAGGAAAAAAATAAACAAACGAAGTAAGAAACAAGCAAGGAACACTCTTACTACCTCTACAGGGAAGCCACAGACTTCAACTACGCGCCGCTCGCAAGTCCCTTCCGGGGATAAAGTATTAGCAGAGTCTTTCATGACCTCCATAGAAGAGCTGTACAACTGAACCATTTTTTTTAATTTTATACTCTCTAAAGGCTCCCTTTATTAAAACTTCAATGGGATTTATATCATTCTAAATTAAAACTAGGTTGCAGTTTTGGTGAAAACAAAACAAACTCTTCTCTATTTTTGGACATAGTTGATTCAAAATATTTTTCTTTTCTGCATGGTGAGTGGCCAGATGAAGATTGTTAAGCCACTAATTACTTAGTAGCAACTCTTGTACCACCCCTTTAAATACAAGTACATTTTTGTAATGTTCTCATCATAATCTTCTTTGTGCCAACGAATTCTTTGTACTTCCTGCTATTCAGTAGTACCGACATTGTTGTTCCTAATTATATAAGAAAATGTTAATTCGGTAAAAATATTCTTGATGTTACAAGGAGAATATATTAAATTTCAAAATTACATTTCTGACGTGGCTTGACCATCAGCACGTTGGTGTAAATTGCCCCCTTGATTTAAATAAACTTACTGGCCCATGAATACAACACTGTTTAGTTCACATTGACAAAGCAATTAATGTAGGTAGAGCATTATTTATTTAGAATAGTTTGAGTCCAAAGATCAAAAATAAAATCACGATGGGTACCAATTTTCCTAGGTACGCTTTGATACCTATTTGGAGAGATGTTATATTTTTGTAACAGGAGCCAAAGAAAAAACGCAAAATAAAGTATTTAAAATTTTATCGATTTTCATTTACCATGAGAATAATATTAAACTCCGAATAATCAAAGTAATAGAAATAGCATCATCATAAAAATACCAGACAGACTATATTTAAACATTTTCATAAAAAGGTAAAAAAACAATTGATCAATCATTATTATTTTATAACTTTTGATAACTGTATAGGTACGCACAAAACATTCAGTTGTATAAAACGCTGATCCCCACTTCGTTGGATAATTAAAACCGGTTCCAATAGAATGCTGTAAGCGAGATAGACTTCCATTTGGAAACATGTGTAGCGTGTGCCGCTATAGAAGTACCGCCTATATAATTAATTATACGAGAATCCAAGCCACTTCATATAGCACAAGCTACTCGCGCGGCTCCGCCCGCTTATAACACAGAACGCAAGCGAAGTCGCAGCATATTTTTTTTATTTATTTACAACTTAATGTCATTAACAGTAATATACCAAACTACATAATACCGAAAAACATTTGATTTGGAGTAACTATTGGAATTACAAATCCTACTAATATTATAAATGTGAAAGTTTCCATGTTTGGATGTTTAGATCTATGGATGTTTGTTACTCAAACACGCTTAAATGACTCAACCGATTTGGATGAAATTTTGGACAAAGATAGCTTGGCTTGGCTTATAAAAAGAGAGCTTGGCTTAAAATATAGGATAATTTTTTATTCCGGATCCACGCAGACGAAGTCACGGGCGGAAGCTATATACTTAAGTCAGTTCTAAACAAATAGCAGTTTTTTAGAAGAGAATCATCCTGGTCAATAATATTATTGATAAGCCATAAAGCGCGGTAGAGAGGTGAATTAGAAAGATACCTAGTACTAGATCTGGGAAAGACTGAGTAGGGGCAGTTTACGTGGACGGTTTAGGTTTATATATATAGGTACATATAACTATGTCGATCCCGAAGGTCCCTTCTACACACAAAGCTACACTCACAAACGTATTAGGAGTCCAAGCGAACCCCGGGCTCTTTTGGTGCACAACCGGAAAACTGCTACGAGGATGATGATGATAGAAGAATGAGTACTTATATTTTCGAAAAACTGAATCAACAAAAAAATCAATATTTATTGAACCTGCTCACAAAATTTCACGAGAATCTATTGAGAAATGCATCCAGGCCTCGTATCATGGTCGGCCTTATCACGCGATAAGTGACAAGATAGAGCGTCCGTCACTGGCTGACACCGTTCGATAGAACGAGACTGACGCTCTATCTTCTCACTTATCGCGTGATACAGGGCCTGTAGAGAAGAACAGTCAGAAAGACATACGAAAGATTTTTTGTCCAAGCTGAACCGAAGAACTTCTTTCAATAAGTTATTTAGCTGCGAAGTGAAACAAAAATATCAATACTCTTTTCACATTTTATAAGCAGTTCAGTAAGTTACAAAAATAAGTGTCACAGATGTGCATTACCGACTTATTTCAAAAGCACGACGTTATGTTTAGAATCAGTCTGATTGTGTGACTCGTGTATTACATAAATTGTTGTCGTCTGCAGGCAATGAGAGTATGAGGTAAGCGCTCCAAAGGGAAGACACTAAAACTGAGTCAATTGCGCCAACTTGCCTCAGTTTCGCGTCGTCAATGGAAACGTAAGCTGTCAGATTTGGTGGCCATTTTTAAATATGAATTTCGTATAGACAACGTATCTAACTATTTCTTATAAGTATTACATTATTGTCTGCAGGTATCCCCGAGGCGTGTTTATTAGCCTCTTAAGTTACTTCCACGATTTCATATTCTTATTGGTACGTCAGAGAACGTTGTTTTTGGAATAAAACAGCTAATTGATTCTCAACCGCCTCTAAGCTACAAAAAAATAAGCATTTAGGAGCAATAGGGGTGTAGATGTCGCAGGCATATTGTATAATCTGCCGTTTTACATAACAGCTAGCTGTTTCACAAAACAGCACTGTTTTGTAAAACGGCGGGTTCACGAACAGGCAGATTGAATACCGCTGAATGAAAATCCGCTGAAATCAGTTCCCCACAGACTGGGTCTATCCAGAATGCAACTCAAAACTTAAGAGACTCCCATACGCCAATGACCTTCGATCTGAACCCTTTAGTTTTCTAATGTTTTTTGTAGTTTATTATATTAACAACAACGTATCCCATATTTGCTTCAAAGTTCATTGTTTTCGAGCTATTTGGCATCAAAGTTGAACAATTTTAGGCAAAAAAACTGGTTTTCTGGCCATAACTTTTGTGTTAATTGGTTTAAAATAAAAACCTTAGACCAGTTTTTAGAGACGTCACAGACGAACCCAAATATGTAGATTCCGTATATGTTAGATCTTTCACGTCAATAGAGATACGAAATAAGTGTTTTTTTAGACAATGTATAAAGAAATCATACAAAATTAAGTATTCATTTGTTTCAAAATCCGGTAAACGAAAATGGAGATAAAAGATTGAAGAACCGATAGCCGTGTGATTTATAATTCTATCTGTAGTGCAAAAGTAAGAGGTATGATTCAAAACTTGTCAAAAATCGATGAAAACCTCGGGTAGCCCCTTTAGAAGACGGAGAACAGCGTAGTAAACACACCGCTGAGGTCCGAGCGTCCATAAAAACATTGACGGAGCGTACGGATGGGCTCGAGCACAGACTGATGTGGTTGAGAGGAAGGAAATGGAGACGGACATAGATCATTGAGGTGATCGAGCTGCGGCGGAGGCGGACAGTGGCAGGCCTCCTGTTAGAACTAAACGATCGTGACCAGGAAGCCCTGCTCTCCGACTTGGACATCGGCCATATTCCTGAGGCAAAGGGCGAGAATGTTGTCCGGACGGTGACAGTTCTTGCCATCAAGCTTGGAGGCACATTGGATTCGCGGGATGTGGTGTTTGCCGAGCGGGTAGGTGTAGCCGAGCGGGGCGAGGCTGCTGCCAACGTTGATGGCGGTCCGGGTCGCCCGCGCCGCATAGTCGTCAGATCAGCAGATAAGTTCTTCGTCTTTTGGCATAAGATAATTTTGTTTCAAAAGTATACAGGTAGCCTGGACTAACGTGAGTTAAACTACTGAATAGATTTAGGCAAAAAAGCTTGGCTCACAGTATAAAATTTTGTTTGTGAATAGAAATGAAACTAAGATGCAATGAGTTATGGAAAGGTATACTTTATTGTGAGTTATAGGAAGAAACAAGATTGTGAAGCATAACGCCTGTGATAAAATTCAGCTGTGTGGAATTCATATCGTGCAGAATTCCGAATAGGAATAAACAATAATGGCATAAACATCGAATAATCCGATGAAATTTGGCGTAGAGAAAAATTTCAGTTGTAAGGATATAGGATAGTTTTTATCTCGGAAATTATCCCTTAAGACGGTAAAAGTATGGGGCAGCGATAAAAGGGCTTGCGCCTAAACTTATTTAATAGCAATCATTTTTCTAAGACGGTAACAGGATCTTCTTGGGCGCACAATCACAGCTCAATAAGGCTTAGTGCTATGGGTACTAGACGACGATATATAAAGGTAAAGATTAAACCGCTGAACCGATCAAGATGAATATAACTTAAAGATAGGATACCTTTTTTACCCCAGATATTATTGGATGGTAGTTGATACGGGAGTACACTAGAAAGAAAGAAAGAAAGAAAATAATTTATTAGCGTAAAGATTTTGATACATAAAAGCAAAAATAACTACGTACAATTTAATCATAATATTACGCTAAAAGGTCCTCAGCTTGGCATTAAGAAGCAAGATGGCACTGAAAGAATACAACATACAACTACTAGTCTTACTTAGACACTAGACTTACTTATAAATATAATATTCTCATGACCTTATGAGCAAGGCGGTGCGGGCGGACACAGTTGTCGTCTTTGGTTTGCGGTTTAATTAGTAAACCGCAACGAGCGATCATCTATGATGAATGTCCATCTATATGGACGTTGTGTTATGGATAATGCGGCGAACATTATTGTCCTGTTGATTTAGTAATTGAGAATTAATACAGGACAATTTATTGTACGTAAAATGCGAATTAAACATAAATATTTATTTATTTTTACAGATTTACGTAACTGGTTTAATTATTAGTTTGTCAAAAATATATTGCGGGAAAATATATTCTGGCACATTCGATGTCTACAAGAATAAAAATATAAAATCTAATTAGAAATAGAATTGTATTCAAAATAACGACAATTAATAAAAACAAACATAAAACTTAAACTATAGGTAAAAAATTTGGCATAAATCGCCGTCAACGGGCAAGGTGCCCAGAAGGCTGGCCGTATTTCCTCGCTGTATAGCGATACTAACACGCTGTGCGAAATACTGGCCAGCCCTCTGGTCGCCCGAGGCTTTTATTAAGCGCGTCGCCAAATCTTTATAAAATAAAATAAAACAAAATAGAATAAAATAATAATAGAATAAAATACAATGAAACTTTGAGACCTAGTATATAGGTCTTACTGTTTAGTTAACTTATTTAAAAAAATACAGATCTGGTTTTGAAAACAAAAATTAACAAAAAGAAAGAATTACACAAGAAAATTAAATATGAAAATTTGAATGTTCCGCTCTTAAATTCCAGACATAAACGAGATTCCAAATTTGCCCAGACTGCAGACTTCTCGTTCATACACCTGAAGTCTTCACAGCAAACTGCGCCATCTGTACCTACTAACTATCGGCCACTCAACCCAATGTGCCTGGAGGAATGTGTTTGCGATACAGCACCGCAAACCATGGCGCATCTCATAGCGTGCCCTGAATGCCCGGCACACGACCTGAGAGACTGCCAGAGATATCCATACCGCTGCCCATTGGGCATCTCCTATTTCAGGAACCTCGACACGAAGAAGAAGAAGAAGAATAAGAGAAAGAAGATCAGAAACAACTGCGCAGATTTTAGGTTTCATGTTCACGAGTAATTAGGTAACCTACATATTACGTATTACGTACAACACGACGCGCAACTCACACCAATGCGCGGTCTCCGTACATTGTGTATCCACTCATAAGTTTTTATCGAGACGACCGGTTAGCCTAGTGGGTAGTGACGCTGCCTACCAAGCTAAAGTTCCCGGGTTCGAATCCTGGTAAGAGAAAATAAATAAAATATTGTCTGATGAGCATGAATTTGCATTTGTTTCTGAGTTTTCTATGTATGTAAGTATTTATATGTATTAAATGTATTGTTGTCTAGTGCACATAACACAAGCCTTATTGAGCTTACTATGGGGCTAGTTCGATTACGTCGTCCCCTATGTTTTATTCATTTATTTTATTTTATTTATCTATTGATTCGAGCTTAGTTACTCTTATCATTCTAATTAAACTTTATACGTGCTGAATATTTTACACCGATCAACAGACCGAATGAAAGCAATAAGCGAACGTTAAGGGGATGCCTTGATTCGAGTCTAACACGCCCCCTAGACAAAGACACGCTTATGCCTTCCACGCACGAGAAAAAGAGATGTAACACTCTTCGGGAATGGCTTTTTGGACAAATTTCGATAAATACCTAACTTAGAGAAGTTTTATTTAAATTTCATAAAGTGAGATTTTAGGTGAGATAAAATACTATAGTATTAACTTGATTGTGTCGTAAAATAATGTATCGTTTGAGTAGGCTGAGTAAAAAAAGGAAAATACAGACCTAACTTTGAATATTTTTTTTATCTAGGAAATTTTAAGCAATCATGTATCGGTAAAATCAGAATAACAATCATATGGTCAAGAATCATATATCTGAAAATCAGACCTTATTGTTTATTAATCTAGTCAGAACGGCGTTTCAAAGCACGCGATAATTTCCAATGGACCGCCTTAAGACGTCACAATGGCCGCTCGACTCAAAGGGCTCACGTAGCCGGCTAAGTTTTTCCTTATCAGCATTTCGGTTGCCCACATTCAGTTCTCAGCTCGGAAAAACTTTGGCTTCGATAAAGACTTACTAACGAGTTCTGGCTGGCGAACATGTTCGATGAATACTGTTGCGAGGGCGCTGGAGGTGAATATGGAAAGTTTTCAGAAATTCCTAAACTTGTCCTGGGATTAATTCAATATAACCAAATGTCCAGTGTAGTCTAAAGGACAACGAGCCGCATAAACGATGCTCAAATTGCCGATCACCTTGCCGTGGTGAGGCCAGCGGAACATATAGGTACGTCAGTTGAAGAATTTGTAATATTTAGCTGAACCTTGACATACTTTTATTTATATTTTATATTTCGAATGTTACAAAATCTCTTATATTTGAAAATGTTAGCTGTAATAAAATTATTTCAAACACAATTGTAGTTATTGTAAATGAATATTTATTCATTCGTAGTTACATATATATACGAGTAACCCGACTAAATGAAGTGTTTGCAACCAGCACATATTTTGCCGCTTAATTAGGTGTATGCTGAAACACCACATATTCCCATTCCCACATTTTGAACACCTAAAACTGGATGGAGCACATCCGATCATATGTTCCAGAGGAATATACGGGTGTCATGAGCTCGCAACGAAGTAAAGCTGAATTCAAATATTCTCATCAAGCATATGCTTTTGCCTTAAAAGCATAACTTTAAAGCCGCATCAATCACCGAAAAACTTACAGAAAGTCATCTTAGGTGGCGCGGACACATAAACAAGACTTGACAATTATTATATGGCAAAACTGCACTTCTGCGGCACTGCCCAGACGGACTGATGGCCTGGTAAGGGTCGCGGGAGTCCGCTGGATGCGGGTGGCGCAGGACCGGTCACATTGGTGATTTTTGGGGGAGGCCTATGTCCAGCAGTGGATGTCTTGCGGCTGATAAAATGATAATGATGACGCAAATCGTGCTAAGTCTGTCAGAAATTAGGAGGGGTAGAGGCCATCCGCCAAATAACTCCCAGATGTCAAAAGAGACAACGCAATAGAGTATCTTGGTGCAAATGATAAAGAGAACAGAGAAAGAAAATGATGAAGCATATGCTTTTTGCAATCGCCACCAGCATTCTGTTTCCTAGGTGATTTTGACGAGTGTCATTGTTTACGGGCGACGGACAGGCATGGGGATTCGATGAACGAGTGTAGACCGGCGCTGGTGCTAGACTCGTCACGATGTAGAGAAGCAGGGCACAGTGAAACGTCATCTCCGTCATAAATATGTGGTTGTGATTGCATCTTACAGAAGAACGCAGCCATAATAACACCACTGCTAGCTACGTGGTGGTGTGTGTGTTCCTGGTGGCAGGGACTTGCGTTTGTCTCTAGCTGTCAACACAACCCTCAGATCAAAAAAGGTTCCGCAACGCGCTTATGATTCTTCAGGAGTCGTAAGCGTCCATTGTTTACCATCAGGCGGGCCGTATGCTTGCTTGCTACTCTCGTAATATAAAACAAAGCTTACTTACAGGTTACAGACGATACTCTGGCCTTAACTGGTTTTCGTGATGAATATTTATGACGATGTATTGCTTATGTTTATCAAAGAGTGGGACAACAAACAACAGCGAGTTGCATCTCAAAGATCCTAATTGGATCACGTACATACACGTTTCTTTCTCGACACTGTCAAATAAATGGCTTCGAGCTTCTTAAAGCCCGTATTCATTACCATGCGTGCGCGATAAATGTGCAAATCATGACGATAAAAGGTTAGCTGGAAGAGATCCCTTATCGGGATTTGACCTCCTTGGTACTATAACCTCCTCCGGAGTTTGTCAAAATGTACTTCAACCTTAACAAATGTATATGTATGATTGATAATCAATATTTTTTTTATTTAGTAGGTTACGCGGGGCCGCAGAAGGTAATCTTATATGACATATTTAGGTTTTAACTTGTTATTGTATAAAACAAAGAGCTTACATACTATGGGGCTAGTTCGATTTGTGTTAGGTCGTCGCGTCGCCTATTTTTATTCATTTATTTTATTTTACTTTATTTATCTATTGATTCGAGCGTAGCTACTCTTATCATTTATAATTTATAAAAACGCTATCGAATTTAATATTTCGTGAGACATATCTAAGTAAAATACTACTAATAAATCCACGGTTACATACATATGTGCTACTGTAGAAGAAATTATAGATATTTCATAAACAATAATTCTTTAGTCTATGATTTAATCGGAACCGTCATGTCCGAATAGCCTGACACGTTGCCATTTTTGCAAAGATCCAACAACGCATGATAATTAAGAATGCAGATGAGAAAATGTATTAATCAAGACGTATTCAAACTTAGGCTTTACTATGAGAAAAGTAACAAGTATTCAAACTAACAAGTAGAAAAAGAGCAAGTAATGGGTACGGCCCTTTATAATTAAAATCCCACAAAAATATTTACGAGTTTAATAGGGTATCTTAAAGATGGTAAGAATTCGGCTTAGAAAAAGACGTCAGACATGTGGATAAAGTACTCCATAATTTACGAAAAGGCATTTTAATAAACAACGAGCTTTCTCAAGTTCAAAACTTCGAAGATTTACTTTTGCTGTGACTACGCTGTGCCTGAGTTTTAAAGATTGAAAAACTATTTACTGACACTTTTAACATTGTGATAGCAATATAAACTTATATTTCTAAACTTTCAAGTTCAATTATCTTTTTATGATTTTGTTTAAATTTTGCAATTTATGTACAGTTTATTGCAATAATTCGATGGTTTACTATCCATATAGCAACACTACGTTATGAATTTTACCATAAGGAAACTACCCTATTATTATCTTCTGGTTTTTACGATTAATTATACATTTATTTATTTAAAACTATGATAAAAGCATAATGTTGCGTATATTATAGCGTCAGTAAAATGATATAATATTATGATTTATGATCTGTTATTTAAATCTAATTTTTTTTCATAAAAAAGAACATTAATTTCAAAATCCGGCTGTCATTACATGACACATGTTGTCGTGTGTGTGACCTCAACTCTGGTGCTGATACCTACACATCTCTAGTGGGTACTCATCCTACTTAGTCGAGAACTAGACGAAGAAGTGCAAGCTGTACCACAAACAACCTAATCATAACTGACACATGTAACCGACATAAATTCCTGTAACATTGAGGGTTTAGCTGTATTCTCCCGCTAGTCGTTAAGCCCTGGCAACTTATGCGTAACATCAATTTGTTTGCATAAACAACAGACAATTAGCGTTGTTGGGTGTAGGGCGGGGAGCACCTGCGACGTAGGGGCCCATTTGGCTTTAGAAGGGCGTGCACACGACACAACTTGAATCCTAATCCTTGTCGCTAACTTGTAAACATTATGACTTGAGGTAAGTTTTATTTTATAATTAAACACACAAATAACCTGAAGGGGGTACGTTATACAAAAATGGAATACGTCATTGGAATGGGACTGTTTTAAGAATGTTGAAGTTTAATGGTATTTTACCTTGTAATATTACTTAGAGTCGATCTACTTTTTTTTTCTAATTCTTGTTATTATTCTGTCCCGGGAGCCGGTAAGCCAGGAGACAATGGTTACAAGTTTCTTAGAACTGCTAGCATGCTTAGGAAATTGCTTACAATAAAATTTTACTATTGTCACAAAATTACATGTTTCATTTCAGAGGTATTTCAAGTCTTCCATAAGAATTAACCATGACAAACAGCAACAAAAAAATATTGAATGGCCTAAAAATATCAATTAGTAATAATAATAACACTAATTGAATAACAGAGTCTGTTTTAATCAATATTTATGTCTAAGTACTTTTTCTTTTCCACCAGTTGGCTAAAACATAAGCGGTAAACGGTCACAATTCTGACATTAGGTATATGAATAGACGACAGTGTAAAAAAAAATGTATACCTTATGGTCGCTATATCTTGAGCTGTAATTAAGGTATGTTGAATGGGAGCCCCGGAATATCTATTTAAGGGTAACTGTAATCATCTACTTTATAGAACCACCCTTAGGGTTGTTATTGTTGCGTCTCCCTTAACAAGAATATAACATTTCCCATTATATTATAGGTTCAATATATCTAACGCCACAATGTACTTTGCTCCAAACTTTGATAATTACGAACATAGGTTAGATACCTTCCTACTATTACGGTTCTGGATATATATATATATTTACGGAAAGTAATATTACTAACCTATATCTACAATGGTAAGCCTTATTCATAAACGTTTGTGAAATCGTATCTAATTTTAAAGTTATTATAAGATTGTTTTTGGATTAAATCCTATTTTTGGATGGTCCAATTGACAATAAGTTTAATGCTCTATGAATGTATAAACCCATTTTAAGTATTCTTTGTCTTTCAATAAATCATTTATTAAATTTAACCAATATCCTCAGACCAAGATAAAAAGATAGACGGAGCATGAGGAACAACCTAGTGAAGTGATTTTCAACCAAACCAAGCCAAATAAGTTTGGCACACGCTCATGCACACATAAACAAATGAAATTGCACAAAACTCGACAGGTGATCTTGACAGCATTGCAACACGTGCTGAAGAGTTTTGAAGTTTGTTTGTATGGGTTTGGGTGTGCGCGTGGCCTAAATTTATTTGGCTTGGTTGAAAACCGGCTTCACTAGGTTGTTCGTAATGCTCTATCTTTTTTCTTGGTCTGAGCCATTAACTGAGGTTCTAGCTACCTTCTACTTAATAACATTGCTCAAAAGTTACTATAAAAACAGGACAGCTCCATTGCCTTTTATCGTGTACAACATACATACTCGTACGTTTTATAAAGCTTTTACCAGCTACTTTCAAATAAACCTTAAAAAGAATCAAACAAGTTTAAAACCCCCGGTAATGTACCGCTAACCACCAAAGCAAGCCTCGTTAGCATCCCGCTTATTTCCCACTAACCACTTCGCTTTCTCGGATACTTCGCAAAGAACCAGGCAGATCTCTAGCTTTGCAAATGCACTGGTGAAATTTCGGTCGCACAAAGGAATCGTCCTAAGGGAACATTCCTAGTTCTGAGACTGGACGCGGTTTTAAGGGTAACCTAGTTTTTCTACTTTTGAAATGGCTAGTAGCATTGCAACTAATTTAGCGGGCTGTCCAACTTGCAGAGAAAGAGTAAACGTACGAGTTATGGGCTGTGTATGTACAATAAAGCAGAGTTGTAAACATAAGCAACACAAGTAGATAATTATTTATTTATTTATTTATTGATACATGGAAAACCAACAGCGAGCGCAACATATTTATAGACAAAATGTATGTGTTAAATGAGCATTTCTTAAAAGTTGCCACTAGTTATTTTATGATATTTTCCCCTACTTTTATGTTATTTCTGCTCGGAATCACGAGCTCTTTTCAACCCGATATATGAGAAAAAAGTGTACCAAAATGTCCGTACTATTAAAAAATATTAATCTACTCTTAGGCTATAATAGTACTTAACTAAACTTGAAATAGAAATGAATTTTTTGATTGGCTGCCTGTGATGTCATACAGTTAATGAAATCCTGAAATAACAATCTCTGAAGCTAGAAATGTAAGTATACTTTAAAGATAATCTGTGTTCGGATAAATTCAGATGGAAATTCAATTCACAAAAATATTTAGCTCTTAGCTAGTTGATGCGTTACTACACGAATGTTTTTGAAGTGCTGCTATTAAATATTTGGGATATGTACCAGGGACGGAAGAAGAAGAAAATTCATTATTTACCGCTTGCGAGGTTCCACCAGCGTATTACAGAACATCCAGGCGGAGCCGCGAGATACAATAGCCTATGTCCATTTGGAATGCCCATTCTATAATCATCATCATCATCCTCCTAGCGCTGTTCCCGGTTGTGCCCTAAAGGAGCACGGGGTCCGCTTTGACACCTTATCCCAAGACTTGGCATAGGCGCTAGTTTTACGAAAGCATTAGTTTTCATTTGTCCATTCGATAAAACAGTGAAATATTTTTTGAAATCGGCTTAGGGTTTCCTGGTGATTACGAGTACCTCCTAGATACAAACTTACTTTGAATTCTCATTAATTATTGTAGATATTAAATTTATTAAATGATTTTTGACTCTAATTCATTGCAGATAATAAATATTTTTAGTACTTAATATAAGTACATAGGTTAGTTATACCATAGGTTTTATGTGTTACAATTGAGTACGTCATGAAGTCAAGATTAGTTTATTTTGGATCGTGATCAAAAAGCAAAGTTGGTATATGGGAAATGGTAAAACAATAGGAAAGTTTATTTAACTTTAGGATATTTTTTTGTCATATTAGGATCGAAAAATGTCGTTATATTTAGTGGGAATAACATAAAACTCACAGAAGAAAACAATTAAAATAAGTTTCTGTCAAAAAAATCATTTTTGGTACAAGATTTTATTGCTGACTGTACTTTTCTGTATACCATTCTCAACTACTTATTGAGACGATTCAAAAGGAGCCCAAACTCATTTTGGATCGTCGGTCAAATACTGAATTCCCATGGCCACCTTCTTTCTCCATCATCAGATCAGCTCGATGGTACCATAATATTGAACTGCCATCCAAACTATACTAATACCCAAAATTTCAGCTCAATCTGATAACAGCAAGTGACTGAAAAATGGATTGCAAATTTTGACGGACAACTTTCATAGAAACGCCCAAAAATATGTGCCAACCATTTCAAAAAGGTAAGAAAAAGTTGTTATGGAGGTCAACATGGAATGCAAAATGAATACGAGTATGAATATTTCTTGAAAAAAGGTTGGTTGTAAAATTGTTCGTGATTTTTCAGATAATCATGCAGTATTTCCAACCAGCTGGACTAAAATGAATGTACAAGTCTGCAACTGATTCGAATTTTGACGGCAGAGAAACGGAACCCAATACTGAAATGTAGCAAACGTCAATAATCAACGGTCATCGCTACAACAAAAGCATGAAATTCCGCTGTGGCTATACAATCTCCACTTATCGTCCCGATAGTGAGACGGTGTGGCCCCGAACGAGTTTTCAAGAAGATTGAACGTGGCCGGTTCGCAGTTTAGATTAGAAAAGTTCGCGGCAAGCGGGCCCGCGACAAATTGCTTTACTAATACAACAGATTTCGGACTTTTGCCCCCGACAAAAAGCGTGTGTAATTTTGATTTTTCAACTTACAATTGGGCAGTGCGATATTGGTATAGCGGTCGTACTGAAACTTAAAATTGAACGCGATTTGTGGCGGTACAGACACGAATAGCAAAAGTTGTCTTTCCCGTTCCCGAAAGTTACGAACATTTGGACATTCGTTTCTAGAGTGTGTATAAGTAGTCAAAAATCGCCCTAGACATCTTTTGATCTGTATCTCATGTTTGGGCCTGACTATCTGGTACAGAAAAGATAATGAATTAAGTACTAAAATGTAGATTATACTAGGCATTAAAGAAAAGGTTTTCATCCTATTCGCAGTCCTGTAGAATCAGAACCAATGTATTATTTATTCGTTGTACAATGTGGATTTATCATCATAGGCTAGGTTCCACTTAATTTCTATAATGTCGGTCAAACCAATGTGGTTCATTTCTGTTGTGAATGATTGCGAATAGGAAGAAACGCTTTTATTAATTTATTCTAAACCTATGCAAGTTTACAGTGCAAGACAAAAACACTTGACATATTACAATAAGTCATACCTACATTCATTACATTACACAATAAAATATAAAGTCAAAAGAAATTAATTAGGTAAGTAGATTATAAATAATTTAACACTCATTAAATTACACAGAAATTAAAAAAAAAACATTGTCAAATATAAAATAACGTCAATATCAACTTTAATACTTTAATCTTATACTTAAGTCAAAAATCAAATTTATTTATATTACACTGCAACTGTCAAGATACAGCCTAGCACGCCTCACGAAAACACCTAAGCTATCGTGGAAAATATCTGCATCAGGGACCTGCTCATATAAATCGTTAAGGAGGAAAAGTGCTTGTGCAAGTTTTGTGTAATGTCTGGCATAATTTCAAAATCTCATTGGGAATCAATACTAAAAGTATTAAAAAAACTGATTACTCACTGATGATGCATAAGATGTATTTTACGTAACGAAATCGAATCTTGAAATTCAAGGCATGTATATCTTGAAAAGTTTTAAATCACTGGTGTTTCGGAAACTGTTGTCGGTGTGTCTGGAATGCTGCCAGGTACTATCGATTAGAAGGCGCCAATGGAACGCGATTTGTCTTTAAAATTCAACTGTAGGTACATTCTGATTTATTATTCGCCGTTCAATCGTTGCCGGCAGATAATAGAGTTATTAATTCTGATCGTGCTTATGACGATCATAACTCACATACTGAACGAACAGTTTTGTATGTGATCAATGGTTCCATCAGTCAAAATAAAGTGGTCACATTAAACAGTACCGGAATTTGAGAATTTACATAGAAACACACACTTCCAGTTTGCTGAAAAAGGAAATTTAATCAAGCCGAGAAAAGTAACCCAAAGGTCTGGTCACGTGGCACTTAGTGAGAGCAGTTGGCAGTGGTAGGTCACGTAAAATAGTTTCTCTCATTGATAAAATAAAGCGCCGCAATTACCATTCTGCTGCCAACTTCTTTAATATGAGAGTTAGTCTTCGAAGTTCTGCAGTAGATATTTAATTAGGCTAAACGGTCAAGTTGGAACCGGAAAAAAGCATAATAAAATGGTGTATAGAATTTAGCTAGCAACGTATAGATTCAAGCAGTAAGTCTATACTTATGGTGGATATCCAAGACCTATCAAGCATGCGATATTTTTCTCTATTAGAAGTTTACTCTATTAGAATAAGAAATTCCGAAATAGGTTCGGAATTCAAAAAAGTCTACAGGACGTGTGACAGGTATAAGCAGATTCAGAACTCAAGCTTTACCGTGGACAATTTATGACTTGATCACTCTGGGGGACATATGTTGGTTAATAGTAGCCTACTTCCGCTCACCTGCTGGTTGACTGTATAACGCTGCGTATGGTAGAATTGGTATCTACCTTACCTTACCTGGTGCTTAAATATCTTTTTTGTATAGAAAATTACAGTTTGTCCTAACGCTGGTTCGAAAAGTTACGTAATCTATGTTCAAAGTTAGGTCCACCTGCTATTCTAACTGAAATATTATTTTCACATTTGCTATTTAGAAAATACTCATTATTGACATCAAACGCGGGTTCAAAATTGTACGTTTTAGGGTTCCGGAGTCAAAATGGCAAAACCGGAATCCTTATAGCTTAGCCATGTCCGTTTGTCCGTCTGCGGCTTAGCTCTGTGACCCGTAACTACTTGAAAGCTATAATTCGGCATGGGTATATGAATCAACCACGCCGATAAAATGGTAAGGTACTTAGGTTTTACGTAAAGTGGGGTTGTGATAATTTTTCTCGTAAAACCTATGATGTGGGGTACCGCTGGATAGATTGTTCAAAAATATTATGGGTTTCTCAAAACAATTTTTCAACTCAGTGGTCCATTTGTTGGATGTTAAGCTAGCCCAAATTTTGTTAGTCATGAGTCCCCATCCCCCCCGCCGGCTTAATGGCTGCTACTGGGTATGTGAAAAAAACAAGACAGTAGTACATATAATGAATTTAAAAGGAAAACGATCACGGCTAAATAGACATTAGTTACCGAGTAATAGTCGACCAACTTGAAATGTATTTGAAACGGCCAACTTTAGCCAATTCGGCCGACGTAACTTCACCATTTACTTGGCGCGTGCGTGTCGATGTAACAAATACAGACAGGCAACTACGGAACCCTACACTGCGCGTGGCCCGAAACGAACTTGGCTGGTTTATTTTCCCTGACTCTGCTATACAAAAAAGAGTCATTGTTGCCCTTAACGTATGTGTCACTCGGTGGTAAAATTATTTCCATATCAAGCCTAAACACTTGAATCCCTCGTTACCCTCAAGATTCTATTTTAGAATCGCCCGCTCAGGATTCTATTGTAGAATCTTTCGCTTCAGTCAAGATACTGCCCTCGCCGTAAATATATCATTTTGTTCCCTTGAGACACAATCTACTACTTATATACTACGAGTAGCAGTAAAAACTTGATGTTCGAAAATAATAAACTACTCGTAGTTATTTGAAACACTAAGCACTAATGCGATTTGGCTTTCTGTTCACAGCGCCCTGGCGAGTTCCTTTTGCTTACGCAATTCATTTCAATTTCTCTTTTGCGGGGTAAAGGAATGTAACTGAGAATGAGCATTCATTTTCATTGTGTGTTTCTAGCCATCAGCCCGATCAGGGACAGACCACGATTGCCTTACCTATAAAGTTGTGAAGTAAAAAAGATTTTGTCATAACCATATAAGTAGATATACTTTTGATTATACGAGTATGATGATCGTAGACGTAGTAAGTTCATCAAACCCGTTTTAGCTAAAGGTTCGTTAAAACAAGTTTACCTTTTGCTGTCAGATAGGGATAAAACACATTTAAAATATGTTTTTTGCGTTTTATGAGTAAACATGGGTGCGATGATGACTTGCAAATCCAAATTTGGTTTCTAAAGTTCAGAAACACTAATAACAGATCGTCAGATGTCGCAGATCTGCCTGCACACTGTCCTCCCAGCGGTACCTGGGTCGCCCAACCGGGCGGCGACCAGTCGGTCGTCCCACGTACGCTCTCTTGGCAGCACGATCCTCTCCCATTCGGAGTAGGTGACCGAACCAGCGAAGTCTGAGTGATTTGGTTACGCCGATGATGTTGGGTTCGACCACCAGCTCCTGGATTTCTATGTTTTTGCGAATCCTCCACGTGCCGTCGTCTCTCTTGACAGGTCCCAGGATCTTACGCAAGACCTTCCTTTCCGCTACAAGGAGTTGATGTTCCTCTTTTTGTGTTAGTGTCTACGCCTCACAACCATACATAAGGATGGGTCTTATGACAGTTTTATAGATTCTTAACTTTGTATTCCTGCTGAGAAGCCTGGACCCCAACACCTTGTGAAGGGCTGCACTGCATCGCAGGAAGTTTTGGATGCGGATGTTTATTTCCTCTTCTCTGGTATTAGTGTCGGTTACGGTGCAACCAAGATACCGAAATTTGTCAACTCCCTTGTAGAAGGTACCCCCAATGTGAAGACTACCACGCCGAGCCCGTGTATTTTTGTATCGTTTCATGTGGAGGTATTCTGTTTTTGCCTGATTGATCCTGATACCTATCTTGGACGCCTCCTGCTCCAAGACCCTGGCCGCTTCGGCCACCTCTTCCGGGCTTTCCCCTAATAAAGCAAGGTCATCCGCGTACCCTATCACCTTGTGCCTGCCGCTCAGCTCAACACCTACGTCCAGTGCTAAAACATTCCTGACATGTTGAAGGGTTAAGTTGAAAAGCACTGGCGATAAGGCATCCCCTTGCTTTAGATACTTTTCTCTTACGATCATAAAATAGTTTGTATTAAGGAGTTAGTCCACTAGTCCAAATAACGTGGATGAGTGGGAAAACCCTCTTAACATTATAAATAAATAAATACATATTAGGGGACCATCGACGACGATAAACATACTTATATAGATGAATAAGTACTTAAATACTTAGAAAACATCCATTACTCAGGAACAAATATTCGTGCGCATCACACAAATAAATACCCATACCGGAATCGAACCCAGGACCTCTTGCTTTGTAGGCAGGGTCACTATCAACTAGGCTAAAGCGGTCGTCATAATTATGCTTATTTGCCAGTTTTCTTAAGGAGCTGATATTCTGACTGGTAATCTGATTCTATGACACTAAAATAATAAAATTAAAATAATTAAAAATTTATTAAACATATTAACCCCTGGTTGTACAATATTTTCTTCTGCCAACCTGCAGGACAGTTTGTTGGCCTCTGCCAACAAACTGTCCCTCTGGACTCCCTTACAAAAAATAGATGGGTAGGTTTAGCTATTAGCTAGTTAATAATAAGTTTGTTAATAGTCTGATATTTCTTACATACAGCACTGAATTACAACCGAATAATATCAGCATTGACCAAAATCTTACTAAACTTCACAAAGGCTTTGCAGGGTCCAAACCAAACTTTATAACGTGTTATATTCCAGAACAAGCTGTGCAAACACAGACTTAGGACGGACTTCCGAAGAGATTATTTCGTATATTTTCCTCGTCTCCCACTGGTTGTTTGTAGGAATTAATCACCCTTATTAGAAGTTGAAGAACGGAGATTATGCGGGCGCTCACAATGTCTAGTTCGGTGTATTTGTTTAGATAAAGCTTTTGTTAGGTCGGGAATTGATTTTGGAGGATAACAATATGAAAACAAAATTTTATAAAAAATTATTTATTAATAAATTTATGTACTGTTTAATGTACAAGCCTCACCGAAGATTATTTTTGGGTAAATGTGATACATTTTTGGTACTTACACATTGTTTTGCGTAAGTGTACCGTCGGCGGTCGGCGTATTTTAAGAGTCCACAGTTCCCCCGACTCTCCATAAAAAAACGTGAATGGTGCTAGAAGTTATAGTAGAAAGAAAATAGAGATAGAAGACGCTTACTATAGGCCTCATTACAATGCTCAAAGTCACCCAAAGGGTAATGGAGAGGATGCCCAGCATTTCTCTGCCTGATCGCATCAGAAATGAGGCTATCTGCTGCAGAACTTAGGTAACCGATATAGCCCTCTGAATCGCAAAACTTAAGTGGCAGTGGGCGGGGCAAATTGCATGTAGAACCGTTGGCCGATGGGCAGAAAGGTTCTCGAGTGGACCACGTACCGGAAGAAGCAGAGTGGTTAGACCCCCGACAAGGTGGACTGATGACCTGGTAAAGGTCGCGGGGACCGAAGGATCGGTCACTTTGGCACTCTTTGGTGGAGGCCTTTGTCCAGCAGTGGACTTCTTTCGGCTGATATGATGATGATGGTGACGAGAGACAGAAGATCATGGTCATCATTTCAGGTGTTGGTAACAAGCTTCAATACACGCCGCCATTTGATTCCTCTCTGACAGTCGCCTTCCTTATGCTTGCATGTAGTGATGCATCTACTGCAGCTTTGGTCGTTCATTTCATTGGTGACCTGCCTCGTATTTTCAAGAACACAGTTTTTTTTTCATACTAGGTGTGCGGTGTCCTTTCTTCTTGTTTTGAATTGATGGCTGTAGTTTATGAAATTTACTTGGTCCTCTTAACAGATCATCTCATGTAAGCAATATAACTATGGAAACAAACCAACGTATCGAGATACATGAAAAATGGGAACGGTATAAAAGCATAATGGCATACTTGAGTAAAAGTTAGCCTGATTATGAAACTAGAACTGTTATCGGGAGGTCGTCAATATAAAGAGCTTCCAAATTATAGGACACGCCGCGAAGCTATTGGCGTAATGTGGCGTTTAAGTATTTTCATCAAACTTCCCAGCGATAAACTCGCGTCTCCACACGCGATCAGAAACGTTTCCTATTATTTCACAAATGTCATCAGAATATCAAACACCCATTCGTGTGATCAGCACGCGCGAAGCAAAATCGTCTCACAGAGGTGGTTATAACGAGTGTAATCGCGTGTCCGTTATGGCGCCGCTCCAGGCCCGCTGCAGGGCTGTTTTTCACAACGCTTCAACTCACCTCTTCTCAGACTAACTAGTTTAAGTCAGACCTCTGATTTCGCGTCGTTGTTAGAAATCCCGATGTCAAGATAAACCAGTGGTGATTGGCGAGGCGGGATGAAAGAAGTTGTGAAAAGCGTAGCAGAAGTGCGACGCGAGAAGTTGCGAGGAGCGAGTGTTTTTCACAGTCTCATTATGTGACAATTCGTATTCGAGGCCAGCCGGGAGCCAGTAAGGGAAAGGTTGGAGGGTATCACCCTCTGGAAACGTCCTACTTGATCGTGCTTTTACGAACTTCGTAAACGATATTGATTTTCTCGCCTTTTAGTCTGAAAATACCTCTGAGTATGCTTGTCTGTCTCGATGACAAAAACCTTTTAAACACTTCAGCTTTTTCACCCTAATATTGTTGTTTTACGGGCGTACGTGCTCTAAAAATCTTTTATTTTACAATTTAGTGCTCAGTGGCGTTGTTGCAAACCATACATCTCACTGATAAGTACGGTAGCGCTATACGTAGTCGGTCCCAAAGTTCTGTCACTGGCATATTATTTTTAAATTTAGAAGATGATTTTAAGAAAATTTTATTGCATTCCATTTTTGAATGTTTGCCAATTATTTTAAAACAAAAAACAGTCATTCGTTGCAATTTCTCACGATGGAGTGGACATTGAAAGAAAACCGAATAGCTGTTTTAGCATTGCACCGCTGTGGGCACTCGCCAAGTACGATTTTCAAGTTGCTCAAAAATTTAAAAATAACGCTTAGGTTTGTGTACCGTACTATTGATAGGTACAATGAAGTCTCCAGTGTTGAGGACAAGAAAATAATTGGCCGGCCTCGCTCCGTACGAACACCAGCAGTGATCAAAGCGATCAAGGCGCGCATAGCAAGAAATCCTGTCCGAAAACAGAAATTGATGGCTTTGCAGATGGGTGTCAGTAGAAAAACCGTCAAAAAGGTTTTAAACGAAGATCTTAGTCTACGAGCATACAAAAAAAAGCGTGGGCACTTACTTAATGCCCGTCTAAAAACAATAAGGCTTAAAAGATCCCGGAAGTTGTTAAAGCGGTACGCGAAAAATCGACACCGTGATATCCTCTTTACAGACGAAAAGATTTTCGATATTGAAGAGAAGTACAATAAACAGAATGATAGAGTGTACGCTAGGAGCTCTGAAGAAGCAGGAAAAAGAGTTCCGCGGGTGCAACATGGGCATCATCCATCATCAGTGATGGTCTGGTTGGGTGTATCTTATTACGGGCCAACTGAGGTTCATTTTTGCGAAAAAGGTGTCAAAATCAGTGCGAAAGTATACCAAGAGACAGTTTTGGATAAGGTTGTCAAAGATCTGCCCAACACGCTATTTTCGGGACATAATTTTGTGTTCCAGCAGGATTCTGCGCCAGCACACAAAGCCAAGACCACTCAAGCCTGGTTTGACCGTCAAAAAATCGACTTTATAAGACACGAAGATTGGCCTTCCTCTAGTCCGGACCTTAATCCTTTGGACTATAAAATTTATCAGGTCTTAGAGGGGAAGGTCTGTGCTAAACCACATAAAAATTTGGAGAGTCTAAAGTCATCTTTAAGAAAAGCAGTCACTGAGATAGATATGAAAATGGTGCGTGCTGCGATAGACGACTGGCCGCACCGATTAAGGGCCTGTATTAAAAACAAAGGAGGTAATTTTGAATAATTTTGAGTAATTTTAATTCTTTATTAAATGTACTTTAAATCGGTATATAATTTATTAAAAATTGATTGCTACTTTTGTTTTTATCATTATTTTCATTTGTGACAGAACTTTGGGACCGACTAGGTATAGTGTTGTTTAATACGTACATTTGGTTGCTCTCTGTTTTTTGCGTAAAATTTTGGATTTACCAAAAACAAGCAAAGAAATAAACGTTTCTTCATGTTTGAGTTTTTGGTACAGATATATCATTAAAAACTATCTACAATCTTTTGTGAAATTCAGCTCTTGAAACTAATCTCAAAAAATATAACCTCGTCATAATGCGTAAATTACCGATGGATATTTTTTTTTATATTTACAAAGCTTGCGTTATTTAGTAAGTCTTCATTTTGTCTAAATACTGTGACAGCTACATTATTAAATTTTATTTAACAACTAGCATAATATTTTAATTAAATACTAAACCTAAAGTTTCATTTAAAGTTTATCAGACGGGCAAAACTCCGAGATTGTGGCTACATGGACACTGATTAAGCAACTTTTTTCATTTCTTGTTAGTCCGTTGCAATGGACGTGATTCGGGAAACTATCCCGCATCGGTGACGGGATCGAGTGCTCCAAATGGCTACACAGTATTACCTCAACGACAAAGCTTAATGAAGCAGAAAAAACCTTGACTTACACTCTTCTAGATCTAAGATGCAGCCCACCTTGAAAAGTCTAGGGGTAGGGACTAAGTAGATGAAAAAACTTGGTTTTGTACGATCGGCAACTTGCCGTTGTTGATTATCTAATGTTTCAAAATGGATTTTATCATTAGATGAATAGCTAACATGATCGTTTTTATGTCTAAGAGTATATTTTATATCTGCAGTTAAAGGATACGTTGATCGTACATAACATGCAAATTCTTTACAAAATTAAATCAGGTGTGAATGTCCTCCTTCTTTCTACGGTGTTAACATGTTCATTTATGGATCTACTTCTTGGCTCGCTTCTTGCCCAACGGATCGGCATAACTATCAAAAGGGGGAACGCAGCCAGTCTTATGGGAACCCTTCCGCAGGGGTCCGACCTTGGGGACCTTCTTTAAATTAATTTTTATTTTATTAATTTTAGGTTACTTTTAGTCTATTTATATCTTAAATATTGTTATGTTGAACTATTGTTCTGTGTGTTTTGTTTCTGTTCTATTGAACAGAATGTATTGTCTAAGTGTTGCCGGAAGAATTTTACATACTTCGAAGATGTATATTCTTTTTGAACCTTTAGTTCTGATTTTACCCATTTAGTCGCAGATTTATTTAACGACCAATGTTAAATACATAGTATAATTTTTGGCTGACCATGGCAGATAAGTAACAAAGGAGAGAGTGTATAAACTCCCCAAGCCACATTTTTCTATTAAATCCCCGCAGCAGGTGCGAACAGGAACTAATTTTAAAGCGTTCGCTATTGACATTTGAACCATTTGCCCAGAGTTATGGCCCTTTTACCCTTAACGTTCGGCCGATTTATCTCAACAAATTCCCAATGATTTCTAGATATTGAAAGTGGGATGAAATACTCGGATTGCCATTTTACAGAGGAATGAAGTTTGAGAAAACTTAATTTATGCAAACGGCTGTATGAATGGAAATGGATGAGTAAAATTCAAGATATTACTTTTATTAAGAACTCTATCTTTAGAAAGAGAAAATAGAAACAGAAAATTGATTATTTTCATAGGCATACAATAGAAAACGGAGGGAAGAAGAAAAAAATGATTGTTTTTAGACGGTACTTCTTTGTAAGGCGTTACTGGGAATTGATGCTGAGGGGCGTAATGATGCCAGCGACAAAGGCAATGTTGTCGGCAACCTCGATACTGACAACCGCCCAATAACGTAAACGTCCTAGTCAACCACGCTGCACTAGTGAATGGGCAGTTTATGTCAAAGTGGCGGATATCTTATATTCGGCTGATATAAAATCCTCTTGGTTCGAATTTAGCCCATAGACATATAGTGTGCAGGTCATACACTAGTGCAACATTGAGGACTTTTACCTTGTGGCATAGAATAGAATAGAATAGAATAGAATAGAATAGAATAGAATAGAATAGAATAGAATAGAATGTTTTTATTGTCCACTGTGTGTATACATATAGATGACCAATACAGAAAATGGTATCAACAGCTACCCTCTGCGAACATACAATATAAATCTTAAAAACTACTTATAAACTAAGCATATCCTATATTAACTTTATTTACATTCTGTAGCTGCATGCATCGTCAAAAAAATCTTTAAGATTGTAGTACACCCTCTCAATCAGCCATTTCTTTAACTTATACTTAAATATATTACCTTGCAGCATTTTTAATTCGTTAGGTAATTCATTAAATACACGTATTGCCGTTAAAAATGTGCTTTTGTAATACATTGTATTGTTAGCAATTGGACGCAGTAAATTAAATTTATATTGAGACCTTATATTTTCTCTTAACGATTTTTGTGTAGCAAAATAGTCTGGATATTTTTTTACAAATAGACATAATTCCATTATATATATACCGGCAAGAGTGAGAAGGCCCTTTTCTTTAAAAATACTTCGAAGCGAATGTTGGTAATGTAAGCATATTTTTTGAAAGCTTGATAATTTAGTTACCGAGCCTTACATAAAGTTCGCAGATGTATGCTAACACACAGTGATATTTTCAGTATTTTGCAATTTAAATCTAGAAAATATCGTTACATAATCATTATTTAATACAACGGCAACATTACAGACAATATTGCCAATGGCAGTATTCGTGCGAATCGTCATATTGGCAACGGTAGATCAGTCTAGGAATGTAAAATTACATGGCAGAAGTTGAGTGGAAATCGTTTGCAAGACTCGACTTTATAAAATACTATAAAGGTGTTCACAGATAACTGTAAACTTGTTATGGAATTCTTCGTAATAGGTTTATTTCATTATTAGTCTGACATTTTGTAACTACTCAATTTCAAAAGACTTATGTACTGTAGGACCCTCGTATTGATAGTCCCCTTTTGGTTGACACCATGTTGACACGAGTTCTGACGCTTGCTTCGTTAGCCCAGATTGCTCTTTTGAATTTATACGTGCATGTGTGCAAGCGTGTGCGGAAATATACAAAAATTAAATTAAGTACGAGTTGGACTTGCGCCGAGGGTACCGCTTAAACTGGTGTGTACCTATAGATATTTTCCCCATTCAAGTTTTGTAGAAGCAGTGATAAGTGCGTATTTCATAATTTCTAAGAGAAGTATGAAAAATACATTTTAATTTTAGATGATACTCGTACACTTTACAAATAGAACATTCGTTTTTTTATATTTATGTTATTAGACCTGGCTTCTTACCAAATTTCATGATTTTTGGTCAACCGGAAGTACCCTGCACGGTTAGCACGAGACGGTGCGAGCCGTCTCGCGGCGAGATAGACTATCCGTCTCATTCTATTTAAAACACTTAGAGATGCGTAGGCTACGCATCTCGTCTCGAGACGGCTCGCGCGCCGTCTTCTAGGTAGGTACTAACAGTGCTCTTTGCTTTTCATTTCGTCGTTTGACATCTACAAACGACAATAAACCTTAAGATATTTCCATATTTCAAGCAATAACTCAACTAAACGGTACGCGGATCAAAGTCCTTGCCTGTACATACAACGAATTGATCCTAAAAGTATTATTTTTCCTTTTGATGTACGGAACCCTAAAAATACGAAAAATTATAAGCTTTTGTTCAGTAGCTAACCTGATTGTCACCTGACAAAACCAACAACGCCATTCTGTAAAGGCACCTCTCTGGATTCAAAGTCGAATTCCCCTGACGCATAGTAAACCATGCGAAATAAAACACATACAGAAGCTGTAGGTATAACATGGTGTTGTTGCTTTCATTGAACGAGGGAGAGAAGCGAACGAAATTCTCCTTTTCGACTTGGACGAAAAAGCTTTGGTATGCCCGGCGTCTGTCCGGCTGTTCTACTCTACAGGTCGCATTTGTCAACCGATGCTCGTGAAATTTTAAGTGCAGGTTAAAAAAAATACGGTTTTTTTGTTGATTCTATTTTTCGACTTTTTTTTGGTTTTATCCTATTTTCAATATTTATTCTGGAAGTAGGCCTCAAGGGCTCTTTTACGCAATGACTGATAAACTAGGTACCTACTAACGTCTAATTGACGACCGGTTTGGCCTAGTTGGTAGTGACACTAGTGACCCTGCCAGCAAAGATCGGTCTTGGATTCAAATAGTATAGAATAGAAGAAAGAAGAAGAAAGTGTGGGGTGGTGCATCCTTACTTACGATTTCTCAATGTATTTTAAGACGTTGGTTGGATTCGTTGACCGAGCAATTGGTTCCGATGGCTCAGTTGGTAGCAGTGAATAGCAGGTTTAAATCCTACTCGGAGCAACAAATCTTTAAATTCTTCCCTATAATTTAAAGTATTTTTCCTATTAGTACGACATTGATAGTTACAATAGATTAATATAGTCGAAATTGATTTGAAATTGCTTCGTCTAATACTCCATTGCGAAGGTGTTTTCGAATCGTTCTACAAAATCCTACATTATGTGCACGTAACTAGCGTCCATTAGACATGGGTTATTGCAGCAGGAACAAATAGCAATAATTCGATCGTAGTGCCCCGTTGAGACTCGTACGTTACTCGGCTGGTATTCCTAAAGCTTACCTACCACTCGCCTTAGACAAACCAGTGTAGGTCTTACCTTCAATCACGCGTATTCGTTGCGCAACTCTCATCAAACTAACACTGGTGACTAGAGTTGACGTGTAGAGAGACGGGTTGTGAATCGCAGGGCTGCTCCGGGCCTCGCGTGGAAAATGTTTCGCTCGGTGAATTA
Source organism: Epinotia bilunana (assembly GCA_947049275.1). Classification (NCBI taxonomy): domain Eukaryota; kingdom Metazoa; phylum Arthropoda; class Insecta; order Lepidoptera; family Tortricidae; genus Epinotia; species Epinotia bilunana. The sequence goes on along the minus strand of OX346267.1, from coordinate 8,876,814 downwards.
TAAGAACCTACGATTAATTTGTTACTGACATTCGGACCGTTTTTAAATATTTCTTTGGGTTGAGAGACCTATCGTTTGTTTTTTATAACGTGGAATTTAAGAAACGTATGGTATAAAGGCAACATTTATAGAAACAGTGTTTTGTTTTTGTACTCTTTCACTGATAGATAGATAACACCTAATAGTGACAATCATACAACAGCTAATTACTAATTGTGTAGAATCTATTGACTATGTAAGCAATAACCAACATAGCTATGTTGTAGTTATACGAAATAGGTCTGTCTCTCTCGTTCCATTAATAGTCCTTTCTACAATAGGTACTCTCAAAGAATAGGTCGTGTCTTTGCAGATATCCCATCGGTACCTACTCCTCTTCTGTTTTCTTATCTGACAACATCAGAGCAAAAATCCAACATATATCATCATTATCTTCCTAGAGTTTTTCCCAGTCGTATCTAAAAGGAGCCTGGGGTCCGCTTTGGCACCCTAATCCCAAGAATTGGCGTAGCTAGTGCCTACGTGCCTCTTACTAAATGGACTGCCATCTGACATTACAACGCAGAGGAAACTATAGACCTTGTATGCATTAGATCGGTTTCCTGACGATATTTTCCTTCACCGCTGTTTATAAATATCAAATGATTGCAAACACAAAAATGAAATAAACAATTGTAATCCAAACTTTCAGACACGTGTTATGATTTGGAATCAGGCAATAAAATCGTCCATCGAATTCAAACAATGAGTGAAATGATTACATTCCCCTGAGTTCCGACAAATAAGTTTAAAGCTTAATTTGCTGTTGGCAAATATTTGCCACCCGACCTTCCGTGTTTGATCAAATGCGATAATTCGTGATTGAACGTGCAACCTAACTGGATTGAGTGTGGGACGTCGACTCGGATTAACTAAACATATAAATTAATAGCAAGTCGTGAAAAACGATATCTCTGTGCAGAGTAATTACGTACATTTTCTAACGAGCGTTAAGACATGTTAACCCATTCTTGACTAGTGGATACTCACGCTGCCTACGAAGCTGAAGATCCTTCGAATCCCGGTAAGCGCAAAGGTTTGTGTCTAGTACCCATAAAACAAGCCTTATGGAGCTTACTATAGGGCTAGTTGGATTTGTGTAAGATTGTTTTGAAGCTGAAAATGAAAGTTGATAGGTAGATGCCTTTTTGAAAATTTACGCATTATAATGATTATGAATGCATCACGAGGGTTAAAACACTGTAACTGTAATTATTTGAGCTGAAAGGGCTTGAAGAAGTTAAATAAAAAGTCTAGAGTATATAGTACCTATATAATACCGAACATTAAAAAACACAGACCCGTTGGCAATACTCAAAAATGCATTAGACCAACTGGCAAGAAACTTACTAAAACTAAAAACATTAAATAACTTGTCGACTTGTCGCGCCACCCATTAGAAACTATAACGCAAGACCTTTTTCTTGATATTGAACTAGTCGGAGGATTTCGAGCTGGAGGCTGAATTATAATTAACCACAGTATTGCGCTAGAAAAACGACGTAAGCCTCCTTAGTTTGTATACACATAAGACCTTTTTAATTGCAAGGGGGGGAGACTGGAAGAAGAGTTTCCCGAATGGCTATTGTTTTTAATGAACCCGTAACTTTTGGCCTGCCCGCGGAAGCGAACATCACCTGCAGCTAATTTGAAACGAATTTAAATTTGCGATGCGTCGATCCAAGTGTCGGTTCAACTTTGGGGTTTTGATTTTGTTAGCGTAAGTTGTAATGCGGCTGCTCAAACGTTCGTACAGATCCGAAACGCCTGTTGAACTTTACTTTAAATTATACGAGACAAACATAGATTATAGGCGTAATGAAAGACCATTTTCCCCATTGGAGATTAAAATAAAATACATAATATGTATGTTATGTTATTTAAGTAATCACACCACCTTAGTTGTTTTGGTGTTTATCTTACAAATACATAGTTCATTCATTAATTTTTCATTTATTCGCTGCTTTGCTGGTTTACAAAAGGTCTTAAATATATAAATGCGAAAGTGTGTGTGTGTCAGTCTGTCTGTTACCTCTTCACGCTTAAATCGCTTAACTGATTTAGATGAAATGTGGTATAGAGATAGTTTGAGTCCCGGGGAAGGACATAAGATAGTTGTTATCCCGGAAATCATCCTCTGAAGGTGTGAAATGGGAGGTGAAAATTTGTATGGAGATACGATATAAACAAGTTCCACGCGGACGGAGTCGCGGGCAGAAGCTAGACAAAAATAAACTACTGTTCATTTCACAACCGGTAGATTTTTTTTACCTCCTTATAATAATTATATATAATATACTCACCCATACTTTATTGATAATACAAAAATATATGTTAAGATTACACATAAGTACGTGTTAAAATAAGCTTAGGTAAGCTTATAGACATAATATAGATAGAGCATTACGAACAACCTAGTGAAGCTTTTTTTCTTGGTCTGAGAGTTTACCTTTCCTTGCTACAAGAAGCTTAAAGATTTAATACGAGTACATTAATGAAGAGATTATATTATTCTATTAATAGTATGCATTAAAAAAATGCGTTATATGACATTTAAGTAGGTGTTGGAAATGAATATATGCAACGAGTTAGTTTCTCTTCCCTCTCGCAGTTCGATCAGGCAAAAAATTACCAAAATGAGATCAAAGTATTTCGTAGACATTACATATTTATAAGAAAATGGCTCTGATTTCGTTTTGAAACTTATTTCAACAGAAGGCTAAAGTAATCTAAGAGAGTCTGAGATGGATCTGCATTGCAAATATTTCCAATTTTATTAAGAAAGTGCAGCCACGGGCTGAATTTAATCCAATGATCCGTCTGCAACACGTTTCTGACTTGCCGGCTGATGTATTAGGATTCCGTGCGGTTTTAAACATAATTACAAATATAAAAGAAGTAAATCCTACTATATTAATATTATAAATGCGAAAGTTTGGATGTTTGTATGTTTGTTACTCAATCACGCAAATTTGCACGAAAATAATTTATAGCCTGGATTCAAATATAAAGTCGCGGGCGGAAGCTAGTAACTATATAAGTTATAAACAAAATGTATAATACACTTCCGATACAACAAACGTAGCTAAGAATCTCATCAGACATGACTTTCGATGAAAAACACCGAACTCAAATCGATTCATCCGTATGGGAGCGGGGATGCCACAGAACTTTATTTTTATTTTTATTTGTGCACAAAAAAGTACAAAGTAACCTTAAACTAAAGATTCGCCCAACTGCGAAGCAATTTGTTGGCGTTGCGCTTACTTAATTTAAAAAATATAACTATTCTAACGCCGTACAAGTATACGCTAAATTAGGACTCCCGCTACACGAGTTAACCCGCCCGCCCGAATACCCGTGTTCTTAAGCCCGCGGTGCTAAGCGTCCGTTCTACCCGAAAACCAAAAAGAAGGTGCAAGATGAACAACAGTTCTAGCTACTAACAAGCAAGCTAGTGCTACAAGCAAGCAAACTAATGCTTATGCCCAATCTTGGGATTAGCTGTCAAAACCGGGAATAACGCTAGGAGGATGATGAATCTTTGTGATCGATAAAAGTGTTACAACCATTATACTATTCAAAATATATATTAGGCTATTTCTTTCACAGTATACTCCCACCTCATTTAGTTTCAAAACATGGGTAAGTAAACGCCGTAAGCGAGACTACTAAGACATTACGAAGCGCAGATCTTCTAATTTGAGCAGAACCTTGTATTTGTACTGGGTGGTACCTACATAAGACGCCTCCGTTCCGTTTGTGTCCAGTGTACACACGAGTGGCTTGAGCGTACCAAAGATGTCCTCTCAACCCGTTTGAGGTACTTTGTCTAATATCCGAGTGAGATCAGCTAGACGTACCTAACAGCAACGCGTCTCTCAGTGACAACTGTCAGTCGTGTCAGAACCGATGGTGAACTGCAAGCATACATTTAAATGTGTGCTTCTTGAGAATCTTGCGTGACGGAGAAAGCGCGGAAGCGGTGCGGTACGAATGCAGTACTGCATCCATATCGTCCCGCTTCCTCGCGTGATATTAGTAAAATAAAATCAAATGCAATACTGACAGCATATCTACCAGTGGCGGAGCGCCCATACCAGCCGATTCCCACCAACCGGCGTGGCTAAAATTTATTTTAGGCAAGCCTATAGTTATATGTATGTACTCTAAACTCTTTCTTAACTGTTTTTGTTCCGGGTTGCCAATCCGCCGACAGTGACGTCACGTCGAAGTACAAAATGTCGCACACCGATCACGCCCCTCCAAGTCAGGAAGTTACCTTAGGCACAGTATAGAAGAATAAATAAAGTAGGTAATCTAAGGCCGTTTAGGAGCGTTGGTTACCTACTTTCGCTCGATGCGCAGGGCTGCGCTGTGTCAAGTTTGTGGCTTGGCATACCTATAATACTTATTTTGCTTTTAAGTATGCAAAGTATTTCTGTTAAAGTTTAATAGACAATATTTTATACACAAAGTAATAATATTATAGATAGTTAAGTATGTGTTTTTAGTTTCCCACTTCATCGAATATTTTAATACCACTATACTATGCCTAAAATATTTCCTAGTAAGTATAATAGTTGCTAAACTGCACTAGGTTGGTAGGTGCTTAGTTACAAGCCTATTCGGCTCCTTGTGATATCGTGGCACTGGCGGCTCGCTGTCTTCATACCTACGAGGCGGTTTCCCACAGAGGACTTTTCTATACGGTTTCCTTTGACGTAGCGAGTGATAACGAGCGAACACCGCAACGGCGCGGCCCCGATTGAAGCATTCTCCATCATTCCCGAAGGCTATGTGTGTGTGCGTACCGAACACGCGCGCATGTGTGCAGCCGTGCGATGTACCTTTGTTCGAAGTTTATCTACTGTTCCTATACTGTGCCTTAGGTACACACCTGAAACTGTTAAGCGTATTTTGAATCTTGAGTCTGATGACAATTTGAGATTTAAAATGTGATAGGTACGTAAGTTTCATTTTTCAAGTTTGAAGGAATCCGTATGAAAAGTTTCAAATGGAGAAACAACTCTCTGTCTGATCTGTTTTATCTCGTGAATGCGGTTTGTAGATTGTAGCAAATCCGTGATCTCTGCCTAACCCGGTACAAACTTACAAAACTACACCACCACAAACCTCTTTATAATATTAGTATAGATTAATTACAAAAAGCGTAATACTTTAATACTAAATAAATATTCGTTTTAGCACTACCATACAATACCAATCGGCGATAGAGAGAGCAAATATTTTTTGTAGTATTGCAAACACTCGTAGTTGATTTGAATAGCAAACGCACCTAAATTGGAAAACGCAACATCATTGCAATTTGAAAACGTATTTCATAAGAAAACACCGATTCGTGTCTCTCGCTAACCCAATAGTTAAATGCTTTAGAGTAACTACTAAATAATACCCATAAACGTTTTTAAACTCAATTAAGCTGAACAAATGGTCACATCCCTAGAAAGTTGCGGTTGGACCCAATAGTTTGCCTCATCTGTCTTGGACTTTCCCGCTATACTATTCACACTGTATCTCGACTCTTCTCACAGCATAATTTATGACTAGTAAAACTTGACATTCAGATTCGTATTAACTGTGCAAATTTGAGATTAGATTTACACTGGTTCGTGCATGGCAAAGTTGTCGGTAAGCGTTGATAATTATCAGAGCGATCGACGTTTTGCCTTTGCTCGTCTCGCAGATCATCTCTACTAAAACTTGACTCCAGGATTCGTGACAATATGATATTTGATAGCTGTAAAAATATATTAGTGACCGAGCGAGCGGAGCGGCCGAAGAACTCCGTTTCAGGCTGTTGTCAGTCGTTGGGCCAAAATTATTGTCCGAATGTCCGGATATCTGACTGTTCTCAGAAGAGAACACCTGGATGCCACCTGTTTCTTCAACCGATTCCCGTGAAATTTATGAGCAGGTTCATTAATAATGCAGTTGTTTTTTGTCGATTTAGTTTTACGAAATTAAAAAACTATAATATATATAAAATACAGGCCCGCGAATTTTAAAGCTCACAGAGCCACTAGTTTTTAAATTACTTACACACAAAAGTTACGAAATTACACGGAACATATCAAGTTTCAATGCTGTTTTCAAGATCGAAAAAAAGATACTATTTGACTATGTCAAATTATGACGTCACTGTTCTATATTTCCCTACTAACAGAGCTTTTTTGACGTATTTCAAAAAGTTGATGACTTGAATCAGTAAAATACCTTATTATGCGAAATAGGATTCGTCTTACACTGGCTGGGGAGTCGTTGTGAACACTACACCACGCCCGTGTTTCACAACCGTACTTAAAGTGATAAGCCGCGGCTTGATAACCGCCATTAATATTATGCAAAGAACTCTGAGCCCTCTATACAAATCGACTAACTTTGGTTCCTGCTCACTTATTAAATCGAATTGTACCTGTAAATCAAGTGGTACGTTTAATCTTGAATATTAAGTTATTTAAACCATTTGACACACAATTCTAACTGAGAGATGTTGTTTAGAATTAATATTATGTAAAAGAGTAATGAATCTGACAGTTAAAAAAAACTTACGGTTATTCGATATAAACTGTACCGATCGCTTCATTCCTTTTGATTGTAACTATTTATTTCTTGTACCTTTATTAGATCGTATTCATAAAAATATCATTCTAAGTCACTGACCGTTTTGCTTCGCCTAAAAAACATAACGCTCAGTGACTTCGGAATATATTTTTCTGTAAATTTTAAATATTTTAGTAGATGAAAATAAGATTAATTCAAAGTGACATATCACACGAAAAAAAATAAGAACTAGTCACTTTATGCACTATTTACGATTGGAAATTCCAATCGTAAATAGTGCATACTGAAACAGTACCTATGTACTGGGTCAGATTTAACAGTTGTATAACACTGTCATGGCATGGCTGTCATATTTATGGCACACATTAACCGGTTAATTAGTCAGTAGATTTCACGTTATGACTGTTATATGTCCAAAAATATTCCAAAGCTATCATACATCGAGAAAGTTATAGCACTACAACACGATCCGGTTACTGAGAAGTCTAATCTCGCGATAAACTGCTAATACCCACTTAGCTAAATAATAATACTGCTAAGGTTCTCTTAAATCCCTCCGTATCTTTTATACACATTATTCTCTCAAATTACAAAATTGCAGGTCCTCGCAAAAACTTGCCCATGATTGCGCAAAAAGGCCCAAAAACCTTCGTAAGTTTTTCCCGCGCACATTTTTTTTCCAGCCAGCTTTACACTCCGTACCGATATGAATGTGATGCTATTTGTCAGGTTTACGTGGTTATTTCCACGCGAGGCGGGCACAGGTGGAGCGGTTGTTCTTCCGTGGAACGAAATCGTAATGATGGATTGGACTTAGGCAAGTCTTAGCCCGACGTTACGTTTCACTCATTTGTGGAGTTTACAGTTGGATGTTTACTTTAAACTAACTTGCGGGATGAAATGCTTAAGTGCTAGTTATAGTTCTAATATCAACTTGCCAAGCCATTATATATTTTTTGTAAATATCATAGGTAAGAATTAAGAGTTTTAGTTATCCTATTCAATTTAAATTGGTTAGGTATGTATGTAGAAGCATTTTTGTGGCAATACTAGTATGATGATTAAAGTCGAAGCAAATTGTATATATGTATTAAGTAAATATTTAACGTTCAACTTAATTGAGTACTCATACTCAATAAATAAACAATATTATAGTTGTAATACTAAGTATATAAGTACTATAGTATATAGTACAGTATACTAAGTATATAGTACTAAGTATATAAGTACTAAGTTTATATAACCTATTAGGTACCATTTGAAGTAGAGTTCTCAAACTCTCTTTGATGCGAATCAAAGCAAGTTGCGTTTTCCCTGCTGTGCAAATATTATCTCATTCGAAGAACATACTTTATGTGTGTGAACATACTTTACGCATAAAGTTGTTGCTCATAAAAAAGTATTTTGTCATAATCATAAATGATTCTGCGCATAATACTTTCATTGTCATGTCATAATTGTACTAAGTCATAATTTTTTAACTATAAAGTTGAATACCATAACATTTTTAGTCATTACATTGAAGATCATAATTATTATTAGTCATAAGAACTTCTATGCATACATTATGAAATAGAATGTCCCTATGATTATTTCGCAAAAAATAAGCTATTCATTGTAAGATATTAAATTAGTTAACCAGCGTTTAATTAGTTCAGAGCAGCTAGAAAAAGGGGGGACGGAGGCGAAGCCCCCATAATGGAGCTTGGGGGGGGGGCAAAGCAGGAATAAAACAAATAAAGGCAACAATTGTATATTTGGTAGGTTAGGTTATGGTTGACTTGTGTCCCTTAGAGCGGAAATACCCCGCGAAGCGGGGTGACGTCAGCAGGCTGGCGGTTAGGTTAAAATAAACGCCGCGTGTTTGTTTTAAGAAAAAAGAAAGGCGGGTTCGGTTACGTTAAAAGGAGACAATTAACTTTTACCAAGTGTACAGCATTAAAAATGCGTTTGTCTTATATGACTTGAAAACATTATGCGCAAAACTATTATTGCCATTGATATTTATGCTTAAAACTTTTCTGCGCCAAACATTTATCACAATTGTGATTTATGCTCTCAAACATTCTGGTAAAAAAATATATGTGAATTTATGTAGGTATGACTTTTGTCGGTTATGCGTTATAATGGGGTGCTTCTTCTACTTATTTAAGAACTAAGCTCTTGTCGGTGTAGCTCAAAGTAGGCCTTTTTTGAGCTGCTCGGTGTAGTTTATTCTAGGTCTTCCTCTTCCTCGCTTCCCATATTATCTTCCTTCTTCTATTTTTTAAGTTTCTCATTAACTGCCTGGTTTGTCTCACTCTATTCACCATAATGGGGTGCACGACATTTTATACTTTATCTATTTTGGTTTGATATATTGCCATTGCTTTTGAAAATGGCGTTACATACAAAACGGATGGTCAGAATCAGAATCAGAATCAGAAATAATGTTTATTGTAGAACATAGGTAGGCTGTAAATTACAGAGTTGTTAGTACATTATGTGATCTTCTATGTCTTGCCAATGGGCGTACAAACATTAGGTAGGTAAAGATACAAATAATAATGGTGTAATATTGTTTCAGTTAATTTTCAAATAATCTTATGTAACAAGTGATATGATGTTTTAAGGCTATAATAAAAGTCATATTTAGTATAATATACATTTACTATGTTTATTACTTGGTAAAAAACGTGTTTATCATAATGACTTACTTGACATAATTCGTTAATGCTATAAAATTCAGAAGATATTTTACAATAAATAACTAGATATAAAGAAATGCTTAAAAATAATTAATAATAAATTCTAAATTCGTTTTTGAGTGAAATTTAATGTAGTTTCAGAAAGATTCTAAGGCAGGTCGGTGTAGGTAAGTATGAAGAGACGGCAGAGAGGGTAACGCCGCAGAGGTTTTAGTGGGTATTCCCTTCCCTTATGGAGGGGTGAGTCCCACATACTCCCCACAATGGGCTACCCTGGGCCCAGGGGGATGCGTAAATGCATTTCCTCTGCGCCAAAAAAAAAAAAGCTAAGTATGAAGACGAGCGAAGCGAGGAGGAGTGTTAGGTAAAACCGCGACCCTACAGCGCCAGAACCGAAAAAATAAAAAAGGACAAGAAATAAAGCAAATGTGGAAAATTCGGAATTTGTAAATGTATAATTTGGTCATTCAGTATAAAACGGAATCGTAAAATACAGTAAGATACACAATACATGTATTGTACACACAACTTCCTACCAAGTCGCGTCGCGTTGAAAGTAGTTACAAATTGATGGTAATTGGAATAACCCCCTTCGGCCGCGTACGCAACCAGACTTTCGTAACCAGTTGCGATCGAATACTTTTTCGGTCTTGTACGTAACTGGTTGCGATCAAAAACTATTTTGTTCTTTTTCGTAACCAGTTACGAACGAACACTTTTCATTGTTGTACGAAACCTTTCGACCGTTGATAAACTATAAACTTGATAAAGTCAGCTAAGATTATATTTTATACACCTTGTTATACAGTATAAGTACTGTACACGTTATATATCCAGTCAAAAATCAGAACACAAAATTTGTACCATCTGATAATATTCAAATACTTTGTTGGCAAATACAATATTATAACCTTGTTCCTTAAAAGACACTGGCTTAAGAGACATGAAGCACTGACATTCCTTGACAGTAATCGCGTAGACTTTGTTAGCTAAACTCTTACTGGCAAGTGGCAATCCAGCAACAAATACTAATCTATTACGGTCTATAACAGAATTTTAGCCATGACGCCGATTATATGAGATGAGCTTTTGGTGTTGCAAATTCCTTGACAACATCTTAGTTCAGTATATAAATTTGCAGAAAGTTGAAACAAGGTTTGCTTTTTTTAATTTAAAGACAGTAGTGTAAATTTAAATCTACTATAATGAAAGCATCCAGTAGCATTAGAAAGCGAAGCGAGCCAGCGTATTTTTTCTGGCGCTTCGCCAGCCGCTGCCGCGGCACGCTCGCTTCGCTCGCTTGGCTCGCGCGCTGTGAGGTCGCAGTTCTTCCTAACACTCCTCGCTTCGCTCGTCGTCGAACCTAACCAGCATTAGGGTGGAATAATAAGTGGTTGAACAAAATTAGGCTTACATTCACTATGATGTTCTCTCTCTTTTACTATTTCATTTCTATCGTTTAATGTTACACTTCCCTTGCTAGACTAGCTAGATGGCCCAGACATTGGTTTCGTATAAGAACGAGAAGTGTTCGATCGTAACTGGTTACGGGTAAGACGGAATTAGTTTTTGATCGCAACCGGTTTCGTACAAGACAGAAATAGTTTTCGATCGCATCTGGTTACGAACCTCTGGTTGCGTACGCGGCCGAAGGGGAATAACCCATCTGGTAAACGATGCGAAGTTAAGTACAAAAATTGACTTCCAATTTTTTTTATGATATACTTCATCAATCATCATCATCAACATCGTATCAGCCGCATGACGACGTCCTGCTGCACATAGGTCTCCCGCGAACCGGTTTTGCGCCTTCCGCATCTAGCGGAATCCCAGATATGATATACGTGGCATATCCATCCATATACGTACGCTAGGAGTAAATGAAATCATATCAAACATTATGAACAATATTGGAATAAGTAAAGTCGTCTCCGAATCCAGTCATATTCAAATCTGGAATCCCCAACGTGTGTACTCACGTATCAGCGATTTAATAAAAATTCCGACCAAGATTTCAGATGCACCAGAGGATCAGACTTCTTGTTTCAGTTTGATAATTCGCTGAGGCTAAAGTAGACTTACTTTATTGCTCAAAGGTTAGCTGGAAGAGATCCCTTATAGGGATAAGTTCGCCTTTGTACTTTGATCTATAGTGTGACATGTATATTCTTTAACCTGTTATTGTGTACAAAAAAGTGCTTACATACATATATAGGAGTTTAAAGGGCGCGCGCGGGTGCCAGCATGGGCAAGGCCCCCGCTATTCCGCCTCCTCGTCCTATTGGGTCGGTTGCGTATTCAATGATCTTCCTCGGATCTCAGGTGAAAATAAATGCCAGTTAGAGTTGGGATAGGTGTATTAAAACATACTCAAATCTGAATATAAATAATATGTTCAGGACTACACAAGCGTTCGTAGACAAAAACTCTGTGTCACACTTGACAGAAAGAAATCAAGACATCTCTATGTTTAATATTTCCAACCAGCCTAGCCTGTTGTGCAACAAGGTTGCCACACCACCCCCCTACGGAGAAACATAACCTCGCATAAAACTAGTCAAATATTTTAAATTTTACTTGTCGACCAGATCTGGTAATGTACGAAGGTTTTTGAGAGGAGTCTGGTGCGGGAGCTGGCGCAGGCAGCGCAGGAGAGACTGCAATTCCAGGAACCGGGAGAGCTGAGGGAGCACCCGTAACCAGCTGGTCACGTTCCAATGCAGGACGCGAATAAACAGTGTCGTCAGTCATCATATGAGCTGGCTTCACGCGGTCGATGCTAACTTCCGCTTCTCGACCCCTAATCAGCAAGGTAATCGTCTTCTCCGTCTTGCGCAAGATTGGATGAGGTCCCGTGTAAGGAGCTTGCAAGGAACGACGCACAGTATCATCGCGAAGAAACGCGTGGGTCGCTGTTGACAGGTTCTTGAATGTGAAAATTGCTTTTTGATGGTGATGCGATGCCGGAACTGGTCGAAAGTGAGCCATCTTGACACGAAGCTGGTTGACGAAATCGGAGACGTCAGTGGGACGCTCGGATGCGACAGGAGTGACAAGCAGTTCGCCTGGAAGTCGCAGTGGTTCGCCGTACAGCAACTCGGCCGCGCAAGAGCCAATGTCCTCTTTTAAAGCGGTACGAATACCAAGGAGTACCATTGGAAGTGCTCTGATCCACGAGCTGCCGTGGCACATCAGAGCAGCCTTCAATTGGCGGTGGAGACGTTCCACCATTCCATTAGCCTGTGGATGATAGCTGATCGTCCTGTTCCTGGTGGCACCATGCACTTGCAACAGCTTCTGGAAAAGCGATGACTCAAATTGGCGGCCCTGGTCCGTGGTGACGATAGTCGGAACACCGAATCGGGCAATCCAGCCATTTGTAAAAGTCTCAGCTACTTCCTCCGCTGTCATGGTAACCATCGGCCATACCTCCGGCCAACGCGTGCTGCGATCAATGGCCGTGAGGCAGTAGTTGAAACCGTTGCATGGAGGTAGCGGGCCAATAATGTCCAGGTGGACATGGCGCAGTCTGGCTGATGGCGTAGTGAATTCGCCTAGGGGCGTACAGGCGTGCCTTGTCACCTTGCTACGTTGACATGGCACACAGTTCTTTGCCCATCTCTGGCAGTCCTTTCTAATGCCAGGCCATACATACCGGTCGCTGACCAGTTTTGCAGTCGCACGTGCACCTGGGTGACTTAGGCCGTGCAGTTTTTCGAAAATGCCACGACGGAATGCAAAAGTCACATACGGGCGGGGTTTACCCGTGGAAGTATCACACACGAGAGTAATGTGTGTCCCCGGAATGCAGACATCTTCGAGCTTGAGAGAGGAGCTGTTGGCCTGACGTAGGCTGACAAGCTCGTCGTCCGTAGCCTGAGAGGAAGCAAGAGCAGCGTAATCCGCCTCTAATGAGATCGCTTCAACTCTCGACAGTGCGTCGGCAACGACATTATCCTCTCCTCGAATGTATTGAATGTCGGTGGTAAACTGGCTAATAAAAGACAGCTGATTAAGTTGCGGTGGCGGTAGCTTTTCTCGGCGTTGTACGAAAGCGTACAACAAAGGCTTGTGGTCGGTAAAAATAGTGGCATGCTGTACCTCGAGTATATAGCGAAAATGTTGTACGCTTTCGTACACCGCTAAAAGCTCTCGGTAATAAGCAGGCCATTCCGACTGGCGTGGAGTCAATTTCTTGCTGAAAAACGCCAGTGGGCACCACTGATTATTTACCTCTTGTTGCAAGCAGGCGCCAACGTGCACGCTAGATGCATCCGTGAAGAGGCCTAAACGGGCGTCGTTCACAGGATGATGAAGGAGCGTAGCATCTGTAAGGCTTTGCTTGCATTTCTCAAATGCCTCATGCAGCTCGGGAGTCCATGGAAACGGTTTGTCACCCTTGCTGTTGGTAGCCACCACCGCATTAATCAAAGGGGCTTGAAATTTAGCAGCCTGAGGTATGAAGCGGCGATAGTAATTTAAAACTCCTAGAAATCGTCTCATACCTTTAACTGTTTCAGGAGGTTTGTACTCCAGCAATGCGGCTACACGTTCGCATGGAGGTTGCACTCCCTCACCACTGATATTTTGTCCAAGAAATTTTACCTGTTCTGCACCCAGGACACACTTAGATGGGTTTATCACTACTCCGTACTCTTGCAAACGACCAAACAAACCTCGAAGATGCTCCTTATGGGAGGCTTCGTCAGGCGAAAATACGAGTATGTCATCGATGTAAGGGAAGCAGTAATCGAGACCCCGTGTGACCTCATCGATAAAGCGCTGGAAGGTTTGACCAGCATTTCGTAAACCGAAGGTCATAAAAGGAAATTCGAAGAGGCCAAACGGAGTTACGATGGCTGTCTTCGGAATATCGTCCTCAAACATGGGAATCTGATGATAAGCTTTTACTAGATCGAGAGTACTAAACACTCGTGAGCCGTGAAGGTTGTTGGTGAAATCGTTGATGTGCCGGAGAGGGTATTTGTCAGGAACAGTCCTGGCATTCAGGGCGCGATAATCGCCACATGGACGCCAGGTGGAATCCTTCTTTAAAGTCATGTGTAATGGCGAGGCCCAAGCACTTTTGGAAGGCCTTGCAGTACCACAACGAACCATGTCCTCAAATTCTTTTTGAGCCACCACAAGTTTTTGTGGGGCCAATCTGCGAGGTCGACAGGAGACAGGTGGACCATCAGTGGTTGTGATATAATGCACAGTATTGTGCTTTACTACTCTAGGCAAACCTGGTGGTCGAGTAATCTCCGGAAACTCAGCTAGTACGTCCGCGTAAGCAGAACTACCAAATTGTACGGCTTTGACGCTTGGCTGTGAAGTTCCTGAGAAAGATACAGGTACGTGTAATTTAGTATTACCATCCACCAGGCGCTGATAGCGACAATCAGGTAACAAGTTGTAATAACAAAGGAAATCGGAACCGATAATGGGTGTCGCAACGTCAGCGATCACGAAGTTCCAATGGAAATCCCGGCGTAAACCTAAGTCCAAGTGCAAGGAAACGGTGCCGTATGTCTCAATTGAGCTGCCATTGGCAGCGCTCAGATTGTAATCGCTGCGTTGGTAGCGACCTCTAAGGAGACGGCGAGGGAAACAACAGAGATCTGAACCAGTGTCAACTAAGTACTGGTGTTTAGACTTCTGATCTGTGACAAAAATTCGACGGCCGGGACTAGTACAATCAGCTGCCGCCTCTACTGATTGCTCGTCGCGTTTCCCTGGTCCCTAGGTTTCCAGCTACACGGGGTTATACACCTATTTGCCTTTTCATTGTATTTCTTATGGTACCAACATACCTTGGAACCATCCCTCGATGAGGAAACACGAGAGCGCGAGCGCGAGCGATGCGAAGACGCAGAACGCTGATGCGTGCGAGAGGGCCGGATGTTGACCGCTAAGGCAGCAATTTGTTGCTCTAAACGTTCCATGCGCTGTGAAAGAGTGTCTTGGTTAGAAGACGAACCAGCGATGGCAGGGGTTGCACAAGAGAATACTTGCTTGGACCCTGAGATTTCCATGACCTTGTCACCTAGTTCAGAAAGCTTGTCTAGGCTAAGTTCAGCCTGTGATGCAAGTATAGCTTGCACTTGTTGTGGAAGTCGGCGTAGCCACAGTTGGCGCAGTATATTCTCGTCAGAAAGTGCGTTGCCAGCAAGTGAGCGCAGGTGACGGAGAAATTGGGATGGACGTCTATCTCCGAGTTCCTCTACACTAATCAGTTGACGTACCCGCTGCTCTTCAGACATAGACAGTCGTCTAATGAGCTCTTCTTTCAGCTTGGTGTACTGCTGACCGTCGACTGGAGGTCGTGTGATAAGGTCTTCCACTTCGCCAGCTAATGTTTGATCTAGCTGGGCAACGACGTAGTTGAATTTGGTACGGTCAGCGGTGATACCTGCTATCTGGAACTGAGCCTCAACCTGCCCAAACCACACCGCAGGTTTATCAGGCCAAAAGGTTGGTAATTTGACAGCAACTCTACACACTTCAGGCACCGGCTTTAGCTGTTGCTGAAGCGCAGCATTTTCAACTTCCAAGCGTTCAACCAAAGCTCGTAATTCGTCAGCCATAGTTATTAACACACACTTAAACAAATATGCAAAAAACTTGCAAACAATACGATCTGGTTAGACTAGCTAAGTAAATATGAGTATTGTTGTAAAGGGTTAGTGGTATAGCAACGCTGATGCAACAAATACAAGTTAATATTAATGTAGCACACAAATGCAAATGTTAAGTATGAACAATAATGACATAAAATTAACTAAAACGTGCAAATCATACCATTGAAATCGAAAAGAAATGTTTCGAAAGACAAATTGTCAAAATAAAAACAACACATGCAGTATAACACAATTTGTAAAAAGTACAGTTAAAACTTACCCAGGCAGGCTGGCCATAAGATACTGAACTATAACTAACACTTACGTATATCACAAACAACTCAATTAATAGTAATTATTTCATTAAAACTAAAAACGAAAACTAAAAGTTTGTTTACAAAACACCATTTGACGTAACTTTTGAAGTCTTGACGTTGACAAAATAGTGACGGGCACCGGAGAATCAAAATCGATTTGAAAAAGTACGAACGAAAAGTCAAACGTAACGGTCACGGCAGGATAGGATAGTATATGGAAAACACTTCCGCTGTTTTCGTAGCACACTATCGAATGTTCCGTTGTTCGGCGGCACTAATTGTGACATGTCAACGATGACACAAGCGAGAAATACGAAAAAATAATTATAGTTATAAATGATCCGCCATTTCACTGCACAATTATGACACACAATTTTCGGGTCTTCTCTGCAGCGAATTTCTCCAACTTGGCAGAAACTATGATCCGAACGTCGGGGTCACCAATATAGGAGTTTAAAGGGCGCGCGCGGGTGCCAGCATGGGCAAGGCCCCCGCTATTCCGCCTCCTCGTCCTATTGGGTCGGTTGCGTATTCAATGATCTTCCTCGGATCTCAGGTGAAAATAAATGCCAGTTAGAGTTGGGATAGGTGTATTAAAACATACTCAAATCTGAATATAAATAATATGTTCAGGACTACACAAGCGTTCGTAGACAAAAACTCTGTGTCACACTTGACAGAAAGAAATCAAGACATCTCTATGTTTAATATTTCCAACCAGCCTAGCCTGTTGTGCAACAAGGTTGCCACACATACATACTTAGGTATTTAACAATAGCTTGTGATTTGGAGAACCGTTGTTTTGTAAATTGTAGGTCGCTCAGTCTCAACACCAGTGGTCACCATAAAGAACACAACACCAGAGCAAGTGGCGTTATTATGGCTGCGGTCTTCTGTAAAGCGGAGTTTCCTCAGTTAGGCTGCTACAAATAGTAGCTGTCATTCCGCTGGCCCATGCTCATTTTTGTGCACACTGTCATCGCCGTGGATGTCACTACCATGTTACGTTTATTTAAAGTTTCACCCCATCCATACTAATATAATAAATCCATACTTCCATCCGTAGGTACTAATATTATAAATGCGAAAGTGTGTCTGTCTGTTACCTCTTCATGCTTAAATAGCCGAACAGATTTAGATGAAATTTGATATAATTTGAGTTCCGGGGAAGGACATAGTGTAAGGGTACAAGCGAAATGTGACAGTATTTTCAACAACCTTTTTCTCGCCTTTGTGGTACAGTTAGCATAATATAGTTAGTAGTAGTGTAAAACGTAACAATCAGGTAAGGCTGCAGCATTTGAAGGAAACTCCAACATCTCAATACTTCTTTTATTCACATACTTTTACTAATTATAGTGGCACGTACAAACTTGTACCAGCAATTATAAATGGTAAAACAGTAACATTACGCCGTTGACGGCCAGCACCAGAATGCCCTCCAGGGCCTGGAGGTTGGAGTTGCTTGGCCAGGGGTGGATGCCTGGAGTCCAGGCATCCACCCCTGGCCAAGCAACTCGCCGTTTTGGTAGGAAAATCCAGCTCTCTGATTGGCTCCCGGCATCACACGATATCAGTGTCGTGAACCAATCAGAGAACCGCTTTATTTTCGCGCCACAAATTATACTAATCAAGCCAGCAACTGTGTTGCCATTTTTGCGAAGTAACAGTGACTACTTTACAAAATGAAATCTTACATGATCAATAAATCTTAATAAATTAAACATTATAACTATTTTCTGCCAAAAAACGTAAGCAATTGATTGGTAAAATACTGAAACCTAACGGTAGTATCACCTCCTTACTCTTATCGTAATAAAGACGTGTTCCGATATTTGGCTACTTTGGCTGCTACTAACTATATTATGCTGACTGTATAACACTGGCTGGTATGTTTATTAACCCTTGGCAAAAATTAAAAAAATCATGCCTTCAAGCCTCTGTTCGTTCGTTCTACCAAAAAATGCAAAAATGTCACTAAAAAATGTGTGCATTTAAAGATACACTGTCAAGTTTAGGGTTAAAAAGTAAAACAAGACAAAGACAGATCGGGGAGATATCGATTAGCATGAGAATTGGAACATAGCGTAAAGTAAAATGTATTAGTTTAACATGAAATACTGGAGATCTCTGGCTTGAATAACTGATTAAGATAACAAGTTAAGGCCTCTGGCTACGACGAATCATTTTAATAAGTTGATAAGGAAGGTTAGTTTTTTTTAAGGAAGGTAAGGTAAGATGTGCATATTATGGCTGATCTCATACACTTTGTAGTGTATAATTATTACAAATAAATGTATCTTAAACATATGTTGTGTAATAATAATAATAATAATAATATGTTGGGTTATTCCATTCAACATGATAGTTTTTACCCCGATGAACGCAGTCGCGGGCAGAAGCTAGTCCTAAATAAACTCAGTTACACTAGAATTGTATAATTGCATCCACGGTAGTAACATCCACAGCTGGCGCCGCTTTGCCCTACTTATCTCACTGATTTAAGTATCTTGAATACACTCGTACGCGAACGTCACGAACCTAAACCGATCGGACATATAAATAAATCTAGGTAGGAAGTCCGCGTTATTTTAAATTCAGCGAGCGCACGAGCTGCTGAAACCGCGTCCGAGCGGTGACATCGCGTATACTTTATTGTATTTGCGATATAGTGCCGGAACAAGTTCGCAGAATGTTCGAGCGATGACATTATTGTTTCGAACTGATTTGCAGAAAGGAGGGACTTCTCGCTCTACGTCTTTATTTTTATTACACGCGGAAGTAGCCTTAGTTCAATATAATACAGCGAAAACTTAATTACTGATATTTATTTATTTAATGGTTTACCACGAGTTATTACATTGATACTTACAGATAGTTTATAGTTAAGTGTCTTATGCTTAATGTATAACTACTTACATGTAAACACAGAATGCCAATAGTAATTAAATAAGTTTGTCAAAAAAATATTTTTTGGTACAAGCTTTTATTGTCGACTTTTCTGTATACCATCGTCAACTGCTCATTGAGACGATTCTAACGACCCCAAACGATGGGGTTATGTGGTTTTATTACAGAGTTCCTATGGCCACCTTCTGTCTCCATCATCAGATCAGCTCGATGGTACCATAATATTGAATTGTCATCCAAACTATACTTATACCCAACATTTCAGCTCAATCGGTCACCGGGAAGTGGGTCAAATTTAACTTGCAAGATTTGACGGACAACTTACATACTTTTATACTTACATACGAACAAGTCAAGTTAATATAAAGCTTGTAAAAAGAACAAGCAATTGACCTTAATTAACTAAATGAACAAATTTCTAATCTTGGATATTGAGTCAAGGTTTATGTCGATAGAATCGCTATATTTGTTAAGTCATTTTCTCAATCGTGGTAGAGGGGAGAGGAGCCCAACAAAGTTCGTCGCAGGGATAAGACAGTGGTTTGGCAGCAAAACCTAGAATTCTACGAGGCACAGAAAACAGGAGACTACTAAGGAGTTGTGGACAATCAATCTTGTTTCTGCCCAGTAGGGCAGAAACAAGATGCAGAAACAAGGAGGGGAAGTAGGGCTGAATAGTTCAGCCCTACTTCCCTTCCTTATTTTTCTGAGCGGTTTAATTATATGGCAGACGGCAGTGGCCACCGCTTGCGGTCGAGTGCTAACCTTACTCTTGCTGTACCGTCTAAAAAGACGCGAACATACTCCAGATCTTTTACCACGCGCGATGTTAAGTTGTGGAATGAGTTGCCTTTGTCACTGAGACGGTCGCGGTCTGTTGCGTCACTTAAGATTATTTTGATGAAGTTGTGGCTTTCCAATGACTTGTGAATTGGTTGAATATAGTATTTATTTATTTATTGTATATTTGCGACATATATTACATATGATATTGTGTATTATATTTTATATTTTTTTATGTATTGGAATGTTGAAATAATTCTAATAATCACAAGATTCAACTCACGTATTCAATGTCAATACAGGCGACATGTTTCGAACTCTTCGGGAGTTCTTTTTCAGGATGAGTTGTTGCGGCGATGTCGCTTGAATCACTACCCGCGCCCGTTCCGAACGCCGAGCGGCGCGTGACACACGCGCTGACAGGGCGGGACGGTATAAGTTTGCCTATCTTGTT
The DNA here is from genome assembly GCA_947049275.1 of Epinotia bilunana. NCBI lineage: Eukaryota > Metazoa > Arthropoda > Insecta > Lepidoptera > Tortricidae > Epinotia > Epinotia bilunana. The sequence continues at coordinate 8,856,419 of OX346267.1, read as the reverse complement.
CTACCTACCTTCCTCTCAATTGCTCAAAGGTTAGCTGGAAGAGATCCCTTATAGGGATAAGTTCGCCTTGAGAAAATAACAGTTTTTTTTTTATTATATAGGAGGCAAACGAGCAGTCGAATCACCTGATGGTAAGCGATAATCGACGCCCATGGACACTTACAACACCAGAGGAGTTGTAGGTGCGTTGCCGGCCTTTACGATGGGAGTACGCTCTTTTCTTGAAGGCTTGAAGGTTATAACGGTCCGGAAATACCGCAGCGCAGGCGACAATTCATTCCAGAGTTTGGCTGAGTTTGTCTGGTTGAGTGGTCCTAAGGTAGTTCGAAAAGTTACGTGCTTACCCCTCTATGTGATGTTAGTGAGTTCTCTGTAAGTAATAAATACCGCGTACTGATTCCACTCCCCTTCAAATGCTGAAGAGACCAACCGCTCACTTGATTTCGGATTTTAAAAAGGTAGCCTAAATTGCTTTAAATTTTTCTTTATCAAATAAGTTCATACTTCGCTAGGCAACCACAGTTGTCACCATCAGTTTAGGGGTGCGTGGAATTGGCAACTGTGGTTGCCACAAGCAATTGAGTGGCTAGGTATGTATTATCATCATCATCAACGTAACCATTCTTGCAACTACGATACGACTAATAGAAGTGGGCGAAAATCGACTTGCAAGGCTTTGACAATGTTGTTGTACACATAGATACATTTTGTGGCTCGACCGCGGCCACTAAACTCTGTGTAAATCGATGCTATACAGAACGTTTGAAATAAGTCGTACACAACTTGTGCCGGCCAAAATAGTGGCTCAGTGTGCAGCGCAGTTTTATAAAAAATAAGGATACAATTTTAAATCAATGTTGGTAACGAAATTAATACGCGGACGCTAGTTCATCTCAATGGCCAAAGACAACGAACAACGACCACTTCTTAACTGGTTTATGTGATTGCAACTGAAAATATGAATAATTTTCTGAGAGAAGCTTTTATTACTCACTGTATTGAGTAAGAGATGGTTTTAACAAGCCTTAATCTGACGGGTTAATTATGAGTTATTAAAGAGACCATCATGTTCATCATCAAACCAGTTTGATGGTTCTTAAAAATATCACCGGTTGAACTTACATAGTCTCGATTCGACGAGGCCATTACCATGATTGAAATAATGGTTTGCAAATTTTATACTGGATAATTTTTACATACTTACCTAGAAAGTGAATGTGTACCACGATATTAGGCGATGGAACAAAGATTCTTATTGATACCGTCGTTGATTTACAATTGCGTAAAATATTTACCTTTGAATGGCATGTTGAAATAATTCTAATAATCACAAGATTAAACTCACGTATTCAATGTCAATACAGGCGACATGTTTCGAACTCTTCGGGAGTTCTTTTTCAGGATGAGTTGTTGCGGCGATGTCGCTTGAATCACTTCCCGCGCCCGTTCCGAACGCCGAGCGGCGAATTCGACATGATGATGCACTGCACAAACTGAGCACTGATGATGGTCAACAGTAACAATTAAAATATGAGCTACTTAGTAAGTACGAACTGGACTCACGACAATTTACATTTAATTTACTGGTATTGAATACATAGAATTCAAGACTCAGTATTTCTAGCAGAAAAGTTACCTAAAGAGTAGGTGCGTTACACGAATGTATAGTATCGTGAGTATATTTATATCGCGTCTCCGTCCTTTATTTTCCAGGCATCCCTTTGTTCATCTTAAATTAAAGACCACTGGCCCCAACTTTTTCCTCTACTATTTCCACCCCAAGTAATTCTCTTAGGCTAATTACAGCGCATACTTTAGTACGGTATCGTCTGCTTCTAAAAGCTCGATGCAGCTAAACGAGCCGTTAATAAAACACAGGATCTGTAAGTACTTCAGAGTGAAGATTAAAAAGTTTTCAAGTAATAAAGGAGGTAGCGAATCCGCGTACCATCCCATCAAGCGGGTACACGGAAATGCTGACGTCAATTTGGACGTTTGAAGAGTTTTCGGCGGGAAGAGTCAGTGCTGCGGTCAAACGGAATGATTCCATTTCGAGCGATGTGCTCACGTACTCGACTAGTCGTATTAATTAAATGCAAGCCCCTTAGTCCATTTTACGAGTCCCGCCGGAGTGGAACTCGTTTCGTTTATCCTCTTCCACTCATAAGCAATTACTTTGCAGAAACGAATTTCCGAGAGACCCGAACGTGGAAAGAAATTAAGCTGCGCAGATTCAGAGTTTACAATTTTAATGGAGGTCAGCAATTCAGGTACTGCGCGTCAGGTGTTTTTGACTATTACAAAGTTTTCCGGAGCATTAGCCGCTCGACTCGCGGTTGTTATAATAATTTAGACAGATCATGTAGATGAGTTCTTAAATTTGTAGTGGATAATATTGGTTCCTTATGAGACATAAGTTAGTAGTGCCTGTGTTCTTTGGCGGCAAAATTGGGAAGAGAGGCGTTTTCTTGTGTCAGAGAAGCTGGCATAGTAGGTATAATATCCACCACAGTTATTAAACTACCTGTTCCTGACCCTTATTACCCAAATCTGCCAATTTAAAAATAATTCAGCTTTTGTACCTTTATGTTTTAGTGTGGCTTGTCTCTCAGAGCAAAAAGTGACCTTCTCATCCTTATTATATCCGTACAAAATGAACTGTCTATTTTAAAACTGAAGAAACATCTAAAGCGGGTATTTTCCCCATTTCTTTATATTAACTAGAACGAAAGTCCCGGAACGTGACTAATTGCCCTACACTTTTATGGGTTTTTTATTAAACAACTTTGGTTTCAATTAACAAGAATTTTATTGCAATCGTGTTGGATTTCCTTCGTCTTGTTTTCTTCTATTGTTTTATTGTCTGCAAGAAGTCTGCTGTAAGCTATTGCATTACATTGCTTGATAATTCAGAGAGAAATCTTTAAGAAAACTTTGTTTTGTTTATTTTTATTTCATAAACAACTCATGATTTATTTTTAAAATACAAAATGGTAGTAAATTATGAATTTATACAGACTTCAAAATCTTGTAACAAAATTCAAACAGACAGACAGACCACACTAAATTCTAAAGCTTGTTAAGGTAAACTTCCGACTGTTTGACACTTTAATGTAATGCCTTATAATTTAACGCATATGCATTGTTGTGAATCGAACACTGGAACTTACCTGACGTCACCTGAAATATTTATAAACCCGCCTCTTTTTGATGATTAATCACAATCATTTTGGTTCACTTCTAACAAAATGTAACTTTCCTCGTGCAGAATGCAATTTGTTAATCAATGGACACAATTATTTCGTATCTTTTTTTGTTTGTTATTTTCTTTTCTAAGCGCATAAAGTTTCATTGTTTTAAATCGAACCAAAATGAACTTTTTCCATACGACGTTTTATTCATCAAAGATGTCTTTATGTGTATACATATGTATTCACTCAAAGTTTCATAAATATGTAGACTACAACCTTATAGATGCAGAAATAAGGTGTGTACATATTTTTGAGACTTTGTGGTGTATACATATTGGTGCCCTTGACTGTACCTACCCTTAGGTATTGGTATTAACATGAAAAATGGGCAGCATTCGGGAGGCTACGGCACATCTTTTCATCCAATATTCCGCAGTGTCTCAAGAAGAGAGTCTTTGAACAGTGTGTGTCGCCAGTGATGACGTATGGCACGGAAACGTGGTCGCGCACTATGGGCCTCATAAGAAGGCTCAAAGTCACCCAAAGGGCAATGGAGAGGGCTATGTTGGGAGTTTCTCTGCGCGATCGCATCAGAAATGAGGCTATCCGCAGCAGAACCAAGGTAACCGATATAGCCCTCCGAATCGCTAAACTTAAGTGGCAGTCGGCGGGGCACATTGCACGTAGAACCGATGGCCGTTGGGGCGGAAAGGTTCTCGAGTGGCGACCACGTACCGGAAGGCGCAGCGTGGGTAGGCCCCCCAAAAGGTGGACTGATGACCTGGTAAAGGTCGCGGGAGACCGCTGGATGCGGGTGGCGCAGGACCGGTCATTGTGGCACTCTTTGGGGGAGGCCTATGTCCAGCAGTGGACGTCTTTCGGCTGATATGATGATGAAAAATACTTTGCATTCCCTTTCTCCGCTCACGACACAATAGGACGAAACAGTTTGGAACAACAATCCTTTGCAAATTCAGTAGTATCACTTATACTTCACTTCGGGTAATAGCGTACAAACTTTTTACGACTCTCGATTAAAGTGAAGAAACTTGGACTCTGAATAAAATAGCAAGGGAAATATCTACCTACTTACGGGAATTGCCGCTAACTTGTCCGTCTGCTAAACTACACTGCGTTTGAGAGCTGACAACAGAAAATGTCTGTGGTATGCGCTTAGTGGATGGATCCTGCGTTTTATGTACATTTACAGAGTCAGAGCATTAGGAAAAAGAAACCGTACCGTTGGAAATGACATGAATTTATTTGCGGAATAACGGCTTTATTAATTTGGGACAAATATAGTATTAAATTACAGACCACCATATCCGACTTAGATAAGCATGCAAGTATAACTATAGTCCAGATTTTAATATCGGTTAGATCAGACAAATCAAGCCATTCCTTATTTTTAAATTGCTTATTACTACACTCGCGGGCAAAGAATACGGGTCGGTAAAATACCGTCATATTTTCTAAAATAGTGCGTAAGAGGTTGTACAGTTAATCCTGTCATGATCTTTATTTAATTTTACATATAAACTGCTAATAACAGTAAACAATATAACGTTACCAGGTTTAAATTGGACTCGTAAAAACCCATGAAAAAAAACAACGTTAACGGAGCGAGATATCGCAAAAATCGTGATTTTTGGATATCGATATTTTTATGATAAGATCCAGGAAATTGTTAATACAGTTGGGTATTGTAAAGAATAGCATATTATGTAAATAAAACAAGTATTAAATATTTTAAAAACCTATTGCAGTTATCTAATTTAGGGTGACCCGTATTCTTTGCCCGCGAGTGTAGTTTCGGTGTTCATGAACTTATTGACAGAATACACACACAGTTCGCATAATCATGCATATTATCTACATTCTCGTCTTGGATTGGTTTAGGGGTAAGTCTTTTATGTCTCTAAGAAGCTTGTTAAATATTTTAACGCACATAAACGAACGGAATGAGTAGTTTGTTTTAGTCAAGCTTTAGGTAAATGTAGTAGTTTTGTTTCATATTTACCTGGAATGCACCAAAAGTCTATAATCATAAGCAGGTTTCAATATAATCTGAATATAATATGGAAAGTTTGACAAGTTCCTATGGAATGACAGCCGCCGGCGCCATCTTTAATTTTAATCGGTCAGTAATCTTAATTTAATGCAACCACCCACCCTTAGTGTAGCATACGTAGCCGCCATGGGACATATCTTACGGAATACGAGTCTAAACTCCGTTCAAAGCAACTAGGGTGTTTGTTTAGAAAATTGCAGGTAAAACTTCAACGTTTTCCACATGCAGAAGTTTGGCTCGCGCGCTAACTTTGTGCATCCAGCAAAGAGTGTCTGCAAAAGAATTCTGTGTGTGCACTTCTATGCAATCGGGTTCTCTAAGGATCGAGTTCCGTATGAATCGAGTGTAAAAGCTTTTCGATTCGAATATGCGGGCACCCTTTACCAGCAGTTAGCTGAGCTACGGCAAGCGAAAATCACACCGAACGCTTGCTCATGTTGTATCCGCAAAATTCTAGGAATAACCTGACGTGGCATAAGGTGTTTTTTCGATTTCGTAAGCATATTTTAGATCTAGAAACGCGGTAGCGTGTCAAGCCAAGTTCAAGCTAACATAACTGGCGAGCAGCACCGTGTGTTATATTACACGAACCATTTGGAGCCACTTTTAACCCCCTCATAACTCAAAAACTATTTAAACATGTCAAGTTCGGCTCATATATTGAGACTTGCGAGATACATATGTGCTCCAAATTTCATGACCGCACCTCAAGATATTAACGTCCAAAAATCGTCGTTTTTATTCCTGACCTTATACAACCTAAGTTCCAGATGACCTAGAAAGTTCAAATTTGGCATCCATATACAAAGGAATAAATCAACAACTAGTATTTTTTTATCATTTTTCAATTAACTGATTCTATTAAGAACACTTAACTTACTTAAGTGCCTGTAAAGTAATGTAATGCAATGTAAGAATCAGCAATCAAAATTGATTACAGACTGAATTGTCTTTATGTGGATTTTAAGGTCTTCCTACTAATCATTTCTGTACAAAAGTAATGATATCCCATCAAAACCATAAATGTGAAATGAGAGCAAAGTTCATTATTATGATACATGCCTTGGTTGTTGTCTTCAACGACAAAAGAAGTGATATCTAAATGGGTGCCAAGTTCAATGGTCAGGCCTGAAATTTATTTATAGCAACATAAAACATTTTATAACAACTTAAAATATAATTTCTTCTTATAACTTAAGATAATATATAAAAGCCTAAGTCTGACTTGGCTAGTTCTCATAATACGAATTATTATTAAGTACCTACTAAAACAGTCATGGAAGAGCCCTATGTTCGATGGCTAGTATCTACCAGCAAGCCAAATTATCTGAAGAGTAAAATAAGAACTTACAGCTTTAGAACTTGCAAAGGCTATAATATAATTCGTGTATAAAAACTAGCCAAGTCAGACCTTAGGCTTTTATATATACACAAATAAGAATTATAAAAGGAAAGAGAAAAGGTTGACTGGTAGAGAATGCTTACGGCATTAAGTCCGCCTTTTGTACGATAAGTTGTTATTTTGTGCAATAAAGATTAAATAAATAAATAAATAAAAAAAAATTAAACAAGTACAAACAAAACCACAGAGGGGGTGTTACAAAGATAATAAGATAAACTAAAAGACATAATGTGCGTTGCAACAATGCCAACAAGGTAACAAGCTCAGTTTTGCTTAACTCCTGTGAGCAAGCACTGACGTTATACTAGTACCTGAAGTAACTAGGTATCTGAAAAAATCCATAAGTACTAATATTATAAATTCGAAAGTGTGTCTGTCTGTTACCTCTTTACGCTTAAACCGCCTAATCAATTTAGATGAAATATGGTATATAGATAGTAGCCCCAGGGAAGGAAAAAAAATAGTTTTTATCCCGAAAATCCCCATTGCATGGAGCTACGATTTAAATAAACTAGTTCCACGCGGCCGGAGTCGCGAGCATAAGCTAGTAAAAATAAATAAAGCTTAGAAATAATTTTAAATAAATAAAATCGGTCAGGTTTGGTAAGTAGTGTTATAACATCACATTGACTGAATACTGCTGATGGTTAAGGACAACTGAATTACCTACAATACATTTGCACACGTATTTCGCTGACAGATTATTTTCTGTAACTAGCATAAGAATGCATACCCAAGTAACACAGAAAGCATTTTATCACACGAATAGTAAACTTATGTAGAACTTAAGGTCCGTATAAACTCTTATATAAGTTCACCGAACATCTTGACGCTTTATATTGGCATTTCAAAACCATTATGATGCTTTACACTGTATAACGGTAAGATAATGGCATATCAAAATGCTTTTATAAAGCCTTTAGTTTTACTGCAGCAAACCACAACGCAATTGTACAGCTTTCAGCTGTTTTTAGTGCCATTGGATCTATAATAGCATTTTTAAGTAGTAAATAAATGCTTAATGCTATTTAATAGCATAAACGTGAACCATTATAATGCCATGTTAATCCGTTAAACAGCTTTCAGCTGTTTTTTAGGCCTTAGGGCCTACTATAGCATTTTTAAGTAGTAAGATAATGCCTAATGCTGCTGAACAGCAGAAACGTGAATCAATGTAATGCTTGCATTATTAAAGGTCACCCGAGTTCTGTTTTACAGCTAACAGCTCTTTAATCTAATACACGTGAGTGCGTGTAATGCGTAAAGCTGTATATAAACATTTATTTTACAGTATTCGTAAAACGATGTGTCCGCCATGATTGGGAAAAAGCACACGCGCTTTTAGTACTAATAGTAACGAAATAAATAATTGCAATTTTTATTGTTTTGCTCAAGGATCCCCAAAATTGCAATCAAGTAATGGCACTATTTTAGTCCACATCAAGTCTAGTGGCATACCGGTGAACCCATATATAACTACTTTATAGACAACGGCACCACAGTGGTTCACCAAAAGTCTTATCTCTGGCCTCTGGCTTAATAATCGTTCACATGTGAGTATTTCTACTGCTTGCGGCATTAATTGGACTTTTTAAAGGCTCACCGGGCTGCTATAGCCCGACACCATTTTGTTTAATATTATAACCAAAAAATATTACCATGAGGACCTATTTATAAAAGTAATATACCTGAATAATAATGATATAACTTAATTTAATACTGCCCAACGAAAACTATTATGTCAATAATGCAAAATTCGTTGTATACTAGCAACAAAAAAAATGTTTTGGTTATTTCACAAATATCTTTATATAACACTTTATATAAAAAACCACAAAATATCGAAGGCGCGTGAAAATATTGAATGAAACATATATAGACATTTACAGTAAACTACATTGCGCAGTAATATTTGAAGGCATAAAATAACTAAAGAGTTAAACACTTTACCATCTATCATAAATTTTGCAAACACTCGTCACTGCTGTCAGTTTTGAACACTCACGCATCCATATATTATATATTATTGCGAGACAATTAACATTTGTACTAGCGATGTATTCGATCGATGAAATTTTTATACTGATGTAGGCCTACATGTGAACATTTATAATTCTTTTAGTACATTCTAATTCTAGTCTAATGCTTTTGTAATGCAATTAACATGTTCATTATCAATAATATTGCCGGCTTAATGCTTCTGTAATGTCATTGGCAACTTCATTGACCATAATAATGCTGCTTTAATGCGATTGACACTTTCTTTGACCACAATAATGCTTGTATAATGCGCCTGTCATGCAATTAAACAACTATTGTGAACCTTTTTAGGATCTAAAATTTGTGCCCAAATAAGCACTACAATAGCCGTATAAACGTTTATAATGCTACTTTAGAACTAACTCAAAATGCCAAAACGATACACAAATGCTGTAACTCGGCTGTTATACTGCTTTGATGTGTTACTTGGGTAGCTATCTGAATGTGGCTGAACTATCCATTGGTGACCTCCAACCATCCAAAGTCACCCCTATCCTCACAGAATTTACCGTAACGTAGGTTACCGCACATAACACGATTAGTTTGAATACTCTGAATGTCGTCTTGTAAGGGCCTGCGCAAACCGGTGGAGCGCAGCGCAGATCACTAAATTTATCAATGTACAGTCAAGGGTTATGCCCTTGACGACTATATCTATGCATATTTTTACTTATTGCATTACAATAAGGTCTAAAATTGTATATATATTTTTGCCCTTGACTGTACATTCTTTTCTATTTTAATTACGATAAGGTATAAATTTGAATGCTCTCAGACCGACCTCGGAGCATCACGGGGGATTTCTCAGAGCATTCAAATTTATACTGTCACTTAAACTACCTAGCGTCCTATCCCTAAAATGAAAACCACCTGTGCGCTTCTAAAACATATGTTAACCTAAAGACATATAAATGATATTAAAATTAACTTGATTTGGCCAATAGATCGTCTAGTGTCTACGTTATGATCCGAGCAACCTAAATTCTTTTATGTGTAGCAAATTAGACTTTGACTCCTTCCTACCTACTCAACCCTACGTACACCTACTGCATCCTAGTTCAAGAAAATAATCATGTAATAAATAAAATTTGTTTTTGGTTACTAAACCCCAACCAGATCCTACCGTGGCCGGTTAACGTAATGGTAGCTTTATCAATATTTTCTCCACATTTAATATTTCTTAAATCAAAGCATTGATTTCTTTATATACCAAAACATCGCCTCAACTTATAATCATATCATCAAATCAGACAACAAAACAACCAACCTAGCTAGCTAATAGTTTATTATTATTATTGTATAGAAGATTCTCTGTCATCCATACTATGCTACCATTTCCGTCTGGATGTGGGTCTGGCCATCTAGCTAATTAAAAACCCATTTATTCTATTTTGTTTATAATAGGTATTCCTAACACTTTGAATTTACCTGTGCTTCGTACCTAATTTCTGATGAGAAGAAGCACTCAACAAACTCATCAGACCTAACAATTGAATATTATTTCATTCAAGGAAAATTATGTATTAAGGCATTATTCCACCCTTTACATAGAGACTAATGTATCCATTAGATTCCTATAAACTGCTATAGTGAAGATATTTGTAATACTGAGGTATACCGTCCATTAAATATGAAATATTGAACCTAAAGTTTACCCTAAATACTACATGAGTATATTCCACTCATGATAATTCGATACCTTAGTATTAGACATAATGGACTGCTCCGCTTGCCATTAGCCAAGAATCATTTCATCTTTTTGAAACAATTCTGATATCCTAATCATAACTGGAAGTATAATACCTTGATAACAATATGCAATACAATTATTACACCTTTAATATTTCATATGTAATAATATACGGAACCCTATACTACTGATCCACACACAATAAGTAATTCCTTTTCAGTTACTCATGATTGCAATTAAACCTTCAAATAAATGCTATTTGATTTGTAAACCTTCATTCTACTATCCATCCCTAAGAATAGTATTCCTAATACCCTATTACGGTGTTTGACTCTATTCCTAAGCCTACCTACCACTAAATCCTAAACTACTCTATGCAAAACTCCCATCATTACTTTTAACGTTATGTGATGTGTATGTTCTAAGCTAGGGACCTAAGCTGTAAATCGTTCGGAAGGCTAGTCCGAGAATGTAACCTAGAGCCTGTGTAATGTAAATTTCACAACGTGTCCGTGGACTTAAGGGTTCTGTGAAATGCACGCCCTATTTTATAACATATAAATATATATTCAATAAAAGAACAAGCCTTAAGCACACACAAGACCTCAACGAGTGGATAACAATCCTAGCGATCGACTTATGGGAAATGGCGATCTTCTCGCTTCAGCCTGTGGCCAACTTTAAGACGAGTGAGAGGCCCATCAAAGATAGGCTACACCATCTGTGTTGTTAAAAAGATGGTACCAGGCTTCTCTCAAACCTGGCCTACTACTAACAGGATCCCGAAGTGTGTCTCCTTGTCACCGTCAGGGGAAATGCACTTCGTTAAGTTGACCATGCAACTAGGACATTGATCTGGTTCAAAATAATAATAAAATTATCTTAAATAAACCCAAAATCTAATAGAAAGTTAAAAAGTTCATTACTATGCAAGGTAATTGCACAATACTGAACCTTAGAATAAACTCAGAATCTTATAAGTAGTGGAATAGTTCAATACAATGCAAAGCAAACGCACAATATTGAACCTTCCCGCCACAACAATAATGTATCCACGAATGTTTACGTTACGAATTTAAGCTCGACCCAGAGTCAATGACAATCCGACAGTTCGCTAGAGAAAGAATGCCCCGTCTACTCGGTGTTCCGGTCTTATATAGACTAAAAAGGTCTGAATCGCTTGATTGGCTCGAAGCGCTTGATCTGCATCATTCGCTCGATGTGCTTGACGTAAACGAAATTATACCTTACAATCATTAACTTAAGGTTTGCTTTCAATCGTGCGCGTACGTATTTATTCCCTATTGGAACCAACTTTACTCATTGTGCGTAGTGTTTGCGCCAGCATCGTAGCGACAACACGTGTTTAATTTACTGAGAAATATGAAAATATTACGTTTTGTTACGTACAAACGTCGATGAAACTATGTACTATTATATTCTATTCAGGTGTCCATATAATTTCGATTCATATCCAATGATGATGACGATTAATGTATTAATCTTTATTATACTGTATTATTGCTTCATTTAGCATTCATTAAATACCATAATAGAGCCATAGGCATAGTTCTAGTTACAATACCTTAATGTAATTAAAATAAAAAGAATATACATTCATAAAAAAGTGTTCTGCGCTGCGCTCCGCCGGTTTGCGCAGGCCTTTAATGTATTGTATACCAATTATATAATATCCTGAATCGCTGATCTCTGATAATTGTTTCGCATCAATTGCCATAGCTAAAAGCACGGCGCAAAATACATAACACACAGCTCAATATTAAAAACTCACCAGGGTGCCCAGGAAAAAACACAATACAAATAATATAGCTATTCGTTATAAAATAGCTTACAGCCTGATAATAAATTGCCACACCTTATACTGTCATTTTTGCAGCTCTGATTTTAAATTCACCGCTCACCAAAGAGTACAGATATAGAGCCAAATATTAGATATCGATTGACCAATCGATTCTTGGTCTAGCTAACAGTAATGTGATCATAGTCGAAAACACAGAAGACATCTTTAGCATGAAGCAAGCGTGACAATACAAACCATACTTCAGAGAACGTAATGTCTTATGCTTACTAAACTTTTATTTCGTACTTGTAATCGATATTAAAATCGATTATTAGAATATACTAACTGATATTGCTTCGCGACAAGTTGTAAAAAGATAAAAATATAACGTGTAACGAACTGTCGACATGGAGTGTTGGAAAACGTGTGGTGAGATGTGTTATGTGTCCTTTAGGGCCTACTCAGACTGCATTTTTTTTTCACGCGCCGTCGACGCGCTTTCCTTACTACCTAGCAGATGGTAGCAGGGGAACACGCGTCGACGGCGCGGGGAAAAAACGCAGTCTACATAGCCCCTTAGAAGCATGCCTATATATCAAAATCTGCAACCAAATAGCCATAATAAAAGTACATTTTGGGAGAGCCGACCCCTTTTTATTACATCCACAATTGCTTGCTGTAATCAGAGGTCGATCGAGGTTCGGCCAACAATTATTCTGGAATAACCACTAAAGGAGCTTTTGGAGAATAATTCCAGGATCCAATAACAGTAATTATAAAATGATCCGTGCAGTGATTGCCTTTCGTCGGCTGCCTTAACCCAGACAGAATTAATCAATTTAAAATTGGAATAAATTATAACCGCCAGCCACTCCGAACGAAAATGATCAAAAATGTAAACAGTTATGAAATAAATCACTGCGCAAATTTTGTTTTGACTTTACTTACTGCGGCAACATAAATTTTTAAAAGCTTGCATTAAAAAAATAGACCGTGGTTAATTTCAATATAAAGTGTTCGCTTAATAATAGGGATATTTTTATATATAGATAACTAACTTTTGCCTATTGTTAGCTCACTCACCAATTTCAGTCCTTTAATTTCATTTTGGTTGTAAGAAGTATTCTATTTTAAACCAGGTTATTACCTTTAGAATATCACCACCCCCGTTCTTCTTGTGAGTGTCGTAAGAGTCGCACTAAGGTTACAGGGATCAAATGTGTTTTGGGCGATGAACTAGCAACCTATCACTGCGATATCACATTTTGTCGATCTTTTATGCTAAAAGTGGCACTGGAATGTATCAGTCACAATAGAGAAACTTATGTAAGTTTCATGTGCTCTTCCTAGCTCTTTTTGGGACAAAGGCGTGAATCTCTGTATGTATTAATTATTAGTGTAGCCAATTAGAGTGATTGAGTAACAATCATCCTTATGATACCTACACAATTCCAAACATGCAAACTTAAGATTAAAAATGCACACTAGTTTAATCAGTCACTTTACATATAAGTACGTGTATCAATAGGTCGTCAGGTTGGCCCTAGAATCAAATACTGATATAGAAATCTGAATAGAAGCCCGCACAAGTCGCGACAAATGAGTCTATTTGATTACCTATGATCCGGCCGCTGGCAGTCAGCTTTTACCGTCATTTGTTTTCACACTATTTCAAACCAGGAATTGCTCTCTCAACTTCACATCTGTCCTCCGCTTTAAATTCAAATGTGAACTTTATTGTTAAACTTTAAAGTCGCTTTTGCTCTACACAGTTGATTATTTTAAGATTTAAAGGAAGTAAGTGAGAGAAGCCAGCTTGTTTACGCGTATTGTCTTCGCCTGACTCATTTGCAAATTATTCACTCTTCGGACGCTGTGGGCAATAAATTGTGGCAATTGTGTTGGACACGCATATATCGGTGTCGGCGTTGATTGGGGTTTGTTTGCCAGGTTTGTTGACTCAGTGTACCGTGTTAACTAGGAGTAGCAGGCTGAATACTATTGCATGTGTACAATAATAATGAAACCTATTCAGTGTGGCGTGGACTCGACGGTCATTTTCGAAAGCTAATGGTAGAATAATATGCCTATTTGATAACAACCTCCTAGAGGTTAAATGAAATAAAGGTTATTTGTGTATTAACACAAGCAGCTTAGCTAAATAGAATTTGAAAGCAAACGGACCTACGTTAAATAAATATAACTATATACGATGTATATTGCAAAATTATTTTCCTTCGGGAAAACTCGGATCTTTATCGGAATACGATGACACCCGAACTGCCAATGAATTATCGTATTAAATCAGTGACATTCTCATACCCATTAATATGGAACTTTATTGTTAAGTGTCAAATGTCAAAATGAATAATGTTGTTGTATAATATAGAGATGTTACAACCGCAACAATTATTAGGTACTGAAAATGGGATTTTTAAAACCAAAGTGGTTTTGTAACTTCAAAAATAATCAGTTTTATTGTCACTACTAAACAAAACATTATCTCCGCTTTAAAACATAATTAAAAGGACAACAAAATAAAGCTTATCGGGAAATATTTACAATGATAAAATTCAAAACCTGTCTATATTTTATCTTTGGCGTCCCTCTCGTACCTAAAAATAACCTGCGTGTGAGAGGAATGCAATCGATTCAAAAGGTTTCATAGGCAATTTCACGAAAGTTATCGCCACGCACACAACACAACATAACACAACATTTTTAAAATTGGTGTTTTTTTGCGTACCGATTGCAAGTTCAGCAGCGAACTGATGGGATGACAAAATGTTTTTGTTAAGATTCTCACATTGACTCAATCACTTCGTTCATTCGTTTTTCTTGCAATCAGTACGTAATGTAACTGGGTGTGGTTTCATTCATTTCATCTTTGGTAAAACTACCTATACCTACCTAACATTACAATTTCATCGTATTTGGCCGATGTTTTCAATATTGTCCATTTCACAATCTGAGTCAGTCATATCATCGTCAGATTCGTCAGTGCTGTCATTGACGTTAATAACAATCCTATCAATGCGATCATCCATAGAGTGTTCCTGTGAGAGGTATTCATTTTCACATTTGATAGCATGATCACAAACTTTCTTCCATTCTTCCGGGCCAATAATATTTATTTTTTCTTCAATTAATTTTTTACTGTACCCAAATTCATATCTATGTTTCTTTTTGGTACATAACCTTTTATCTGTGACCATATATTTTCAATAGGGTTGAAGTCGGGGTGGTATGGAGGTAACATTAACACTTCGTGTCCATGTTGATTTAAAATTTTGTCAATGGAATATTCTACAAAGTCTTCTTTATGCCGGCAAATAATTTCGTATAATTGTATTTTGGTTGACGATGATTTATGTGGAATATTGTATTTTTTTAACCAGTTTATCATAAGTGGCTTTGCGGTATTAGAGTTGGGCGGACATTCCACATATTTATTGTGATAAGCAGCATTGTCTACTACTAGTACAGAATTTGGAGACAAGTTGGGAATAAGTGGATTCCGTAACCATTTTTCATAATTAACATTATTCATGGCATCGTGATAATCACCAGTTTTATCAGTAGACTTATACATAAGTAGAGCACCCGGTACAAATCCTTTGGCACTACCTGCATGTACTATAATTAGACGTTGACCTTTTGAAATTAACTGTTTCACTCCTTTATCCGTAGAATCGATCCAGCACTTTCCTGTTAAATGGGATGTGTGAACATAGGTTTCGTGAGTATACACAATATCTCTGCCTTCAGATCTGTACTTCCTTATAAGGTCTATGAACTTTATTCTTTTAAGTCTAACGTCATCTTTTTCCATCAGCATTTTCCTATTATTAGTAATTTTCTTGAATAAAAACCCATTTGGCGAAGTATTTTTCTTAGTGTAAAATCGCAGCCCTTAAAATTCATCGTTTCTATTAATTTGGTTTAGTACTTTTATAGTAGGGACCTGTTTATAAATGAGATGAAAGTTATAAACCATTCGTCGTATCACTGCGTAGCCAAAATCATCAAGATCTAAATAGAATTTCTTGCGTGGGATTTTCATTACTTCTGTATTGTTCTTCCTGGTTCAAATATTTTCTAATTGTTGGTCTAGATATTCCTGTTGCGTCCGAAATTCGCTGTTGAACTTTCCTAAAATACTCTGAGTCGTTTCTATTTTTGAATTTGCTATTTTCCGATATGAAGTACATGTAAATATTAAATATAATACCTTGAATTGGATTTTTTAACCGTTTTCGAGATTTCGGCATGGCTATACAACCTTATTATAAGTAATATGAAAATATGATTAAAATTACAGCGAATTTTTAAATTGCGGATTATCCACTCTATATAAGAAGCAATTTGAGAGAGCACGATAAATACGAACTTTTCCGAAAAATTACGAAGGAAAATAATTTCGCACTACATCTGTAGTAAATACTTACACCCTTATTCATAAAAATTAAAATGCCTCTGCTAAATATAATATGCTTTGTCCCTTTCTTACGAACACAAATGTCAAAGTGACAGATAAGGACAAACGAATTTTAACGACATTTTAATTAAAACAGGCTTGTAGGACGTTTATAAATACGGCCGAAAGTATTAAAGCACACTACAACCGATGCAATTTGTCAGATTAAATGCATGCTATAGTTAGAATAAACGGTTTTGCTGTCTCATTCCAACGTACACGTTGTTGTGACAAATTTTTAGGTGTGTAATGTTATTTATTGTTAATTTAATTTAGTCATATTGTATACTTTGGAAAATATATATACATTTAAAAAAAAAAACAACCTAAACAACGATAAAATTACTATAAAAAAATATATTTATTTGCAAAATCCTAACTAAAGAGACATCAATCTTGAATCTTGATGACGACGTAACCAATTTATTTTTCTCATTTTTTTTTCTCGCTATGAAGAGCTGTCGGTCATTTACAATTACTTGTCAATTCATTTTGCTATACATTGCAGGCAATTGAAATTTTTTGAGGTCGGAATTTCAATAAATTAATTGAATTGAGGTCATGGTTAAAGTTAAAGAACCATGTTAATTTACCTACCCTACTTAATAAAGAAACTCCACTTGCCGGTAATGCACTGTATATGCCGATAATGAAACCTTTTTTACCGTGACCAAATCTTTTAGCCATCCGATGGGATATATAAACCGTGAATCCGATTGTATCTGCGGGTGATTTAGACACATTCGCACGGAACAAAAGCGTTCATTCGCACACCACAAAGCCGACCCGGCGCATAAATAACGAAAACTACGGCCCGAACACGGCCATGCTTATATTTCAATGTAACCTACAAATGGTTACAATTACAAATGACTGTAACTTTGAACGTTAATTGATGTGTTTGGCAACTTGTAGAATTGGACCGGGCAAAAAGACAAAACGGCATAACTCTTCGATTAGGACAAGCTCGCAAAGTAAGCTTTGTATTGTGTAACGTAACCTAATAATTAAAATTAAAATGCAACTATCACCTCTTACATGGGTCGTTGAAGACCTGAAATTAAAGATTTTATTCATTCATTTATTCAAAGTAATAACCGGTGTTCCTAATTGGGAACTTTCCTCATGTTAAAATGTAAAACGCAAATTATTAAAATCAAGTGTAAATTACAAAACATTATTAAAATCATAAAACTGAAACTTGAAACTTAAAAAAAAACAACATCATCAGCATTACGTAAGAGTCCGCAGTAAGCTCAATTCCCCATACAAACGTAGTTACGTTCTCATTTTAAAACTACGTGTTGGATTGTGACGAAACTTTGCATATACAATGAAATAAGGTATATCTATGTCTGTAATTAGTTTATGTAGCTTCAGATACCATAGTAGAAAAAATACTTGTTTTTGCTGTATTTCTGTTGTTTTGTAAACTGGAACCATATAAACTAATTACAGACATAGATATACCTCATGTCATTGTATGTGCAAAGTTTTGTCACAATCCAACACGTAGTTTTAAAATGAGAGCGTAACTAAGTTTGTATGGGAAGGTGAAATTCCGCCAAGCTTACTGCGGACTCTTAAGAGCCTTGCTATTGTCGGTGGAGTAACCGCTACTTTTCTTGCTGCACTGTAACCGCCACTTGCCATTGACGACTCTACATCAGCTTTATCCTTTACTTGGCTAAAATATGTATGTTAGCCTTTTTTAATCATGGAGAAAACCTGCGAGCCAGATACGCAATCACCGGGGGCTGACTGGGTCATGTGGTATTTCTGTCCACCAAAAACTCCACGGTGCCCTGCATCTGCGCTCTAATTCAGGGGACTCCAGGATCTCATGCTGAACGCACTGGAGCCCCTTCGCGCCTCGCCACATTTGGCTCGTCCTAGGGCAAAGAGATGATTGTCGCCTTCTCTGGGGTTCTTAAGCGAGTGCTCTGATGGCCCCCGCCTAGTGATGTGCCGGGGAATATTCCCTTGTTACCGGGAATATTCTCCAAACAGGGGAATATTGAAATACAAATTAGGAAAATTAAAGTTGTAACAAAAGTAAATAAAATGAATAGTGCCCCGGCAAATAAAGTGCCATTCGCCATAAACTGCATTATTGTACTTATTCTGACTTTTTATCTAAATTACCATTTAATATGTAAATATTTTCATATTTTGTATTCGTATAATATTTTATTGTGGTTTTTTTATTAACTTTGTATCGTTTTTGTTTAGTGTTGTGCCGGGGAATATTTCCGGGAACGGGAATATTCCCGTATAGGAATTTCCCGGGAATATTCCCTTGTTCCCGGGAATATTCCCCAAACAGGGAATATTGAAATACCAATTAGGAAAATTAAAGTTGTAATAAAAGTAAATTAAATGAATAGTGCCCCGACAAATAAAGTGCCATTCGCCAAAAACTGCATTATTGTTCTAATTCTGACTTTTTATCTCAATTACCATTTAATATGTAAATATTTTCATATTTTGTATTCGTATAATATTTTATTGTGGTTTTTTATGAACTTTGTATCGTTTTTGTTACTTTCAGAAGTACTTTTGTAAAATTTGTTTTTTCTGATGGGAGAATATTCCCAATAACTGGGAATATTCCCATTGTTCCGGGGAATATTCCCGGAAACATTGGGAATTTACTCTTGCGGGTAAATAAATTACACTGGTTAATGTCTTGATAAAAAAATCAAGGGCCCATGTTATCATGGAATCCCTAATAGCAAAATATATAAATATACACAATTTCAATATGCCCGTTCCCGGGAATATTCCCATCTGGGGAATATTCCTGGGAACGGCACATCACTATTTTTGTTACTTTCAGAAGTACTTTTGTAAAATTTGTTTTTTTTATGGGGGAATATTCCCAATGACTGGTAATATTCCCATTGTTCCCGGGAATATTCCCATTGTTACGGGGAATATTCCCGGGAACATTGGGAATTTACTTTTGCGGGTAAATTACACTGGTTAATGTCTTGGTAAAAAAATCAAGGGCCCAAGTTATCATGGAATACCTAATAGCAAGATATATAAACATACACAATTTCAATATTCCCGTATGTTCCCTTGTATGGGAATATTCCTGGGAACGGCACATCACTACCCGCCAGAACACTGCGACCCCGGTGACCCCTTCTAGTCGCCTTCTACGACAGGCAGGCCTTCCTCTGCCTCAAAAAAATATTTTATTTATCGGCCTAGAGCAAATTAATAATCGTCATCATCATCATATCAGCCGAAAAACATCTACTGCTGGACATGGGCATCCCCCAAAGAGTGCCAAAATGACCACACTCAAATAAAAAAAACCGGCCAAGAGCGTGTCGGGCCACGCTCAGTGTAGGGTTGCGTGGCCCGTTCCGTGAACCGAATGTATGAGCAAGAGAGTTCAAATTCCCAAATCAAATCGACCATGTATTATAGACAGACAACTAGGACAATTCGAGCACGTCAAATTTTCGATCTAATGTATGCCCATACATTGCTTGCCATGCACCT
Source organism: Epinotia bilunana (assembly GCA_947049275.1). NCBI lineage: Eukaryota > Metazoa > Arthropoda > Insecta > Lepidoptera > Tortricidae > Epinotia > Epinotia bilunana. Next base: position 8,836,231 of record OX346267.1, on the reverse strand, counting down.
GCTCCGACCCCATTAAATCAGGAAAAATCTTAACAGCGCCATGTACAATGTGAGCGTTCCGCGTACAGCGACATCTATCGGCAAATTAAGTAAACTATTGCGCGCGCGCTTAAAGTATGGAAGATGATTTTTATGGGATAATTCTTTATTGCGTGAACCGATTTTCACCGTTTTTTACTTTATTTAAAAGCACGTAATTTCATTGTGATTTTGTAGAAAATACTGGGACAATAAACACCTGCTTATACGGTTAAATTACAAACTTAGTTCAGAAATTATTTTGTAATATTTTTCAAAAATTATTCAACCTATCAAGTTCAAAATAATTTTCCTAGAAAGTTTTTAAAAAAGTTCTACTTTTGAGATTTTTTTCATATTTTTAAAACTTATGGTTCAAAAGTTAGAGGGGGGGGACACATTTATTTTTACTACTGGAGTGATTATCTACGAAAATATTAACATTATTAAAAAATGATTTTAGCAAACCCCTATTCATTTTTAAATACCTAGCCAACAATATATCACACGTTAGGGTTGAAATGAAAAAAAATCTCTCCCCGCGTTACGTATAGGGGAGGTACCCCAATAAATAATAAAAAAAAACACTTTTTATTTTACGACTTTGTCGGCGTGATTGATATACATATTAGTACCAAATTTTAGCTTTCTAGTGCTAACGGTTACTGAGATTATCCGCGGACGGACGGACAGACAAAGCGAAACTATAAGTGTTCCTAGCCGACTACGGAACCCTAAAAATGCATAACAGCTATGTAGGTACAAAAACGCATATTTCAGGACCAATACAGCAATTTACGTGATTTGCCATACAATGGTTTAAATGGTTAGTACGAATATAATGCTTTGACGTCATAATACTACGTCAATTTGTACTTTTTTTGTCTTTTTACGAACTCTAATTGTAGCTAGGCCCATAGTTTGAGACTGTTGTTTTTTTCCGGATCATAACAGTATATCCATGTTTTGACTCATGTTTGAACGCCCGTGGTTATACGTACTTTCGCAGCATTTGTTGGCACTAATCAACACGAGATGTAAATTCAAATTCAAATTCAAAACATTTATTGCAAGTCACATTGCAGTTATAGAGATGGAATTTAGGATAGGTTTACATGTGACGCCCTGCAGGGGCACAGCAACATACTTACAGACTAATTTGTAACATAAAATAACATAAGATAATTTTACTTGGCGAATCCATCGATGACAAAGCTTCCTGACTGAAATATTCTTGCAAAATCTTTTGTATTTGACTCATACCTATCCCTGATTGTCCACGAATTTCGTCATAAGTGATTCTTCGGTTTTCCTCTATAAGTCGCCTGATAACAGCCACGTCTTCGTCAGTGACCGCGGTAGACGGCCTAATACCTTCACGAGCATCGTCATGGAGAGAAATCCGGCCTCTATTCAATTTAGCATAGTCTCGTAGTGCTCAAATGTGGTGCTTCAAGCCCAGAAGCATTTTGAAGACGAGCAAATATTTTTGCGTCAAATCCATTTTCAATACCAATTGTTCACTTCAAAATGACAGAAAAAACAAATGACGATCAGTTTCCTGCTAACAACTATTCAATTCCATAAACAATAATCCATATATTTTTTTATTTCATCATTCGAAATTCAAATATCGTAAACATTCAAGTGGCCAGGAGTGCAAAACTTTCAGTGTGTCCTAAGTATCTATTTATTATTTATGTACAAAAAACTTCAGGCAGGGCACGGTTTTCTAGTTAATGTGTCAGTCATGTATTTTATACTTGCCAGCATTTGCCCGCGATTTCGTCCACTTGGACTTTCGTCCTCAATCAATTCGTATCAGCCTATTTCCATCCGCAAAAGGATACTTCGTTTTAATCTAGGTGATTGTGACTGTTTATATGCCAAGTGTCTGACGATTCTTTAATAACCTGAATTTCTAATGTGTTTGTGTGATGACCAGTTTATGTTTTTTAGCATTTCTATTAACAAATTGTATCACTGTGGTCTTATTAATATTCATATTCAAATTGTTAATGTTCATACAAGCTACTATTTTAGGAACCGTTTTGTTTATGTTCTCATTATATAAATTACGATGCTGACCTGGTATAACGATTGATAGGTCATCGGCAAATAGTCTGCAGTCAAATTCCGTAACGTCAGAAAGGTTATTTATATTAATTAATAAAAACTTTTTAACAAAAAAATTAAACCGCCGAAAAAAAATTAAAAGCAGAAAATAAACAACCTTTTTTATTCAGTTTGAGGACGAAAGTAGAAGAATAGGCATGCGGCCTCATGTTCAAATCGATAACGTAGTGATGCTTAATGAATAATAATAACCATCAAATTATGTATATGTACTTAAACGCAGTATTTCGCGACCGAAACAACAATTTACCGGATTTTCCGTACAACGATACAACTACTTTGTACAAGTGACGTCATACGTGGGTGTCTATCAGTATGAAGCGTTTTGCGCTGCCGCTAGCGACGTCAATTTTTGTCTCAAATTTATGGGTCTTTATGTTCCTTAATTGTAGTTGCTCCCATACAAACATTTGTTCCTCTTCAAAAACTAGTTCGAATGACATCATAAAAAATCTTAGTCCGCATCCCTATTCGTTCGGATTTCTAGATATCTCAACCGCTTCCCGTGAAATTTTGGGAGCAAGTTCTATACATACTGAGTGATTTCGGTGTCATGATCCGGAATGATTAAAAGCAAATAAGATGATGATAATATTGTTAATACTGAACAACTTTTCCCATGGGACCAAACACGAAATCGCAAAAAAATAACAGCCAATTAAGAGTCAACTGTGAGTTAACTCTAAATTAACTCACAGTTAACTCATCGCCATCATCACACATTATAGATTTTTCTATCGATTCAGTTTTTGGAAATATCAAAAAGTTTTTTGTAAGGATCAGGCTCACACAGTCACTAGTTAACCAATTCACAACAGTATATACTACTTTCCTTCCTTTTACTAACTTTAGTACCTACTTACTTTCTTTGACTTTTGTTCAAAGGAACAAGTGGTTTATTGATAGAATACGAAGCTCCGTGCATCGCAAAATTCATTTGAACCTCCACATTTTCACATTTAATAATATCGGTAGTGGTGTTCTATTTGACTCAAGGGCTTTAATTGCAATTGGTTTAGTATCGTGTGCCAGACATAGTGGCGAGTTTAGGTGAAACAAAATAACACGCAAATGTGCCCTATGTACAGTTATTTCATGAAGATGTAGATTTTTTTACTCAATTACCCGAACCCGGGAGCTGGCGATATTATCACCAATTTCTACATCGCGCAAGTGTTTGTTGGCCGTGAGGAAAATATTAGGTCTTAGCTTTTGTTTATTTTTGTTTTATCAAGTTTTGTTTCCAATAAATTAGTCGAGGACTTACAAAAACTATTTTGTCAAGATTTCTACGGACCTTTTGTCATGGAAGAGCAAATATTATGTCGTTTTATTGTTTTCAACCTGGTGTTTGTCTTATCCCTCGACACCACGGTGCAGTATAGGTACACCACATTTTATCAACTCTACAATTATCACCCGACAATGACAATTCGACGTACATTGCTGGGATAAGTAATAGTGCTGCCCAGTGACCATCTTTTCTTGTCGACCCATAAATTTAAGCAAACCGTTAACTTCGTGGCGCGGATTTTTTGATGATCAAAGATGGACAGGTGGTCATTAGTAATCTCGTTATTTTGATGTGGTCTGTTAGCCCACCCGTGCCGAAACTAAATATTTACACACCCTTCTCCCAAAAACCAGCGGGCGAAGCATGGTTGTCATTTTATCGACGTTTTGTCGATGAGACATCCGTTCTGACAAGTATGCGAGTGCGAGAGTGGTGGATATTTTATCCACAACGATCAGTAATAAAGTGGCAACTATCTTAAGAAAAATCCCGGGAACAGCATATCAGTTATCACTATAGTGGGCACAGATTCGAAACTGACTCGAATTAAATACGTCAAGGCGAATCGCCCCTGAAGTCCGTGTTGCCTGCTACCTTTTACTAGATAATGAATTAATAACTCGCCCGGCTTATTAAGACCGACTTCAACGGGTAGAGCTACACTTCGACCCGGTTATTAATAATAGTTAGCTTTGTTCAACATTTGAGATGTTCTGATGCCAGTTCTGTAAAATCGAGTTTGAGTGGTAACGTTTCTGGATTCTTTTAGTATTTCGCTTAACACATTCACTGCCAAGAATCCCTACGGGTTTTTCCATATGTATAGCGGAAAGCGACTACGGCGTAGCCACCCGCTAGGCGGTTTCCTGGCAGTTGAGTGTTAAGGACGTACAGTATGCGGGTAAATTTTCAGCATGTGTCTTTTCAAATTTGTTTCAAACCAGTATCCGGCCTGCCGGATGGTAAGCATACATCGTAGGCTGTAAACGCTTGCGAATACAGAGAAGTCACAAGTATCACCGACCCTTGACCTTCTATTGATTTGAGAATGTATTGTTACCTACTTCTTCACTTTCTTAGAGCAAAGATTTCTAGAACCTGTAGGCGTTGCCGTGTTAAGGGACGGGAAGGCTCCTATTCAGCTAAATTAATAACTGGTCTTAGAATGACGGTTGGCTTACCATAAACAATCTTTTTAATTTGGGCGGGTAATGGTTTATTTGCCGCAATCTCATACATACTTCATCATATCAGCCGAAAGACGTCCGCTATACTAACTTTGTTGCGAGAAATAAAAAAAACCGGCCTAGTGCGTGCCGGGCCACGCGCAGTTCCGTAGTTGCTTGTTTGTTACATCGACACGCGCGCGCCAACTAAATGGTGCCGTTGCGACGGCCGAATTTGTATAAAGTTGGCCATTCCAAGTCCTTTTTTAAATTGGTCGACTATATATTACTCGGTAACCAGTAATGTCGTGATAGTTTTCCTTTCAAATGCATTTTATGTACTGCCACGATGTCTTTCACGTTCCCAGTCTGCGTCAAAAAAATGTTTTAGGAACCCCATATTGTTTTTGAACAAGCTATCACAATACAGACACGGAGCGTTACGAACTGTCTTTTTTTCTTGGTCTGAGTCACAATATGCCTTTAACGTGAAAAAAGACCGGGTTGCACTCTTGGAGTGCCGGCAGAAGTGAAAACTCAATGACATTGTAACAGTTTTTCGATCATTTTCAATCTCTCGAATCTCACGGTCACGTGACATCTTACGGTCACGTGACCTGTGGCGAGTTTAACAATTTTACCCCATCACAAAAAGTGCACAGCGCCGCTAAAGAAGTTTTCACTTCAAAAAATACATTTCCACTTTACATGTATGGGGAGGTACTTAACCTACATTAAAAAAATCTCAAGATTGTATTCTACTATTTTGTCGGCGTGATTGATTTATATACCTACCTTTTCCGAATTACAGATTCCTAATTGTGAGGGTCACTGAGCTAAGCCGCAGATGGACAGACGGACATGGCGAAATTATAAGGATTTCTCGTTGACTACGGAACTCTAAAAAAGTGGAACTATGACATGGAGAACGAATGATATATCCCTGTGTGTCACACCCATTGAGATTTGTATACTTATTGTATGTATATTTGTAACTTGGTCGTGGTACTTTTATTAACATAGCATGTCCTGAGTAATCATAAGTCCATCATCACTATGAACACAGCGCGTCACCGGGAGCTAGTTTTTGGTTAGTACCTAATTTGTTATAATCTGGACCGGAGGTTTTCTTTTTATTATACAATAAATTATAATTTATTAATATTACTTCTTGGCGGCGGCCTTCTTCGCAGCGGGCTTCGACTTGGGCGCGGCGGCGGCCTTCTTCGGTTTGGGCGCTTTCGGCTTTTTAGTCGGGGGCTTCGCGGTCTTCTTGGCCTTGGGAGCGGCGGCGCTCTTACCCTTGGCCGGGTGGAAGGCTTCTTGGAGGCGGGCTTCTTCTTAGCTGCGGCGGCTTTCTTGTCCCTGGCGGCGGCCCTGGGCTTAGCGGGCGACGCGGCGGCGGCTGTTGCCTTCTTCGCCTTGGCGGATTTGGCAGCGGCGGGTTTCTTAGCGGCGGCTGAAGATTTCGCGCTACACTTGGCCGCGGCCGGTTTCTTGGCTGCTACCGACGACTTGGACTCCAGCTTGAACGACCCGGACGCACCCTTGCCCTTGGTCTGTATGAGGGCGCCGGATTCGACGGCGCTCTTCAGGTACTTCCTGATGAACGGGGCGAGTTTCTCGGCGTCGACCTTGTACTGGGCCGCGATGTATTTCGTGATGGCCTGTAGAGACGAACCGCTGCGCTCCTTAACTAGCCCTTGAGGTGAGATAACAAATAAGAGGCCTCGGATTAAATCATAGAACTCACACGTGGTGAAGGTAATATGATCAAATATGCGTAGGTATACCATAATTCCGCTTTCGAATCAGGAAGGTAGTTTCATGACTCCGGGAGATTTATATTTAGCGGCTCGGCTCATACAGAGATTTAGGTTCGCGTCTCTTCTGCCTTAAGGGCGTCTCCGTTTTTAAACGACTACAAAAAAAGAGGAGGTTCTTCATTCGGTTGTATTTTTTAATCATTATTATTTTAGGGTTCCGTAGTCAACAAGGAACCCTTATAGTTTCGCCATGTCCGTCTGGCCGTAAGTCCGTCTTCGGCTAAGCTCAGTAACCATTACTACCAGAAACTGTAATTCGGCATGGGTATGTAAATCAATCACCGCGACAAAACAGTAGAATCCAATCTGGAAAAAAATATGTTTTTTGGGGTACCTCCCCTACACCTAAAGTGGGGAAGTTTTTTTTTCTCGTTAAACCCGTAGTGTGGGGTATCGTTGAATATTTTTCAATTTAGTGATTCGCTTGCGATGCTAAATGGCGACTAAATGCCCGACCGCCGGCTAAATGGCGACTACCGGAGATGTGAAAAAATACTTTTAAAATTAAAATGCTCCCGCTGGATGCGGGTGGCGCAGGACCGGTCACTTTGGCACTCTTTGGGGGAGGCCTATGTCCAGCAGTGGACGTCTTTCTGCTGATATGATGATAATGAACTTAAAATGTACTTAGAAAGGCCAACTTTCGTTCAAATTCGGCTGACCCAACTGCACCATTTAGTTGGAGCGCGCGTGTCGATGTAACTAAGACAGACAGGCAACTACGGAACCCTAAACTGCGCGTGGCCCGACACGCACTTGGCCGATCTTTCATGTTTGTTACAGAACTCCGTCATTTATGAGCCGATTCGTACTTTTTTTGTTTGTAAGTTTATTACAGGTCGGTCCAGAATCCAGTTGGATGATGGGATCCATGAGGAATTGAGGGAACTCGTCCATTATATCCAACTCCTGAATTATGTACTTAAAACTAGAAAAGTACATCACATATTCTGATATGATTCCGTTGAAATAGCAAGTAATGAAGTGCCAACGGTGATCCTTGAGGAATCTACGGTAGCCCTTAAATATTATCGACTACAAGACAAGGTTTTTTTCTGTAATAATCAACGGTTAAAACTTTGTTTTTAAATTAAATTATATGGTTTAATTAAGCCCTCATGTATTGACCACAGGAAAGACGGCTTTTGTTTTACTCAATCTGTATGACCCTTAGCATGTCTTAATGACAGCTGGCGATACCATCTAGCAGGTACCTTTTTATATGCCTAATTCTTCTGTCTATATTTCTTATAGCATCGACCGGGCACCGCATTTTATTTTGCTATCGCCTGCTAAGCTTTGTAGAATAAAAGCTAAGTAATACGTTTCCAATACCAGTAGCATAAGGTGAAATTAAATTCTTCAGTCAAAGCCGCGGTATCAAATTCGTTATTCCATTTTCAATTAAAAATGATATTTCGACTACGCACTGTCTCAAACTCGTCAACTCCGCGATCTGATACGAAAAGCTAGCTTATGCTCCAGAAAATAAAGTTTACGTTTCAAACTACAACAGTGATGTAGGATGTTGTTATAGTAACCAAATTGGAGCTATTCGTATTTGTTTGGGCCCGGTATGCAAATTACGAATTCATTAAAATGGTTGTGTACGTTCTTGAGTTTACTTCTTTTATCCTCGCGAAGTGTTCCACATCTAGACCGTTTGATGTTAACTTTAATTTTGAATGGACAAACTTCTGCATTGTAGACAAAGATATTAGAAACAAAATGCTGGTTATTATTCAACGGGGCGTGCCAAACAAGATTGGAGATTATTTTAATGTCGGAAATTTTCAAGAGTTCTATTGTGAAATAACTGCTTCTCTTGATCTGTTAGGATGTTAATTAAATGTCGAAGAAGAATAAAGACGCCCTCTTTCGGCTGTTATGGTAATGACGATGAGAAAACACCGCAGCCGCCAGCTGCGCTGTCATGCCAAGTATTCCAAGATCTCAAAATTAACACAGTGAAGTCCAAACCCTACTTACTAGCCCATCCCGGTTGACCGTCTTCCTTGGGATCGTTAGTAATACATACATTCATACATCATCAGACATCAGGAAAAAATAAAATTTAAATACATATCTACTACCTAATGCCTTAGAGAACTGACTAAATAGGTACTCACCTCCTGGTACGTGGTCGCCACTCGAAAAAACCATTGCGCACCAACGTTTCTATGTGTAATGCGTGTCGTTGGTTTTTAGTGGGTTGAAATGCCGCATAACCAATTCAGCCCCCGGCGATTGGGCATGTGATTGGTGGTTTTCTTCACGACAAAAGAGGGTCCAAAGCGTTTAGTGCTAACTTCAATTTGTTACTCGTACATAAAATATACGTTTTTCAGTACAATCACGAGAGACTACGATTTGTACGAAACAAATAGGGTCAAATCGCACACACAGCGCCATGACAGATGAGGGCCAGTCGCGTCGAAGTGTCGCAGCACAGATAAATGTCCGCATCCGTCACATGCCGAAACACTTTACTTACGAAATACACGTGGAAATCGTGGCCTCGGTAATTCAGGATTTTTTGACAGCTAGTGACATCGTTCATCTTGTGACAATGGGGTCGTATTGAGACATTTCCCATTCTAATTTTATTACAATTTGTTTCATGCGCTCGTTGGACGTTTCCGATCAATCCGTCGTACTTACAAGTAGGTACTGTACCCACGCGTTTACTTTCATAGTACTTCCTTAAATAGTTTTAACTCAAAATAAATTTCATAAATCATCTAAAAGTTCGACTTTACAGAGCATGTTAAATAAATAAGCTTTAAATTAAAATACTCCACTTTTATCTAATCATCTCAAGAACACTCGAATACTTATCTAATTACTCTTTCACGATAATACAAGGTGAACACATTTCAATAAGTCATATTTAAACGAAAGTTAAAATTACTTTTCTTTATCAAATTACTCAAAGCGTAATGCAATTGAGAATTTTACTGCAAAGTACTTATAAATGATTCTCACGAAATTAATGGTTCATTATAGGCTCCATTATTACTATTATTAGTAACAAGAACTCGAGGCCTGGCTAGATATAAAATGACTTCACTTAATAACTAAAAAGAAAGGCAGCAGCCGATTTTATTATTAAATACCAAAGCGCAAGTTACAAAATCGAAAAATAAAACATTGAACGCAACACAATCTGCTAGAGCCATATTTTTTTTTAGTTAATTTACCACTAAATTTTAAAATATTAATTAAGGTAACGTTTAGTTTGATAAAGACGATAATAACATTTTATTTATAGACGTACCTAATTAAACGCAATGTAACGTAACACAGTTATTTAGCGATTTTAGTTAATTCTCGATACTAACTACATAAACATAACATAACCTAACTAACAGCTGTAAAAACGCTCTAAACAGAATAACGTCGGATCAAAGTCAAAAGATTCGTGACTTTAGGTGCACAAGTTTTTTTTTTTACTATATATGTAACTTTTCATGGACTTATTGCTTATTACTAACATCAATGTTAACAAAACACCAATTACAGGATCTCACAGATAGCGCTTTTATTTTTAAGATACCGAAATAGGACTGTTTGTTGCCTAAATGAATAATAATAAAAACATCAATATAAATGCGAGCATTATCAGAATCCTACTAATATTATAAATGCGAACGTTTAGATGTTTGGATGTTTGTATGTTTGGATGTTTGGATGTTTGTTACTCAATCACGCTTAAACGGCTGAACCGATTTGAATGAAATTTTGCACGAAGATAGTTTATAGCCTGGATTAAAATATAGGATAGTTTTTATCCCGGGTCCACGCGGACGAAGTCGCGGGTGGAAGCTAGTGTTATTATAAACTAAACGAAACCAACAATACCAACATTAACTAAATTAAATTAAAATTAAGTTAAATCTAAAAAAAATGGCCCTCGAGGCATTGTGCCGATGATGCTGGCGGCATTTCTCCGCTGAATTGCAATGCGGATGCGTTGCGCGAGAAAGCCGCCAGCTCTTCGGTCACCAGTTACGTCAACCAGACGTTTCGCGATTTCCAAAAATAACTTTTGCGCACTTCCCCCATACCTCCGCCTTGGGGTCCCACGGACGGAGGGTCTCGACGCCAAATGGTACAAAGTTGTACTCTTTGCCGAGGCCTCGCCGCTGCACGTGCTTTAAAAGTAGTCCGTTGGAGGTGGGACGGCGCCAGTGTGTCTACACAGGTAGCGTCCCATACAAGCATCCGTCCCAAACTCCACGGAACCAGACACTCCATCAGGTCTTTTGCCAACATCTCTGACAATGCCAGGCGGCTCAAGAAGAGCAGGCACATTGATGGTGGCAAGACCGGCGGATTATGTCATTAAGAGTCCCATGTCTTGAAAAGCGGCCTGCATTTTTTTGACAACATAGTCCGCGGTGACCCAGTCGGTCCACGTCTGTGCCACAAGGGCGCATACTGGAGTGTGTAGAGCGCATACTGTGACCCCCAAGCCGTAGACCAGTCGCCAGACGAAGGGAGGTCGGATCCAAAAAGGTACCGGTATTTGGAGAAGGATGGGCATGCAGCCAGTGACCAGCCTCTCTGGCTCCGACCACCAAAAGCCTTGCGCGATCTGGACCTGAACTGCGGTTTAGAATCGATTTGTTCGTTAAATCGCAATAAATATAAACCAATACTTGACAGTGTATCTTTAAATGCGCGCGGTGGTGCGGTTGACTGGTAGAGAATGCCTTAGAGCATGAAGTCTGCCTGTTGTACTTTTTGTTTGTGCAATAAATATGAAGTAAATAAATAAATAAATGCTGTGCATTGTAGACAGCGTATAAATTTCACCAATTTGCATCTTTTAAAACGTTATTTTTTTGTGTACGTATGCAGCTACTGAACGCACGATTTTCTTTTTGTCAAGTTGAAGGGTAAAATCCATGAAGTCTTTGTTAGTCTTATAGCCAGTTATGAGGTAAAAGTATTCAGAACAAAATGAGAAATACCGAAGTTGGAAGCTGTTCAAAATGTCACATTATTCGACGAAATTGCACTAGCTGCCTGTTTGGTATTCAAGAACACTTGAAGCATATTTGTTTTCTTTGTTCGGAGCCAGGGTACATAAATCTATTGACTTGTATGTGGAGTACGTAAATTAAATAGGAAATAATCGGTTCGGTGGAGAGTTAAAAAAAATGCGAGGAATACTAAGCAGCTTATAGCTATATGAAATCTTAGACTTTACTTCGCGCCAGTCGTAATAGTCTCCAGCCCTCTAGAAAGGAAACATATATTTCTGTGCTTTACCTACAAGGTAGATTCAACTGGCACGCGCTTGCATGGTATCAGGGGTTTAGTCTATCTAACCTGTTGCAGTGACAGTGTCGGGTATTATAAGTAATTTTTCTTAAACATGCAATGAATTTTTGACGTTGTGTTCTTCATAATAGGCTTCAAAGTGTCACGTTGCGGGCGGAGTGAGACGAGAGACCCGTAATGGCATTTCATACAAAATTAGAGGCCTGCAAGATGGTCTTTTTTAATTTCCATTTCACAATTTGTGGCACAGGATCACAGCGTTCAGCCATGAAAATTAAAGTTTGATTTCTTGGAGTTTTTGTAATTTATTTCATTGCATGTTTGAGAAAAGCACTATACATACCTCGGCGTGAAAAGGGGTTGCTAGCCTCATAATTATCCGACCTCGCTACGCTAGGCCGTCTATATTTACTCGGCCGACAACCCCTTACTTCCCGGCCTCTGTAGTAATGTACTATTATGTATAGGTATGTAAGAAACATTGTTTTAGTCTGTAAGGGTAACGGTTGAAACTAGTCTGTAAATTGTATGATTTATGTACACAGTTTGCAATAAATATATTATTTCTTTCTAGTTACCAGTCAATATTGCCTCGTAACGCACCAACCGCAAGTCAAGGAAATAATTTCGCGCACTTAACGTGTTAACGACAGTTCGATTAAACTGTAAGGTTCGCAATAGTAACGTAACTAAAATTGAACCCACTAGAATAATTTACGCGGCAACACTAAAAGTCATACGCAATCATTTTGACCAACAGTGTTGCCGCGTAATTGAATGTAGTGGGTTCAACTTATGTTTGTTAGACTCTAGTAGATATCATAGGCATTTCATTGTACCTAACCATTCGTTATCGAAGAGACCAAGAGGGTATTTCCAATTCACTTCAATACGCCACTCGCAAGTCCATAAATTAGCACGAGATCAGTCACCCTTAAAAGGGACAGTTACAGCAAGAGATCAATCTGACACTTAAGTTTCGCATTCTAAGTTTATTTTAATGTTGCGCCTTACACTCGGTAGCCGTTTATATGGGCATGAGATTTTTTCGCATATTTTCATTTCTCAAACGGTGTCACCGTTAAGTTTTCAGGACTTTTTTTAACCCATAGCCTAGAGCTTATTTTGATAGGTAAAATTTATTCATATCAATCGGAGAAAAAATAGCGATGTATAGAAATGGGGTCCCTATACCCACCTACCTACCACCTATATTAAGGAATTTAAAAAACTGAATCATTTGGCATAAAAATGCCAGAAGTTAGAAGCGAGTAATAAAAATCATATCAAGTTGGCATGCGAAATGTGAATGTCCGATTGACTTGCGTCGCGACATGCAGACTGCAAAAAATAGCCATTGCTATTATTGCTATACGCACAGCAGCGGGTTGTAGTTAAGTCCATTCTGACGTTAGAATTCAACTGATCATGATCGTTAGATAAAGATACCTTGATTGGCCAATTTGAATCGTCAGAGTTTCCGATCAAAAGAATATTTTACGTGTATGATGACATTACAAATTTACTTACAGCCAAAGAGTGCCACAATGAGTTCTTCTGCGCTACCCGCATCCAACGGACTCCCTCGACCTAGTAGTAAATTAATTAGATAATTCTATGAAACAAGCCTCTATAGGTCCTCCAAACGCCTTTAGAAAGTGCAGCAATTGTTTCAAGTCTCATTGCATTTTGGGCCGCGCTAACAAACACCGCTTTCGGAAAACCATTCTCGCACAAACAAGGACCATGTTGGAAATGCCGAAACACTTCGCCATAAGTCACCGTAATGATCCTTCAGCTTTCCCCAAGAAAATACACTTTAATAAGAGAATTCCTTGGCATTTCAATGTTCACTGCGAGCTCTTTTAGTTGGGTTGTCAGCAGGGCGAGCATGAAGTGAATGCAGAAATGTAAAAACGCATGATTTATTGTCAGGGCATTTTACTTTGGAGTCAGTCACTTTAAACACAGAGGTGCAGAAACGCTTTGTCCGGCTTTTTAAGCGAATATACGAGTAACATAACTCCAACAACGATTCTTGATCAAATTATGTATGTGCGTATGTGTCTAATAAATGGTTCCTTATTTATATTGACTATAACTATTCTTATCAGTTAAGTAAGTTGGAGATATTTTGATGAATTTGTCGGTGCATATATTATTGAACTCGACTGACCTATAAACGGTTGAAATAATTATTGTAAGGTGAGGATTTCATGAAAAATAATACCAATTAAGTACCTACGTCAATTACGGCATGCTGTCTGTCCCTTTCTTAGCATTTTAGCAGTTTATAATACACATAAAAGTTCGCCTTTGTACTTTGATCCATTGTGTGACATGTATATTCTTTAAACTGTTATTGTGTACAATAAAGTGCTTACATACATACATACACATTGTTTCAGATTCTTCAGTATAACAGCAGGTCGCTCACGTCGTCAGGCATTGTACGTACGTTAAGTAGATCTAAATGTAAATTTTTGTATGGAAAAATGACAGTTGGATAACGCGCGTTCAAAACTTTACGTGGTTACCCCTCAGATCTAAGGATTATAAATAGAAAGAAAGTTCATATAAAAGGAGGTTCCAAAAATATGTAACAAAAGAGGAAAATTAGTAGTACGCTTTATTTGACGTACATAGGTACTTGCCAACTTGATTCTTACAAACTATTCTTGAAACACTTTTTACACCAAAATATTCGGAATCCTGATCTCAGTCCGTTACGCCAGTATACGGCAATCAATATAACCCCGCATCCAATGTTCTCCATACAGATAATATCGGGCCCTCGTTATTAAGGATCGGAAGCGTATTATAACGAACGTGTTCCGATAAGACGCAATAGTTATGTTAATAGTCATTCTGAGAACAATAAATATAATTTCTGAGCGGGTACCGCGAAACACCAACTTCGTTGGTTCGTGTATCTCTTGCTCTATCGCACTTGCGGATTTGAGCATCAGAGAGGGATATGCATGAACGAACGACGTTTTCGTTTCAGGGTAGCAACTCTGTTTCGTTATTATGATGTTGCGTAGACATCGATACTGGTCTAGTAGAGCGATCAAGCGGTTGTTATGATGCTTTAAATTGATGAGGTGCTTCTAGGATTCCCGATTTATATGGCTGGTTTGACGACCGGTGTAGCCTAGTGTGCAGTGACTCTGCCTACGTACCTTTGGCAGCCCAAGCAACATTCTGAAAACGTTGTGCTAATGCCAAGCATTTAAATACCGATTATATTTTTCTAACTTGATTTCAATGGGGCTTCCACGTATGCCTCCCAACGCGACAAGGGCGGCACGGTTTTCACATACCTATTTGGTTTCAATGTACCGAAGTCCGTCCCGATCTGAACTACTACCTGGAAGACCGCGCAAAACACATTGTAACTTAATTGCAATGCGAAATGTATGCGTTAATATGAACCCCACAAAATATGCGCGTAAGTTATTAAAGTGTTTAGCTAAGTCACTGTTATAAACGGGACTTCATCTCGTTTAAGTAAATGTGTATATTTATTTCCCTGTTTGAGGTTATCTTCTCGAAGTTACGGATG
Organism: Epinotia bilunana; assembly: GCA_947049275.1. Lineage (NCBI taxonomy): Eukaryota > Metazoa > Arthropoda > Insecta > Lepidoptera > Tortricidae > Epinotia > Epinotia bilunana. The sequence goes on along the minus strand of OX346267.1, from coordinate 8,820,937 downwards.
TCACAATATGCACGATCGCGAATAGAATAGTGTAAGCATGTATAAACATGCTACTTGGCTCAACATTCAAGATGTGTCACAACATGCCAATCCAGGTTGACACGACACAACATAATCTACAGAGGCGTTACCGCGACAAGAAAACGAACGGAGAAAACTATTTTTCCCGCTATACGCTGTTAACGATAACGAGTTAGTATAGCGGTATCTTTCTTGCATTTTTGCTATGCGCATGAAAAGGACAAAAAGTCAATGGGCGTGAACAATCACACCTCAATGAAGGCCTCTGTTTACATGCCAGCCCTTGGAATATTTGTAATTATTTTTATGATTATTTATTTATTAGAAGACCAACAGCTTTAAGATACAATATAGGCTTACAGCTAGAATGCAATTGTTGAGCTAATCTCCCTAACAGATACGGATAGAAACTTACGGATTTGCTTATATATTATGTTTTAAATAGGTAGGTATTACAGTTTTTATATATGTTGATGTTTGTGTATGTGTGCTCAGCTCTCCTCAATATTATTATTATGTTTTCTTTTTTCGCAATTGCACTTTTGAACGATTTTTTGTTGTTATACACAAACGGGTCTATGTCACTAAACTGATTGTTATATGTCCTTAATATTCTATATATTACAGAGTTCTTACCGTTATTGGTCTTATGGCTAAAGCACACTACCTACCCGTGTTGTACCCGGTGTTGGTTTTCGGTGTAAAGTATTTGACGGCTGCTACAAGGTTAGGGCAATCTTGGCTTGGTTGGGGCAATTATTGAACGTTCAATTTAATTTAATAGGGCTATTACATGTTAATGATGAGTATTCATCATGAGTAAGTAGTTAAAAGGTGTTAAATATGTGACAGGCTACGGGATATCTCATATAAATAAAATTTGATTATTTTTAAAAATCAGCTACAACTGAAGGAACAAATACCCTCGCTCTCAACACAACGCATCCTCGGGAGCTCTGGCGACCTTGCTCACATCCAGGAACACAACACTACTACAGAGAAAATAGTAGTATTATTATGGCTGTGGTCTTCTGCTAGGTGGAGGTACTTCCCCAGTTGGGCTGCTCCAAATTCCAGCGGGGTGACATTTCGCTGTGCCCTACCTCACCTAAAACGCATCGCGGTCGCGTTTCTCACGCGATTCTCGTGAAATTTCGTTGCCGATAAGACATCCTTCACTCTCGCACTCGCATACTTGTCGAAGCGTGACGGATGTCTTATCAACAGCGATAAGTGATAAAATGGCAACCACGCTCGCCCGTTGGTTCGATAAATATGGTTTTTTTGGCGACTCATTTTTTTAAACAGACTCGCGTGTTCTACTGCTCACAGAGCCAATAGTAGTAATAATAAACAGCAACGAGACGTGACGTACGTGACTATCACGATATAACTCCGAGAGTTAAGTGGGTGCAGTGTGATGGATCACGGAACTAGCGTCGTGTAAAATAAAAACTGTCAACGGATTTATACAATTATTATAATTATACACAAAAAATGTGAAAACGTGAGTAAGTACGTAAACGTATTAAAAACCTAAGTGACCCGTTTTAATTATATTTTAACACATTCACCGCCAAGAATCGCTACGCGCTACGTTCGTAGCCGATCCCGTTGCTTTTCCTCGTATGTAGCGGAAAGTGACTACGGCGTAGGCGCCCGCTAGGAGGGTTGCTGGCAGTGAAACTGCGTTAAACTGGTAGTGTGATGTCAGTTCGAAAAGAACGAATTTAATAAAAAAAACATAAGTTGGTTCGGAATTCACTAAAAACCCACGTATGGGTGTGTTATTGAGACGGCGTCTTACATCGTCACCTAGCTTGATAGCTACCCAGTGAGGTGATCTCTGACTGGGTATTATAACAGGTTTATCGCGATTTTTTCTTGAATAACAGTTTCACTGTCAATTTATATTTTTCGCAGACGTTTTTGAATGGCATACGTATATTACAAACAAAATAATCTCCTGTATAGATCCGACACACTGGCACCGTCCCACCTCCATCGGACCACTTCTATAGCGAGTGCTGTGGCGGAAAACGCCGACAATCTAAAACGAAGTAACATCGGCATAGAATACAACTTTGTACCCTTTGGTGTCGAGACCCCCGGTCCGTGGGGTCCCAGTACGCATGTTATTTGCGGAAATCCTGAAACATCTGGTTGACGTAACTGGTGACCGAAGAGCTGGCGGCTTTCTCGTGCAACGCATCAACATTGCAATTCAGCGAGATTTTTTTTTTAGATTAAACCTAGTTCTAATTTAAAATGTCTTACATAATCACCTCAATATAATGTATCAAAGAGGAGTTTCAAATTTTAGGATAATAAAAATAAATTAGGAATCTGACTAAACGTACCTTCACTGATTATAGAAGTGCGCTTAGATTTAGATTTAAGATTTTCATTTATTTCATAAAATAAATTTACATTATAAGTTAACTTTTGGCTAATTTAGTTAATGATCGTCAAATAATTAATATTAATTGAATTAAATGTCACAGGTACAATACAACATTATTATGGATATATATTACAAAATTATTAATGATAAAGTCAAAATAAGGAATATAAGTATTGACATCTCGTAATGATCGTCAAAATAAAAACTAGAACATTTACGCGCAAAAACGCGATATCGCATAAAACAAACTATTTAATTATGAATAATACTGTTAATCAAGAACTTCACTGTCTGTGAAATATTCAATCAATAGAAAGGTACTTATGTTAATGTGAATATTATCTGGGGATTAATATGAATGCAATAAGGCTTAAGGCGAAATGCAAATTAATTGCACTTCGCTCTAGCTAATATGCCTTGAATATAGATGTTATATTCACACATATATGTACATAAGTACAGAGGACATACATAGGTACAAAGGTGCTGCACACATCAGATTTCTAATTATCATTTGTGGTCATGTTAATTAGAATACGTTAAGATTATTTCTGGTCTTAATCCATTCAGTGCCGATCACGACACACATGCGTCAGAGCGCTACAAATAGACTTTGACCCGTTAAAGGCCAATAACTCACATATGAGTCATGCCTCTACGAGCTAAAAACAGGAAAATTCTGCTACGCGCTACCTTATTCCGTTCTAAACGTAGCGTTGCTTGGTTTTAACTTAAGATAAATCTTCGCTGCCGTGCTCTGATTTTTATAAAATTAAAAGCATGTAGCTAGGATGGGATTCTTAGGATTCAATTAAAAATAAATTGTGTCACAAAGGTATACCTAAAAGCAGTCACGACCAAAATTGACAATAGTTTCTCATTAAATTGCACTATGTCACCGACGAGCACCAGCGTCGATAACCTGATTAATAAGAAGCCGTTCGGCTGACATTGATATCGTTCACCTATTATTTACACACATTTAATTATCTTAGAAAATAGAAGTTTGAAAAACACGCTGCCAGCCTTCTGGGCACCATAACCAATGACGGGGACCTGGGGGCATTTACTTTTTATAGGTTTAGTTTAGTTACATTCCGTTATAAATATTTTTTATGTTACTTGAGTTTATACCTTAGAAGTTCGTTTTATATTTATTTAACGATAAAAATTACAATATAAATTTGCATAAATGTCAAGATTACAAGAATTTCTACCATGTTCATCAATTTTAATAATAAAAACTTAATGAGCCAACTGTAAATACAAAAAAACCGGTCAAGTGCGAGTCTGACTAGCGCACCGAGGGTTTCGTACAAACTATCAATTAACTCAAGGTTAAGAAAATGTTCCTATATTTGACACCTTCATTCTGTAGCTAGCATGATGCAGTCATCTTCGATGTAATTATTTTCAATTACGTAAGAAAAACTATCAACATCCATATTACATTTTCTCTTTAAGCTTTTATAAACCCGTAAAATATAAATTACCCTCGTATGAAATAGAAGAGAAAACAACAAATTCTAATACCTCAATGTATCAATGAGTAAATTTTATTTAGTTTTTTCCTAGCCGATCCGCTTCAATTTTTCCCGAAGCTAAAGCCCAACGAATACGACGACAAATAGACCGAAGTAATTTTCGCCTGTTAAATTACTTATTTTAACCCAACACAACAGAATTCAATTTCAAACAACGAATAACTTTTACACCAAGGCCATCGAACTACCAAGACAATTGTATCACGAATTCTTTTTGACCTGCTATTGAAAGAACCCCAACCCCATGAATTCTAGAAAAATCTTAACAGCGCGATGTAGGAATGGGGTCAGCGCCATCTATCGGCCCTATTTGGTACTAACGTGCAAGGGCAATCAGCTTAGTATGTATGTTCGTGTTTTAGCGATTATTGTTTATCACGTGAACCAATTTCGATTATTATTTTTTTATTTGAAAGAGAGTACTTCTATTATAGTCTTATAGGAATTTCAAAAGAAAAAAATACTTATAAAGTAGATTAAATTGCAAACTTAACTAGGAAATGATTTTTGAAAATAAAACAAAATACGCTAGATATAGAAAAAAATATAATTTTCCTGTAATATTTATGTTTATTTTAATCACAAGTAATTATTTCAAATTTTTCGCTTGGATAACTTTGGAGATAAGAGGGGGGAATGGTATTTTTTTTACATTTTCCTTCATAAATCGAAATTTTACCAATGTAGAAAAAAATCAAAAACTGTTTCAAAAAGTACAACTCAAGCCCTTTCATATGATACCCCACTTGACCTAATAGTTGAATATTTTTTTGCCCTCCCTCATATTCGTAATTTTTCATAGAAAATTAAAATGTATATTTAACAGAGTGGCTTATTTTGGGGATCAAAATCCTAACGTAGTAAGTACCTAATCTTTCTGCTAAAGATTTTACCCTCATTTTCCATGCACGTGGATAACTCTCATTTAAAACCATTCCAAATTTCAAATTGATAGCTTAAGTAGTTCGTGATATATTTCACTTTGTGACAGACAGACGGACAGACAGACGGACGGAGTCGCACCATAAGGGTTCCTTTTTTACCTTTTTTGGGACGGAACCCTAAAAATTATATTATTCTATCACCCGAAAAGGATCGTCATTCATTACACACAATAACATAATAGAATAATAATAATAGTTCATAACATTGATAAATATTAAGTTAACAAAAATAAATGTCAATTTAAGAAAACAAAATACACAATTAAAAAGTCACTTCCATGTAGGTACTCGTTAACGGAGTACAGAGGGTTTTCCAACAAAAGATTTCTTGTTTGCGCCGGAAAGTTTCGTCATATGGTTCATTCCTTAGATTGGCCGGTAAGTGTTCATAATAAGTGGGTCCGATGACACGGGGGTTCTTTATTGAAAGTGCCATGCGACGAGGAACCGTTCTCAAGCGCCCAGTACAGCGGAGTTGTTTCCCCGGCAAATCAACACGCACGAACTGGGAAATATTGTTTCTTACAAATAACAAACATTCAATTAAAGGCCTAACGCACTTCCTAGCATTTAAAATCATTGAATAAATTACTTCCCAAGAGGGAAGTATTCCTAAGAAGATTCCTAAGAAGGAATATCGATTAAATAATTTTAAAATATAAAAAAACACACAAATATACGATGCTACTTGTATGTGGGCGAGAAAAATAATAATTTTGTCACGCCAAATCCGCTAACTCGTTTTAATTATTAATCGCTGTCCCATCGCCTGTAGCGCTTTTAATTGACACCTGGACTAGATGTTTTGTTACAAATATAGAAATCAGAAACACGTTTGTACTTAATATAGTCTGGCACCTCCACAATCTACTGAATATCAAACAAAATTTCAAAATCCCTCCAAACCTTTGATGGGTATTCAAACGTACACCTATTGTGCGTCAGACGATTGTTTGATATAGAAATGAAATAGGTAGCTGGAAATAATATTATAGTAATATTTCTCGGCCCCTACGGACGTTAAGATTGGTAGCGCAAATCCCTAGGACTTGGTCTGGAATATTACGATAAGAAATTCAAAGGAAACACAGGTATCTAGGTCAAAATGACAATTATTACGTCCTGGACAAAATAACTACTAGTAATTTAAAAAAATATTAGAACAATACTGTACTATCGACAATAAAGCTAACTGACCATCGGTGCATTGTTATAAGGTTCTATATAAACACAGGGTGGTCAGTTAACCGTGTTGGCGATGGTACATACCGGGAACAATTTTATTCATTATAAAAAAGTTTCATGTGCTCTACCTACCCCTATTGGGAATGAAAGAAAGAAAAAAAGAAAGAAAAACATTTATTCATGACAAGTATCGTGTCACGAAAAGGTCCCGCCCCAGCATAATGAAGGCGTGAAGCTAAGTGCAATACAGTTGTACTTTGTACTATTAGGCAATAGTTGACATCGTTCACCATTAGTGTAATTAAACTTATGAATTACTAGCTTTTATCCGGGACTTCGTCGGCGTGATCTCGTTAATCGCCTTAGAGGATAATTGCTATTAAAGTATTCCAGGCGTAGGCTTAAACATCGCTCCCTCATACACACTATACCCTCACCTTTGCACCCCTTTAAGAGATTATTTCCAGGATAATAGCTATCTTATGTCCTTCCTATGGATTTAAACTATATCCATGCCAAATTGTCTCTACATCGGTTCAGTGGCTTATGCGTGCAAAGGTTATAGACAGACATATGAATAGAGACATTCTGGATTAAAATCTGTTGAGTAGTTCTACTCACGTTTGTTTATGCCAATAGACGAAGAACTTCCCATTCCATCCCAATTTAACGGTATTAGAAAATAAAAAATTTCAAGGCATATTAGATCGAATGATTTATTGATCAAAAACTTCTTAAGCAAGTTCTGATCAAAAACTTTTCTAAAACGGTCAGATATCTTAGGATATCTAACCGTTTAGATTAGTCTAACCTAGCCTACTTTTCTGTAGCAGGTATTCGTATTCGTATTTGTTTATTCGTGCCATCACATACAAGTTATACAACACTAGCTTCTGCCCGCGACTCCGTCCGCGTGGAACTCGTTTATATCGTAGCTCGATACAAACTTTCATCCCCCATTTCACCCCCTCAGGGGTGATTTCCGGGATAAAAACTATCCTATGTCCTTCCCCGGGATTCCAACTATCTCCATACCAATTATCATCTCAATCGGTTCAGCGGTTAAAGCGTGAAGAGGTAACAGACAGATAAACAGACACATACTTTCGCATTTATAATTATTAATATGGATTTTTACTGACATCGCATGTGGACTTGAGGTAAGTATGTAATTTTAGTTTGGGTCCCGATACTATAACTAGGTTATTTTTAAACCTGGATCCGTAACGCCATGGTTGATCTCTAATGGATTTATATAGTTGTGGATGTTTTCTTACAAATTTGCACATTTCAGGTCGGTTCAGTAAGGGTCGCAGTTCAGTTTTAACCTAACCTAACCTACATTTCTGCTATTAGTTGGCTTCTGTACACATACTGACTAATTAACGGCTAATCAAAAATGTTATTTGTGTTTCATGAAATTTTGCTGTTCAACCAACTATTTTGCGGGCCTACAATCTATAAGGTGGACTACCGCTCTCTAAAAGCAAGCTTAGGGCCTTTCATTCCTGAGAAAAGCTCAGCCTTCGGCTCCGCTTGCCTGCCCGTTTACCTTCAGGACTTCGGCCCTCAGGTTTCCCTTGCAACTTATTAGGAGATAACGAGTATCCATGAGGGCTCTGCTTCGGGCCTTAGGTAAGGGATGATTTTCGAGATAAAAACTACCTAAATCCTTCCAGGGGTCTCAAATTATCTCTATGCCAATGTTCATGTAATTCTTTACTGGGTTTAAGTGTAAAAGGTTTAACTTGATAAATCTAGTTCGCAATGTCCGTTTTAAACCGTGACGACCGTTTTAGCCTACTTGGTAGTGACCCTGCCTACAAAGCAAGAGGTCCCGGATTCGAATCCCGGTAAGGGCATTTATTTGTGTGATGAGCACGAATATTTGTTCCTGAGTCATGGATGTTTTCTATGTATTTAAGTATTTATTTATTTATATAAGTAAATATGTTTATCGCCGTTTAGTATCCATAGTAATCTAAGCCTAAATCCGTTTAGTAATTTTAATTACGTTAGTCCGGACTGCCTGTACAGTTTTGAAAGTAAAATTATCATATGCCAAAAGACGTAGAACTTCCCATCTCCAAGACACAGTCTAAAACCGAAGTTACAAATCTCTTACGTATACTTATAACCCCTTAAGGGATTGATTTCAAAAAACACTGAAATCTGTTTTCTAGTTTTTAAACAAAGTCTAAAACCGATGTTGCAATCTCTTACTTTAAAAATGTCTTGCTCTTAGGAGATAAATAAAAAAAACGCTGAAAATTGTTTTGCAGTCTTTTAGCATACAGGCTAACATAAGTTACAAATCTCTTACTTTAAATTTTCTTGCTCTCCATACAAACTTTCCACCCCTTTTTAACCTCCTTAGGGGGGATTTTTCCAAGACGCTTAAAGTTCTTATTTTGTATTCAAATAAGTAATCTGTCTACAAAGTTTCAAGTTTCTAGCTCAAAAGGAAAAGTTTCCCTCATACAAACTTTGCACCCCTATTTAATCCCCTTAGGGGTAGAATTGTTTAAAAAACTGACAGTTCTTTTTTGTATTCTAATAAGTAAGTAATATTTTCACATTTTTACAGTTTCCAGTTTCTAGCTCAAAAAATAAAGTTCCCTCCATACAAACTTTGCACCCCTATTGAACCCCCTTCGGGGAGGAATTTTCTAATACGCAAAAAGGACTTTTTTTATTCTAATAAATAATCTTTCTACAAAGTTTCAAGTCTCTAGTTCAAAAAATAATGTTTCCCCCATACAAACATTGCACCCCTATTTAACCCCCTTAGGGATGGAATTTTCTAAAACGCAGAAAGTTCTTTTTTTGTATCTTAATAAGTAATCTTGCTACAAAGTTTCAAGTCTCTAGTTCAATAAATAATGTTTCCCCCATACAAACATTGCACCCGTATTTAACACCCTTAGGGGTGGAATTTCCAAAAATCCCGTCCTTGCCTACGTCATAAAAGGAAGTTCTGGTGTAAATTTGAAGTTTCTAGTCCCAGTAGTTTTGCCTGTGCGTTGATGAGTGAGTGAGTGAGTGAGTCAGTCAGTCAGTCAGGACATAGGCGTTTATATGTATACACGGTGTTCCCGGGAATTTCCGTTAACTTCGGCATATTGCAGAGTGCATTCACAGAAACAAATTAGCATAATTATTTCTTGAAAAGGAAAAAAAAAAAAATTTTTTCTTTTTTTATACATAATAATTTTATGTAGCATTAACGGTTATTGTCTTATTGTAAAAGGGTCTAGAAACAACTGAAATAAAAAATATGTACCACCGAGTCAGTTCGTGCCTAATATCGAACGAACTCACTTTATAAAACTCCTTGTAGTGTATAGGAACCTTACAAAGTTTAAAAAACTGTTATGACGTCACAGTTAAGAGCCATTTACACTGGTTAAATCTGCAAAACTGATTAAATTAAAATGTTGAATATCTTGATAACAGAGAGAGTTAAGGTACTACTGTCTTGGAGAAATTAACTTTATTTGATCTAAACTATGCCCCCTTGCAATTAACGGAAATTGTCAAAAACACATAGTAGATTGACAACCAAGTTTATGAAGGTGTTTATTTAGATTCGAAGAGAATTCGAACTCTTAGACGCACAGTCTATGGAAATAAACATAAGAATATCATGTAAACCATAATTTATACGCGTACGAAGTCGAGGGCAGAAGCTAGTATCCAATAATGCACTAAGAAGCGCCTATACGTCCGTTGAAAAATATGTGTTCCAAGTTTCATACTTCTATCTTTAGCGGTTTAGTCTGTGCGTAGTCCTAAGTTAATGTTTAGTTATTATGTAATGGTAATTACAATGATATAATAACTTAATAAAGTATCTAGTAGCATTCGTTTATTAAGTGTTTTTATTGTTACTAACCATGGATTTTCGTCCGATAAATAAATATTTAGAATTAGAATTTGTTTTCAGGTAGTTACGTAACGGCCCAATTTTATATATGTAATAGAATAGATACATGATTGAAAGTGACAAGTACATACTGGGTCAGTGTATTTTCTTTTTTCTTTTCTTTTTCTCTCTAAAAATCGTCGAAACTGATAAAAGTGTGTTCATTTTATTCTGCTCTTTTTGGTCATTTTTATATCTAAGTTTTGTCAAACGATCGCAATCAAAGAACAACCTACTTTGTCTAAGTATATGCTCAGAATACAAGGTAGTGTTTTACATGCGTCTTTTTGATGACATGATTTACTCTAGCAGTCTCTGTCCCACCATACCATTATTCTCGGCAGTGGAACGCTGACGGAATGTTTTATTAAAATGGCGAAATGAAATTACAGCTGGGGACGCATACCCAGGGGGTATATTTTAATAGTATTGAATTTACATCGGTTTAGTATTTAGCGCCCGAGCTTTCTGTCAAGTTAGGCTTGGCACTGAACTGATTAAAATTTATGTTCAGTAAATATGTAGAGTCCTAGCATGGAGGTACGCATGATGAAGGGTTGGTCATTTGATTTATTGTCAACAGAATTTGAAACCATATTTCCTTCTAATCAACAAGTATAGATGTGACAATTGCTTGAAGTTCTAATTGGTCCCTTGTTGACGGATCTTCGGATCCGTATTTTTTGCTTGTTTTGATATCTCACTATCGTTTTGCCTTAAGCCTATAACAAACTGGCGCGGCCTGCGGTGGCGGCCACACTAGTGGTACTAAAAATGAATTGTAATGAGGTTAAAGTCTTCCGCACTGCGGCGTACACGCGCCAAAGCTAATCCCCCGTTCCCACTATGTCGTCTGTCGGGACGATTTTTTAACGTATGTCGTCGCCTCATACAAATTGGTGTCCGATAAGTGTTAACAGCTTCATATAAAATGTTCTGCCACTACGACACACGATAAAAAATCGTGCCGACAGACGACATAGTGCGAACAAGGGCTTACTTGTCAGAAAGCTCGGGCGCTAAACACTAAGCCGATGTAATACGATAATCATATCAATGATTCAGACACACGCGGCCTGGATTTAAATAGTAACAACTGGTGGTGGCGGCCAGGACAGCCACCGCATGCCACGACAAATTGTAAACCGGCTTTATTTGGCACATATGCTCAGTATCTATTGTTTAACCCGACGAACGCGCGTCGTCTGTAGAACAATGTGTAAAGGGCTTATGACTCAACTCCGCTCCCTAATTAGGATGCTAAATTCAGGTAAGTGTCATAAGCCCCTTAGTATTGTCCCTTAATAACACACGTGTGTTACTACCGCGCTTGACGGGTTAAAACTATGCATCTGTCTTTCAACTACGATTGTGTGACACTGTAGTCAACTGAATAGAGAGAGACGGCAATGCAATTCAACTCAACTAATATAACTTTTCAGTTACTCAAAGATACATTGTCCATTCAGTTTGCAAGCAGGTCTGTTCGACTAAAGGTATTGAATTGAATTGAAATTGATGCTTGTTTCGCGCTCTTACTTCCACACGCGCATTGTAATGAGCCGAAATCGAGAAACAGAACAAATAACAATTAAATTTTGAATGCACTACGTGTTGCTAAATAGGCCTCCAACTAAGAAAGTTTGTTGAACTCAAATCAAATGGAACATCAATGCACCGTACAACAATACACTATGAATGAACTATCTCATACTACACTTGGTAACTTCGCTACGGCGTAGAATTCGCTACGCTTTCGTAGCAAGTAAACTCATGTTCTATTATTCAAAACATCAATGGACAAGAGCGTTTCCCACTGAATTACTTTGTAGTAAAAACGACTTTAAGTAGTGAGCGTAGAGTGCAATTTTGTTTAATGTATATTACGCGTGATAGGATGCTGCAATAGTTTTCGCAACAAACTTACGTCCGATACCGTAGCAGTAGCTACACTGAGAAATGCTCGCAAACTAAAAGTTAGCATTTATCTAGGTATGCTCCACAAAAGGGGTGGAGACTCAACATGTATTATTTATAGATATAAACTTTTAGTATAGTCGGAATTGCCGAAAACTACATGTGTACAAGATTTTCTCATTTGTATAGCGTACTTACTGTTCTAGTTCGGGGCCTGCCGGATATTTTTCTGTATTTTAATAAGACCTGTATGTTTTAAAATAAATTTATTCTTATTCATATCCAACTGGATTTTTTAAAAACATGGGAGCACCCTGGAGGCATATACTTACTTACAAACAAAAAAGAGTTGTACGAATCGGCTCAAAAATAACGGAGTTCTGAGGTAACAAACATTGAAAAAAAAACATGATAAAAAAAATACGGAATTGTGAACCTCCACCTTTTTTTTTGAGACAAGGAAACAAGGATAGCGTTTATTTCGAGATTAGCCGATCTATTTTTAATAATAAGAATAATAATTCAATGATAAATATCATGCAATGGTCATTGAATGTTTGCTGTACTCTGTTAATGATTATGAATATTAGGAGACATGCAAGGAACCCACCGAAATTAGTTCTAGGTTTCTATTATGGATACTAGAAGAGTTAGAAATAATACTCATAATTATTCTCATTGAAGCGCGGTTTTGAACAGGCATTGACAAGTCTCATTTCAATCAAAATTATTAAGGCCCCTAGACATTAGCGCACGATTCGCGGACGGTGAATCGCGGTGAAAATCGCGCGTGAACTCATCTTTGACTCCACTATGACGCACAATGTTGGCGTTCGCAGGCTCTTTAGTGGGATCACATAGTGAACGAACTGCGCGGCTAGCAGATTACCGTGCACGAGATAGAGAGTATCCATCACTTTCTAATTAGAGCACTTGGCAAGGGACCCGTATGTATTAAAGACGCAACTTCCACGGTGGCATATGCGGCTTCTTGACTATACGAAAGAGATATATCATTCGTTGTCCTTACCATAGTTCCACTTTTTTACAATCTCTGTAGGGGCAGCACATCAATCGATAGGTCTTAAAAAATATTATTTTATTTTATTTTATTTATTAGAAGAACAACAGAGTTAAATGTACAGAATATTTAAGATTAATAAACCAAATCACATAACAAACATGCATTTAGCTCCTCAACAGTCCTCACTGAGATGTATGGTTTAAGTGTCTGCTACATGGTTGCCAACACTCCCGTCCGACCGAGCGACCTTGGTCGGCACCGACCGCTGTAGTATGAAATTTAGTTGCAAACTACTGTCTACACGGTCGGTGCGGACCAAGGTCGCTCGGTCGGAGGGGCGTGTTGGCAACCGTGTAGCACATGCTTTAGTTTACTTATTCTACTTAGATATTAAGAATGTTACATACTTTAAATGTTTCTATGACTGTGCTACTGTCATTATCTCATTACTTGTTCAACAAAATATTACCAGGATAACAGCTTGAATGTACCGTCCATACTTTTATATGAGTAAAGTGATGACTTGGCTTTTACATTAATTGCTTACTTGTAAATATTAACCTTTTTCCTACGTTGCACAAAAGGATATAATATAATATAAATAATTGTTTAGTTTAATACTTTAATACTTGAGCCTTACTCAGTTCTCTGAAATTGTTTGAAGAATTTGTTTTTTGTATTGACTTCTGGACGTATTGTAAATATCGACCGAGACGAGGGACTTATTGAACGCGTCGCACATGCGACGCATCGGCGCTCGTACCCCGGCGTTGGTGTCGCACTTGGGCACGGCGAACAAGGCAACGGAGCGCGACCCGTGGCGCGGCACTCGGAACCGTATGAGTTGCAGCAGCTCGCTGCTATTATACTGACCTCTGCATATATTGTAGCACCATTGCATCAGATATTTTACGTCGCGTGGACAATGATGAGACTTTATAGTGCTTCAATAAGTTCGTGTATGACATTTTTTTGCATGTAAGTCTCTTGTGCATTATTCTTAGCAATTTATTTTGTACCATTTCAATGGAGTTAGAATATTTGATATATAGAGGGTCCCATATTACCGACGCATATTCTAGTTATGATCTTACTAACGCTTTATAAAGTATTAAGTATGTATTAGACTTTTTAAATACCTTAACCGACCTAATGACAAAACCTAACATCAGGGCCCGATTTAATAAACATTACAAGTCGACAATTTTGTAAATAAGTGACATATTTGTTAAATGTATCTACAAGTGCTGTTTAATAAATCGTACAAATATGTAAGAACCTTACAAGAAAATAACGTACAATTATTAACATTGTAAACATTGTTTAATAAACGTTTACATATGTAAAATACGCCTGTTGCCTGCAATGACAATATTGTACTTACAAATTTGTAATTGTGAGCTACAATTTACATAAAATGTAAGTTTTTTCTACAAGTTCTTAAGAGATGAGGGTAGTCCTTATTTGTTACTCATTAAAATTATTGAATTGGTTTATGTATTGACATAATGGATAACAACAAAAAAAATACTAATTTATCTCAAATATACGAGAATAAAGATACATTATTCGGACGGTTTAGTGAGACCTTAACCCATGAAATGAAAATCAAAAAGTGGAAAGATATTGCTGAACTACTACAATCATTAAGTATTTATAACAAAGACTGGAAGTACCTACGCGACACAACGTGGCAAAACTTTAGGAAAAGGACCATCGTAAGTTATTTTAAGTAAGTTACTTAAAAGTCAAATATGTTCACAGTCATAAACCGCAAGTGATAACATTTCATATTTTAAGTGCTATTTTTTATTTTATCGCTTGAAAGAACACACTGATAAGTGGTACCCGTATTTATTGTTATTTGCGTAATTTTGAAATGTTGACAATTGTTAAACGATTTAAGGTTTTAGCAAAAGTGAAAAATCTATAGCGTAAATATTAGTAATTAAATATTCGGTATTGTACACCACAGGAGAAAACAATACAATATGAAATCAACATTAAAACTAGGTAACAACAGGCGGTCTTATCACTTATAAGCAAACACCGGTTTGGCGGGGGCAAATCTGTACTGACGTTTAATAGTGCGAGGACACATTAAACTAATTTTATTAGTTGATATCGATAAAAATGACGTACAATCGTTGGGTAATTTCAAGAATTTGAATGAAGAAGAAAACTACATACACAAAAATAAACTTTTTGCGTAATTAACTTTTTTAATATTTAATATAATTTTCATAATATACAATCAAAATTTTCTCCACATTTTCAGACTTTAATCTTCGTCGCCTGGGTGACAATATCCATTTTAGCCAACTAAATGACCTTTCTAGGTCAACTGTAGTAATTGGAGCAAATTCAAATAATTTATAGTATTGATGAATTTCTGCTATATGACTCAGTTCTATTTCTTTTCCGATAAGTATAAATGAAAGAGGTTTGCACATAGTTAAACGTATTCAAACTTAGCCATTAGTTTAGTTATGATAATGATGGTTAAAAAATTATTTTTATCGATGTCGATAAACTTAGTCGATTTTTAATTAATCACTAGCACTGGTACATTTTTGCCCCCGCCAAACCGGTTTATGCTTATAAGCGATCTCTACCAGTCAACCTTTGAGTAGTGGAAAAGTATGAACTAATATTATGATATATATATATTTTTAATACAATTTAATAACTTTGCACTCTGTGTTTTCTAACAACAATTTTATTGTTATAATTAAAGTACCTTCTTTATCACTATCATATTCGTTATCACTATCCTCACTGTTACTGTCGCTACTCGTTGTTAGAACCATGTTTGACCGTAAAACACACTTCAAATTAAGTTTTGACACAGTATTAAACACCTGTCGGAATTATATTACAATTTACAAAATATGTAAACTTCTCACTACAATTATGTGTTTAATAAAGTACATTTTCATACAAAATTGTTAAAAATCACTTGTAAGGTGAAAATGTTTATTAAACAGAATTATGTAAAATTGTAGCTACAATTATACAATTTTGTAGATTTTCCGCCATGACAAATTTGTACCTTATAATTTTTATTAAACAGAAACTTGTAGAATTGTAACCTGTAAGGTACAATTTACAATTTACAATTTGTAATGTTTATTAAATCGGGCCCTGGTAAGCTTTACGGACAATTTTATCAATATGGGCGCTAAAATGTAGTTTTTCGTCATACGTCACGCCAAGATCCCTAGCTTTTTGTACCTTCGTTATTATTGTTTGACCCACTTTATAATTAAATTTAGAGACGTTTTTCTTGTTCTTCGTAAAAGTGATTTGCAAACATTTATCTGCTGCTAACTGCAACTTATTTAGTTTACAGTATTCATAAAATCTGTCTAGATCCTTTTGAATCAATATGCTATCGTTTGCGGTTTTTATTCCTCTGTAAATTTTTAGGTCGTCCGCAAATAATAAGACACTACAGTTTTGAAAGCACTTTTTGACATCATTTATAAAAATATTGTACAGCTAGGGCCCCAGAATTGAGCCTTGTATTACCCCAGACCTTACATTAGCCAGATTGGATCTAAAACCATTGATAACCACTACTTGCGTTCTATTTTTTAAATAGGATGCGAACCAGCGCAGGAGATTACCGTGAATTCCATTGAATGCTAGCTTTTTAAGAAGATATAGGTGGTCTACCTTATCGAAAGCTTTCCGAAAGTCTCTCTTTTATCCATGGATGTAAAAAGGTAGTCGGTATATTGTAAAAGATTCGTAACTGTCGATTTATTTTCCTAAAACCATGTTGCTCAGGAAGTATACTAGTTTGGATAATCGGGTAGATAACGTCATGAATTAGCCCTTCAAATATTTTAGGTATAACAGATTGTACCGAGACTGGCCTATAGTTTGTTACCTGTGACTTAGACCCCGATTTATGAATATTCGAAGATAATGGCTTCTAAAGTTACTAAAAGTGCTTTATATACTTAAATACTACGTACTTTCAACGACGTACTTCTTCGAAAGGTTTTTGAGCTATTGCTGACAAACTGCCGTCCTCTACGAAAAGGAGGTAAGTGCCGTGAGTTTCGATAAGACTTTTTTCAAATTACGATATACTCGTACGATATTGATTTCTAATGTGGGTTGGCTAGTAGAAGGTGCGGAAGTCCGACACGCACTTAGCCGGTTAGTAGTAGTTAGTACAAGGTTGCGGCAAATAAACCATTACAGCCTTTTTAAGGCCACTTCTTAATTTTTCTGCATAGGATCCTTTCCTTCCCTTATTACCTATAGTGGCATCCGCATAGGCATGCGGATGCCACCACCATCCATGTTATAGAGGAGGCCCTCTATAACATGGATGGTGATGACTGATGACGTAACTCTATCTTTATTTAAGTACATTGCCTTTGGCGCAATAACCTTTTTAATGAATTGCAATTTTATTTTGATTTGTAATTTTACTTTCTCTTGTTTTGTTTTAAAAAGGAAATAGCAGCATCCTAAAAAGGAAATTTGATGCCTTTTCATTATTTTCTTATTTAGAAGTAATTGGGTAGTCAGTCGGGTGTACGCAGCGATATTGCTTTCCAAATTTAATTTTGATATCTTTTTGCGGCAACCGTCAAGGCAATCGACACCGTTAAATTTCAAAATGTTATAATTCCATTGGATTATGTAAGGAATATAAACCCTTTTGAAATAACGCTTTATTGGGCAAAAACAAGCTAATTTAATACTATACTTTGTAGTACCTTTGTACGTAATTAACACAACGGAAAGTTATTAGTATTTTCTGAGCTTTGTGTGTGTGCCAAAAATCGGTGGGCGTGTGATGGTTGACTTTTTATCACTTGTCACTTTGGATAGACATCCGTCACGTTCTGAGAAGTACGCGAGTGCGAGAGTGACAGTTGTCTTGTACACATCGATAAGTGATATAATGGCTACTATTACCAATACTATCCGTAACTGTCGGTGTCGGAACCATTAACGCTATCGGAGGGCAAGTCAATAAATGTATGGAAAACATGCTTGCTGTTCACACCGTCGAGTTCGATATCGGTGCATCTCCAAACAAAAGTGACTCGGTGCGGTATACTATCAGTTACCCAAACAACGCGTACGTTTTCGGTCTAAGTTACCGCATTTATTAGGCTCAGCCCTCGAGATTAACTGCTCTAAGATAACCTACTTTATTAAGTCGCATAACCTACATGCATAAAATTTAAATGTTAACTATCAAACATTTAGATTTACTGAACAGTTAATCTTGCTTAAATGCCGGCGGTGAACGCAACGGTTTTAGACTAAGCATTTGCTGTGAGTGAGATTTACGTACTCGGGTATGCTATTGGGAATTGTAGTCCTGTTGGTGGATTGCGTAACGTATCTAACATCGATTAGGCATATCTATAATAATAATAATAATAAATCAGCCTATATACGTCCAACTGTTGGGCGCAGGCGCTGGGCATAGGCCTCCTCATGCCTCATGGATGAGAAGGTACGGCCGGTGGTCCCCACGCTGGCCCAGTGCGGGTTGGCGAGTTCACATTCACCTTTGAATTTCTTCGCAGATGTATGCAGGTCTCCTGACGATATTTCCCTTCACCGAAAACCTAACGGTAAATATCAAATGAGATTCCGTACATACATTCCGAAAAACTCATTGGTACGAGCCGGGGTTCGAACCAACAACCACTAGGCTACCGTAGCTTATCATATAATAATAATAATAAATACTCTTTATTGCACCACGATAAGAGAGAAACATCTAAAATTGTATTTTTTTTGTAACGGGAAACGGTGTCCATTCGTAATATATTGTTTGAATATTTAATCGCTTATAAATGCGTGTCTACGCTGTTGGAAGTAGGGGTATTGCCAGTCAATGGATATTTGGATAACGCCGTTCACTTTAATATTAGTCCAGTCAATGAATTGACAGCTTGTATGGAAAAAATGACAATTTTGGAAATAATTTATAATAGCTTATTTTTTATGTGTAACGGATACATTATCAATTAAATAGTTACCCAGCGACAAAATCCGACAAAATTTCAGACATCAATAAAATGATAAATTAACTAGCTTCTGAAAAGTCAGAAAAAATATTAATTAATATTTTTGGCTTTACTTTGGTTCATTTACATCTCTATAATATTCAAGATAAATCGTACAAAAAAAGACAATGCATGATTTATTTAAATCTACATAATTACTTCCGGGTGGAAAGTTTGTCGGATTCTTGAATAAATCATCTTAGAATAACATTTTAAAATGAAATCAACAAAAAAACGCTATTTTAAATTAATGTTTTTCAAAACCGTATTTTGCCTGGAGTATATCTCAATAAAACTCGCTTGTAAGTATGCATGTAGTATATATTTATTTGTGTATGTACGTATTTATTTTATTTATGTATATGTATTTGTGTAAATATGTTGTATATGGGACTACCGTAATGTTATTATTCTTTTTAGTTGTTATTTGCACTGCCCACAATCTTTCCCGCTTTGCCTTAAAGTTTGACTGGTAGAGAATGCCATTTGGCATTAAGTCCGCCTTTTGTACGATAAGTTTTCTTTTGTGCAATAAAGTTTAAATAAATAAATAAATACAAACTAGTGCTTAAAATGATGTCGTTGGCTTGAGGCAAGGGCGGGGTGACATTTAAGTAAGCAAAGCATTTTAGGTCCAAGACAGGTGCTTATGGAGAAACACTAAGGAAGAGAAAGAGCATTAGCAGCCCAGTTGCTCTATTCGTAGGTACATAGGTTTGATCGCCAATGCCCCATTTCCTAAGCGGTATTACAATACAATACTTACTTATATGTATTTGAGTAAATATATTGTATATGTATAGGAATACCGTATAATGTTTTTTTTGTTGATATTTGCACTGCCCACAATCTTTTCCGCTTAGCCTTAAAGTTTTACTGGTAGAGAATGCCATCTGGCATTAAGTCCGCCTTTTGTACGATAAGTTTTCTTTTGTGAAATAAAGTTTAAATAAATACCATAGGTACATTTTTAAGGCTGATTAAACTTCCTATAATATTTTGAAATTAAACCGAAACATCGAAAAAAATACGCGTGCTATATTAATTACATGATGCACAACAGTTCGGCTTTCGTGCCGGTTTATCTACCGAAAGTGCCATCATTTGTCTCAAGCAGGCTGTTGAATACTACACTCGAAGACAGACACCTGTATATGTGTGTTTTCTAGATCTTTCCAAAGCCTTCGATCTTGTCAACTACGATCTACTTTGGAATAAGCTTGACGAAGTGCACAGGTGTTGGTACGGAGGCCAGCGAAATTGTGTACGATGGGGTAGTGTGTTGTCGGATGAGTACAGCCTGGAGTGCGGGGTGAGGCAGGGGGGGCTTACCTCACCAAAACTTTTCAATTTGTATATCGATGCTCTGATCGGCGAGCTTAGCAGTACGCGTGTGGGCTGTCACATAGATCGAGTCTGTTTTAATAACATAAGCTATTCTGACGACATGATACTGCTGAGCCCGTCGGTTGGTGGTCAGAGATTGCTTATTGAAAAGTGTGAGTCATATGCCCTGACGCACAACCTTAAATATAATGTAAACAAGAGTGAGTACATGGTATTCAAAGCGGGAAGCAAGTGCCCATCACACATCCCACTATCCCACCCATTTGAATGGCAAGCTGCTGGAAAGGGTTTACTCATTTAAATACCTCGGGCACTTGTTAACCGACGATTTTCGTGATGATGCCGATATTGAGAGGGAGAGGAGGGCCTTAGCCATCAGGGCAAATATGATAGCGCGCAGGTTCAGCCGGTGTACAGCGCAAGTTAAAATAACATTATTTCGTGCGTTCTGTACATCGCTGTACACCTGCAGCTTGTGGACTAGGTACACGCAGCGGGCTATTAACGCCATGCGCGTGCAGTACAATGATGCGTTCAGGGTACTGTTGCGGCTGCCTCGCTACTGCTGCAGTGCGTCGAGCATGTTCGCGGATGCGCACGTGGACGGTTTCCACGCGACGCTGCGCAAGCGCTGCGCCGCGACGCTCCGCAGAGTGCGCGACAGCCGCCACAGTCTCCTGACCGTTGTGGCCGACAGATGGGACAGTGGCCTGACACGGCATTGGTCCTCTCTGCATTTAAGCCTAGCATATAAGAATATTATTTAAGTTAACCTTAGTATTAGTTTTTATTTTAAGGCACTTACTAACAAAAAATGGACAAAATTAGTCTGAAATAAATGCATTTTTTTTTATGAACGCAATACGCGTGTAGACTCAATTATTAGGTCCAGTACTCCAAAAGAAAGTAGGCAAAAAATATGCCCAGTGACGAAAATCCCATTCAGATATCTCAAAGAATTACGAAGCTACAACCGTTTTAATATTGCTTGTTAGGGAGAGAAAACGCTAGCAGATTGTGACGTAGTAAAGCCATAGTAAATGTCAACCGTTTCATTTGAAGGTGAGTTTTGCGGAAAAGGGACAGAATATACCCCCTCTTAAAGCTTTGTACACTTATAACTTTGTGAATATGTAATTTGACAGTATTTTTAATCCTTTTTCGGAAAAAACAACATTATTGGTTATTTGGTATCTTCTTCACCCTATTCCCCCTGCTTCGCCTTCTAATCCAAATATCTAATTTTCAGATTAGGCTACAGAACTAACGTGTCCTCTAAACCTCTAACAATAATGAAGTTTACCTATTTTTAGCACGTAGCTATAAACATGGGTCTCAAGAAAATAAAATACAAGTTGGCTACAAGCTCACGTAGGTACCTAATTAGTTAGCTTTATGTTATTAAAATAATCAAAGAAACTTACCTTATCCACTTCAGCACAAATGTTTAGTACACATGAGCTCACCTCTACAATAAATTGTCTTATTCTTATTAAAACAAGGTCTTTTTGATGCACAGAGCATCACAGCGAATAAGCCCTTTTTCGCCAGGATTGCTATATGAAAACAAAAGAAGACCTCTGCAAAGGCGATTTCGTCATAATTCAAAACAAAATGAGTTGTGTGCGTGAGAAGCGCGGCAAATTACTTACGTCTGAGAACAAATTCGTTTGGTGAAACAAGGACTTATATTACTACGACGGCCATAGTGAGATGAATCTTTGTCTCACTAAGGCACCACGAACACGTCACGCGGCAGGTGAAACATAAATATTGTCTAGAAAATGTTATATTCTTTCAGATTTGGCAAATAAATCAACTGGCCCGGGCGGCCCTTTATTATATTTGTGTAACCAAACATGAATATTTGATCTGGGACATATTATTCTCAATGAATAAGTGGGCTGTAAAACTTACCTATCTAATAGTTTTAGTAGTTTATGCAACTGATCCATAATGAGAGGCTTTAAAACACGAGTGTGCTCGCTAACGCTCGTTTCATAATAGAATCACACGAGTATTTTAAGGCCTAATTATGTACAGTTGCATACACTACTTTATCTACACACAATATCATAAGTACTCTAAGATGGGTTCACAATTCTACTTTCGTAACAGCAAAAACGAACAAAAAAATGACAACAGCAATGGCGGCAATTCGATCCTCCGTCAAGACGTGATTGTTTTTTTAAATCATAGACAAACGAATGAAGTCCCTATAACTACCTACTCATGTCACTCGAGATCAAAATATCGTGGGTAAATATTAAAAAAACTTAAAAAACATACTGAATTGGTGTTTCGTATCGATAACTGTTTTAATATCTATGGATACTAGAATAGAGACCCACTTGAGTTTTGACAGCTGTTGTAACTGATGTAATTATCAACATACCCCACATGTATCACAAATCACAATGTACAATGGGTGACAGTACCACTAACGTAACAGCAACATAAAACACAATCAGATTTTAATATTCTAATAATAATAAAGAGGTGTACTCCTTGCATTTTATTAAATTGTCAGAAGGGCCTCTACGTGTTGGCTCAGTTGGTACTTTGTAGGTACCTAGCTCCACGCACGCCTCCCAAAGGTCCGGGACGTCATTGTCCCGTGAGCGGGAAAGACATACATAAAGAGGTAAGTACCTCATATCTGTGAAATGCAAGTGTATGTAGGAGGTAATCTCCGAAACTACTCATCCGATCATAAACAAATTTTGCACCAATGGGTATGTAGAATTGACCTTCGGAATGGATATAGGCTATATTTCATATATTTTATCCCGTGGCTCTTCCTGGGACCTTCGTAACAAGCGGGTAGTGCAGCACGGGCAGCCAGGTAGTGGGTAGGTAGCCTATTTGATATATGAATTAAAAAAGCAATCCCTTGTGATTCGGCACTGGCTGTGCCCATTTCAAAGTCGTTATTTGCATTCCCAAAACAACCCCTTAGTTCCGTTTAAAAAGTATCCTATGTGCTTCGTCGGGGTCTAACTATCACCATACCAGGTTTGAATACTTAAGTAGCAAAAAAATTGCAGACAGAGAAGGTGAACTTTGGCATTTAGGTATAAGATAAATAATAGATACAGATACGTACACAGAATTCCAAAACGCCCTGTTATTCGTTTATATCAACTACGACTACAAAGATCGCAAAAGGCGAGGTACCTAATCCCTGCCTACCCTTAATAAAAAAACAATCTACGAAAAAAATTCATAACATTCCGCGCATTCGAATGTTAATCTGGGGTAACTTTGGTATCATCGGCTCGGTACGATTCTACAGCGGCATCCAGACGTATACTTAGTGTTACGCTTTGATGCGTCGTTCTTGATAAAGGTTAGTATACAATCGTCTGGTAAATAAAGTTGTGGGGTCCACACTTCTAACATCTGTAATTGCGTCCTAAGCATTCAGCCTTTGAGCTCACTGCTTTGTTTGAATGGCGATGGTTCTCTTTATTATTATTCCCGACGAAAACATTCCGCCGTCACCCTCTGCCTGTAATACAATACATATTTTTCGAGAGCTCCATTTGTATTTCAATATTCGAGGCATTTTCTATGTACAGTCGCTGTCAGAGATGTGTTCTTATTTTATTGTAATAGGTATGTGAAGAATGTATACAGATACATATATTTTACGTATGTTATTAGTGCCTAGATATTTGTATTTTGTTAATACATCGTATTTGAGCGTTTCTCAAAAAAATGCCACTATTATTAATTGTACTTCTATGAATTTTTTGTTAACTATTTCCACTCAGAATCAGGAGCACTTTCGACCCTGGTAGGAAAAAAAACTGTCCCAAAGATATTTTTCCTTTTGTGTTACCATTTACCTTACACTTTGTATGGTGGTAACACAATAGGAAAGTGCAAAAATGTATGGACATTTTGGGACACTTTTTTTCTCCTATTGGGATGGAAAGACATCGTGATTTTGAGTAGAAATAACATAAAAGTTGCATAAAATCTCCGAAAAAATGTAGTGGCATTTTTTTTGAGAAATGCTCATTTACGTATGTATTCTACTTAGAACCATAGAACATGATGATTGCTCAATAGCAAAACTGATTATTTTCTATTTAAATTTAATTTCCATGTCTGGTTGGGAAGTCAAGCATGTCTCCGAAATATACAGGGTGTAACAAAAATGTGGTATGAACCGATCAAGGGCTTAACAGGTATCGTGTTCTGATAAGAAAAACAGAAAACAAAAAAATTTACGCGTTTTTTTTTCACCTTAGTATGGAGCGTTGGCCGACTGGGGCGACAAGCTCCATAGAAATGTAAAAAAAAAAAAAAAAATCTGTTTTTTCTTATCAGAACACGATACCTGTTAAGCCCTTGATCGGTTCATACCACATTTTTGTTACACCTTTTATAATGCCTTCTTAACCGTGATAGTTTTCCTTTTATTGAACAAAAGTTAGGGCTTTAAAGCCCATTATCTCGCAAAAGGATCACCGACTTAAAAAATGGTTTTTATAAACTAATAATATTTTTGAACAAGCTATCCAGCAATACCCCATACTACAACTACAAAAAAAATACTTCCCCAATTTACGTGTTGGGGAAGAACCCTAAAAAAATAAGAATTTATTCTACCACTTTATATACCCATGCCGAATTACAGCTTTCTAGTGGTTAGGGTCACTGAGCTAAGCCGCAGACGGACAGACGGACATGGCGAAAACTATAAGGGTTCCTTTGTTGACTTCGGAACTCTAAAAACGCTAGGAGGTAAGATAAATTGTTTAGTTTAGTTCTAGTTTTATTTATGTTTGGGGCTCTCACTGAAAACCAGCGTCACGGCCCCGTGACAACATGCTGAGTGAGGCTCCCGTTTAGCACCGTAATATAAGGTTAACTTTTTGATTGCATTTCTTTTTTCCGTGTTTTTTGTGCTAAATAAATAAATTCTTATTCTTATTCTTATTCTATAAAGAGAAGATGATACTTACGCATAATAATTTACTTTAAAAACAAAGTTTTAACCGACTTCAATTTAGTACCACAAGCCACGAGATGACGAGAAAATTTCCACATTTATTTTCCAATTTACCGCATGAACTGATTTCCGAGAGCTAATGCGTTGATTATTAGGGGAAAAAACCCGCTGTATGTGGCCCGATAATATTTGAGGGCTTCCGTCGATTCCACAAGGATCACCTTTGGCACTTCATTAGTTGCTATTTCAACGGAATCTTATCAGAATCTGTGACGTACATTTGTACTTTTAAGTACATAATTGAGGAATTCCATAAGTCATCTGTGGTCTTCATCATCAATTCCACTGCACCAAATTTATGATTGCTGGGTGTAAATACACTCGAGTTGAAATAGAAAATACCAAAATCACTACACGCGTGCCTAATATAATTGAAGAGTTCCCTCAATTCCTCATGGATCCCATCATCCAATTGAATTTTTGAAAAAATGGGACCCACCTGGAATTACCTACAAACAAAAAAAAAATTACGAATCGGCTCATCGATGACGGAGTTCTGAGGTAACAAACATTGAAAATAATAATAATGATAATAAAATAAAAAATACTACCGAATTACTAAAAAATACTCCTTTTTTTGAAGTCGGTTATAAAGTAGGTACTACTGCGTAAATATTGATAAGCAAAATCCAAACAATTTGAACATTAATACATCATGCGTCGGTAGGTACCTACCTACATACGTAAATATTACCTAATTTCCAAAATCAGCCGAGGATAGCTGTTTTGCGCATTTTCAATACTTTATGCACCCAATTAGTGTTAAATACCTACCTAGTAGTTAAACCAAAATTAACTCAGTGTCAGTTTTGTCACGAAAATTAAGCATAGGTAGGAATTATGTGAAAATGATCTTGTTTCTCATTTGCGTGTATGACGTGCATAACGTGTTTATGCATATAAATTATAAATATACAAACTGAATACTTACCTAATTGTCGTCACAGAACTGACACTGAGTTATTTTTTATTTAAGAGTCCGCAGTAAGCACGAGTCTCCATACAAACGTAGTTACGCTCTCATTTTAAAACTACGTGTTGGATTGTAACGAAACTTTGCATATACAATGACATGAGGTATATCTATGTCTGTAATTAGTTTATGTAGCTTCAGATACCATAATAAAAAAATACAAGGAATTTAAGTTTTTCATACAAAACTTGTTTTTGCTGTATTTCGTTTGTTTTATAAACTGGAACCATATAAACTAATTACAGACATAGATATACCTAATTTCAATGTATATGCAAAGTTTCGTCACAATCCAACCCATATTTTTAAAATGAGAGCGTAACTACGTTTGTATGGGAAGGCGAAATTCGGCCGAGCTTACTGCGGACTCTTAAACACACGCTAATTGGATGCCTAGACATTTTTTTAAACGCGCTTTTATACTTCATGTGACTGAAATTGGCGGAATGGAATTCTGTATTGAAAAACTTTCTTCATAATGTCACATTTCTCTTATAATTCTTGGACAGTGTTTCTACGAGTAATCTGTTATTTTTAGATAAGTTTACGAACCGCAACTTTGAGTAAAATACAAGTAAAAATAAACTTATGACTAGCCTAGCCCAGTCAAAAAGTCCCCTTCGAGTCGTCCTTGGCGCAAAGGTACCCATCTCACTAGACGCGTTGCCATATTGAACGGCGACGGACAACCTTACACCAGTTACAACCCCGCGCGGGCGTCTGATACCGTCTCCCTAATCCCTATTAGTAGACTCAAAAATTATTATTACTCCAAAAGAAAGAAGGCAAAAAAAATGTGTGTGACGTCACAATACGCGATGCTGCCGGGGGGTCGCGTCGACGGCGGCACCGAACACGACGGAGCGCGGCACATTGCCGTCTTCTAGTGACGTCACAATTTTCAAGCGTCATCGTTTCATATCATGAAGTTGCGTTTTGCGAAAAAGGGACAGAACATACCCCTTTTTAAAACTTTAGACACTTATAACTTCATGATTATTTAACCTTTTGCGTTGATTTTTTCTCCATTTGAATACATTTTTAATCCTTTTTCGATAAAATATGACATTATTGATTATTTTATTTAGTGTCTACACCCTTGTTAAACGTCCCACTTCCCTAATGAAGGCAATTCGCTGTAATGTAATGGACCTCCCCACCTATAAGCGTTACTAGTAACGCCATCTAGGCCGTTAGTTACGAAATAGTATTCGAAGCGTGGCATATTTCCAAACACTTATGACAATTTCTTTGAAAATTAAGTTTTTGTATTTTCATTAGACCTAATTTTGTTCCTTATTTTATGTACGATATTCTCTTAAGAACTTATCTCTGTCTACGCTACAACAGGAAAAATAATAAAGTTCACTCAAGTATTTATTGGATTGATAAAACATGTAGGTAGTAATACTACTTTCAAATGTCTTTCAAGGCACACAAGTTGGAATTGAGAATTTCGAAAATACGAGCGGTCGACAAATCTATTAAGACGTGACTTATTTGGAAGTATTGGGCACAGAGTACTTGTCTATATGTAGTTCCTAGTTTTGATTTACGAAATTATGCTAAGAATTTAACTCGCTTCCATGATGTGAGACTGAATATCTGAGGGAGAGTTGAATAATAAACTAAGTTTAAGTCAACATTTATTACTAAAAGAATCTACATACTAAATACAATAAATCATTTAGATTTCGCTTGTACATTTGACAGGTTTGTGGGATCATACTTGTAAGTTTTTTGCAAAGGTCCTTTCCCCGCCTTATTGAAGATTAGTTCATCTATCCTTTGTCTTTCTGCTAGTTCTTTGGAAATTTTCATATTCGTCCAGGAATCTTTAGCACCCTCTACAAAGCCCTTTTTCTTGATTGGCAGCGTTTCTGGAGTATGTTTCATCAGTTTAGGAATCTTTAGGTAATCTCTAACAGCAGGTACTTTGAGAACGCCCACTTGAATGAGTGAGATGAAGTTACTGGAGCACCAATACACAAGAATGGCCCCGGGGAAGTTGATTGTGAATGGTATCATGACTAATGGTATGGCCCGGAGGAAATATCTCATCATGACCATGTTTGATGCTTCAAGGCGGCCTCCATCTACTCCCAGCTCTATTGTTGCCCACAATGTGGCACTGGTAATAAGGGGGAGGAGGAAGAACTGATCAGGTACCGTTAGATCCATGAACCAAGCTAGACCTCCATATGTCATGCTTTCAACAGGGCAATTGGCCATTCCTCTTAGACCCATGAAGAAGGATATGAAAAATGGAGCCTGAGCTAAAGGCACCAACATATTTTTCAAAGGGTTCAATCCTCTTTCTTTCATGAACAACATCATTTCTTGAGCATAACGGGCGGCCTCTAGCTGATTTCCAGACTGCCGTGCTTGAGTCATCTTGACTTGCAGCAGCTGTATTTCTGGCAGATTGTTGTTCATGACAGCTGTGTTTCGTTGCGCCATGATTACTAAGGGGAACATGGCGACTCGAACGACTATAGTGCCTATGAGAATAGCTCCCCACCACGGGATGTCGAGGGAGACGTGTACGTATTCCAGGCATTGCTGTACCATGCCTACGGGGCTCCAGCCACCGAGGCCAAGGCTTGCAAAAGTCGGTTCTCCATTAGCGGCGAGCGACTGTACTGTTTCTGCTAATCCGTCTGGCAGCTGCGGTACTGGCGGTGGCTCTGGGATAGCGTCCACTAAACCAGTAATCTTGCCTGCATCACCAGTCGACGAGAATCGCAAGGACCCAGCTGAAGCGTATACATAATAAGTCTTCACTTTTCTAACCTCAAACTTATCCCTAAACAAATTCAGAGCTGCGCTACGGCGGCCGTGGCGACTCAGTAATTTGAACATTTTCACTCAATGCCACACGATATAATTTAAATGTAATGGATTACTCAAAATGCAACTTTGATAAACGGCATATTCTTGATATACAATGTTAAATTCACTCTAGTTTACGTGAAATATTCTGACTGAAATTCTAAAATAAAATCATAACCCAATCACAATATGTATCAAATTGACATTGACAGAAAGAAAATTCCTATCCTACATAATAAAGCATTTAAAACTGCAACTTGAACAGCTTGTCTTCAAATGGCTGAAAATCTTAGAATTTGTGGCTGATTACGGTCCAAACAACACGAATTAATTAACCTTTCTTCGTACGGTACCAAAATATTTTATATAGATACAATTCGGACAGCGAAGTTAAAACGACATTGACATATGACATTAGTTTAGTTAATTTAAAAGTCGAGTTTGAGGTTAGAACTAGCGTGCGAAACCCTTACTTATTGTTATTGTTATGAAAATATAACACCACAATGGCGAAAACACCGTCAAAAATAGCATACCCATTCAAGAAGACAAATAAGAAAATATTTGCACCGCCTAAGGTGCAAGAAACACCAGATTCTATATATTGGAAGAAACTTGGAGTAAGTTCAGTGTTATTGTTTGACATGATCTTTATTCCTCGTGTAGAAATGTAAATTACTATTGATACTTTTGTTTCAGTTGCCAGTCCTCGTTAAGGAATTTGGAGCCATTGATTACCTGGACTTTTGTCCAGTGCAGCCCCATTATTTCGCCGCCACATGCTCTGTCAGAGTTCAGGTCAAACACATAAATATTTAACCCCTAAAAATTTTCCATCCAAGGGTCGCCTACAGAAGCACGGAATAGGAGTGCATTCACGCTCTAACTTTTAATCATAAAAATAATTATTGGTATAAATATCCCCAGTGGCCCTGTGACTCCATATTCAAACAAAAGAAAATTCATATACTAATTACAAAATAACCCAATTTCATTATCATCAATGTTAATTTTCGTTATTCTGTATTTTTACAGATTTTTGATCCAATTACTAAAGTAGTAACTAAGAACCTGTCCCAATTTGTGGAAGGTGCATACGGAGCAACCTTCAGAGGCGACGGGCGCCTCCTGGTAGCGGGCAGCGAAGAGAAAGTGGTCAAGCTGTTTGATGTCCAATCCAAAAATATATTGAGAGTGTTTACAGGACACACTGGCCCAGTAAGTAATAGTACATTACATACCTAGGGCAGTGAATTCGTGAATGGCCCAGATCGCAGGTGTTTGTGGCCCGAACCGAAGATGAGGGCCATAAATATGCGATCTGGGGCTTCACGAATTACCGCCCGTGGTGAGTACACAATTTTACGTCTTACCTGGCCACAATGCGAGTTTTAACGTACGCGTAGCGTGCGATATAACTCGCATTATGGCCAGGTGTGACATAAAATAATTTTTTTTTGCACAGTAAATTTATATTTAAATTTATTTTTATATGGTGGCTAATTAATTTATGGAATTTATGAAACCACAAAATATTTCATTAAAAGGAAGTAGATTTTACTGGTTAATTATCTTGTTCATCAGGTTTCTTTAGAAATACCATATTTTAACTTTCAAGATGACTGAGGTTCACAAAAAGACTCCAAACTATGCTATTCCAAGTATGGAATTGAAACAATATTATGAAAATAAAAAAGCAAGTTAGATGCTTTTCTCTGAACAAACAAATAACTTTCCATTCATATGACATGTAAAATTTATATTTTATTAATAAACAAATTGAATTGAATTGGAAGTGAAATATATCTTGCAACTTTAAGCAAACTTACAATATTAAATTATTATTTTTCCTTAGCCTTTCCCTAGCAAAGGCCTTCACCTTTTCCTCCACTGAACCCTATTACTGTATACAATATTAAAATGTAGTGTATAAATTCTCATTATTCATATTTTGAATGTCTTTACAGGTACACAGAACCTTCTTCACAAAAGACAATCTTAAAGTAATGAGTTGCTCAGATGACAAATCAGTTGGAGTTTGGGACATTGCTACAGAAGCCAGAGTCGCAAACTTTAAAGGACATACAGACTATGTCAGAGCTGGTGCCACTAGCCCAATCTCTCCGGACATCATATTATCAGGTGGCTATGACAATATTGTCAAAATGTATGACTGTAGAACAAAAGAGATAGTACTCACAGTAAACCATGGAGAACAGATAGAATCCACACTTTTCCTACCATCTGGAGGTATATTTGCGAGCGCAGGAGGCACACAAATCAAGCTTTGGGACATTTTCAATGGTGGAAAACTACTAGCTTGTATTTCACAGCACCACAAAACAGTTACATCACTCCGATTGTCCAGTAACAACAGCAGACTGATATCAGCTTCATTAGACAGACATTTGAAGTTCTATGACATTTCAACATTCAAAGTTGTCCACAACATTGACTTCCCTAACGCTATACTTAGCATGGCTATATCTGATCGTGATGATGTGCTAGCCGTCGGTATGGTAGATGGAGTTATATCTATAAGCAAAAGAGAGCATTCCAAGAACAAAAAAGTTGAAACAGATACAGAAAAATCAAATTTCAAGTTTGTGTCCGATCATGTTCCACAATCTAATATAGATTTGACAATAACCAAAACAGCACTTTCTAAGGAACCCATAATAGAGAAGTATTTGAGGAAGCATGAGTACAGCAGAGCACTCTCATCCTCTCTTGCAACTGCCTCGAAATTTCCAAGTCGGACTGCAGCTATGCTTCAAGAATTGCTGAAACGAAATGTCTTGCATCTGGCTCTGAGTGGCGTAGATGATCGCCATTTGCACAAGCTCCTTAAATTTGTCCAGAGGAGATTGGGAGACACCATGTTTAACAGGACAATCATTGATGTTTTAAACGTAGTTGTTGATGTATATGGCAACCAAGTGCACCTTTTGACAGAAGACAACCAATTCCTGTATAAAAATATTGCTAAAAAAGTTCAAGCCGAGATTGAGGTGTGTAAAAAAGTGAGTGAGCTTGAAGGAGCCATTAATTTGTTATTAGCTGGGGCTCAAGTTGGCACCACCAACCCTACTGACGAGAATGAGATGCTTGCGCCATCTGCTATAGCTCAGAAGGAAATTGTTATTGATGTTTGATTAAACAATATACAAAAACTGTGGAATGGTTTTATTAATCTGATGTACGGCCCAGCAATTTGCGTCCACTTATCTTTCTTTCTATATTTTGAAGTGAAAACTTCTTTAGCGAGGCTGTGCATTGTTTGTGATAGGGAAAAATGTTAAACTCGCCACAGGTCACATAACCGTAAGATTCGACAGATTGAAAATTCATAAGACAGACACAAGACCTGATCGAAAAACTGTTACAATTTCATTGTGTTTTAACTTCTGCCGGCACTCGGGATGGAGAGCAACCCGGTCTTTTATTTGTAAGAACACAAGTGATACATTGAACTTATATTTAAATTACATGTAAAGTGCGTAAATCTTCTGCCATGTAGGCATGCAAAAATTTATATAAATAATAGGATTAATTACAAGTTAAAATGTAAATATGTTTCATTACATTCACAATAATAAATTGCATCCACTTAAAATAAAATAAAATATGTGAAAAAGAAATATAGTGAAGTTAATTATTTCAATATCCATTGATGGAGTAGAAGCACTTAGAGAGAAACCATTTATTGAGCGCTCCTCCATTTTTAGGGTTTCGTAGTTAACAAGGAACCCTTATAGTTTCGCCATGTCCGTCCGTCTGTCTATCTGTCTGTCCGTCTTCGGCTTAGCTCAGTAACCGTTACAACTAGAAAACTGCAATTCGGCGTGTAAAATGGGAGGTACCCTTAAATTATTTTTAGGGTACCTCCCCTACATGTAAATTGGTGATGTATTTTTTTTTCTCGTTAAACCTATAGTGTGGGTTGGATGGCTTGTTCAAAAATATTATGGGTTTTCGAAAACTATTTTTCAACTCAGTTATGCGTCTGCGAGATAATGGGATTTAAAGCCCTAATTTTTGTTCGAGTCATGTGTCCCCCCCTTGCCGGTTAAATGGCTAATACTGAGGACGTGAAAAAATTAGTGGCAGTAGTACATATAACGAATTTAAAAGGAAAACTGTCACAGTTAAGTAGACATAACTAAGTTAACTGGTAAGAAATGCACTTAATTTCGGGTGCATATACATTGTCATTGTAATTTGAAACTTTTACCGTGGACGGTAGAGTTGCTTTTTCACGGCACGGTGCTTCTTGCCCGCGGCGAGCGCGCAAAAGACCTGCCCTGCGACACCCCCCCACCCGTGGCAATGCTAAAACTTAGGCGGACTTACGGCACGGTGCTTCTTGCGCGCGCGACTAGTTGTGATGTGCAGCTTGATGCTGTTCGGAGATTTTTTAAAGTCCGCATTCTGTGACAGACGGGCAACTACGAAACCCTACCCTGCGCGTGGCCCGACAGGTTGCATAGGTATCAAATAGGCAGAGATATAGTGGATGCGGATTATTGGGACGAGACCCATGATAATTTTATTAATTAATTT
The DNA here is from genome assembly GCA_947049275.1 of Epinotia bilunana. NCBI lineage: Eukaryota > Metazoa > Arthropoda > Insecta > Lepidoptera > Tortricidae > Epinotia > Epinotia bilunana. The sequence continues at coordinate 8,787,185 of OX346267.1, read as the reverse complement.
CATTATTTGACACTATTAGTGCCTATAAAGCAATTATATGCAGTGGACAAGACGGTTTCAAAGCTCTTAAGTAGGTAGTTGACCGAGAGGCTGTAGACGCTACACGGGCCGATATCGGCCGGACGTCATGTACGACATGTACGTGATTCGGCCCGTGCGGATACAGCGGCCAAACAAATCAAAGTCGCTTCATACTAGATTTTCCAGCACGGCTAGCACGCGACGGCGCGCGAGCTCTCTCGATCTTTCTTGCACTATCCGTCTCTCTCTTATTAGAACACTTAGAAGAAGAGGAATAGTGCGATAAAAATCGAGAGTATGTCGCGGCCGTCGTGTGCTAGACATGCTGGGTTGTCCGCCGATATCAGCCCGTGTAGCGTCTCCTATAGAATAGATTTTATTTCAGCACGGCTAACACAAGACGGCACGCGAGCTCTCTCGATTTTTCTCGCATTATCCGTCTCTCTCTTATTAGAACACTTAGAACAAGAGGTATAGTGCGAGAAAAATCGAGCGTATGTCGCGGCCGTCCTATGAGTCCTATGACAGACGTGCAGTTATGCATGCTTTGGTATCTTACAGTTATGCGTTGGGATGATATCTATCCTTGTATAGTCTGGAAAAAAAGAGTAGAAAATAATAGGGGCGCCACTATCGCTCATATGGCAGCACGAATAGTACGGCCTAGAGATTTTAATACTTCACATTTTTCTAGGACATTATTTTAATTTTATTGTCTTGCCCTATCTCATCGGTTAGTAACAATCTTGCAGTCCGGTTCGCAGGACCGTTTGAATGCGGCAATTTTCGCTTTCTTACTGTTAACTGGCCACACTGAATGAAATTGTAGTTGCAGAACTTGCAGTTGTTACGTCTGTACGCTACACCTCCTTATACTTTACTCTTTGCGCTGCACCCAATTATGACTTCGACATGTTGTACTACGCTACACCTCCATAATTACTTTACTCTTTGCGGTACACCTAATTATGACTTCGACATGTTGTACTGATAAATTGGTGTAAAGTCACATAATGTGGATACCCAATTATATTGAATGCTTATCGATAGAACGAGTTCATGGGATCAATTTCATAGTATCGCTAGGAATATAATTTATCAACTCGCGTATTAACAAATACTACATGTATAAAAATACTCATTTTCCCCGAAATAGTACCCTCGATTCGATACCAATTCGATACTATGGGCACGTCACTAACTTCACTTCGCACACGATTAGTCGTCCAATCTTAAAAGCAAATATGACGTTTGTGATGAACCTGTGTTTTATTTTATTTAATCAGTGAATAGATGTTGAAAACGCAATAAGTTCTTAACATTTTATGAGAAAACCCAGAATGTTTGCCTCATGCACACTACCCTATCGTAAACTTACCGTTAGCAATAAAACGACCTCATAGTTCACTTAAAGGGTTTCAAACCATGTTATTGGTAACAACCTTCATGATTTGTTATTTTATTGGTGTTATTGGTTCTATAAGAGGCTTGAATATTATCAAAATATTTTCGTTGGATAGCAAATTGATGTAAATATAATGTGAAAGTGGGTGTAGTGTTGTTGTAATAGGTTTTCGATTTTTTCGTAGTGTGATTGTGTCTCAAGGGTAGTTGAAGCTAATTAATAATTATGGATGAGAAGAGAGTGGCTGACTACTTCGTGATCGCGGGTTTGCCCGAGTCACCGGAGTTGTTGGATGATTCCGACTCCGGACACCTGAAGGGATACAGTACAAAACCTCCAATAACTGATATCAGTAAGTGTTTTTATATTGTTCTTCACATACATAAAATGATAGGACGAGGTGACAGCTTTTATGTTAAGGAATATATGTATTTAAGGTAACTCCACAGGATATTTGTAATAGAGGGGTATGGCATTGTTTTTACATAGATTAATATACCAACCTAAATTGGTGTTATATTTTAGTGACAGTTTCTTAACAATCTAACAACAATTAGTTAATCTATGTCCAGAAACACATTTTTGATTCCATACATACATACATACATACATACATACATACATATAATCACGCCTCTTTCCCAGAGGGGTAGGCAGAGATCACGGATCTCCATTTGCTACGATCCTGACAAACCACTTTCGCTTCACTCACTTTCATAATATTTCTCATACATGCTCGTCGGTTTAGGGTACTTTTGACCTGGCCTTTTAGTAAGATTTCTCCAATTTGATCGGAGAAAGTTCGCCTAGGTCTTCCCCTTCCAACTTGCCCTTCCACTCTTCTTATATACACTCTCTTCGTTAATCTTCTTTCATCCATCCTCTGTACATGCCCAAACCACCTTAACATACCCTTCTCAATTTTCGTGACTATATCTCCATCAATTCCACACTTATCTCTTATAACACTGTTTCTGACTCTATCACTCAATTTCACTCCATGCATACTTCTCAACACTCTCATTTTTGATTCCAATTACTTTGAATATGCTGTGGAGCACTGTGTCGTGTCTTACACAAGTATATGGCCATTGTTACATCTGCTGGGCCAGTATAAAAAGTTTTTTTAAGAATGTAACAATTACTCTTAAGAAACTGCCACAGTTGGCTGCTGACCGAGATGTCGGTCTATCTTTACATACATACATACATACATAGATTCACACCTTTATTCTCACAAGGGGTAGGCTGAGCACATGATACTTATATTCTAGTGCCACTTTTAGCACAAATATGGAATAATGACAAATGTGATATCACAGTGATAGGTTGCTAGCCCATCGTTCACAAAAAACTTCAACCCTGCTCCCTTAGTTGTATTTACGACACCCAGGGGAAGAAAGGGGGTCATACAATTCTAACCCTTCTTCAGACCTTACCAGTAATTAATTAATGCTTCAATAAAAAGCTACATCTTTTAAATTAATTTTCATGTAAATTGGTGTGGCAGTATAAGTGTCAAAAGTTAGAAAAAGCGGCCTAGTGCGTGTCGGACCACGCACAACGAAGGGTTCCGTGCCTGTTAAAAAGGTCGTATCGTTACTGAAATCTTATGGCACTTACATCCTTTTCTTTAAGAAAGGCAGTTTTTTAGAAATATCTCGAAAACCTTTGAACCGATCTTGTTCAAAACAATTTTCGCTGAAAGAATTTAATAAACCCTATGTGTCCATAGTTTTTTTCATATTTTTAAAATACATGGTTCAGAAATTAGAGGGGGGACTAAATTTTAGTGACTTTCGGGGCGATTATCTCCGACTCTATTCACTTAATCAAAAAAATTGCTGAAAAACCTTATATTTATTTTGAAAGGCCTATCGATTGATGTGCCACACGTGGGCTTGCAATGAAAAAAAATCCTGCAATTAGGTTAGCAGTAATTAGAAACTTTCAGACATCAGAGTTACTTTCACATTGATAGTATTAGTATGAATAACAAATATTTGAAGCTTAAGTTTCACTGTATTTAAATGAGTGTAAAAATAATGTGGCTACTTAATTCATAATTCATAATTTTATTGCATGATTATTATCATGTGTTACATAAGGTCTTACAAAGGGCATTTAACAGCTTGTGATCACATGAACCCTGTTAGGGTATATAGCAATGTACTTACTTAGCTAAAACTAAATACTAAAACAATTACCACTATTTCAACATTTAAATGAAAACTAATTTTTATATATGCATGCAAGTGGAAAATTATTAAGAAATTTAAAAATGAATTAAAAACATTTTTAATTTTAATACTTAATAACTTATTAATAATAAGCTTCAACAAAACAATTTATATGCATAGTACTAACCACAACATAATTATATCCACCCTACTACTATAAATGCAATAGCAACTCGTTTTTAGGGTTCTGTAGCCAAATGGCAAAAAACGGAACCCTTATGGATTCGTCATGTCTGTCTGTCTGTCTGTCTGTCCGTCCGTATGTCACCGGCATTTTATTCGAAAACTATAAGGTGTATTTGAATAAAATTTTGAGGATAAGTGTATTTTGTTAGCTGCTTTTGTAATTAAGTTACTAAAAAAAAATTTTTTTAGGGGTGCACTCTAAAAACTGCCTTCCTTAAAAAAATTAATTTAATAGGCACGGAACCCTTTGTTGTGCGGGGTCCGACACGCAATTGGCCACTTTTTTAATTTTGAATAACTAAATCACCAAAAGAAATCTAATATAATTACCATTGAACCTGCTCTATAAAATTTTGTGATTTCACGAGAATTTGTTGAAAAATACGACTGGTAGAGGAGAACAAACGGACAGACGCCAGACATACAAAGAATTTCGTTCGCTTCGCTCGCTCATTCAAATAGCAGCATGTACTTAAAGTAGCCTTTTTATCCCAATAATTGTATGTGGTCTTCACATAACATGAAGACGAACTTGACAGATGTGAAGTGTTTTTCTTTACATTGCATTTTAGTTTTTTACCCGACTGCCGAAGGAGAGGAGGGTTATGTTTTTCGAGCGTATGTATGTATGTATGTATGTGAGCTTATTCTTTGGCACGCCCTGCAGCCTAAACCGTTTGACGGATTTCGACATATGAGGTGTCGTTGGATTCCTCTTAATCTTGGGAGTGACATAGGCTATAACATTTGAAAAAAGCAGGTGGGTTTTTTGAAAAATCTTTTAATTTCATTTGTTTTCTTAGTCCATTAAACGTCTTGTGATGGCTAATTCTCATTATAATTCACAATCCAAGGTCATTGCTTATTATTCTAACCATGCCCTGTTTGCACGCACCGACATTGATATTCAAGCATTACAATATTTAATATAGTATAATTAACAAATCATAATCTACTGCATGCAAAACTGTGCACTGACATATGAATAACGAATAATGCTTTGATGATCATCATCATCATCATCATATCAGCCGAAAGACGTCCACTGCTGGGCATAGGCCTCCCCCAAAGAGTGCCAAAGTGAGCGCTCCTGCGCCACCCCCAGTGGACTCCCGCGACCTTTACCAGGTCATCAAAACTTTATGAGATCAATTTAACTTATATATGTCCTTACAAGATTATACATAAGTGGCCGCTTATGTATTTAATACTAAAAAATCATGAAAGGCCGGAAATCGCCAGTGACCCATCCAGAGTTACAAGCATCGATAATGGTTTCCGCCATCAGGCAGTCTGTACACTTATTGGCCACCGTGGTATTAGGAAAAAAAGGTTTTACAGTACATATGGTGCTACTTTCCCGCACTAGTGCGGAAAAGAGCACTTTTCGTGCATATGTCGAAACTTTAAAGAGCCATATGTACAGTAAAACGTTGTACGATACACGTGCGAATAGGTAATTCGCAACTCGTGTCGATTTAAAACACTCCCTTCGGTCGTGTTTGAATTTATCACCACTCGTTGCGAAGTTCCTATTTTTGGCACTTGTATCGTAAATAACTATTACAGTACATATGGTGCTACTTTCCCACACTAGTGCGGAAAAGAGCACTTTTCGTGCATATGTCGAAACTTTAAAGAGTAAAGAGCCATATGTACAGTAAAACGTTGTACGATACACGTGCGAATAGGTAATTCGCAACTCGTGTCGATTTAATGGCTCCCTACATGATGGCCCATCCTAATGGCCCACTAGGATGGGCCGGCGTGTAGAGAGGGTAGTGGTGTCAGATGGCTTATGGCGCGGCGATGTCTTTCTCCGTCTAACGCATAGTTGCATCCTGTACGATGGGTCGTGATGGCCCACTGTATAGAGCAGACTTTAAACACTCCCTTCGGTCGTGTTTTAATTTATCACCACTCGTTGCGAATTTCCTATTTTTGGCACTTGTATCGTAAATAACTATTATCAACGGACAGTAAAAATGAATAAGAAGTACAGCCATTCTAATCAGGTATTTTGCAACGAGTGAACCGGTTTGGTCTAAGCTAGATTTGTGGTTGAGCGTCATATTACAGCAGCCGTTACCGTAACTGATATAGCAATCATTACTACTCGTATTACTGATAGGTATCGAGGCAATTCCTGTCGTAAATAAATGTTTTTAGACAAAAACATTGTTCTATTAAACATTGACGTTATGTTCCTTGCGCCAAAGTATCATGTTTCGGGTGCGGTGAGACGAGAGACGTGTAATGGAAATTCTAAAATTTTTTTTGGTATATGCTTTCAAAGGGACTGAGTGAAACTTCTTTTGTTTCAATAATCATGGTGTTCAGCTATTGAGAAAAAGTTTTGGTACATTTTTATTTACATACCTCTGTGTGAAAAGGGATTGCCAGCCAGCCTCGTATCTTACCTATCGTGACAAAGCCAAATGTGTTTTTATTTTTTTATTTTTCGTCCTTTATTATCTGTGTTGCTTGGGTGATGATATAAAAATAAATGACATAATTTCATCCAATATAAAATTTTATATTGTAGATATTTCATTTTGTATATAATAAACGTTTTGTATAATTTCAATATGTTTATTTTTTATAACTATCGTCTGGTATAACACTATAAAGAAAACATTGGATAACCTTCCTGGTATGCGCCTCAAATCCCGTAGGCCTATATGGTCGGACTCGGAAATCCAAGGGCCAGAAGGGTTCTGCACTACAACAAATTGGAAAAAGCAATGGGATTTGCGTGCACAGTCCTTAAATGACTTCGCATTGTCTGACCCGACTAAGGTACTACCTGGCTTAGATGAACGACGGAAAATCTGAGTTAGGCTGAACAGGATAAGGACGGGTGTCAGCCGCTGCAACCACAACCTCCATAAATGGGGCTTACAACACTTCACCGGGTTGCGACTGTGGAGCACCAGACCAAACAATCGCTCATATCGTGGAGGAGTGCCCTAAGAGACGCTTTACTGGAGAACTCAGCGATCTGTACGCGCTTACAGCGGGTGTCAGAGATTGGCTATCAAACTTAGATAATTTATTGTAAATGTTTTGAAAATCTGTTGTAAAACCCTTTTTTAGGAAAAAATAAAGCCATACGATATAATAATAATAATCAGCTAATTGTGTAGGCGTTTGTACGGGCCATCTCTTAAAAATGAACACACAATTATAAACCTTACTGCTCGCGCATACAGTCCAAAATTCTTAATTAATAAACATGAACAGCTTTGAACGCTTTTATAAGGATTGCGTTATCTATCGACTGCGATAAGTTCAAGGTGCCGCCTATTCAGTGCATCTACCCATCCCTCATGAGTCATGACTATTACCTCATTGGACGAGCGAGCGAAGGGAACGAAGTTCTCCGCTAAGCTGCGCAAATTCTTTCGGCTGGGCGTTGATTTAAGTCAGTGAGTCAGTCAGGACTTTTATGTTTAGTTAAGTATATATAGATTTATAGATTTTGTTTCAGGCACGCGAGTTCTAGTTACTAGCTTTGTAGGTACTAGTTCACGGAAACGAAGAAAGTGAAATTAATATAATTGAACTCTTAAATCCTTAACAAATATACGTAAACGGAACTCGGATCTCCAAACCAATCCTCAAATAAATTAAATAAAAAAAAACTATTTAAGCTGTTTATTGTAATAAAGAAGACACTCGTATTTCTACATTACATCTGTAGTTACAACCTTTTACATTTAAGATTTTATGAACTATGAAGTGTTGGGGGAAACCCTCGTCTACAAATAATATTTTAAATTTAGACCATATTATACCTAAGGGTCGGCAAAGCGCTTGTGATGTCACAAGCGTCCGTAGGCTGCGGTGTCTGCTTACGATGGTAGGCGGTGGTAGGATGGTAGGCAGACCGTTCTGGAACCTTTGGGGGCTTACAATATATTTATTTATGAATTCGACTGTAAACTGGAGGTCGACGACCGGACAGCGGTAGCGTCACTGTCACCTTTCTCGTCGATATTTGCCCTAATGCGCTACTTTATTACCCCTGTCATGCAATCACAATTTACTGTTAGGTAACCAATTACCATGAGCTATTTGCGTGGGACAAGACTTGAGACTTGCTTCTTAGATGCTGTTATCGTTAATGCGAGTAGGTACGTCACTTCGCCTATTCGCAGCAGTGAGCAACCTCTAAATAGTTCGCTTCCTGTATATTTTTTACCAGTTTAGTCAGGAAGGTATCATTAGGATCACTTTGTTGTCCGTCTGTCTGTCTGTCAACACCCTTTATATTGGGTACGCGTGGAGATAATGAGTTGAAATTAAAACCATATACTCAGGCCTATAGTCCCTTAGTAGCTGTGAAAAAAACAAATTTCTAAGTTAACGTAAGAAATGATACGGCCGTTTATGCCGCATGAAACATATATTTCGACACTCAAGGAAATCAAAATGTATAGGGTACTTTCCACGAAAAGATATAGTTCTGTGGTAGTTTCCGTTGACCTAGAACAGGGGTCGCTAACGAAATTGACGCGGGCCGCACTTCTGATGACCTCCGACTTTAACAGGCAAGAATTTCAAAATTCTGAATATAACGACCTTTACATACAAAACAGCTAGGGAGGCTCGCGGACCGCAAGTAAGGGGCTGGCGAGCCGCATGCGGCCCGCTGGCCGCCGGTTGCTGACCCCTGACCTAGAACTATGAAATTTGTCAAGTAATATCGTCTTGTACTACAAGTACAGGGAAAAGTCTGAAAACTATACATTTGTCCTTTGTTACGGAACCTTCGGTAGGCGAGTCCCACTCGCACTTGTCAGGCTTTTTTTATTGATTTAGATTTTATATGCGTCTTACCGGCGAACGTTTCACCGAATGCATTGTCTCGCCGCATTTTTTTTTCTCGGAAACCGTTAACTTTTTAGGTTTGAACCGGTGTGGTTATGTTTTTAACCGACTTAAAAAAAGAAGAAGGTTCTTAATTCGGTTGTTTTTTTGTCATGTTTATTACTTTGGACATCCGTGATTTATTGACCGCTTCGTACAATTTTTTTTGTTTGTATTATCTTCCATTGTCTGATAGTGATATTACGCTACACATAACCTTAGCACGTTGAACTTTCGTAACACATGCAAATTTCATGTTTATTGAACGACAGCGAAGCGAACGAAGTTGTCTGCTTTACCTTGGGCAGAACCGATCTTTAGGGTCCCGTAGGCAACAAGGAACCCTTATAGTTTCGCCATGTTCGTCTTTCGTCCCGTGTGTTGGTGTAATCATTATGCAAAGCAAAAAAAAAACTGCGAAAGTACTATTTGTTTAGAAGACAGTTATGCTCATCAGCATTATGCCAATATAACATTCGATGTTATAAAAATCTGCGAAATGATTTACTTATGCCATAGTATACTCTGCGTAAGGTGTTTCTGCCAAACGTTACTTCTGCCAAGTATCATTATGCAAAATACTACTGCTCAAAACAAAATAAGGGCCATTGTAATTATTGGACATAAACTAATTGATAAGTAGCTAATTAATGAACTCCCGTATAAGGATACGAATGTATTCTGAAGGCAGAATCTAACCTCTTTCATGCCGGTGTTTCAAGTCAAAATTATATTAAATATTACTATTTTATATAATTTTCACGTAACGATCACCATACTTGTGGCCCCTATTTTCTTTTGAGTAGTATATGTCAAAAAAGTTTCTGCAAGACAATAGTGAACCATTTAGAATAGCTTTAGGCCAATGTTATTGCAAGTGACCGATCGTTGGCAGCTGGCTTGGAACCACGCAACAATGGCCCCTTTGTTGACCCGCATGATTCATATTTTATTGCTATCATTGATCGATGCATTGGATCAAGAATGTATAAGTTCGTCGAAACGAAATCTGTGCCCATTCTTATTGATTATACTACGATAGTGGCAAATATGCGTACGGTTCGCTTGATGGTTAGATGATAGTAGGTTATGGACGGCAACTTCATGGTGTATTTAATAGTGGTGGATCACAAAACTCATTCTACCTAATCGATCCCTCATTGCCAAGGACCGTGACAGGATTTTTGACCAGAAATTTCGGTCGCCTGCCTGTTGGCGCATTAACTGGCATTTTAAGATGCTCCGACACCTAGTTGAGCCATCGTCTGGGGTTCGGCCTCTTGGTCTTCTGCCGTCCACTGTGCCTTTTATCACCGATTTCTCCAGATGCTCAGAATCACTTTTAAGAGTTAAGTTCTTATTCTAACTAGAAAAGAGACGGATAGTCTTATCTCGCGAGTGGTATTGTGTTCGTCCCGCTGGACAGAAGTCTAAGAGCAGTTACACATCACGAAGAATTTTTGTATCGATACAAACGCACGTTTCACACCCGCGGCTGTCACGCGACACTTGCCATAGATTATCTGTCAAAATCCCTTACACTGTGCTGTGTGTGCTGTGTTCGTCTGTTTCTAAGCGTTCTGATTTGAAAGGGACAGATAGTCTATCTCGCCGCGACGCCGTTCGCGGGCCGTCCTGTGATAGCCGTGCTATATCTATACTGTATCGCGTTTGTAGCTCTGCAAAAAATCGCCGTGCTGATAAAACACACATCAGGTCAGCGGGGAAGCGTTAGATGCAGGTCCTCGCTTCCCCGGGATCCTGACCTGATCGATCCCTTTACAATGCATCATCTAATAACATTCCTCTTTCCAGGTGTAATATTCCCGAGTCTCGGGGAGACCGTGCCAAATGGTTACGAGCTGGTGGAGCTGACGCCAACGGGGCTGCCCGCGGACCTCAATCATGGCTCCATTAGGACGCCGGAGTGCTTCATCTGTATACGGCGGGGGCGGGATAGGGCGCCACTCGTCGACATCGGTAAGCCAAGAAAACTTTATTTTTATTTTTGTTACGTGTATTACATACCGTGTCCTCACTGGATGGACCCAACGGAAGACCAGCGCTGGCTGCAAAGCCAGCATGATGCTGAGTTGGGCCCATTTCGTGACACTGCACAGATTTACTTTTTCTTTTGTCTTTGTTTTATAATACTGTGTGTTGTGTTACGAATAAATGTTTGATTCTGATTCTGAAAGGAATCCCGATTTTTTTTAGATATTCTATAGCTAGGATTTCGTTTGTAAACGCGCGCGCACGGTGCAGATTGCGTGTTCATGGCGATTTATAAAAGCGTTGGGTACAAGCGTTTCATGTAGGTCAGCGTGAAACTTATAGTTAGATTAACAAGTGATACCATGATACCAACTTCAATCAGGATGAGAGATATATAATTTGTTGTAAAAAATTACCAATAGTATAATAGGAGTTTGTGATAGACAATTTAGGTACCCTCTCAAATTATCGAAGCCATCAGCCATTTTAAAACAAGTTCTCGATTAAGCTGCATGAGAGCCTTTCTGTCCCTTACTGGCGCACTTAGCGGTGAAGAGACGCGGCATAGCATGTGTCTCAGAACATGTCCTCCTGTGGATCCTTTCTATAATTCTTTCGTTGGCCTGTGTCTATAAAACCCACCAGAAACATGGTAATGGTTAGAAGGGGCTCGAAAGAGGTGTGAATTTAACGGTCCCGTGTCGCCCTTTTGCGTTTGCGCATCACGGTTTGCGAACTTTGCTGATTGCCGAACATCGCTACAGTGTGTTCAAGTGACGCTTGTAAAGCATCAGCGGTTACATGATGTTATCTCGTGTGATAAAACATTCGTCACTGATATTATTTTACACAAATTATCAGATCTTTCGTTTAAAACATGGTAACTATATCAGAACACTCCTGCATACTTTCTTCTTCATCGTATTACCCTCTGCTGGGGTATAGAGTCATTCCAGTCTCCCTGGCTGTTTTGTTCTTGGGTATTTTGGGTTACTGTTACCTATTTCATCTCGAAACCAAAGCGTACCGCCAAGTGTTCTGGGCGACCTTTACGCTTACCGGGTATCTGCCAGATCAGGGCCTTCTTGGACAAGTGGGAGTCCGGTGGGATACTCCTTCACTATAAGTCCATATTAATGGGTGTGTTCACGGTTTTTAATTTCCAATTCGCGGCCTATAGATCAGAGATTACAGTAAAGCCTGCAAACATTTTTGAAGATATTAGATATACAGACTGGTATACCTAGTTTTTTGCTCATTTGTTTTCAGTACAACTTTGCGTTTTTGTTTCTTGAAAAACCGAGACGTGTATGGAGATTTCCTCATTACTAATTTTTTCGTTTTAAAAGCCATGGTAGTATTGAGAGTTAGGTAGTTATTCTGCGAAAATGTCATGTTAGATTCTAAATCCACTGGTTTTCATAGTTTTTAGGTATTTATTATGTTTTCTTTTAAGCTGTTAAAATGTTTTCCACTCGTTCCACGCGTTCACGTGTATCTAGTTTACTTCATAACCATGTCCATGTTTTATTCAAAATCTGCTCTCCGGTTAAAAATTATGTATGAAACTTACTAATAGCCGCAGTAAACCTTAATACCCTATCTTAAAGGTCATTATAGCCTAGCGACTGCAAGGTCTGCAAGTCACTTGGTATCCGTTAGTAGCAATAGTAGCAGCAGTAGATAACAAAGATAGCAACGGTACGGCGACAGCAAATAATGCATTTTTTGTAAACAGTTTTTTATCTCGCTTACATTTTACGCTCTGGTAACTTTCACGGCTGGTACAGATTTTAAACGAAGCGGAATGACATTTTGCACTTGGGATTCACAAAAAAAAGCTTTACGTAGCGCGTGCCACGTCCATAGGTACAAATCGACCTGATATTCAAAATGATTCATCTAAAAGAGTGACCGGTTCTAATTACAACACAAAAATATGGATTGTACACGTTACAACAAAAACAATAGGTACCTTAAGAAAAAGCTGCGAATTGAGTGGCGAAACCCGTATCGCAAGCAAGTCAACACTTTCCTAGTTTATTTTACGTAGGTACTTACAACTGTGTATGTGTGCTTATTTGTATAAGCAAAGCACTTGCTTGTACAAATGCTCGGCGTGTGCAAAGCACTGACATACAAATAGTAAAAAAAAAAATTATATGCCGCGCCGACGACGTTTAACGTACGGACTTGACGTTAAAGATACGCACTTCATGTCGGTATTGAATACACACAATAATATATTAAAAACAAAGAGAATTTGATCCTTATCGAATGTAACACAAGGCATGATTCGAACCTTGGTCTTTGAAAGATCGCGGCCACGTGCTCTAACCACTACGAATCACAGTGAAATTTTACCATGCGCTGCTGACACCCGGGCTGTTATTCGCTAAGCGCTAATACGGCTCACCCCGCCGGTCACCCGTCACGAAACTAGACCTATATCGACGCTTAGTTACTACGCATCACGCTGTCAAGATATATTTGTGGGTGAGCGTTGAGGTAAGCTTTAAACAAGTTACAGAATACGGCTGTAGCGTTTACGCACAGGCAACATATTGCGCGACACGACGCGCGAGCTGTCAGGCGAATGAGCGACGACGTAGGAGGCGTGAAACGATATAATCCCCTGTCAGCTCGCGCAAAATATCGCATTTACCTAAATGCAGCCAAATGCGGTCTGCTAAGATCGCTGCTGATTTACCAGCGTCTGCATATTTCTGGGCATTTCTTGATCTGACTTTTTTGACAGGCGTAATGTACGAAGGCAAAGAGCGTCTAATGGCTGACGCTGAAATGGTGCTCGAATCCGTCGGCCAGCGGGTAGCCAACGTGAACAACTCGACAGCGAAGACGTTCATCACGTACCGGCGCGCCCACGTCGGCGCGCCGTGCAACGCGCTGGTCGTCGTCGACGTGTGTGTGATCATCACCAGCAAGGGGGAGTGTCCTCCGCACGCGTTCTGTATGATTGGAAAGAATCTTAATAAAGGTACAGACAACATATAATACCCGTCGCATACGTTCTGTATGATCGTGGAGACTTAATAGAGGTATCTAAGGAACTGCTTGTCAACACAGCTGCTTTTCACAACCGCTGTGCTCGCCGTCGGCAGGATTTTTTTTCAGTGCACGTAAGGGCCAAGCAAGTTTACGGCCTGGCTAATGGTTACCAGACACAGTAGCCTGTGGACGTTTGCGAGATTGGGGATTCTTTGTGTTGTCAGCAAGAGGTAAATGCAGGTACCGCACTCTCAACACAGCATATCTTTGAGAGCTTCAGGAACACAACACCACATACCTGGAAAACAAGTAACAACTATTATAACTGCGAACTTCTGTAAACTGGAGATCTTATCATGACTATTAACTTCAAATCGTTAGATGCACCAAATATGTCTATATGGCCTGATACACCAGGCACCATGTTTTTTATGTATTAAGTTAATTTGTTTTTAATTACAGGCCTGATGGGCAGCGACGTTTTCCTCTGCTACAAGAAGTCAATGAACCGTCCACCTTTAATAGCTTACAAACCGGAAGTACTATTTAGGTAAGTGTTTTAAAAATATACCAGAACTGCGAATTCTAATAATGCTAAATACAACAGTACGATTCGTGTAAGATTGTCCAATATTTAGGTATTCATTAATGTTATGACTCTTTTTTAAATGAATCATTGTTGTCCAAAAAACGTTAGTTAGAAAAGTTTACCGTAACGTTTACCTTGATGGGGCAAACAGATATACAGATAGATATATTGATATAGACAATAGACATATTCACTGGCTACAAACACACTTTAACACACTAACAAAATCATACAATAATAAAAGCAATAGACATTTGGCATAATAATTCAGCAAACACTTAAACATACAATGATTGCAGCAAAGCAAGTGTTTATAGCCGAGTTGTACGCTGCTAAAAATAATAATAAATAATGGAAAGGAAAATGCAGTCACCACTCACTAGTATAAATCATAATAAGGCGGGCTAAAATATCTGACACGCCGTAACGTGTCTAGAAATAGAGTCGTGTCAAATATTAGCAGGGATCGGATAATCGGATAGATAAATGCCTAAAGTAAGCATATTCCCGGAAAGTGTCAAGCAAGTTAGATTCGACTCCTTTAATTTTTTTATTAATAATATTAGTTCCGGGATTCCGGAATTGTACAAAACGTTACGAGAATGCAATACGTCGCAAATTATGTTTAGGTTATGGCTATTTTAGAATACTCTGTAAGCAAACAAGTTATTATTCAGATGTAACTATGTATCCGACTCGGCTGGGCAGCGTTCGGCAGCTACGGCACATCTTTTCGTCCAATATTCCGCAGTGTCTCAAGACGAGAGTCTTTGACCAGTGTGCGTTGCCAGTGATGACGTATGGCACGGAAACGCAGTCGCTTACTATAGGCCTCATAAGAAGGCTCAAAGTCACCGAAAGGGCAATGGAGAGTGCTATGCTGGGAGTTTCTCTGCGCGATCGCATCAGAAATGAGGCTATCCGCAGCAGAACCAAGGTACACGATAAAGCCCTCCGAATCGCTAAACTTAAGTGGCAGTGGGCGGGGCACATTGCACGTAGAACCGGTGGCCGTTGGGGTGGAAAGGCTCTCGAGTGACGACCACGTACCGGAAGGCGCGGCGTGGACAGGCCCCCCACAAGATGGACTGATGACCTGATAAAGGTCGCGGTAGTCCGCTGGATGCGGGAAGCGCAGCGCAGGATCGGTCATTGTGGCACTCTTTGGGGGAGGCCTATGTCTGACTGCTGGCAGTGGACGTCTTTCGGCGGATATGATGATGATGATGAACTATGTATATTATTGTTTAATGCATAAAGTAGCCACAGTATAAATCAATTGAGTAATATTATAAGTTCAGAAATCCCGGGAATCTTATTTATTACATTGAATGAAGTCCGCCTCCGTACAACTCAACATCAATGCCGCGGCCAAAGTGTAGGTAGTTATATATCCGATCCCTAGATATTAGAAAAGGTACTACATTAAACCAAAGTTTCGACGTGCTTTGTATGACGCTACTCTATTTAGCTGCCATCATTTACAGTACTCTAGTCCTGTTCGGTTAAAATTAACGTTAATTGTAACTTTCACCGTTTCGCTGTTGTACTAATTTGCGCTTCCGACGCACAGTGGTACTGTTCCAAACATTAATTAGGAGGTGAATCACGAAGTGTTACGAAAGAAAACTGTAATATTTTATCATAGGTTTTGCTTATTTTTACCGGCCGACAGTGGTATAAATGGAAATTATAATAAGGGTGTAGACTCAAAATGTATTATTAATTACTCCAAAACAAAGTAGGAAAAAAAAATATGCCTAGTGTCGAAAATCCCATTCACATATCTCAGAGAATTACGAAGATACAATCGTTTTAATATTGCTTGTTAGAGAGAGAAAGAAAAAAAGATCGTGACGTCACTATCTGCGACCGTCATAGTAAATGACAATCGTTGCATATGAAGGTGCCTTTTGCGGAAAAGGGAAAAAATAACCCCCTCTTAAAACTTTGGAAACTTATAATTATAACCTTGTGATTATTTAATCCCCTGCTTTACTTTTGTCTCCATTTGACAATACTTTTAATCCTTGTTCGGAAAATTTTATATATTGGTTATTTTATTAGGTATTTACACCCCTATTCATCATCATCATCATCATATCAGCCGAAAGACGTCCACTGCTAGACATAGGCCTCCCCCAAAGAGTGCCACAATGACCGGTCCTGCGCCACCCGCATCCAGCGGACTCCCGCGACCTTTACCAGGACACCCCTGACACCCCTATTACAAAATGTAAAATAACCACTTATACGATGCTCAACTCCTATACACATTATATTACATGTTTATATTACCTTTATCACATTTCACTCCTTCTCGTTCATACTTACGTCCCACCAGCAGGGCACAGGATGAGTACAATATGTCCATGAGAGGAGTCTCATGGACATATTGTACTCATTATAAAATGTATTTGAGGGAGATTACATATTTTGCTAAGCCGGTACTTTTGTAATTAGCATACAAATTATTACTTACAAGGATTATTAGTTAAAATTAAAATAGATGGCATACTCAGTTATCTGTGGCAATTATTTTAACCTAACCTAACCGCCAGCATGTCGACGTCACCCCGCTTCGCGGGGTGCCTATTTCCGCTCTGAGGGACACAAGTGAACCCTAACCTAACCTACTTATAATACAATTGTTACGGTTGTTTGTTTTTTTACTGCGGGCGGCCTTGCCCCCCGAGCCCCCGTTTTTTGGCTACCCTTATCTAGTTAAACCCCTGTAATCAGTTGTTGTTTGTTTTTGTAATGTAATAAAATTTCGAACAAATGAAATTCGTTGTTTTGTTATGCTGCCATTTAAAATTCATACAAAATGAATCATTTGCCAAATAATATTCCCTGAACAGTTATTCTATGAAATAATAAAAATTGGAATGATCTGGTCATGAAATAAAATTACATAAAACAATAATTTTTCAAATATTTGCCAGTTATGCTATGTGAAGTGTGCGAAATGAAAATTCGAACAAATGTTTTGTTTGGAAAACAATATTAGCCCAAACAAAGTGTTTGCTTAATAAACTTTTGTCTTAATAACACTTGACAAAGCATAATGATGCCAGATGATATTTTGACTAAATGAACAAAATGCGAAACAAAAATGTGCTATTTGTTCGTTTGGGAAATGAAACTACTGCCATAAGTTTTGTGCGAAGTGAAATTTGGCGTAAAATATTTTGCCGAAACAGCAGGATACCTTTGCATACATATGATAATAGTTATTTGACCGTAGTCTTGCAGAAAGTGACCAACCAAACCCACTTAGTTAATTCACTTTAATAAAAAAATATGAGAATGTTCCAACTTGTAGCTTCTTGAAACCACTGGTGGCCACGGATCGCTTTTTTCCTAGCGTTATTCCCCGTTGTGCCCTAAAGGCCTATGCCAAACCTTGGGATTGGGCGTCAAAGCGACTGCCATCTGACCTTGCAACCCAGAAGAAAAACTATAGACCGTATTGGGATTAGACCGGTTTTCTCACGATATTTTCCATCACCGAAAAACTAACGGTAAATGTTCTGTACATAAGTTCCGATATAGTCATTGGTAGGAGCCGGGATTCGAACCCACGACCGCCGCTTTACCACTACGCTACCGTAGCTTTATGTTTTTTATGTTGTAATTGAATAACTGGTCTCCCAACAGGTATCCAATGACCGAGCGCCGCAGCCTAGCCTTCCCCACATCCGTGCCATTATTCTGCCTGCCCATGGGTGGGACACTGGAACTGTGGCCTACCATCGCAGCCACCCCGAAACCTGTGTTTTCTACCTTCGTGCTCACAGTCGCAGATGCCACTGACAAGGTACAATACAAATGCTCGCCAAAATAGCACACAAAGAAAACAAAATGGAATAC
This sequence comes from Epinotia bilunana, assembly GCA_947049275.1. NCBI lineage: Eukaryota > Metazoa > Arthropoda > Insecta > Lepidoptera > Tortricidae > Epinotia > Epinotia bilunana. Next base: position 8,768,995 of record OX346267.1, on the reverse strand, counting down.
AAACTAGGATAGACAACACAGACTAAGCCTCCATGCGATGTTCTGTCTGCCCATGGGGTGCGTTAGAGATATGGTCGACCAGCGCCAAGCCGAAGTTAGTAATCTTAACTTTCATGCTCGCTCACAGTAGCAGATACCATTGACAAGATATTGTGTCAGACTAGCCTCCAATTCTCGCCGTTTGCGAGATGAGTACAAACGGAAATTAAATGCCTGATTGACCCTTCGGGACGGCGGCATGCCCTACAAATTTCGACCATACCATCAGGATATATTTCTGGTAGTTGTTCGTCTTTATAAAGACAAAAAAAACCTTCGATTACCACGAAGCGTAGCCAGTTCACTGACAGGTCTACATCGGTACGCAGTGAGGGCCACCCGAGTTGGCTTATTATTGTTATGATTATTATTTATCATTGACAGGTTTACGGGTCAGCAGTGACATTCTACGAGAGCTACCCTCACAGCCAGTTAACAGAAAGCCAGATGGAACTGCTCGGCTGGCGGACTGGTATCTCACACACGACCCACTCCGTCCACGAGAGCAAGAGCATCTGCCTGCTGTCCCGGTGGCCGTTCAGCGACACGTTCGAGCGGTGGCTGATCTACATCCTTGTGAGTATATCGCTGGACTGATGACGTTAGGAAATGAATGCTGGATGGAGGAATCTTGAGATCGATAATTAGGGCTAAATATTTTGCACTCAATTGCAATTTGTTCTCAAATTCTAAGTTTGGATATCTCCGTCTCTATCACACTTATGTTACGCGAATAAGGTAGATGAAGATATCCAAACTTTGTGGTAGCTCCGCTGGATTCACTATGGTCGTTGAATTTTTTATCCCCTATTATTTATTCCCACCACAAAGTGATGCTCATTAAATAGGAAAATTAGTAAACTAAAATTGGTGTGTTGTCGTGACAAAATGAGGCAACATTCTTAATAGATATTTTCGGTCTGACATTGCTAAAACTGAACATTTATATGGAATTATTATTTGTAGGAAATGTCATGGAGTAAACAGCCGTTAACGATACCAATCGAGCGATACATCACACATTTATTAGAAGAAGTGCCGTTTCCAGAACCCAGGATATTATTGCAGGTATATATTTAGTCTTACAAATAAAATATAATGCCTTTAATTATTGTATTGGTTTAAACCATCACGGTTTTCACACTTTAATTTATAATGTTCGGCAGTTAATCGCGTATAATAAAAGTATTTATTTTGTCTGATCGCAACCAAGTCAGTTAAAACACATTCGAAATATCGAGTGATCTCATGAAGGTAAACAAATAAGTTTAATTATGTATCCTATCCCATAATATTATAAATGCGAAAGTTTGGATGGTTAGATGGTTTGTTACTCAATCACGCTCAGCCGAATTATATGTCATTTTGCACGAAGATAGTTTATAGCCTGGATTAAAATATAGGATAGTTTTTATATCGGGAAGTCGCGGGTGGAAGCTAGTAATTAATAAGTGAAAGCTAAGTCACATGCTAAGCTCTATGATGCATGCCCTTGTTGAACGGAAAGCGCACTGGTGTGAACTTGGCTATAGAGTGTTTTAACGAGAATCGAGGAGACCTTAAAAACCACGCTTATTTTTCTAGCTGTCACCAACAAACGCGAGCGACCGGGTCATAGTGACGCGACGAGACGACCAGCCCCTAGTGAGGAGCGGAGCCGGCTTCAGACAGTTGCTCCTGAATCTGGGTCCTGACAACTGCCAGCTGCTCCTTGCATTGGCGATCACTGAGCAGAAGATACTGATACACTCGCTCAGGTAAGTGTCACCGAGAAACGCGAGGGACCGCGTCATAGTGACGCGACGAGACGACCAGCCTCTAGTGAGGAGCGGAGCCGGCTTCAGACAGTTGCTCCTGAATCTGGGTCCTGACAACTGCCAGCTGCTACTGGCATTGGCGATCACTGAGCAGAAGATACTGATACACTCGCTCAGGTAAGTGTCACCGAGAAACGCGAGGGACCGCGTCATAGTGACGCGACGAGACGACCAGCCTCTAGTGAGGAGCGGAGCCGGCTTCAGACAGTTGCTCCTGAATCTGGGTCCTGAAAACTGCCAGCTGCTACTGGCATTGGCGATCACTGAGCAGAAGATACTGATACACTCGCTTAGGTAAGTGTCACCGAGAAACGCGAGGGACCGCGTCATAGTGACGCGACGAGACGACCAGCCTCTAGTGAGGAGCGGAGCCGGCTTCAGACAGTTGCTTCTGAATCTGGGTCCTGACAACTGACAGCTGCTACTTGCATTGGCGATCACTGAGCAGAGGATACTGATACACTCGCTCAGGTCTATTGTTATTGGGTTGTATGTGCCGCTTCCACCAGAAATTGATTGGCAGCTGCATAGTTCATTGCTTGGAGCCATTGCTTCTAGAACTTTCTAGACTAGGTATTCATACTCATCATCAACCTGCATGCGATCCACTGCTGTGCTCAAGTCTCCTCTCGTGGATGAGAGGGCGGGGCATTGCGCTCACGCTGGCCCAGTACGAATCGGGGTCTTCACATACACCTTTGAATTTCTTCCCAGCAATCCCAAAGTCTAGATTATCGAAATACAATAAATACACATGCCAAACTACCTTAAGCACGTTCTTACTCGTAATAACGAAAAAAATACGTTTTATAAAGAGCTCACTTGACGCGTTAGGAAATTTGCCTGGCCCAGTAAGGGTTTCAGGATGCATGTGTGAATGTATTCATGTGTGTGTTTTGTTTTCTAGGCCGGACACACTAACAGCAGTCTCAGAAGCCGTCTCAAGTCTACTGTTTCCGTTCAAATGGCAGTGCCCTTATATACCCCTCTGTCCTTTAGGTATGTTTCCATCCCTTTCATGATATTACTATCCGCACCAAATCTTGTAAAGGACACTCTATTTTTAACGCAATTGAGTTGATATTATATCAAAAGAAACGTCAATAACCTGCACACATTATGATGAGTCGTGAGTTTGAAACACTGGGGTTTCTAAGAAATTTGTGCTCCACAGGTTTAGCAGAAGTATTACACGCGCCGTTGCCATATTTAATCGGCGTGGACTCGAGATTTTTTGATCTATACGAGCCACCACCTGATGTGACTTGTGTCGATTTAGACACCAATAATATTACAGTGAGTATTAAACCGTATTATATTCGTACATACTTTTTTCTAAACGGGACGTAATCGCGTATAGTTAACTTATTTATTACCTCACCGAGGTCTTCCGACGTTTCGGATGTGTCGCAGCATCTACTGGGTAAGGCGGGTATCAACATCTTCTTGCTGCTGCGCGGGTTTTCCTAACTACCCGCACTTGGTCTTTATTAACCACTTGTGCACTAAGGGTTGTCACCCGGCCGACACACAACACATATGTCCCGTTAAGTAAAAAATAATGAGTGAGAATCGTTACGTGAAAGTTTAAATCGTATTATATTCTGAAACATTGTCTATGGGTTCATTATGATTGTATCGATCAGACATATTAACCAGTCAACGTGACCTCCAAGAAATCTGATTTCAAGACATATCATTTTTAAATCTTCTAGAGCGTTCTAATTGGTCGTGCGAATCATAAATTACGCACGGGCAGTCGTATTGACACATTAAACTGAAGGCCGTGCCAGGATAAACTAAGTGTCGAAAGTAATTAAATGTAAGTGGACAGTATTTAGTGTGCAACGTGCACGTTTCTCTGGAGACGTTTCAATTATTCCGTTTTATATTATATCAATCGTAGGCCTTGACGTCTATTTCAGACGATTTTAAGCAGGCCTTTGGTCCATAAATGTCCATGTTTCTAATTTTTTTTTTTTTTAAAGTTATGACTATTTTGTAAACCTTATTAAGCTTTACTATCATATGGGACTAGTTCGATTTATTTATTATCGTTCAGAGCATCAACATCTACATTAATCACAAAGCACATGATAGAAGAAGGCCAATTACAGCTTCTTACCAGAATTATTGATCATGATTTATGCAAGATGGTCTCCCAATATTATTTATTGATGTCTGTTCCAGATTTGCGACTCGCAGCGGCACATATCAATAAAACTGCTCCCGAAACGTCAAGCGAGGGCGTTGCGGCAAACGTTAGAAGTGTTATACAGCAATATACGACCGGGTACGTGGGGGAAGAATAGGTTTCGTAATGTTTACTCACTACGTCACTGCACTTATTACCTTATTGGATGAAACACTTTCTTGACAACTTAATACTCGTATAATTCAGATTTCGAAGGGAGCCTTGTACAAGCTACGGGAAAACAACGATAGCGTGTTTCACCGCCATCTATCATGAAATTGGTGCACTATAAAATGTAAAACAACTAAACATTGTACTTTATACAGTAACATAGGCTGAAAAATGGATTGTATTTTTTTTTAATAGCGTGTTACATACTGTAGGGTATAAATACTTCATTACACCTTATATGTTAATGTTGGGTTGTTATGTTGATCGGAACGATATCTTAAGTAAAAGATGTAACTTTCCTGGTTTAGTATCTTAATTGCACTACAATAACATAGTAATATGTATTAGGTACACAGCCTTATGACGCATGCTCGGGTCGAATCGTAAGCTTCATATTAAACGGTCGAATGTGCTCGTACACATACATACATACGAACAGTGGAAGTTAAATTAACGGATTATCAATTTCCAGCATCACCCGTTCATCATTCTGGAAACAGCAAATACAACGGTGAACCCACAACGAGTTTAGACAGAGACTTCCAGAGAAGGAAAAAAGAGGTACATGTTCATTCATCTGTGTCCTCAAATTAAATGCTATACGACCTAATGGCGATGTTATCGAACGGGTGAGTGGCGAAATTTAATTAGATACCGAAGTTAAACTAACTATTTTGGCTCAGTGATCCAAGAAGGGTCCGTGGCCTCCGAAACGACAGCACGCCACTTATCCCGGTCCTGCGCCACTTCCTGCCAACTTTCAGCTCGAAGATGACGCAGATCCGCCTGCACGCTATCCCCCCAGCGATACCTGGGCCGCCCGGACCAGTCGGTCGGCCCAGGTACGCTCTCTTGACTGCCAGATCCTCTCCCATTCGCAGTAGATCACCGAACCAGCAAAGTCTGCGAGATTTCGTTTCGCCGATGATGTTTGGCTCGACCACCAACTCCTCAATCTCGACATATTTCTGGATCCTCCATGTCCCATCGTCCTTATGGACAGGTCCCAAGATATTAACCCTTTAATTCGCATTGTCCAGCCGGCTAGACATATCCGTTGACAGTCTTTTTTTATTTTTCTCCTGACCAGTATCGTTTGTGCTATTTAGCGACACCAGGACTTGAAGGATGGACCTTAGCTATTTTTGCGAATTAAAGGGTAAGTATTAAAATAATTGAAACTAGTTGTGTTGTAAGTCCACTGAACGTCATTTGCGATTTTCAACTTAATCATGAAGATGTCATATAAACGGTGACTTCTGCAGATATATTATCTTTTGACAAATAGTAAACTGAAACACACACGTTATCATCACTTATCATCATCATCATCATATCAGCCGAAAAACGTTCACTGCTGTAGGTCTGGTGTAGGCCTCCGCCAAAGAGTGCCAAAGTGATCTTCACTTATACAATACTTAAAAACGTCAAATGTGCATACTGCATGTCCTCAATACCTCATTTACACTCAGCCGAAGTGAGCAGGGAAGTGGGCAACGCGAGAATGTAAATGGGTCACTCGCGCTGCCACTCGTCATGCCGCTGCACTCCCTCGATTGTCGGTTTTTCGTGCGCAAGTCAAAGGACGGGCAGCGCGAGCGCGAGTTAGGTATACATTCAGCCTTCTCGCTCACTAGCCGCACGACTTCTACCGGGTTTACACTCGGCACCGTAAGAACTACGAATATAACACGATTTTATTATACAAACATAAAATCATAGTTTAATTATCCTGTATGTCACGTAGTCGAAAACGCCGACGGCCATTTTTTTCTCGTGATTGACGTCAGTATAGCAGGATAATGCTAATACCGGGTTTACACTCAGCACCTGCCACTCGTCCTCGCGCTGCTGAAAAATGTGTGTGTCTTCGCGGCAGTGAATCGGTCGCTGTCTCAGCATTATGCCGAGGTGTCAGACAGACACCTACAGCATTATTTATACTAAACGGGACTTAATCGCGTATAATCATACGCGAATAAGTCCCGTTTAGTATAAATAATGTGTGAGAATCGTGAAAGTACGCTGATTTTCAGACAGCACCGTACGTGTGACCCACGGAACGCAACACAACATGTTGACTTGTACACTTGATAAGTTTTGTGCGATAGCGCCCAGGCTGTCTATTCTTTGTCTCTCATACCCTCTCACCATGACGTTCATTTTGCAGTACGCTCTAGAGCTGGAGATCCAAGAAGCGTTCCTGCGGTTCATGGCCGTGACGCTTCAGGGCTACCGCGCTCACCTAATCCCCATCACCAAGGCGCCCACCGTCGGCACTACCGACCCGCACGCGCTCTTCCACATGGACGCCTTCATACGGTCCCGAGACAAGGTAAGACATCTGTAGACACTCCTGTGGATCAATGCAGTGAGATGTTTGAGTCGCTTCCAGGGTTTGCAGATTCTGCAAATGACATTGCATGTTGTCCAGGGCGTTATTTCATAAGAGTTATTTCACTAGCTGCAGATTCTCTTCAATATTATTGCGTCAAGAAAGTGAGATGTGTGGACCGTTTTCTGAGTTTTCGGGAGAGCTGAAGGAAACAGAAAAAACACGCGTGAATGGGTATGCTTCTGGTAAAGTAGGTAAGGTGCCAAGAAGCATTCCTACGGTTCATGGCCGTAACGGTTCAAGGGTAACGCGCTCACCTAATCCCCATCACCAAGGCGCCGACCGTCTTTTGCTCTCAAAATGGATGTAAGGAGCTCGTACAACGTAGACAAGCACGTGATGGGTCTGTAGTTTTTCGCTTCCGTGGTATTACCGGACTTATAAAGCAGGGAGATTATACCAGTTGTAAAGAACTGTAGCAGGGAGCCGAGCTCAGAGGTCGGCTAGAACTGCGCTGCCAAATGCTCATCGAAACTATTTCAGCAAGACAACTTCTGTTCAATCCATACGGCCCAGGACTTTTCCAATTTGAACGGATGGCACAACGAACGTCATCGTGGCTGATTGCAATTGTTCGATGTGCTCACACTCACGTTCGACAACACACATCTACCCGCCCTCGGTGTGCTCGACAGGCACCGACCAGATACTACGCCAGAAGTCAATCATGGCAATAGCATCCGGCTGCCGCCCGTCAGTCACACGAAGATCGACTCCCTCCCACTTTCGGTATACCTTCCTTTGGTCGCTCTGGTATCTGTATCGGTCCACACGCTTTCTGTAGCGTTGAATACGGCTTGCCCATGCATAGACTTTCTGCTTCAGAAAGTCAATGCGCTCTGTGACAAAGGCCATGTAGTCACAGGACCTGATGCCAATGCCGTGATTGCCAGCCCGCGAGTTATAACTCGGGGGCGGTTATTACCGTATTGTGCCGCTCTTGTTTTCTCCGAGTTTAGCTTTTGACAGCTGCTTGTCAGTTCCCTTGATACAGGTTCTCCATAGCAAAAGCGGCGCCGTCTGTCGCGCCAGCGGGCTATTTTTTATTTTTATTTTTTTATTACTATTCTAGTAGTGGCTTCCGGGCTGTGAGACCATTATATCACTGCGACCATCGCTGATCTGTTGTTATTTTCACTTACTACAATTCTTGGTCAAGTCCAGCGAACTCGATGAATTGCAGGATACTGTTGACCTTAAGAATTTTGATCGCCTCCGGGCACATGATGTGTTTGCCCCGAAAGGAGTTTCGGCTGCGCATAAGGCAAAGAAATCGGTTAGGATGTGTGTAGGCGTTTCTTCCGCTTCAAGGCAGAGTCTGCACTGCCTTGTGTCACACAGTCCTAACGTTTAGATGTGCTTGTTTAGGCAACAATGCCCTGTAGGCACCCTTACCAACATGCGTAGACGGTTCCTGCTGAGCGCCAAGGCATCAGAAGTCGCCTTTTTGTTAAGGGGCTCCCCTTCGCCAATGACCTTCGATCTGAATCCCTTAGTTTTCTAATGTTTTTTAATATATAGTGTCCCATATTTACTTCAAAGCTTATTGTTTTCGAGATATTTAGCATCAAAGTTGAACAATTTTAGGCCAAAAAACTGGTTTTCTGGCCATAACTTTTCAATTTTTTTTTCCATTCAAGTAAGTAACAAAACAAAGTTCTTGTTCATTATTTTTTGACGAAGATGATAAAATTTCATATTTTTCTGATAAAAGATGGAGGTATGGTTACAGGTAAAAAAAGGGGTGACTTTAGATTTTTTTTTTCTCTACTTTGTTTTGTTAAAATGGATTTCTACGAAAACTCTTTTACTTCTCATATTTTGCAGATTATGATATATTTTTTCCGACGCATAAATTGTTACGTTATAATTTATAAGATGGTTACTAAACAACTCATTTTCACGAAAATTTCAAAAGCCTTAACAGTCCGCAGTAAGCTCGGCCGAATTTCATCTTCCCATACAAACGTAGTTACGCTCTCATTTTTAAACTACGTGTTGGATTGTAACGAAACTTTGCATATATAATGAAATGAGGTATATCTATGTCTGTAATTAGCTTATGTGGTTCCAGTTTATAAAACAAACGAAATACAGCAAAAACAAGTTTTTTATGAAAATCTTAAATTCGCTGTAGGTATTTTTTTTACTATGGTATCTGAAGCTATGTAAACTAATTACAGACATAGATATACCTCATGTTATTGTACATGCAAAGTTTCGTTACAATCCAACACGTACTTTTAAAATGAGAGCGTAACTGCGTTTGTATGGAGAATCGAGCTTACTGCGGACTCTTATAAGCACCTTGGAATGTTTCAGTCCTGATGGTATAGCTCTCCAGGCTTGAATGCTCTTGTAAAACAATAGGTCTTTAGAGTGAGCTTAGTCAGACTTTTGGGGATGCCACAGAACGGCTCTGATTCGCAGTGCGTCCCCTTCGCCCCCGCGTGCTAGCTCTTCGGCCTTCTCGTTTCCGTCGATACCTGCATGCCCTGGGACCCATGCGTAAAATTACCTTGTTTTCACTTTAGGCTGCCTGGTTTCCAATCTATGAGGCCGTTTAGCCAGTCCTCTCTCTTAAGGAGTTCCACAGAGTAGTTTATCTTTGTACAGTGTTATAGGGGCATTGTGTTTAGAGGCATCCCTAAAGAAGGAATATCGTAAACTGAGTCCTTGAGTTTTCTCAAGGCTGAGGATAGCCACTCGCCTCTCCTTGCTGGCGCTATTCTAATCATGCTGGACTTCGCCTCCTTTTCTAAATGGAAGTTTAGGGCGGAAGGTTCAGCACGGCTTCGAGAGCAGCTGTTGGAGAGGCTAACATGGCTCCAGTAACGATAATACAAGCCGTCCGTTGCAGACTGCTGAGCTTTGCATTATTGTTTTCTGTGTCGTTTTCCTATACCAGGCACAGAGGCGTATGACACCATCGGCCTCACAATGAACGTGTATAGCCACAGGGCAATTATGGATTTTAAACCCCATCTGTTACCCGCCAAACGACAGCAGATTGTGAGGGCTACTTTAGCCTTCTGCAAAATTCCATTAACGTGCGGATTCCAGGTCAGTTTCTGGTCGAGTATGACGCCCAGATACTTGATCTCGGAAGAGAGCGGAACTGTTTTGCCGTTCATAAACACGGGTCTCAGACTGCCGAGTTTCCTCTTGTTTGTGAACGGCACAACAACCGTCGTCTTCATAATTCATTTTCCCTACACTACGTGTTGATTGCTTCTAGGGCTCTCTGCATTTGGTACAATAGTGTACTTTGGCAGTTTCTATTCACCGTCATTACAAGGTCAGCCAAGAGTCAAAGGTAAGATATTTATTGTGATACGCGCCTGTGGTTTATGAGTCATCAGGGTGTTCAAGGGTCTCCATCTCCTAGGCACTCATTGTCGGAACATACACCTTTCCACACGCTCATAAGGTCCAAAGACAAGGTGAGATTGTTTTCAGAGTTTTCGGGAGCGCAGAAGAAAAAGGAAAAAACGTGCGTGCACTGCAATGTCTTTCAAAGTGCGTTCAAATTGCAAAAACAGGGCTGCACTTGGCCCGGTTCAGCCCTCGCTTAACACTTGTTCCGATAATTTTAAAAGCTGAACAATATCTATTGTTTCAGACGCAACAACGTTTCTTCACTCTAATGATGCGCACCCAAATGTTCACCCGCTTCATAGAAGAACGTTCATTCGTGTGCGACGTGGAGCAGGGGCTGTCGTTCTTCGACGACTGCATCGAGCGCGTGGCGGACGGCGACGCGGGCTCGCTGCTCGGCGCCGACACCGGCTACAGCTCCGAGCGGACCGTGTTCGTGCTGCCGCCCAACCCCGCCGACGACGGTCAGTGCGAGTGCGAGACAGGCTAGGTGCTGCAGTAGCGGGACAGACCGCTGCATGTTCTGGAGTGGAGACCGCCTTATTGCAAACGTATTGTGGGTCGGTAACCAGAACTACAGCAACTTATTTCTCAGCGTGCTGTTAATCGCGTGGAGAGGAGCGGAGCTTGGTCCCAAATGATGCCACTGGCTGATACAGGTCTGCGTGACAACTTTTCAGAAAATAGGCGATGTGAACAGATTGTTACATTGCAGTATTACTAATGACACCCGTAAAACCCACTATATAGTAACTCTATTATATGTAAAACATTTTGTTCTCAGGCGAAACCTACACATACTCCAAGTTCGAGCTGGACCCACTGCTGCTAGCCAAGTGTGTGACGGGCAAGGCTAGTGGAGGCCTACAGACCCTGTCGGCCGCCAGTCGCTCCGCACTCGCCTCGGCCGAGTCGCTCGACGCTTCGCCCATGGCGCGTCGTACCAAGCAGGAGATCGCGGCGGCTCAGAGGTCAGTTCTATCCTGGACCCTGGTCACACCTGCTCGAGCTGCCAGTGTTGCTAACCAAGTGTGCGATGGGCAAGGCTAGAGGCCTGCAGACCCCGTCGGCCGCTCGCCCCGGGCTTGCCTCGGACAAGTCGCTGACGCCTCGCTCATGGCGCGCCGCACAGGCTCAGAGGTCAGTTGTCCCGTGATACCTCGAGCAGCCAGTGTTGCTAGCCAAGTTAAACTGTGCCCCTTCCTACAAATAACGCGCGAGACTTTCAACTTGCGTTTGGCAGACTGAAATGTTAATATGACACTTTTCTTTTTGTATAATCCCAGCGTTTTTCTAACCGTCAATCGTTTTCCCAGGTTAGCGCGCAAAGCCAGCCTCTCGCCCGAAGCCTGGGCCAAGTGTCTCCTGGGCGCGTGCTACTCGCTGTACTTCCTGTCGCTGCCGAGCCGCATGATGCTGCTCCGGGGCCGCGAGCAGGCCACGCTCACCGCCGCTTACGAGCTGCTCGAGAAGGCGACCAAGCTGCGGGTGCCGTGCGACGAGGTGAGTCCTAGTTCAAATTGTGAGTTATTTTTGGCAAGCGTGGTGGTCAAATCAATTTTTGGGTTAAAACATTGTTTACACAGATTATTTATACTTTTTCAGATATTGTTGATGTAGATCATGTTGGTTGAGCGATAAGACCGCCTGTTGTCTACCTCTACCTACATGTTTTTGTGTTATTTCTCTTTTTAACTGCTTTGTTTGTGTGAGGTGTGCAATAAAGAGTTTTTGTATTGTATTGTATTGTAGATCCTCCCAAAACTGCAATTCTGCTGTGGGTAACACGACACGGTCATTTTGTTACTAATCAACAGATGGTTTTGCTCTTTACTATCAAACGCAGACCGTTTGATACCAAGGGAATCGTCCGGAGTTGGTTTGCTGAAAGAATTAAAATAAATAAAAGTAAATTCGGACGGAGTGGGTGCCGCACGATGGGAGATGATGTCGTGGCAGGCCGAGACGGAGATGGCGGTAAGACCTGGACGTATTTCAACGATTTCCCAGAACGGGGATAGGTGGAAATCGAGTAAGTCCCGAGGCCTTTGCCCAGCAGTGGGGAGGGAGGGGGTACAGCCTTGGAAAAAAAGTTTATTCCTGTAGGTTTTTCTTGGATGAGACTACCAAGGGACCGGGATCACTGACGTACTGGTCCACAGTTCTGACTAGTCTAATGTAGACTACTATATATTCATATTTTATATTATTATAAAGTAATATTTTTTATACATACCCGTATTTCGCAAAATTTGTCCACAACATGGTCATATTCTGTATCATTCTGTAGCTCTCTGATTCGAAGTCAACAGGCATGTTGGCATTATTGAAGAATGACACGCATTTTCACCTTTAACAAACAAAAAAAAGTTTATTTCTGTATAAATATCGAAATGATAGAAAAATAAACGTTTAGTATTTTTAGCGCATAATTTTACGTACTTCAATATGTCGTATTTAAATATTTGCATAGTGGAATATTTTATGAGAGCGTCAACGTCCTCGGCAGATATTATTGTATCACCGAAGTAAAACTCTTTGATCTTCCTTCCAATCTCTATTTGATTGCTCGCCGAGCATTCTAATAGCAATTCTACAGGCACAAACATTGTGGAAACTTATTGTATTTATCAAAAGTGCCTTCCTTAGACAGGATACTGAATTGTATAGTGCCATCGTGGGTAGTATGCCCCATTATAACTTCGACCCCTTCATGAATGCCATTCCGCAATCATTCATAAGCGTCACCGTAAAAGTATCTCTCAACACCGTCAAAATGTTTCTCATCAACAACGTTTAGAAACAAATTTATACGGATCGCAGCAGCCTCCTCAACAGTTAGAGGCGCAAGAACTCCTACTAGCTTCTCAATCGGTTGCATTTTGAAAAACTCATACAACTCTTTATCATCTTGAGTCCCCTTGCCGAGCGTTCTAGCTATAGCTTCAGCTCTCAATCGCGGCTCAAAGCTTCTAGCCCAATGGCTTAGATTCTGTCCACTCTGAACTATAGCCCGCTTAAACAGACCCTTTGTCATGGGCGATACCAAATGGTAAGCCACCGAAGCCCGGCCGGCACTACTCCCAAAAATCGTAACCTTATTCGCATCACCACCAAATTGTATTATGTTCTTCTGCACCCAACTTAAAGCGGCTACCTGGTCCTTCATACCAGCGTTACCAGGAACATCTTTCGTGTGCAGACACAAGAATCCAACTACATCTAGTCTATAGTTCATAGTGACGAACATGACGTCTCTTTTGACCCAGAAATCTAGCACATAAAGGTTGCTATTACCACTTCCGTATACAAAACCACCGCAATGTATCCACACCATGACTGCCAAGGGTTCTTTGGGGTTCAGATCAGGGGTGTACACGTTACGGAAGAGACAGTCTTCGCTGTTCATTTCTGTGCAAGGATTCCCAGAGAAGGGATCGAATTAGTGACAGATAGGTCCATGAGCTTTTGCGTTGCCTACTCCATCCCAGGGCTTCACAGCTTGCAGTGCCTTAAAATAAAGAATCACATTTAAGTTTTATTTTATAGATATGTATTGTTCTTTACCGTACGGAAAATACAGAACCTTAAAAAAAATTTTTGATACTGCAGAACTTCGCGTTTAAAAATGTTATAATTCTACGTAACAGAAAATTGTTCTGGAAGGCTGTAAAAGCGGCTAGAGGCTCAAAAACAGTATCAGAGCTTGGAATAATTAGAGATGAGACTGGAAGCATAGTGAAAGTGGAGCAAAACGTACTGAGAAGATGGAAAGAATATTTTGAAGGTTTGTTTGAAAGAGAAGAGATAGACACGGTAGAGTCACGGAACTCTGAGGTGACTCCCGGCTTTGAAGGTGATGAAAGGGAGATAAGCATGACAGAAATTATGGATGCGGTAAAAAGTATGAAGTCGGGTAAGGCGGCAGGATATGATAGGGTAACTGCTGAGATGATCCGGAGTGGTGACGGAGTCGTTGCAACCCTGCTGCACCGACTCTTTAACTTGTGTTGGAGATATGGCAAGGTGCCGGACGATTGGACTAAAGCTGTCATTGTTCCACTTTACAAAGGAACGGGTTCGCGGCAGGATTGCAAAAACTAACGTGGCATCAGTCTTCTGAGTGTGGTTGGAAAAATGTATGCTAAGGTACTGATAAAAAGGGTAGTGAAAGAGACTGAGAATAAAATGTGGGATGTGCAAGCAGGGTTCCGAAAGGGGATGGGGTGTGTGGATCAGGTTTTCTCCTTACGATGCATCACCGAAAAATGTCTGGCCAAAAACCAGAAGGTGTACTGTGCGTTTGTCGATTTGGAGAAAGCCTATGACAGAGTGGTGAGGGATGTTTTGTGGTCAACTCTGTCCATGTATGGAGTAAACAACCAATTGATTCGGGCATTAAAATCCCTTTACGAGGGATCTAGAGCATGCGTAAGGATCAATGGTGGCTACACAGACTGGTTTAGCATCCAAAGAGGTGTTAGACAAGGTTGTGTGGCCTCGCCATGGTTGTTTAACTTATTTATGGACAGTTGTATGATACCTTTGAAAGAGAGTGAATGTGGTTTAAAAATGGGTGAGTTACTCGTCAAATGCCTCCTATACGCTGATGGTGCTTGTTCCTACACTGATGTATGGAAGTGAAACTTGGGTATTTCAGAAAAAGCATGAGAGTATAATGAATGCAGTTGAAATGAGAGCGTTAAGAAGTATGTGTGGAGCTCGTTTGAAGGATCGAATAAAAAATAGTGTAATAAGAGAAAAATGTGGAATAGAAGACGATGTAGTGACTAGGATTGACCAAGGTATGCTTCGGTGCTTTGGGCATGTTGAGAGGATGTGTGAAAGTAGGCTGACTAAGAGGATATACGTCCAGGAGATGGATGGAAGGGTCGGTAGGGGGCGGCCTAGGCGAGGGTATCATGACCAAATTTCAGCGATACTGTTAAAAGGCCAGGTCAGGAGTACCCGCAACCGACGAGCCTGTATGAGGAGATGTATGGATGTGATCGAAGCGAAAGAAGTATGTAAGGACCGTAGTATTTGGCGTTCCTTAGTCTCTGCCTACCCCAATGGGATACGGGCGTGAGTATATGTATGTATGTATCTATGTAATTCTACGTGAACATGCTGTTTACTCGCGCACCTTTACTTCACTTCTAGACAAGGTGCCTAACTTTACATTAGAGGAACTTTTAAGGTAAGACTATTGACTAAGCTAGCTTAAACACGACTGCCACGTCATGAAGAGACCAGCGGACCACAATGACCAGAAAAATTCTCGAACTTGAGTCAGCGCCATACGGACTCACATGGATAAAGCCCGTGGAACGACCTTAAGAGACATGATTTCAACCTAAAGATGACCTGGAAGCGCCAGCTCTAGAGAATGATTAGGAGAGCCGGCCCCATAAAAATTGGGAAGAAGGCCGGTAGAAGAAGAAGGCGAGTCTTCTTCTTCCACCTTTACTGCTCGTAACCCTCAATTTTCATCGTTAATTAAGCCGATCAACGGACTAAGTAAGTCATAGCTAATTGGCGCATTAATTTGTCTATACATAAGTAATACTCGTCTCGCCTGCACGTGGTCCTCCTGCTGTTTAACGGAAGAGATGAGCATCAGAGAAGGAAAACTTGAAACAAACCCGGCTCGGTGCCAGCCGTTATGCACCTGCAACCGAACCGACTCCACACGTATTGACTTTGTCATTCCTGCGGGCCTAGTCGGTAAGGTCGAGAGTGTGATGGGCACGCCCGCGTCATATTATTTGCGTCCCAGGCGATGCAGCGTCCGTGGAGAGGTCACTTCACCCACTCCAGCCTGCTGAGTGGAAAACAACACGGAGAGTGGCAGTTACGGGTGCTAAGTCCAAACAGATAGGCGTTAGTGCGGACGCTAGGGGTCACTCTCGATAGTGGGAGTTTCCATTGTAGACCCACTGACAAGTTATCGCCCGCTTTAAGCCGGGCAGCCCCCGGCCGGTAAGGTACTTGTCCGTCTCGGTGCTGACTTGTTTCTAATGGGTGGTAGGAACACTAGTATTGGCTAGACGGTTGGTGTCGTTAGCGATTTCACCTGCGATTACGATAATAAGTAAATACCAAAATCGCTAATCCATGCGAATAGGCACATGGAATGTCCGTACAATGAGGACAGGCTTCCCGGACACCAACGGAAGTTAAATAACGACCAACATCTTCGTAAAACTGCAGTTATTGATGCAGAACTGCTACGGCTAAATGTTTCTGTAGCTGCATTGCAGGAAACAAGACTGCCGGATGAGGGGTTCCTTCGTGAGTCCAATTTCACGTTTTACTGGAGGGGAAAAGGTTTGGCTGAGCCGCGACAACACGGAGTAGGTTTTGCGATTAGGAATGACTTACTGCACGCCACAGAAACTCCAAAGGGGGTGTCCGAGCGCATCATGACATGCCGTTTAAACACTGTCAGCGGCTTTATAACCCTGATTTCTGCGTACGCACCGACTTTAACATCGTCTTCGGAGTCGAAAGATCAGTTCTACGAAACTAAACGAAACTGTGCGTGCAGTTTGCAAGGGAGATCGGCTTCTATTGGATGAAATGAATATGAATATGAATATATTGGCAACATAAATGAGAATGGGCAGCGTCTCCTAGAATTCTGTTCTCAAAATTTGCTCTGTTTTACAAACACCTATTTCAAAGGCAAATTAATGCGCAAAGTCTCATGGAGGCACCCTCGATCTGGCCACTGGCACCAGCTAGACGTTATTCTAACAAAGAAAAAAGATCTTTGCGATATACTCCATTCCCGCACATTTCATAGCGTAGACTGCGATACAGATCACTCGTTAGTAATTGCTACAGCCGCTTTCACTGACAAAAAGATCCACTCGTTGCGCACTCCCGGTCGTAAAAAATTAAAGCTTCCAACATCCAGAAGCAGCGAAATGATCGAATCTTACAAGGAACTGATCCATCAAGAAACAGCGCGTTGGGATTTAAACATGAGTTTGAGTTATGAGCCAGTCAGGAGTTTTAAAAAGCCTTCTTAGAGACACCGCAGCCGATGCATTTGGTTACTTAAAGTCGTCGAAATCCGACTGGTTTCTGGAAAATATTGAGCACCTCCAGCCATTCCTAGAAACAAAAAGAGATGCAGCACTGATTCATCGTCTCAGACCCAGCCACAAGACACGCGACAACTTAACCAAAGCTAAATCTGACCTACAACGAAATACACGCTACTGCGCAAACGCGTACTTTCTTGACGTATGTAAGAGTACCCAAGCTAGTGCAGCTACAGGTAATTTTGCTGGCGTGTACTCAGGCATTAAGAAAGCTCTTGGTCCTTTCCCATCCATAACAGCTCTTCTCAAAGAAGTTATAACTGACTCAGATCGGCAACTTCATCGCTGGGTAGAACACTATTCACAACTTTATTCCCAACCAATTGGAATACAGCCTGCAGCAATTGAGTCGATCCCCAAATTGCCCGTGTGGAATGAACTTCATAATATCCCCACTATATATAGGTTGGAAAGAGCCCAGGCAGTGATAATATCCGTGCTGAGGTCGTGAAATTGCAATGTGTGGCTCCATTTCTTTACAAATTTTTCGTGAAATGCTGGAACGAGGAATACATCCCTCAGGATATGCGCGATGCTAATATTATCACGCTGTATAAAGGGAAGGGTGACCGCGGCAACTGTAACTCCTACCGAGGCATCTCTTTGCTGAGCATTGCTGGAAAGCTACTTGGCCGTTTGATCCTGGCTAAGCTGCAGAAATCACAGTGTGGTTTTCGTGCTCACCGCTCCACCACGGACATGATTTTCACCCTACGTCAGCTTCAGGAAAGGAGCAGGACACCTCCCTTTTGGCTGCTTTTGTGGACTTAAACAAAGCCTTTGACACCGTGAGCAGAGAAGGACTGTACACGATACTGCAAAGTATTGGATGTCCTTCAAAACTCTTAAAGCTCATTAAGCTCTTCCATCTTGACATGAAGGGCTCTGTTGTGTATAACGGAAACACCTCAGACCCCTTTGAAATGCGCAGAGGAGTAAGACAGGGTTGTGTATTGGCGCCCACATTATTTGGCATATCTTTCTCCGTACTCATGAAAGTTGCCTTCGGCGAAACGACTCAGGGCATACACCTTCATACCAGGTCAGGCGATAGACTGTTCAATATATCGCTCTTAAAATCTAAAAAATATCGTGAAGAAATTTATGTTGACAGTTTACTGTTTGCCGATGATGCTGTTTTCGTTGCAACTTCGTCGGAGGAGCTTCAAGATATGGTAGAGAAGTTCAATGCGGCGTGTAAGCAATTTTCCATGTCGGTTAATGTTAAAAAGACAGTTATAATGGCTCAAGGCGTAGATCGGAGCCCGACTATATTGTTGGATGATTCGCCTCTCGAAGTGGTTGACAATTTCTGTTACCACTTCAGGATCCACCGTCTCAAATAACCTATCAATCAATCAATATATTTATTCGTTCATCACAGGTACATAAGGTGGTAACATAATATTTAAAGGAACAGCTATGACGTGCCTTCTGGCGTACGAAACAAATGGTTCTTAATTACAATCTAATCTAAGTAATCTTACAATGAAAAGTCTATCTCTAATACTAGATTACATGTACAATATATTAAATTCAGAATATTATGTCAAAGATCATTCAAATAATCCGCTACACTATAATAACACTTAGACAGTAAGAAATTAAATAATAAGGTTTTAAACTTGTGTATTGTTGCCATCTGCCACGCTTCTGGCAACCTATCACTTGATGTTGAGATCAACACCCGCATCGGCAAGGCATCCACGATGTTCGGGAGGCTCAGTAAGAGGGTATGGGAAAACAAACACCTAACTGTAAATACAAAGGTGATCGTGTATCAGACTTGCATCTTATCCATACTCTTGTACGGAGCCGAAACCTGGACGTCGTATGCCAAACAGGAACGGAAATTGAACAACTTCCATATGCGCTGTCTTCGACGCATTTTAAACATCTCGTGGAAGGATCGAGTCACAAACGAGAGGGTGCTTAGCATCGCGCGTTTACCTAGCCTTGCTGCCGTTCTGAAACAGAGACGCTTACGTTGGCTTGGGCACGTGCCTAGGATGGAGCCTTCTCGTTTGCCATGAAAATCTCTCCTGAGTGAAATAGCGTACGCTAAACGACCGGTCGGGCGACCTATGTTGCGGTTTAAGGACAATGCTAAACGGGACATGGTGTCCTTTAGGATCGACCCCACAACTTGGAAAGAACATTCTCAAGATCGAGACCAATGGAGGGAGACCCTACGCAATGGAGTGGTGGAACACGATAAAGCTTGGTTCGATCTCTTATCCTTTAGGCGCGAATTAAGATACCAACGCGCTGCTCTTCCGCTTTCATCTCCAGGCAGCACATTTACTTGCCAATTATGCGGTCGTGGCTGTCATTCCCTTATCGGCCTTACAAGCCACGTACGTAAGTGCCGCTCCTCTAATATGGACGCTGTTTAAATCATCTTTTCATAGATGTAAAGGCCAATGATGATGAAATAATACTCGAAACGAATTCAAATATTGTACCTATTTGATAAATCTTTGGTACGTTCGAGTGACTTCATTCTATTTTACATTGAATCTCAAATTACCAATAGGTGGCGCAGCATAAGGTATCCCTTTGGTATCCCATAGTACCTCCCACCGAGTACTATCGACAACACAGCTAACTAACCATCGGTGCACCTTAAGTGCATTGTAATAAGGTTCTATATAAACACAGGATGGTCAGTTAACAGTGTTGTTGTTTGTACATTATCGAGAATAACTCCCTTCAAAATACCATCGCTAATCCGCACTTGTGTCATTTAGAACGGTTTCCTAGGAACTGATCTTCGAATATATTTACTACGTGTTTATTTATACCCGGACACGACCAATTGGTATAAATTGGGACAAGTATACTCCAATCAACTAAGATTTTGTGACTTCTACGACGTAACTATGGCATGGCGCTGTTGAATGAATGATTATACGACTGCAATTTGATATAATGTTTTTTTTTGTCAAATATATTTTTAGGGTTAGTTACTAAACTATATTTTTAGGGGGCACTGCAGTCCATATGTAACCGAGAGTTTAAAAAAGTTTCAAGTTGTTTCAAGTTAGGTCAACGTGGATCCCCGCTTTTTATCCGCTCATTGCAGACACAGGACATGTCGCATCATTATGGCATTAGTCTTATAACAAACATGGTGATTAGAAAGTTAATGTTTGTCTATGGTCACTTTTCATTTGCCGCCAGGTGTGCTATCGTGTCATGATGCAACTATGCGGCATCCACTCGCTGCCCGTGCTGGCGGTGCGGCTGCTGTTCCTGATGAAGCGCGCGGGGCTGCAGCCCAACGCGCTCACGTACGGCTACTACAACCGCTGCGTGCTGGAGGCGCCCTGGCCGCACGACATGCCCAGGTAACCCATACATCCACTCGCTGCCCGTGCTGGCGGTGCGGCTGCTGTTCCTGATGAAGCGCGCGGGGCTGCAGCCCAACGCGCTCACGTACGGCTACTACAACCGCTGCGTGCTGGAGGCGCCCTGGCCGCACGACGTGCCCAGGTAACCCATACATCCACTCGCTGCCCGTGCTGGCGGTGCGGCTGCTGTTCCTGATGAAGCGCGCGGGGCTGCAGCCCAACGCGCTCACGTACGGCTACTACAACCGCTGCGTGCTGGAGGCGCCCTGGCCGCACGACATGCCCAGGTAACCCATACATCCACTCGCTGCCCGTGCTGGCGGTGCGGCTGCTGTTCCTGATGAAGCGCGCGGGGCTGCAGCCCAACGCGCTCACGTACGGCTACTACAACCGCTGCGTGCTGGAGGCGCCCTGGCCGCACGACGTGCCCAGGTAACCCATACATCCACTCGCTGCCCGTGCTGGCGGTGCGGCTGCTGTTCCTGATGAAGCGCGCGGGGCTGCAGCCCAACGCGCTCACGTACGGCTACTACAACCGCTGCGTGCTGGAGGCGCCCTGGCCGCACGACGTGCCCAGGTAACCCATACATCTATATCGTAACATTATGAACCGCAATAGAATAAAACATGTCCCCCACTCAGTGCATTCTTGAGAGCTCCGGAGACCATAGTCATCACGAGTGGTCCTTCATTAAGCTAAACGGGCGACACTGGTCTAATGTCCAGTCGTTATAAGTCAAGCGCACGTTTAGACTTCTAAAATTGTGTCGTGTGAGCTTCGTGAAACTGGCCACAAGAATGTGTCGCTACATTCCTACAGAGCATGTCGTAGTGTCATTTTGGTTGCGTCTTCTGTAAGGTGAAGGTTGAGTTGAGCTGCATTCTAGTTGCCACAGCGGTTTCACATGATACGTGCGTATACACGTTTCTTCATACACCGTTATAATTCTGTTTTTAACCCCCGACGCAAAGAGAGGGGTGTTACAAGTTTAACGTGTCGGTGTATATGTGTATCTGTCTGTGGTATCGTAGCTCCCAAACGGATGGACCGATTTGAATGCGCTTTTCTTGTGTCATAGATAATTTTATCCCGAGTGTTCTTAGCCATGTTTCATGAAAATCTGTTCAGCCGTTTTTGAGATATTGGACTTTGAAATGAAAATGTCGGGGGTTTTTGAAGTTTTCTAAGTTGTAGTTATGTTACATGTAAGTATTCTTTTTTATTACTGTCTAGTGGTCGCCACTAAACGCGGTTTCTAGTGGCGAGCGCGAGCCACTCCCGCAGATTGTGGCTCGGACGCGGCCACTGACACGCTCGGTGTGCGCCAAGGCCGTACAAAATCCTCAGCTGGCGGTGGACACTAATATAGTACGGCGGAAAATGGCCAATTTTGACAAAAGTCGTGGACACGACTTCTATATACCTAAAACTGGTATGGATGTGTTCCTTGTTGTCTCCAGAGTACGAATCTACCGGTTTTTGTTACGGGAGAGGGGGACGGACATAGCTGTGACGTCATAAAGATGGCGGCCGATGGTCATCGATTTTTGTCCAAATCTCGGATTCTATTTTACTGATTGCTTCGTGTGAGGTGTCATTTGAAAGCATATTAAACGTACTATAATTTATTTTCGGGACGCTATGACGTACAATCAACAGTTTTTATATTAGATACGTACTCTGGAGACAACAAGGAACACATCCATACCAGTTTTAAGTATATAGAAGAGATCGTGAAGGAGACGACTTTTTGCGATTTTGCCACCGTAGCTCAATGTGCAGCTACTTTACAGTTCTTATTTGTCGGCAGTGGATCCCAACTGTTGTGGAACAAACTACGCATAGCGGTGATGGGCGCAGCGTTGTTCCGTAAAGCGGGCGCGCAGCGAGCGAGTCGGGCGGCTGGATCGGGACTGTCTGCTGGGAGTGAGTATCAGTCAATTACAAGGTACATCTTTATAGGGGTTAGACGCTTAGAAATGGCTGAGTGAGATCAAGGGCCGAGTTGGAGGTGGGGGCTCCGATTGAACCATTGCAGTTAATAATCATTTTAGATCTATGTTATCATACCATGTAACTTTTTGAAGTGAAAACTTCTTTAGCGGCGCTGTGCACTTTTTGTGATAGGGATATTTTTTTGAAATTGCGTCCCCGTGACCGTCAGATTCGTAAGACGTCAGATCCCGTATCATGGTCGGCCTTAGCACGCGATAAGTGACAAGATATAGCGTCCGTCACTGGCTGACACCGTTCAATGGAACAAGACAGACCCTCTAACTTGTCACTTATCGCGTGATAAGGCCGACCATGATATGGGGTCTGATGTGTGGATGGAAGTTGATTTTTCTGAGAAATAAAATGAAAGATTTAATGTTAAATTGTAATAGTTCTGAAGTATTAAATTTTTAATATAAAAAGTAATTCGTGCAAAATTATTCCCTAACCATTCTAAAATATCAAAAATGCACAACGTTAATATTCAAGTTTTCACTTCTGCTGGCACTCCCGGAGTGCAACCCGGTCTTTTTTGTTTATGTTGGACCTTTGACATGTATGGTATACAATTATACATTTTGCATTAAACAGTAACGTATTTTAACAAAACTTAAGGAGATAATTAAAAAATATATCGCTCCGAGCATTCGAACCTAGCTGCGACGTTCCAGCATACGCGGCCATTCGCTCTAGCTAATTGAGCTATCGGAACAATCTGCTCGGTCGACAAATCTTAAACCAGTTCCTTCTTACGCCTCAGGGAGTTCTGCTCGGAGTGATAGATTTATAAACGGTTTCCTTTAATTTGAAATGTATATGTACCCGTATTGTTACAGGTGTGGGCACGCTGCCGCGAGTAGTATCGGCGGCAGGCATGGACGGCGACCTGGGAGGCCTGGCCGGGCTCGCCGCCTGCGAGCCCGGCCTCAGCCGCACCAGCCTCGACGAAGGTGAACTTTAATAGAGTCGTGTATCGTGTGGCAAGGTCCTGGGCGGTCTAGTGGGCGTCCACAGACTGTAAGACGGATCATATGTAGGCCAGAACAAAATAGTTATCAACTGCGACGCGACCAAACACTACTACTACTTGCTCTGTAGTAGTGTTGTGTTCCTGGAGGTGAGCAAGGTCGCCAGAGCTCCCGAGGATGCGTTGTGTTGAGAGCGAGTCAATTTGTTCCTTCAGCTGTCAACACGGCGAATTCTCGAACATAGCAAGGGTCGGCAACGCCCATGTTACTCCTTTTGGAGTTGCATGCGTCTATAGGCTACGGTGTCCGCTTACCATCAGGCGGACCGTACGCTTGTTTGCCACCGTCGTTGTATAAAAAAAAACACGTTAGCACATGTACTCAAATGACAGTCTACACGCGCAACTCGCAGCAGGTCGGCCGAACGTTGCCGACGCAACTTTTCGTGGAATTTGCACGAAATTGGTGCGCGTCATATCGTAGAATTTTATAGATTTTTTTTTGTTGCATCATCTTGCTGTAATTCCATCGCGGCAATAAATGTAGGGATGTATCCAGAATCTTCTCTTGTTACGATTTCATATGTGCCGGTAATATAGTTAAATAAAAGATTAAGGCTGGGTTGCACCTACTCTCTGAATTTACCAAAATTCATAAATAAGTTAAATAACTGGTACTTAAATAAAATGTATTATAGAATTAACGAACATTTTGAAATTAACAATTCCTGATTAGTATGTGACCAAATACTTGTACCATTTTGTGTGACATAACTTTTTTTTAATTATTATTCTGTATTTTATAAATGATTCACTGTATATTCGTAGCATGTTTTTTTTTCTTATAATTAATATTAGAGGTTTCTATGGGATGACAGCTGTCACCGCCATGTAATCGTAAGTTGGTGCAACCCGCCCTATGTCTTCATCATCACATCACTCCAGTGGTTTGACCGAGACCGATGAACGTCGCGAGACTGATCATCAGATGTTGAGTCGCGCCGTGTGAGGGTTTGAGTTGCGTCGCAGGTGGCAACACTTGCCGTCACCCCATGTGAGCAAGGCCTTACGTGTTTAGTCGACCGTCAACTACAGAAGGAAGTGAGGTAAAACAAATGAAGGGTTGAATGCATGCCCCTCAAGCAGGAAAGACTTCGCCGTGCTTTATCACCCCCTACAGATTCACAATACGGGTGTAGACTTGAAAATTATTATTACTCCAAAAGAAAAAAAAAATCCCATTCAGACATCTCAAAGAATTATGAATCTACAACCGTTTTAATATTGCTTGTTAGAGAGAGAAAACGCAAACAGTGTGTGACGTCACATTACACGAGGCTGCCGGGGGGCCGCGCCGAACACGACGGGGCGCGGCACGTTGCCGTCTATTAGTGTGACGTCACAATCTTCCAGCGTCATCGCTTCATATGAAGTTGCGTTTTGCGAAAAAAAGCCAGAACACACCCCTCCTTAAAACTTTGGACACTTCGTGATTATTTAACCTTTTGCGTTGATTTTTTCTCCATTTGATTACATTTTTAATCCTTTTTGTACTCGTCGATTAAAATCTGTGTATTAATATTTCATAGAGAATACTGCAACGTCACTCTTCCCATCGTTGAATAGTCTATGTTACTTCCGAAACAACCGAAATAACTGTTTCGATACGCTCTAGACAATCGAAAAAAAATTGAAAATAGAACTTCGTATTTCAATAATACGTTTCCTTGTTTAAGGAGACTCGATCCGATACAAAATTGCCAATCTATGGCGTTCCGGAACGTAGCAGCGTCGCGTCATCTGTCAAAAATCTACTAAAACTTGCTGCTGTATCCAGGGCATAAAAAAATAAAAAACTACGCTTTGTGATTGGTTAGTATTTAGTTAGACAATCACAGCACAGTACTGCAACATTACGGACGCCGGTGGTGTGATAACTTTTCATTTCAAAGCTAAACTTAAAAAGTTCAAATAAAAACTAAGAAAATGAGTAGTGACAGTGACGAAACATCTTTAACTCCTCAAGAAATAACTAATATGGCAGAGGAAGCCACACATACCTTGCTACCTCAAGTCAAAGAGCCTTTACAATAGTAGAACTAGTTACGATATTTAGTTTTCTTATAGACTCGTATTAATGACAAATTATTAATTTTAATGAACTCGTACAAAAAGTATTGTTCACAATAGTGTCATAGTCAAGCTTTTTAATCTCGTACCTTACTTAGGCCACTCAGCAAGCTTCGTGGCCTAAACACGGTACTCGACTAAAAAGCTCTCTATTATAAAACGGTTGTGAAAAATACTATTTCGAGAAAATATGACATTATTCTATTTAGTGTCTAGTCTACACCCCTATTCGTCTGCAATCGATGTGGCTAGAAATGCCGCGCTGCTATAGGACTATAAAGCCGCCAACGATGCGGCAATCCGTAGGCTCCTGAGCGCTGCAACAATCATGCCATAGATGCTGCGGCCAATGGTCCAAGACCCCAGCCATAATAACATCACTGCTTGCCTTGTAGGTAGTAGTTTGTAATCTACGGTGACTGCTTAATATCCTAATGCCGTCTCGTATTAAAATAAAGTGTTGTTGCAGCGAACGCGCGTGAGATGGAGGCTGCTTCGTCCGCTTTCGAAGCGCTAGTGCGGCGCGGGAATATAGTGCGCGACGCGGCCGCGCCCGCGCGACAGCACAAGCACGCGCTGTCCTCCGCCGCAGGCATACTCATATCAGGTTAGTACTATATACAGGGTGTATCAAAAATGGGGTGTGAACCAAGCTAGGGCATATTCGGTGGCGCATTGCGATTCCAAATATGCATTTGTTAATTTTTTTATTATTTTTGTTTACATTTATATTTTTGTTTTTGTTTACATTTACAGTCTTTGCTTTTGTTGACATTGCTTATGTATGACAACACTAGCTGATGCCCGCGGCTTCGCCAGCGTGGTTATAAGAAAATGTAACATATTGAATTTTCCCGTGGGAATTAGATGTTTTCCCGCTGGAAAAAGTAACCTATGTCATTCTCCAGCCTCTAAACTATGTGCATACAAAAAAATCGCATTATTAATACGACGCTCCGTTGCGACGTGAAAGAAGGACAAACAAACAAACACACTGTCGCATTTATAATATTAGTAAGGATTTCCAGCCACAACTGTTACGGTGCTGTTGGCGCTGCCGCGAATGCGTCGCATCAATGAGGCTACAGTCGCTTGCGTATGGCATGAAATCCATCAACGCGCACCTCGGCGAACAAACCCGGTGCGCTGCAATATCATATGAGAGTCGATATTTATTTTTGTTCTTTGGTAGCAGTTTATAGCGTTCAAAATGATGGTGTAGATATTAAATATTATCACTGCATTAGAAATAATTAGCTTTCTTCTCTTTTCAAGGCTTACCTTCAAACCCGGATTTGAGCGAAGCGGCGCGGCCGAGAAGCAATTCATTAGAAAACGAAGACGCAACGAATAGTGTTACGATACCTGAAAAAAGACAGGTAATATTGGTTTTCACAACCCTTGCGGTAACATCTCAGTGTGGATATTTTCACTCATGACTCTTATATATCAAGCGCGCGACTGTATGTGTGCGAGCGCTTGTTATGTCGATTTGACTTGGTCGCGAGGCCGTGGACTAGACGCCAGAGGGCAGCGGGGCGACGAGTATTCGAGCAGTTCATACATTCGAGCGACCTCAATGTATGCGCAGCCGCTCGTCGCCCCGCTGCCCGCTGGCGTCCAGGCCGCGGCCTTACATGCCGACGCATCCACAATAAATTACATATATTTTACGGCATCGGTGTTGTTTTTTTTTAGACGATACACGTGAGCCCGGACAGCCCCACGGACCTGCGGATCCTAACGCGGTCGGAGAGCTTCGCGGGAGACGCGCAGATCGTCCAGAATCTCCAGATGCTGTCCTTTTCTAGCAGTATGTATATGGGATGCTTGCCATGTCCGCTAAACTCGGCTGTCGCGCTCCTCCGATGTGCAATAGGGGTGAAGACTCGAAAATGATTATTACTCCAAAAGAAAGAAGGCAAAAAAATATGCCTAGTGACGAAAATCCCATTTTAATATTGCAACCGTTTTAATATTGCTTGCTGTCACTAACTGAGCGTTATAGTAAATGACAATCGTTTCATACGAAGTTGCGTTTTGCGGAAAAAGGACAGAACATGCCCCTTCTTAAAACTTTGGATACTTATAACTTTGTGATTATTTAACCTCTTGCGTTGCTTTTTTTCCATTTGACTACATTTTTAATTCTTTTTTCGAGAAAATACGACATTGATGATTATTTTATTTAGTGTCTACACCCTTACACACATGTCGGAACAGGTCGAATATTCCCCGAATACCGATAATGTAGCCGTAGCAAAAGTGACACAATTTTACCTAAAATAGCGAACGTTCATAATAATAATAATAAATTCAGAGGTCGGAATTTTCGTGGCAATTTCGAGCTGTCATAGGGACTTCTAGTTTATCGACTACCGATATTCATAATTATATCGATAAATTATAGAACACAACATATGAAACAAGATTAAAAGTAGAGGTAAACAACAGGCAGTCTTACCGCTAAAGAGCGATCTCTTTCATATAACTTTTGAGTGGCTGAAATTGTTAAATAGAGATTTGCAATGAAAACAATGAAAAGTTAATAGTTAACAATTTTAAATTGAATCAGTTCAGTTCAATTTTTTAACATTTATAAATTTCATGTTCAAAGTCTGTTTTAGTGCTACTAATCAAAGGTCATCAGATTAATGGCCAGTACATACGAGTATATAACATAATATAATAAGCATCGAAAGCAATTCTAGTTGCAATTTGTTTCGAAAAATGTTTAATAGCCACAAGAAACCCATAAATTACTTATAAGAAACAATAAAATATTATTATTTTAACTTCTATTTATAATTTCCTAGAAATGAGAGATTTCCTAGAGATGAGCCCAATCGCGATAAGACTGCATGCTGTTTACCCATCACTCGTAATCATATTTTACATATATTGTATTCTGTATTTATCGATATACATATGTATATTCGGAAGTCGATAAACGAGAAGTCCCTATGACAGCTCAAAAGTGCCACAAAAATTCCGACCTCTGAATAATAAATATTAGGGGACAATCTTACACAAATCGACCTAGTCCCAAACTAAGCATAGCTTGTACTATGGGTACTAGACGACGATAAACATACTCATATAGATAAATAAATACTTAAATACATAGAAAACATCCATGACTCAGGAACAAATATTCGTGCTGATCACACAAATAAATGCCCTTACCGGGATTCGAACCCAGAACCTCTTGCTTCGTAGGCAGGGTCACTACCAACTAGGCTACAGCGGTCTTTTCTTAATATACAATCCTTATTTTTTTTTTACGTCAGACCTGGCCAATATGCGAGTTTTACTGCACGCTACGCGTACGGTAAAACTCGCATTGTGGCCAGATGAAGACGTAAAACTGTGTACTTACCTCACCTTCGGTTCGGGACATAAATAACTGCGACCTGGGCCATTCACGAATTCACCGCCCTAGGTACGTAATGTACTATTACTAGCTACTTTGTTGTACTAGCATTAAAGTCTTGCAGGTACATCGAATGTAAAATCACGGTGTTCGAGAACACTAAGTTTCCCCGAGGAGCCCGAAAAGGAGGCGGCGGAGGCCAAGCCTTCAGAGGAGCCCGAGGGTTCTCCACTAAAGTACGTAATCTATTTTCTTATAGTTAATTGAAATGTATACTTACTCGCTTACTCCATTGGCTGAGGGACCCATAGTCAGGCACTGGTCCCACCGCCGGCTAGTAAGCTAGAAAAGTTGGGCGAGTAGCATTACATTGCGGATCTGTAAAGGTCGATTGATCACACTGTGCCTGGTCAGCACGCAATGAACCGTTACTCGCCCAACTTTTCTAGCTTACTAGCCGGCGGTGGGACCAGTGCCTCAGTCTTGGCCCCCTATACGTCAGTGCGTTACTTTTCTAGGTTCTGCGCTAGCTCTTGCCAATTGGTAATGAAGTGGCCTAGCACATTATAGCAAGTTGTGCTTATATTTGATCATATTTAGATGAAATAAAGGCTCTAGAGTGGGGTTAGTCTACTAACCTGACATTCTACTTTTCACTTCGATTGCGAGGGAATGAAATGAAAATTAAAAACTATAAGCTTATTTCATGCAGTTTTATTGTGTACTTTGGCTGTTGGTATCCTTGCCTTGGTCTTAGAATACTAACGAAACATAAAAAAAATAAAAATAAAGAGTATTCTATAAAGTTAAAGTTGCTCGTGCGGCTATGGGACCGATTGCCTTGGTCTTCGAAGAAGTTTTTATATTATGCACTAGAGCATAAAAAGCGACTTTATGTCGCCTACGCACATCATAAAGACGAACTTTTAGAGCATGAGAAATGATAAAATTATGAAGAACTTTAACGTATTTATATGGTAAAGCTGTGAAGTCCACATCGATACTAGACACCGTTAATACCACATCGTGGTCTGCCTGTACAGACCCCGTATCATTGGTCTGCCTTATCACGCGATAAGTGACAAGATAGAGCGTCCGTCTCGTTTTATTGAACGGTGTCAGCCAGTGACTGACGCTATCTTGTCACTTATCGTGTGATAAGGCCGTCCATGCTACGTGGTCCGTAGTACCACAAATATAAGTTACATCGGCAATCTTCGACCACGCCTACGAGTGCTGACTTATCGAATGAAATCGAACGTATGACCATTTCAATAAAGACCTTGTTGCACTATACGTAAGATACAATATGAACTCGTGCTTTCCCGCTCATGGCGTCCAGAGAAAATGGCGGGCGCCGAAGGTGCCGGCGTCGCGCGCAAAGTTTTGGCCAATGGGCGTTGAAGACTTTACCTGTGCAAACGCGCTGCCTTATGACTGATTGAAATGTTTTCAAAAAATGCTTTCTGCGCATATATTTGTGGTACTACTGTACATCGTTGCGTATATTCCAGGGTGTCCCCGCGCACGCCGGTCCTGGCGGACGACCCGCTGGGCGCGCTGCGCGAGCCCGCGCCCGCTCCCGCGCCCGCTCCCGCTCCCGCGCCCGCGCCCGCCCCGCCCCGCCACGAGTACTCCGTCAGCCCCAAGCTGTTCCACCGCCGGACCAACTCCTTCCAGGACGACGCGCCACAGGAACATGGGTACACGGCTTCCGTTTATATTCCTATTTCTAACTTCACGTTCTTGATTTGTAACATTCATTATTTATAGAGCAGACATCCTCTGCCTTGAGTTGATGCGAGCCGGAATCAACTTTGTTTAGTGCTAGCGGGCGCTGATACAAATTTTCCAAGATGGCTGGCATGATTGAAGACGTCAAGAAAAATCTTTTTTAAGCTTACTAATTCGATTTGTACAGTAGTAGGTACATTGTTGTAGAGGCTAGAAAGTAGACAATAGATGGACGAGTGGGTTCGAGTTCCGAGCCGAAGGCACACTTGGCCATAGTGCTTTTCTCTCATGCCTACTGCGTAGAAATTGCAAATAATTATAAGTCAATTTGTTAATTTAACATGTTCCATTTGTGATTATATTTTTTTTTGTACTATTTAATACTAATAATGTATAAAATGTTTAATTAATCTTTTTGAATTTTGAATTTGGTAAAAAAATTAAGTAATTTTAAAAATTCACTTAATCTGTTTGGCTGAACGCATATCTTTCTTATGCCTTTTGCGATACGACAGTATGGCGACTTGCACATGCGCATATGTTGACCGCGCATGTATTTAATACTAAAAAGCCCGCCATTGTTGTGATTGTTGTTTACTTTAGTCAAAACTTTAGTCAAAATTAAGTACCTATATTGGTTTATAGTGTGCTGCAGTTTACAACATGTAACTTATCATTGCATGAAACTCATCAATGACTAACGGTTATTGGGGAAATCATTTTCACATTAATATAATCATGCGCTGACTAACGTTTACGCGTTTTGTATCAAATGGAATCTTTTACATATATTAATAGTAGAATTGTAGTTAAAGACTGTACACGATAAAATCCGGCCATGTATGTTATGGTAAATCTTTTGAATCTTGTAAATCTTTGGAGCAGCTCTTCATTAAAATAGTTTTGTGGTTATCAAACTACATAATAAACATCCAAACATTATGAAAAGTTAGGTCATCTATGACTTAGAGAATTTTATATTCCACTGTACCTATATTTTCTTGCACACGGTATTCTGACAAGCTTTACCAATTTTCCTGGTATTTATTTTCTCGTGCTTTGAATTTTATAAGCTTAAATATACCTCATTACATTTTATTTTTACAATAGTTAACATTTTTACAATTACATTTAGATCAAGATAGATCTGAGGTGTTTTAACTTTGGTCAATTTGGCTTTTTGACAAATTATTGCCTCCCATACAAAAACAACTTTCAGTGCTTGGACTAGAAAGCCTCTCCAACTACCTAAGATGGAAAATAGTTTCAAAACGTACTTTTTTGGTAAGATAACATTCTAATGAGCATATTAATGATTATGAAAATATAATGACCTTTGTGGCATTGTAGTAGGAAGTGAGTATAGATTATCAAAAAACGATGCTCAAACATTTAAAGGTATAGTGGAGTATTTTCGACGAAAACTCACAGAAGCTAATACATTGTAATTTGAATTTATTTGAATTATATTTGCCAGTAGTTACAGATTATTAAAATAAAATAAGTGCTTGAATATGTGCATTCGGTGAAAATGTATACCATATCATGCATGGCCGGATTCTATCGTGTACAGTCTTTATATAGTAGAATATGCTATTTCTAAGACTGGATTTAACAAAACGAAAGTAAAAAAATGGACCCAACTTTCCACAAGATCTAGTGGGGCTGTTCCCAATAAGGGCTAGTTTTCCCTCAAGGTTGGAAGGGTAGATGGCAGTCGCTTTCCTAAAAACTAGTGCCTACGCCAAATCGTGGGATTAGGTGCAAAAACGCTAGGAGGATGATAATGATTATTGATCTAGTGGAGCTATTCCGTCAGACGGGTAATTATATCAAACTGCTACAAAATTCATCTTCCCTTTCCCATTTTAAGAAATTTCAAAAATATGATAAACTAGCTTCTGCCCTCGACACCGTTCGCGTGGAACTCGTTTATACCGCAGCTCCATACAAACTTTCACCCCACATTTCACCCCCTTAGGGGGATGATTTCCGGGATAAAAACTATCCTATGTCCTTCCCTGGGACTCAAACTATCTCTATACCAAAATTCATCTAAATCGGTTCAGCGGTTTAAGCTTGAAGAGGTAACAGACAGACAGACAGACACACTTTAGCATTTATAATATTACTAGCTTCTCCCCGCGACTCCGTCCGCGTGGAACTCGTTTATATCGTAGCTCGATACAAACTTTCATCCCCCACTTCACCCCCTCAGGTTATGATTTCCGGGTAACAACTATCATATGTCCTTCCCCGGGATTCAAACTATCTCCATACCAAATTTCATCTCAATCGATTCAGCGGTTCAAGCGTGAAGAGGTAACAGACAAACAGACAGACGGACAGACAGACACAATTAGTATGGATAGTATGGATTAAAGACAATATAATTTTTTCATCGTCCAATGGGGATGGTAACAGTTTTGATGTAATACACCTCTAACGAAACATCCTCGCTCCACTCGAACAACATTTATCAAGTTTTCGCTCAGTGACGGGCCATGCAAATAGTGAGAAACAAATGAAAGCTTAACTCGGGTAACAGCTACTGTTCTAAAAAGTATCTAAAGAATTCAAACTGTGTCAAATGTAACTTGTAACTTTTTGATACGCAACGCGCGCCATCATCACCCTCGGCCATCAGTAGCGCTAGAGCCGTCCCCCTCTCGAGCAAGATAACCTCGATAGCTTCCTGTCCGACAGGAAACTCCACAGGAGCGAGACCGTACCCGCCGGCACCGTGTCGTCGAGCCTCGCCAGTCTCGGGAACACGCTCAAGATCAGCTTCGGGTGAGTTGTTCGAAATATGTTTGCGATGTCCTAGTTTCAGAGATTCAAAGATTTTTATTTTGCTCGGAATGCAGTTACATAGTTCTTAAAATTACAACATTATAGTGCAGTGTATTCAGCCTGCGTGCTGGCGTGCTAAACATTTTTTGAGGAGCGTTAAATTCCATAATAATAATCATAAAAATTAGCATTAACAAGTCAAAATTATATATATATATATATATGTCAATTACATAATTAGGAGAAGCGGAGAGAAAAATAAAATAATAATAACATACATTTCATTCAAATCGGTTCAGCCGTTTAAGCGTGATTGAGTAACAAACATCCAAACATCTAAACTTTCGCATTTATAATATTAGTAGGATGTTTTAGCTGATAGTTGATTCTATTAATGTCATTTAAGATTAGTGGCCCGTTCCGAAGCACGAGTCGAAACTGGCAACACTGGTCAAATGTCCAGTAGTTATGGTCAAGCGGACTTAGCTTCATCAAACGGGCTACTTGTGGGTCAAAAACATCTCATGCATGGGGCAGAGAGCTGTATGTAAGAGTAGAGACACCTCTTGACAGTCAGTTGCCCACTTCATCTCCTAGAGTTTTGTCTTGAGAAGAAATTATAGGATAATAAAAAAAGTCTTACTCAGTTTTACGTTTCTTAGTATGTTTTTCATTTAGAACCCGCTCTATGTATAGGAATCAACAAACGGAATATAAAAATTATTATAGCTTTGTCATTATACGTTTTTTTTTTTAATTTAACACTATTTTGCCAGCATGTTTGTCTCTAGCGTATTATTTTATTTGTATAACAATATTGTAAAGCATATTTCCAAAGTAAGTTCTAGAAGAATAGTAGATTGTTAACCGAGGATTGAAAGTAGGTTTCTGCCATTGCTTTTTTATTTTTTATTACCTTCCAGCCCTAGGGGCGATATGCCTCACTTTCTATCCGCTACTTTCAGAGTATGAGAGATGAAAATTACATTTTGTGCTAACAATAATGGATCGCAACGTTAGTCAGGGGCACATAACCACACCTTGAGTTACCAATTTACTTAACTGCTGTGAAATTTTACTTTACTTTGAGAGATTTACAGCTGACAGCTACCACCTGTTTTTCAAGTTTGCCAGTTGAATACATTTTGAAAGCTTACATTGGAAATATGCCTTTCAGCATCACAATACCATTTTTAGTTGCACAATGTTGGCTACTAGTTTTGTTTCTTAGACGGTATTCCCCCGGCCGGTTGTCTTTGCGCAAGGCCGACATGACCATCGGGAAGGCGATGATTGAGAACTACTTCAGGTAATGTTCTGCTTGTTTTTATTTATTTTATCATTTTGGCATGTGAATGTTAACGCTGTAGTTGATGGAGTCATTGTTGTAGTAAATTTAAGAGTCCGCAGTAAGCTTTGCCGAATTTCACCTTCCCATACAAACGTGGTTACGCTCTCGTTTTAAAACTACGTGTTGATATGTGGCGAAACTTTGCATATACATTGACATGAGGTATATCTATGTCTTTAATTAGTTTATATCTTTCCAGTGTATAAAACAAACGAAATACAGCAAAAGCAAATTTTGTATGAAAAACTTAAATTCGCTGTATTTTTTTAGTATGGTATCTGAAGCTACATAAACTAATTACAGACATAGATATTCCTGATGTCATTGTGCATGCAAAGTTTCGTTACATTCCAACACGTAGTTTTAAAATGAGAGCGTAACTACGTTTGTATGGAGAATCGAGCTTACTGCGGACTCTTAAACGCTAAATTCCAATTTCAATCACTTTATAATTTTTATCTGAGAATGACATTTCCGGAAGAATCCATTTCCAAAGATAGACGCTGGTCAGCGTCGTTACTTATCGATTTAGAAATGTACGACATGTGAAGTGTCAGGTTGGTAAAAAGGATCCTTATATTTATCCGTTCGTACTTAGTAAGGCCCATATTACATTATCATAGAAATATGATCATAGACATATGACTCATATTAATTTGATAAACCTATGACAGTGTTATAACAACCTATGATTTATATAAACTATGATCATAGAAGTTTGATCCTATTTGACAGCAAGCGTACAATTATGATCATATGTGGTTTAACCTCAAAGATGGCGTCGTCAAAAACCAAGAATTTCGAGTGGAATATGGAAACTACAAAATCATTAATAAACCTGTACGAGGAATATGAGTGCTTATATAACAATCTCAATCCAGATTACAAAAATCGCGACAAACGATTGACAGTAATGACAAACATTGCTAATTTAATAAGTAATTCGACGGGAAGAGTATGCCTCGTTGCAGACGTGAGAAAAAAATAAACAGTCTCAGATCCCAGTATCATTGCAACGGAAAACGCGGCTAAATCGGTATCCATCTTGATTACCTATTACGTTTATATGATATTAGGTGTAATATGTAAAATTATAGAATAGAATAAATAAAATATGATCCAAGATTTTTACAGATATGAGATCATACTTCTATGATAAATATATGATAGTCTAATATGGGCCTATGGCACTGGTCCCACCGCCGGCTAGTAAGCTAGAAAAGTTGGGTGAGTTACATTGCGGATCTGTAAACGTCGATTGATCACACTGTGCCTGGTCAGCACGCAATGAACCGTTACTCGCCCAACTTTTCTAGCTTACTAGCCGGCGGTGGGACCAGTGCCTATGGAAGGACTAAAGGGATTTCTTGAACAGATAGGAGCTTCAATATATGATGATGATTATATACGACGTTGCTACACCCTAGTATTGAGTCCGTGTCTGTGCTGGTTACATTTAAAGAACACCATGGTTGCAGCGAACAAATGAATACCTATCTTGCCTACAATTCAACAATTTTGTTGGCCTCGTACACGTTAAGTTTTATAGGATAGGGCCTAGAAGTTTTCCTAAACTAAGCTGCATAGCTTAGTATACGTAATATTTCCAGTCCAACAAGCATGGCGGGCAAGAAATCCAACGAGCTCCTCCAAAGCGGCCTGTCCAGTCTGAAATCGGCGGCCACGAGCATGGCGAAGAAATTCGACGAAATGAAAGAAGTCATCTCGGCGAACTCGACCCCGGTGAAGGGCGCTATAGGAAACGCGACCAGCGCGTTCACTAGCTTCATGGAGGATGACTCCACGGATGGCTCTTCAGAAATGAATCCTGAAGGTAAATATAATAGACGCACCGACCGTTGCCGGGGGAGAGGGTCTCCTTCAGAACTTTTCCATTGTTGCCCGTCTGTCGTAAGAGTCGACTAAGGGAACAGGGTTGAAGTGTGTTGTGGGCGATGGGCTAGCAACCTGTCACTGCAATATCACATTTTATCGATCATTTATACTCACATTTATGCTAAAAGTGGTACTGAAACACACGTTTCATGTGCTTTTAGGGATAAAGGCGTGTATGTATGTATGTATGTAAATATAAAAAAATTACATATAATTAAAAACAAACAATGCGATGAATAATACCAATATTCGTCGTCGTTTTTGTCGCATATCTACTTCCTTATTCGCACAACCCCACAAGCCACTGTTTACTAAAATTTTGTTTGTCCCTTTCTCTCAAACATAAGTGTGGGTGAGACCGATAAAGACAAACTAATTTGAACTAAAGGAATAAGGTAATTATTATTGAATGTCGATTAAAATAAACATTCTTTCACAGAATGGACGGGTGGCATGAATTTCAGGAGAGCGTCGAGCGAAGCCGATTTGGCGTGCGCTATGGAGCGAGGCTCCTTAGCCACACTATTGTCGCATTTACCCGATAACCTGTATCCCCAACAAACGGTAAGTTACCCTAGGCATCATTAGGGAGGCTGCAAACTCAGTCACACCACCTGAGCCATACGAATATCATTATCTTAATTAATAACAATTGGCGCATTATTCTAACTTGTTGATTATAGCAGTGTATCATCATTAAGTAATTGTCATTACTGTCAATAGGTATATTATTTTTGTTATGTATGAGATCCTGTAATTGGCTTTTTAGGGTTCGTCATGTCTATCTGTCTGTCTGTCCGTATGTCACGGCCACTTTTTTCCGAAATTATACTGTTGAAACTTGGTAAGTAGATGTATTCTGTGAACCGCATTAAGATTTTCACACAAAAATAGAAAGAAAAACCAATAAATTTTGGGGGTTCCCCATACTTAGAACTGAAACTCAATTTTTTTTTCAACAAACCCATACTCACTCAAAAATGATATTGATGTTTCTAATATCATTTTTTTCTAAACTGAATAGTTTGCGCGAGAGACACTTCCAAAGTGGTAAAATGTCCCCCCCCCCCCCCCGTATTTTCTAAAACAAGAGAATGATAAAACTAAAAAAATATATGATGTACTATCGACAAAATTGAATCCTGACCCACCATGGAACCTTGTTACAATTAACTGACATATTAACGTCATATGATCGTACGTATGTTCGTTAATTATAACAAGGTTCTATGGTGGGTCATGATTCAGTTGGTGCGATAGTACATGCAAACTTCCACCGAATATTGGTTCGAACAAGATTTAGTAAGTAGTTTTTTTTTAATAAGTACGTCATAAATCGTAAACTGCAATTTACCTTTCATTCAACGGACAATGGTACGGAACCCTTTGTGCGCGAGTCCGACTCGCACTTGGCAGTTTTTTTGTTAATAATTATATTAGTAATCAGTTTTATACATGTTGGTTCTCTTTAAAATAAATAAATAACTGGGAATACTGGGCAAAAGGCCAGTCGTCGCAAGGCCTCAGTGTGGCCTGTTTAAAATTGTAAATTGTTTCGTGAAATGCCTGTATGGCTGATTTGCAATAGGGTGGTTTCCTAATGTTGAAATTGATGACATTCTGTTGCTATATGGGTAGCAAACCTTCAAATTATTGCAATAAATTGTGAATTACAAAATAAAATCAAAACAATAACATTATATGAGTAAATATTTTTTACGAGTTACCACAATAGTAATGTTTTTTTTTTAAGAATGATGAGTATTATGACATGTAATATTTGTAATATTATTAATAAATGACTATGACTTTTATGGAACTTAAAAGATCTGAAAAAAAAATCCAAGAGTAAATTGAATACAGCCAATAGGATCCTTACACATTATTGTGAGCCAGTAGTGTCCCCCTGTTTGGCAAAGGCCTCCCCCTACTTTTACACTTTAATAAAAAAAAACGATGACAACCCAAACGCAGTATTTCACGGCCAAAACGGCAACTAAGAAAATTTTCATACAGCGATTAGTACAAGTCATTTATATATTTATTTATAGACACGAAAATAATAACAAAAAATGTAACATTACAGGAAATATCCTAAGTCATTCCAATTTTTTTTAATCATGTGTATATTAGACACATATTAAAAAAATTAAAAATAAAACTAACACACTTCGTCTTTTTACGTGTTCTAATTGGAGATAGTCCCATACAAACATTTGATCCACCCAGAACACTGGATCGAATAGCGCCGTATAAAAAATATCAAGTAGCCAATTGTACAATTGAAACTTATAATTAAAATAAGTTTCTGTCAAAAATTTATGTTTTGGTACAAGCTTTTATTGCCGACTGTACTTTTCTGTATACCGTCATCAACAGTAGTCAACAGTAGTCAATGAGTACATTGAGACGATTCTAACGAGCCCAAACACGATGGGGTTATGTGGTTTTATTACGGACTTCCTATGGCCACCTTCCAGCTCCATCATCAGATCAGCTCCACGTCATCATAATATTGCATTGTCACGCGATTTGCATATTCGTGCAAAATTTCAACTCCATCTGAAACCGGGAAGTGGATCAAATTTAAGTTGCAAGATTTGATTACAGACAGACAGACAACGGGACCGGTTAAACTAAATAACTAGATGCCAGTCAAAGGTGCCTCGGTTTACAGCGCTCAGTTTTAATAGTCGCGTTGTGTTTCCTTGCTGGTGTAGAGTTTACAGATATGTAAGGACATGATATGACACATAGCACGTAGAACCGATGGCCGTTGGGGCGGAAACGTTCTCGAGTGGCGACCACGAACCGGAAGGCGCGGCGTGGGTAGGCCCCCCGCAAGGTGAACTGATGACCTGGTAAAGGTTGTCGGAGTCCGCTGGATGCGGGTGGCGCAGGACCGGTCACTTTGGCACTCTTTGGGGGAGGCCTATGTCCAGCAGTGGACGTCTTTCAGCTGATATGATGATGATATGATGAAGGACATGATGCGAGTAGACTCCTTGTATCGCTGGGTATTCTGGGGTGCTGTCTTTAGCACCGAGGCAGTGTTGCGCAGAATATGAGTCGCAGCAAACCACTGAAGCGACTCGAACGATTCGGAATTAACAATAGGGAACTTGCATTATTTCATTAATTTAGTCTATCTGAAAGATTTAAGGATTAAATAAAGATATCGCATGCGAGAAAGTTGAAATATGCGCAAATAATTTATTTAATGCTAATAATAAATTAACATTTCAAAGTTCGCGCGTAAACGCTCACTGGCTTGACGTGCCATAAGACGTCAAACTTTTCAAGGCTCGTGAATATTATTTGAATGACAGAATTAATTTAATTTCAGTTTCTTTTAATATAATAACAAATCATGAAATGACCCTTTTGTACTTAATATTTTAGTTAGGCAGCTGACGCTGACACGTCTACGAATTAATTTAGATTCTAAATCATACTTCGCTCATTCAATTCACGCTTTAAATAGTTTGTCAATCCTGCTCTTGAACTTGTGAACACTTACGGCCGTATTCATAAACTTACTATAAGCCTGTTTTAACTAAAATGGCGTTGAAATTCATTTGTCCTTATTTGTCAATTTGACATTTGTTTTCGTAAGAAAGGGACAAAGCACATTTTATTTAGCAGAGGCATTTTAAGTTTTATGTATAAGGCGGTTAGCGTTTAAGTACTTCGGAGGGTAATTGGTTCCATGTGTTTACTAATCGATACTATGTTTTTGAGAAGGCTCAAAGTCACCCAAAGGGCAATGGAGAGGGCTATGTTGGGAGTTTCTCTGCGCGATCGCATCAGAAATGAGGCTATCCGCAGCAGAACCAAGGTAACCGATATAGCCCTCCGAATCGCTAAACTTAAGTGGCAGTGGGCGGGGCACATTGCACGTAGAACCGATGGCCGTTGGGGCGGAAAGGTTCTCGAGTGGCGACCACGTACCGGAAGGCGCAGCGTGGGTAGGCCCCCCACAAGGTGGACTGATGACCTGGTAAAGGTCGCGGGAGTCCGCTGGATGCGGGTGGCGCAGGACCGGTCATTGTGGCACTCTTTGGGGGAGGCCTATGTCCAGCAGTGGACGTCTTTCGGCTGATATGATGATGATGATGATGATGATGATGACTATGTTTTTATTATAACGGTTTGCCTGCAGGTTCACCCGAACGCGTCGCACACAGTAACTGCCCACATGTCGTCCTGCTCGCAATGCCACCAGTGTTACGCCTTGCTCTACGACGAGGACATAATGGCCGGCTGGGCGGCGGACGACTCCAACCTCAACACCCGCTGCACCGCCTGCGGCCGCCACACCGTGCCGCTGCTCTCTGTGCAGGTGACACACACACACACACACACACACACACACACACACACACACACACACACACACACACACACACACACACACACACACACACACACACACACACACACACACACACACACACACACACACGCAGTAACCACCCACATGTCTTGTTCTGGCTGGTTTGGGCACACTCGGATACGGCTTCAAATTCCACAAATTTTTCTTCCACTATGTGAAAAGTAGAGGTGTGTAACTCAGGAGTGAGAGATTCAAATGAACTGCATCTTTTCGTTTATGTCACTTGCTCACTCGTTCACTGAAGGATGAAACAACTCACTAACTCACTATGTCAGTTCAGTATGCGTCCTTCCCACGCTCTACCGCTCTCAACTCAACCGAGCAACTGATGCACGAGTGGGTTGCGCTCTTCGCACTTACGAGTCGAAGCTATAAACCTATCTCATACTCACGCGTGCACGCTTACGTTACTGATAGAAAAACATGTCAATGTGTGAGTCACTCATTTATACTTGTGTGTGGGAGTGATTTAGAGCTGTTAGGAGTCCACAGATCAACTGAGCGAGAGCTGTTAGGAGTCTATAGATGAACTGAGCGAATTGAACGAAATGAACGAAAAGAGTGATACATATTTTTACGACATGAAGATATGAATCGCTCCTTTCACTTCAGTGACACGTTTTGCGCATCTCTAGTGAAAAGGGGTTTTTCGGAACAGAGCTCGTTTTAGGTACTTCTGTACTAAATGGGATTGGACTAAATATGTCTCTTCAAAACATTGAGATTCGACCAGCATGTACGGTCAAGGTCTTTACTTGTTGGGCCATTTAGGTGTCAACTAATTTTGGTTTTTAATAGTAGCTTTGAAATGTCCAGTATAAAGTGAGATCTAAATGCCTCAACAATTAAAATCCAAGTTCCTACATCTTTTTCCGAACACCCTGTATATCTGAAGAATGAAACGACGAAATATAATTATCAATTAGAGAGATTCATATTAAAATAGATTATGTTCTCCAGATAATCCGGGAGGGTCAAACGCAAACGGAAACTGTCAGCGTGCCTTATTTAAATCCATTGGTGCTACGGAAAGAATTCGAATCTATATTAGGTAAGTGCTATATCATCGTTATTGAAGATGCACCGAATATTCAGTACATTCGGCATATTTTTCAAAGTTCGGTTTCGGCCAAATTAGTCGCTTCGACTGCCGAATGTTTCATAATCATGTCAACCTGCTGGACATAGGCCTCCCCCAAAGAGTGCCACAATGACCGGTCCTACGCCACACGCATCCAGCGGACTCCAACGACCTTTATCAGATAGGTAGACTGATACCTTGTCTGCCCACGCTGCACCGAATATTTACCGACTAATTTTATTAGGGGTGTTTGTCTGTAAGTGACAATAATTTAATATTGCTAAAGCAAAATTGTTATTCTTTAATGGATTACTATTAGAATACGAGTTGAATTTTATCTCCTCCTATCTGTTAGCTTTAGAAAGTGTTTAAAACAGCCGATAAAAGTATTACTTGTAACCAAATATTCGCTTCGCCAATAGCTTAACTGAATGTGCGTAACCCGTAAACACGTATTCGGCGCGGATGCTACTTATTAACCGGTTAATGTAGATCCGTTAACCGGTTAATGAAACGGTTCAGCAAAACAATCACGAGACTAATTCTAGACTCCCAACATTTCATACAGGTAGAGAAGGCGACTCGTGCCTCCTAGAGCCGGGGTTCGTGGAATCCCACCCTATAGTTTACTGGAACCTGGTGTGGTACCTCGAGCGCGCTAACATCGAGAGCCATCTGCCAGATTTACTGTGCGCCGGCTTCCCCGCCATGTACCAGGGAGAGGCGCTGCCCGATCCTGATAACAGCGGTTAGTCATCCTTACTAATATTATAAAATTTATAAATGCGAAAGTGTGTGTGTGTGTTTATTTGTCCTTCTTTCACGTCGCAGCGGAACGTCGTATTAATGTGATTTTTTGTACGGAGATAGTTTAGAGGCTGGAGATATGTAGTGAAAAATCTCCAGCCTCTAAACTATCTCGCATGTATATAGATTTTTTCCATCGGGAAAACATCTAACACCACGAAAAAATTCAATATGTTTCATTTTCCTATAACCACGGGGGCGAATCCGCGGGCATCAGCTAATTTAAAATTATAAATATTGTCACTCCGAGCAGGGTTCGAATCACCACACGTCCGTTGTTACTAGCAGCTATTGGAACCGATTGCTCAGGCGACGATCTTTCAATCGGTTATCTCTTACAACACAATGAGCGACAACAGTGTAGTGGTTAGTATAACCGGTTAATTTTAAGATACTCAAAAGTAATATTAGGTTCGTTCTTAGGATATCGATTGGAGTACACGTCCAATACTCCATTCGTACTTGAAACCAACAGCAGTTGCTGTTGGTTCCAACTAACAGCAGTTATTGAGCACTACTGGAAACCGGTTTTAGGAAATCCGGTGTTTTACTGGTTAGCAACCGATACATTCAAAGAAATCGTTAACTGTATTGGATTAGATTACTATCTGCGAGTTCTTTTAATTAGCTTAGAATGAATATTTAATACATAATTATTTAATATATAACATGTGTTTGCTCTCGTTAAGGGCAGTCTTCGGCAATCGAGGGTCGGGAATGTAAGAAAATTATATTTATTTTATTTATTAGGCTCACACAACAAATTACAGTCATACATTGAGTACATTAAAAGCTTAGTGTCTAGATCTGGACTACAAAACAAAAGTTAAGCAAAAGCAAGCAAGTGCAAAAGTTATATAGAAAACGATGTAATATTACCTTGAAATAAATCACACAGCTAGCCAATGAATGTTACTTTTTCTTGAAACATTCGAATTTAAGATAATGCTTATGGGTAAATGTAAAAAAAAAACACAGAAAATCACTAAAAACGTGTAAATCGCACTCTCGTATTGTGCAACTGAGTCGTAAGTGTCAAGAATTATTCAATGAATTTTATCAAATAATAAAGTTAAAACTATGGAAAAGTTCTTGGAATCTTAATTTCTTAATAAATATATTCTTATTTTGTGTAAAAAAAACACAAAGTTGCCCACTACGAGTGCGACCGCTCGCGGCGGCGGCGTTCAGTCGGCCACGCGCCTCCGAAGTGCTTTGCGCCGCATTGACAGATCGCGATCGAACCGTGTACTTACACAAAATCCGTGCACAATGGTTCAAAAGAAAATTATTTCAAATTATTATGTTAAGTTATTATGTTACAAGTGCACTCTGTAAACTGATTACTAATTTAATGTATTTAGTTGTGAGTAAGTCCTCCTTTTGTACATGTATTTCTGTTTCTTATGTTTGGTTTGATCATAAAAAAGGCTTGGGTAGTAATTAGTGATTTTATCTATGGTTTCCGTGCGTCGTTTTAGCATTTCAATACCTACCTTCATCACGAAACTCTTGTCAGGAAAGTACTTCATTATAGTGTCAAATAGATATCGTATAATATTTGCAACTGTCATGTTCACAGGTTAATTAAATTAAATCTTATCAGAATAAATTAAGTTTGTAATTAGAATTATTTTATTTTGAAAGATGCGATCCCTGTGGAGTTTGTCTTTGACTTATATCAAATGTGCAAAAAAATGTTCCACATTTGACACATTAAACCGCGGGAAAATATTTCCACCTGATTCATAGGGAAAATCGTGTCCACGCAAAAAAAGTCGTGGGCAGCAGTTAGAAGGTATTGTTATTAAGATGAAATACATTTGACATAACAATTTTAACAAAATCCAAAGCTACAATTTTGTTGGCGAGTCAAAGCTGACCACCCACTGTGCATACGTACATGTGTGCGTGTGCGGTGCGCGAGC
Source organism: Epinotia bilunana (assembly GCA_947049275.1). NCBI lineage: Eukaryota > Metazoa > Arthropoda > Insecta > Lepidoptera > Tortricidae > Epinotia > Epinotia bilunana. The sequence goes on along the minus strand of OX346267.1, from coordinate 8,724,084 downwards.
CCTGATCGTTGTGAGAGTAGCGCTAAAAACCTAAACTTCGCGCGGCGCGACTCCGAAGCCGGCCCTTAAGTATAAATCCATAAATAAAAAGTAAAAAACGCCATCAGAGCTGAGTCGCATGCAACATTGGAAGAGCGATGATATTCTGCTCGCGCTCACCGCCGCAAGGCCTTAGCATAACTTATACGTTTCTCATGTTATACAGGGTGTCGAGTAGTGTGCAGCTGGGACCTGGTCCGTCTGCACGGCGAGGCGGGCACGGCGCTGCACCGCGCGTGGCGCGAGCGGCGCGCCGAGCAGCAGCGCTCGCGCGCACTACAGGCGCTGCTGCTCACAGACAGCCCGCAGGCTCACGCGTGAGTATACAGGGTGGAGTAGTGTGCAGCTGGGACCTGGTCCGTCTGCACGGCGCTGCACCGCGCGTGGCGCGAGCGGCGCGCCGAGCAGCAGCGCTCGCGCGCACTACAGGCGCTGCTGCTCACAGACAGCCCGCAGGCTCACGCGTGAGTATACAGGGTGGAGTAGTGTGCAGCTGGGACCTGGTCCGTCTGCACGGCGCTGCACCGCGCGTGGCGCGAGCGGTGCGCCGAGCAGCAGCGCTCGCGCGCACTACAGGCGCTGCTGCTCACAGACAGCCCGCAGGCTCACGCGTGAGTATACAGGGTGGAGTAGTGTGCAGCTGGGACCTGGTCCGTCTGCACGGCGAGGCGGGCACGGCGCTGCACCGCGCGTGGCGCGAGCGGCGCGCCGAGCAGCAGCGCTCGCGCGCACTACAGGCGCTGCTGCTCACAGACAGCCCGCAGGCTCACGCGTGAGTATACAGGGTGGAGTAGTGTGCAGCTGGGACCTGGTCCGTCTGCACGGCGCTGCACCGCGCGTGGCGCGAGCGGTGCGCCGAGCAGCAGCGCTCGCGCGCACTACAGGCGCTGCTGCTCACAGACAGCCCGCAGGCTCACGCGTGAGTATACAGGGTGGAGTAGTGTGCAGCTGGGACCTGGTCCGTCTGCACGGCGCTGCACCGCGCGTGGCGCGAGCGGTGCGCCGAGCAGCAGCGCTCGCGCGCACTACAGGCGCTGCTGCTCACAGACAGCCCGCAGGCTCACGCGTGAGTATACAGGGTGGAGTAGTGTGCAGCTGGGACCTGGTCCGTCTGCACGGCGCTGCACCGCGCGTGGCGCGAGCGGTGCGCGGAGAAGCAGCGCTCGCGCACACTACAGGCGCTGCTGCTCACAGACAGCCCGCAGGCTCACGCGTGAGTATACAGGGTGGAGTAGTGTGCAGCTGGGACCTGGTCCGTCTGCACGGCGAGGCGGGCACGGCGCTGCACCGCGCGTGGCGCGAGCGGCGCGCCGAGCAGCAGCGCTCGCGCGCACTACAGGCGCTGCTGCTCACAGACAGCCCGCAGGCTCACGCGTGAGTATACAGGGTGGAGTAGTGTGCAGCTGGGACCTGGTCCGTCTGCACGGCGAGGCGGGCACGGCGCTGCACCGCGCGTGGCGCGAGCGGCGCGCCGAGCAGCAGCGCTCGCGCGCACTACAGGCGCTGCTGCTCACAGACAGCCCGCAGGCTCACGCGTGAGTATACAGGGTGGAGTAGTGTGCAGCTGGGACCTGGTCCGTCTGCACGGCGCTGCACCGCGCGTGGCGCGAGCGGTGCGCCGAGCAGCAGCGCTCGCGCGCACTACAGGCGCTGCTGCTCACAGACAGCCCGCAGGCTCACGCGTGAGTATACAGGGTGGAGTAGTGTGCAGCTGGGACCTGGTCCGTCTGCACGGCGAGGCGGGCACGGCGCTGCACCGCGCGTGGCGCGAGCGGCGCGCCGAGCAGCAGCGCTCGCGCGCACTACAGGCGCTGCTGCTCACAGACAGCCCGCAGGCTCACGCGTGAGTATACAGGGTGGAGTAGTGTGCAGCTGGGACCTGGTCCGTCTGCACGGCGCTGCACCGCGCGTGGCGCGAGCGGTGCGCCGAGCAGCAGCGCTCGCGCGCACTACAGGCGCTGCTGCTCACAGACAGCCCGCAGGCTCACGCGTGAGTATACAGGGTGGAGTAGTGTGCAGCTGGGACCTGGTCCGTCTGCACGGCGAGGCGGGCACGGCGCTGCACCGCGCGTGGCGCGAGCGGCGCGCCGAGCAGCAGCGCTCGCGCGCACTACAGGCGCTGCTGCTCACAGACAGCCCGCAGGCTCACGCGTGAGTATACAGGGTGGAGTAGTGTGCAGCTGGGACCTGGTCCGTCTGCACGGCGCTGCACCGCGCGTGGCGCGAGCGGTGCGCCGAGCAGCAGCGCTCGCGCGCACTACAGGCGCTGCTGCTCACAGACAGCCCGCAGGCTCACGCGTGAGTATACAGGGTGGAGTAGTGTGCAGCTGGGACCTGGTCCGTCTGCACGGCGCTGCACCGCGCGTGGCGCGAGCGGCGCGCCGAGCAGCAGCGCTCGCGCGCACTACAGGCGCTGCTGCTCACAGACAGCCCGCAGGCTCACGCGTGAGTATACAGGGTGGAGTAGTGTGCAGCTGGGACCTGGTCCGTCTGCACGGCGCTGCACCGCGCGTGGCGCGAGCGGTGCGCCGAGCAGCAGCGCTCGCGCGCACTACAGGCGCTGCTGCTCACAGACAGCCCGCAGGCTCACGCGTGAGTATACAGGGTGGAGTAGTGTGCAGCTGGGACCTGGTCCGTCTGCACGGCGCTGCACCGCGCGTGGCGCGAGCGGCGCGCCGAGCAGCAGCGCTCGCGCGCACTACAGGCGCTGCTGCTCACAGACAGCCCGCAGGCTCACGCGTGAGTATACAGGGTGGAGTAGTGTGCAGCTGGGACCTGGTCCGTCTGCACGGCGAGGCGGGCACGACGCTGCACCGCGCGTGGCGCGAGCGGCGCGCCGAGCAGCAGCGCTCGCGCGCACTACAGGCGCTGCTGCTCACAGACAGCCCGCAGGCTCACGCGTGAGTATACAGGGTGGAGTAGTGTGCAGCTGGGACCTGGTCCGTCTGCACGGCGAGGCGGGCACGACGCTGCACCGCGCGTGGCGCGAGCGGCGCGCCGAGCAGCAGCGCTCGCGCGCACTACAGGCGCTGCTGCTCACAGACAGCCCGCAGGCTCACGCGTGAGTATACAGGGTGGAGTAGTGTGCAGCTGGGACCTGGTCCGTCTGCACGGCGCTGCACCGCGCGTGGCGCGAGCGGTGCGCCGAGCAGCAGCGCTCGCGCGCACTACAGGCGCTGCTGCTCACAGACAGCCCGCAGGCTCACGCGTGAGTATACAGGGTGGAGTAGTGTGCAGCTGGGACCTGGTCCGTCTGCACGGCGCTGCACCGCGCGTGGCGCGAGCGGTGCGCCGAGCAGCAGCGCTCGCGCGCACTACAGGCGCTGCTGCTCACAGACAGCTCGCAGGCTCACGCGTGAGTATACAGGGTGGAGTAGTGTGCAGCTGGGACCTGGTCCGTCTGCACGGCGCTGCACCGCGCGTGGCGCGAGCGGCGCGCCGAGCAGCAGCGCTCGCGCGCACTACAGGCGCTGCTGCTCACAGACAGCCCGCAGGCTCACGCGTGAGTATACAGGGTGGAGTAGTGTGCAGCTGGGACCTGGTCCGTCTGCACGGCGCTGCACCGCGCGTGGCGCGAGCGGTGCGCCGAGCAGCAGCGCTCGCGCGCACTACAGGCGCTGCTGCTCACAGACAGCCCGCAGGCTCACGCGTGAGTATACAGGGTGGAGTAGTGTGCAGCTGGGACCTGGTCCGTCTGCACGGCGAGGCGGGCACGGCGCTGCACCGCGCGTGGCGCGAGCGGCGCGCCGAGCAGCAGCGCTCGCGCGCACTACAGGCGCTGCTGCTCACAGACAGCCCGCAGGCTCACGCGTGAGTATACAGGGTGGAGTAGTGTGCAGCTGGGACCTGGTCCGTCTGCACGGCGAGGCGGGCACGGCGCTGCTGCTCACAGACAGCCCGCAGGCTCACGCGTGAGTATACAGGGTGGAGTAGTGTGCAGCTGGGACCTGGTCCGTCTGCACTCTTGACAAATACCGTATTGTCCGAATAGGCGGCTAAACTTTACTGATCAATACTAAAATGGACCTCTGCTTATACCGTCCCGTAAGAATCGACCTATTGGCGGCACGGGAGTGCAGTGCCTTACTTTACTTTTACGTAATAATTGGTAACATTTGTTCGCGCAGAGTGGTGGTCGCGGTGCTGGACGGCTTGCTGAGCAACGACCTGGCCGACGCGCTGCGCCGCCTCGCCGCCTGGCGGGAGAACACGGCCGGCAACAAGCGATATCATTCGTTCTTTAGGTAAACTAAACTAAACGATCAATATGTCTCGACCTCCTAGCGGATTACCCGGCTGTGTGTGTAGCTTAGAGGACTCCCGTGTCCGGACACATTTTACAAGCTTTTATTTAACTCGCAATGTAGGTTTGTTCGTGTGGAATCTTGCAACTGAATTTTGAAGCTGATATTTTCAACTGATTGAGCTGAAATTTTGGGTAAAGGTATAGTTTGGATGACAATTCAATATTACGGTACCATCGAGCTGATCTGATGATGGAGACAGAAGGTGGCCATGGGTATTTAGTAGTTAACCGACGTAACCCCGTTGAGTTTCGGCTCGTTAAACATAATAATCATAAACTAATTAATGCAATTACATGAAATGTAGAACATAGTAACTTATATCTACTTAAATATGACGCCTACTCCCGGGATTTGGCTAAGATACTAGTTTTACAAAAGCGACTGCCATCTGACCTTCTACTTCTGCTACCCAAAGGGAGAACTAAACCTTATAGGGATTGGACCGGTTTCCTCTCGATTTTCCTTTACCGAAAAGCTGTGTGCTTACGAAACTCAACAATATCATTTCGTTACTGAGGTTTTTTTTTAAAAACCGTGTACGAGTCGGAGTTGGAACCCACGATAGTAAAGTCGCGTACGTTACCTCTCGACTACAGAAACTCATCGATATGTGTATCTTTAGTTATTTAAAAAGTTGTGCAACACTCAATCTTATGAAAAAACGAGATTAACTCCCCCATAATTATAAATGTGCATCAAACTTATTTTAGTCCAAATGGGCTTATTATTTTGTCATTTTTTAAGTGGCGCTGGAACATAAGTTTCATGTGCTCTGCCTAGCCATTTTGGGAATAAAGACGTGAATGTATGTATGTACGTTTATTTTCCCCAAAAAAATATATGTACACCCGAGTTCGTTGGTAACAGTTAACCGGTTAAGGGTTTATCCCAGTTTCCGGTATTTTACGAGTTGGAGAGCTGTGAAGGCTACCTTTAAATTTACTTATTACTGGTTGAAATTAGGTGTTTTTTAACACGTTCGCAACCAAGAACCCGCCTAGCGGGCACTCGTAATGTTTGCTCAGATGCCGGCTGAGCCCGCTAGGCGGGCAGTAGTATGAACTCACACGCCTAGCGAATTCTGTCGGTTTCTGGTAAATTGTTCCATTTTTAGTCCAGTTGCGAGTGTTAATCTGTTCCGTATTGATAAAACACCCAAGTTTTGAGTAAACAAAATGTACTAAAAGATGTTTAACAACTATGACGAGCTGTTGTTACGCGTCTACTAATTTTAAAATGGATGTAGAAATTATTTTACGTTATTACCTACTTTTGCGTACTTCAGAGTACTTTTGAGCGATTGAAAGGGATGGCTGAATGTTCTAGCATCTAGAGAGAGAGATATTCGATGGCGGTGGAGTTATGTGGTTTGGAAAAGTGTACTGCGGACAGTAAAAGCCATTTTCTAGTGCTAAAAGAAGTCTTATTAAGTTTTTTTTTATAATTTATTGAATAAGACATAAACAATGGCATACATGTTATCGTTATAATGCCCAATTAGGCAGAGAACCTTGGAGAGGTTGTGTGCCCTCAGACACTACATTAATTTACGTAATATGTCCACCCACAGAGACATACTGTTCCTCGCGATGGCAGCGCTCGGCGAGCACAACATCGACCTGGTCGCGTTCCAGCGCGAATACTCGCGCGCGCTCGAGCAGCTGGGCGGCTCGCTGCGGCCGCACGACTACCCGCCGACGGCCACCGCCGTCTGCTGCCGGCATTACTTCCGTCGCCTTCGGCTCGCGGCCGCAGACTGACCGGCAGCCAGGTAGATTAGCCACCCACAGACACTAAGGGCGGGTTGCACCAACTCGCAACTACAGACCGCTCAACGTTACATGTAGGATAATTCCCACCAAAGCGGTCTAAGCGATCTAAGTAAATAGATGGACGAGAAATATTTCCGGTGCAGTTCTATGACTGACGTAAAATATTTGAACATAAAAACTATGTTATACGAAATAAATTTAACCTACCATATTTTTATTATCAATTAATACAATTCAAAAGTAAACGCTTTATTTGTTGCCAATTAGACTTGAAGAAACCGATATAGCCTTCCGAATCGCTAAACTTGAGTGGCAGTGGGCGGGGCACATAGCATGTGGAACAGATGGCCGTTGGGGCGGAAAGGTTCTCGAGTGGCGACCACGTACCGGAAGGCGCGGCGTGGGTAGGCCCCCCACAAGGTAGACTGATGACCCGGTAAAGGATGCTGGAGTCCGCTGGATGCGGGTAGCGCAGGACCGGTCACTTTGGCACTCTTTGGGGGAGGCCTATGTCCAGCAGTGGACGTCTTTCGGCTGATATGATGATGATGATGAGACTTGTAAAATGTAACTTGCTTTGCTTTAAGGAACCCGATCGGCATCAGACGGCGTGTCGCAGCGATAGGCACTACCGGTTTCTATGTATTTCTATGAAATACCTCGTAGGTACGTCGCTGTCATAGAAATACATAGAAACCGGTAGTGCCGCCGAGACACTACTACTGCTGTCCGTGTCGAAAGTTTCATGTTTTTACAAGCTTTTATTTAACTTGCCCTGTTAGTATGTATGTTAGTATGGGGCAAATCTTGCGAGTTAAATTTGACCCACTTCCCGGTGACCGATTGAGCTGAAATTTTGGGTATAAGTATAGTTTGGATGACAATTCAATATTATGGTACCATCGACCTGATCTGATGATTGCAAGCTTTTATTTTAACTTGCCCTGTTAGTATGTATGTTTGGGACAAATCTTGCAAGTTAAATTTGACCCACTTCCCGGTGACCGATTGAGCTGAAATTTTGGGTATAAGTATAGTTTGGATGACAATTCAATATTATGGTACCATCGACCTGATCTGATGATTGCAAGCTTTTATTTTAACTTGCCCTGTTAGTATGTATGTTTGGGACAAATCTTGCAAGTTAAATTTGACCCACTTCCCGGTGACCGATTGAGCTGAAATTTTGGGTATAAGTATAGTTTGGATGACAATTCAATATTATGGTACCATCGACCTGATCTGATGATAGCAAGCTTTTATTTTAACTTGCCATGTTAGTATGTATGTTTGGGACAAATCTTGCAAGTTAAATTTGACCCACTTCCCGGTGACCGATTGAGCTGAAATTTTGGGTATAAGTATAGTTTGGATGAAAATTCAATATTATGGTACCATCGACCTGATCTGATGATTGCAAGCTTTTATTTTAACTTGCCCTGTTAGTATGTATGTTTGGGACAAACCTTGCAAGTTAAATTTGACCCACTTCCCGGTGACCGATTGAGCTGAAATTTTGGGTATAAGTATAGTTTGGATGACAATTCAATATTATGGTACCATCGACCTGATCTGATGATTGCAAGCTTTTATTTTAACTTGCCCTGTTAGTATGTATGTTTGGGACAAATCTTGCAAGTTGAATTTGACCCACTTCCCGGTGACCAATTCAGCTGAAATTTTGGGTATAAGTATAGTTTGGATGACAATTCAATATTATGGTACCATCGACCTGATCTGATGATTGCAAGCTTTTATTTTAACTTGCCCTGTTAGTATGTATGTTTGGGACAAATCTTGCAAGTTAAATTTGACCCACTTCCCGGTGACCAATTGAGCTGAAATTTTGGGTATAAGTATAGTTTGGATGACAATTCAATATTATGGTACCATCGACCTGATCTGATGATTGCAAGCTTTTATTTTAACTTGCCCTGTTACCATACTGTATGTTTGGGACAAATCTTGCAAGTTAAATTTGACCCACTTCCCGGTGACCGATTGAGCTGAAATTTTGGGTATAAGTATAGTTTGGATGAAAATTCAATATTATGGTACCATCGACCTGATCTGATGATTGCAAGCTTTTATTTTAACTTGCCCTGTTAGTATGTATGTTGGGGACAAACCTTGCAAGTTAAATTTGACCCACTTCCCGGTGACCGATTGAGCTGAAATTTTGGGTATAAGTATAGTTTGGATGACAATTCAATATTATGGTACCATCGACCTGATCTGATGATTGCAAGCTTTTATTTTAACTTGCCCTGTTAGTATGTATGTTTGGGACAAATCTTGCAAGTTGAATTTGACCCACTTCCCGGTGACCAATTCAGCTGAAATTTTGGGTATAAGTATAGTTTGGATGACAATTCAATATTATGGTACCATCGACCTGATCTGATGATTGCAAGCTTTTATTTTAACTTGCCCTGTTAGTATGTATGTTTGGGACAAATCTTGCAAGTTAAATTTGACCCACTTCCCGGTGACCAATTGAGCTGAAATTTTGGGTATAAGTATAGTTTGGATGACAATTCAATATTATGGTACCATCGACCTGATCTGATGATTGCAAGCTTTTATTTTAACTTGCCCTGTTACCATACTGTATGTTTGGGACAAATCTTGCAAGTCAAATTTGACCCACTTCCCGGTGACCGATTGAGCTGAAATTTTGGGTATAAGTATAGTTTGGATGACAATTCAATATTATGGTACCATCGAGCTGATCTGATGATGGAGACAGAAGGTGACCATGGGAATTCAGTACTTAACCGACGTAACCCAACGGGGTTACGTCGGTTAAGTACTGAATTCCCATGGTCACGAGCCCAAACTCAACGGAGTTTGGGCTCGTTAGAATCGTCTCAATGAGTAGTTGATACAGAAAAGTACAGCCAGCAATAAAAGCTTGTACCAAAAATGATTTTTTTTTTACAGAAACTTATTCCAGTTTGCTGTTTTCAATTGAGAGTCGACTCTTGGTACTCTAACGCGCGTGTCATCATCCTCCTGGCGTTATTCCCGGTTGTGCCCTAAACGAGCCCGGGGTCCGCTTTGACACCTAATCCCAAGATTTGGCATAGGCACTAGTTTTACGAAAGCGACTGCCATCTGACCTTCCAACCCAGAGGGAAAACTAGACCTTATTGGGATTAGACCGGCTTCCTCACGATGTTTTCCTTCACCGAAAAGCTTACGGTAAATATCCCGTATTCGAACCCACGACCGCCGCTTGACAGCCGCACGCCTGAACCACTAGGCTAACGTAGCTTCTGAAGCGCGTGTATTAATTAAAAATCTGTTTTTCTTTTCAGGCTGCATAGGACGTCCCTTCAAAAATGACGGTGTATTTATACGTACAGCGAAAGATTGAAATGAGACAATAAAATCCTGAATATAATGTTGCGTACAATAAGAGTGACTGTGAATTTTCTTGATATGGTTTTTGTAATGGTATATGGTGTTACGACCGCGATATTTCTCACCAAGTCGCGCGATAAAGGTGGACAAAAAACAGGGCCAGATATGGTTACCCTACCAATATAAATCATATACTAAACGTCTAGGTTCAACATTTTGCACGAGTCTGTTGTCAGAAAGAGACACCACCAATCTCTAGCCTCCCAATGAAATTCTAAATTTGTAAAGTGCCATTTCTTTTTCCGTTCGATTTTAAAACAAAGGAACATCTACTGTATTTCCTATTTACCGTTTATTCAAATTTCATTGCCAATTTTTCTTGTATCTTGGACGGCTAGAGATTATTTTAAAAACCCTAAAAACGGAAGGACAAACTGAGTTATCTCACGGCTAAGGGGCGTAACATGTGTCTCTGCTGCTAAACAACCAATCAACTACGCTTTGATTTAAAATTTGTGAATGCACGTTTAGATTTGATACAGTTCATAAAAATGCTAAATATGTACAATGTTTTAGATAATTTATTTTTTTGTTACTAATCCTTGAATTGTATTCCTTCTACGAAAAGTACCGTCCATGAATTAAATTGTTTAAATCTAATGAGGTACATAGTGTATATTTTAAATAGTCCGAATGCAATGACTGGCTGAACTGCCAACGGAAGCAGACATTTCGTGCACTGTGTAGCTACCCGTGCGGTTATTGTATACAAAATGCTTACATATCCAATACGGTATTATGAATACCCCTTCGGTCGCGTCCGTAACCGCAGGCCGTGACCTGTTATAACGGAATATTTTTTCTGTGTCATATCATATCATTGTCAGTTGTGATCAAATATTTTTTCTACGTTATAGGAAACCCGATCGCGAAACATGGTATGTCATTACCGACGATGTATCTTGTCTACGCCACACAAATGTTGCCATCGTGCAACATTAGCACACAACACAAATGCTCACGTCACGAGCTGTCACGGGAATGACTTAGGTCTTAGGTACCTTGCTTTATTCTACCATGAGCTAACCTAACTAGGTTTGTTAGGTAGCGTACGAATAGGAGCCAATATGCATCTGGTTTCGAACAAATAATTTAAAAAAATCAATCGCAGCATTTCGTCCGACTGCAAATAAATCTTCGATCGTAACTGGTTACGTACGCGGCCGAAAAGAAAATTATCGCCGCGAGGGATTTGGGAATTCTATTATAAAATCATTATTAAATTGAATGTTTTTTAGGGCTGTTACTATTATGTCATGTTCTATCCAGCATTTGTACAATAGGTATAAAATACCTTAAACACCATATGATCATTTTGTTGGTGAATGTCTTATCAAAAGGAATGAAATTTTATTTTGCAAAAGGTTTCACTGCCTCAAGAATGCTTGAAATGTCTGATTAATGTACGGATTGCAGATGTGGCTTCTATGCCGTGTCCCGGAGGAACGGTTCAAACTTACAACGTTAACTTCAAGGTCATGATTTGATTGAATTGGCTATCCATTTGCGCGAAATTCCCCTTATTCTTGAATAAATTAGAATAATTTGAGATATTCGTTTGTGACTTCCTACTTTGGGAAAACCAGTTTATTCAAGGAAAGGGGCACGCAAATGGAAAGCCAATTTGTGAAAGTTACTTAAGTACATAGGTTTCTTAAAAAAATCACGCCGTTAGCCTGTGAATGTCAAATAACGTTTTGTATGAAAATCGAACCACCTTAAATACACATATTCACATTTTACAGCATATAAATAGTTTACTCTAGTAAGGTTGATACGTACTTCAGTACGAGGAATTTCCAAGCTTTCTCTAGCTTTTGTGCTAACGGTACTTTCGAAGTGTATTCTAATCGCGGGTTGATAATAAGAATGTACATTGTAATTATTACAATTAATCCTTTATGATTGTTTAGTTTTGACTGTATTGTACGTAATAGTCGAATAGATATTACTTCGGAGTGTTTTCACTTAACAGTTAAATTCGTCAACGAATTTGTATTATTGTATTTAAGTATTCGAGTCGCATTATTTGTCATGGTCACCTATTAGGTTTTTGCAACTTCTTTTCAATTAACGCGTGGGCACAATTGTATTGCATGTTTTATGAAATTATATGCACAGTGTAATATTAGTGAATCACTGACAACGTTACTGTTGGTTGTTGTTTACTTGAGCAAATATAAAATACGAGGAAAGTGACGTTTTACAACCGCGTGCACGTTTCATAATGTATGTTACTTATACAAATAATGTGACTGCCAAAATTTGAAAGTATTTATAAAGGTGTCAATATAGGTAAATAAATCTTTATTATAACAAAGGAACTGATTTGACAGCAGTCTAAACATAATAATCTGAAAAACGTGTAAGTAACAACTTAATTACAAAAATGCCCCATAGCTTAAGAGCTATGACATGTGTCGGCGAATTAAGGTATCGGTACATATTTGAGAGGATTAAGAGTCCGCAGTAAGCTCGATTCTCCATACAAACGTAGTTACGCTCTCATTTTAAAACTACGTGTTGGATTGTAACGAAACTTTGCATGTACGTACAATGACATGAGGTATATCCAGGTCTGTAATTAGTTTATGTAGCTTCAGATACCATTGTAAAAAAATACAGCAAATTAAAGTTTTTCATACAAAACTTGCATTTGCTGTATTTCTTTTGTTTTATAAACTGGAACCATATAAACTAATTAGACATAAATATACCTAATGTCATTGTATATGCAAAGTTTCGTCACAATCCAACACGTAGTTTTAAAATGAGAACGAAACTCCGTTTGTATGGGAAGGTGAAATTCGGCCGAGCTTACCGCGGTCTCTTAATTCGATAAATATTTTTGCACTTGCCTGTACAGTATAAGCCCTATCATGATCAGATGACCTGAAATAAATTGAGATATCTAATGTACCCAACCCACTGATGTACAATAATTATGTCTCTAATAAAATAATTCTTACATGCTTTGTGTATTTCCCACTGACATTTCAGTTCTCTCGTATTCAATTCAATACTCAGTGATACTAAATACACAATCGCATGAGTAATAGATATACAATATTTTTACGGATATAATCCAGTGTTTAGAAGTTGTTTTGTCAAATTTTATTCTTAATTTAGGTACAGATTTAAACCATAACGTGAGACTTGTTTTGATGTTATAGATATATAAAGACATGAGGCAATTTTATGGCAATATTATAGTTTGTAATATAACATTTAAGTATGTTGCCAAGCAGTAAAATTGATGTATATTTCGGCATGTAGGAAACTTCAATGGTATTAGCTTAGACTTGGTTTAAGCTTATGTTAATTTGCCTCGAGTGAGCATTATGAGCCATATTTTATGTTCCAATCAATGTTGTACAATCACCATATAGTCATTGAGATATATTTTTACAATTTAACAATGCTGTAATATCATTTAGTCCGATCAAAGGTTTTTTTATTAAGATCTTGTAGGAGTTTGCAAGAGACATACACTGTGTTAATTGCGAAACTCGAGTATTGGTTGAAATGTAGTTATTTTATTTTGATTGAGGAGTACATATAATGAAAACATATAATTTTTATATAAAAATATAAATAAGGCTTCAAGTTTTGTTTGATTTTATATTTCACCATCTTAATTAGACATGCCGAGGACTCTGTACAGGAATCTGCCATCATCATCGTAATAACAATCATCCACTTTATAAGTAGCACCTTTCTTATAAGCTTTTTTGGGGATCCTTATTCGTTCTGGATATTCCATGACAGTATTTTTTTCTTCGTTTTCATTGGATACTGCTATATCCTTTGGTTTTTCTTCTGCCAAATCAATCTCGTTACTCGATGCTTTAGATATTTCGGTGGGAGTTGAATTTACTGAACTCAACATTAATTGGTCGGACAAATCAATAGACTTCCCACTTTCTAGTCTATTTTTAATTCTAGCAGTCATCTCTTCAAGTGTTACTCTTTTGTTACCTTTTAATATGTTTTCTTTATCATACTGATTGTTTGTGTTGCTGGATTTATGTAAAGCCACTTCATTACTATCACTTTCTTCCATGGTTGTACTATTAGCTTTTTCAGCACATTTCTGTATTATCTTTTCAAATTCACCCATTTTTTCTTCCATTATATCGGATTTAACGGACTGTGTATTCAATGGTGGTATGGTTCTGTCTGAGAACTTCATAAAATGTTGCCGTAAATCTTCTGGTATGTTCAAAGTGTTTTCTCTAAGCTCCTTCCAGTTCCTCATAGCAGATTCGTCATGACGAGCAATGCGGGTTTCAGTAGCTGGCTTCCAGGGATATTTTAGTAATTTCTGAGAAAAAAGATGGTCAGTTAAATAAAGCTGATAATGAGGATATTTCGAAATATTTCGTATTCATCATCCTCCAAGTATTTATCCCGGTAGTGCCCTAAACCAGCCTTGGGCCTGATTTGGCACCTGATCCCAAGGTTTGGCGTAGACACTAGTTTTACGAAAGATACTGCCATCTGACCTTCCAACCCAGAGGGAAAACTAGACCTTATCGCGATTAGACCAGTTTCCTCACGGTGTTTTCCGTCACAGCACAGCAAAGCCACTTAAATATCAAATAATATTTTGTACATAAGGATCTTCAATCAATCAAAATTTTGTAAATAAAAAAAGGTGGGGTTCGAACCCACAACCTCCAGATTGAAAATTGCGTGTGTCACCGCTCGGCTACAGTGGGTCAAAAAAAACAATATTAGAGGAATACTTTTATATGAAATTAATAGAGTATATTCAACCAAACAAGAAGGCATTGCAAGATTAAGAACTGCGCATTGGTTTGAACCATATTGAGCGTTTTCTATATAAAACAAGAAAAATGAGTATTTAAAGATTAGTGATTACAATTATGATGTTTAACCTCAGATATCCTTATTCCTGTTTGGTTAAATTCATCATTCATATAAGTATATACTTATATGATTAACACTGCCAAATTTTGCAATATTATAGATGAAGCGCTAGAAGCAATGTGCTCGGCTAAAAAAAATTGTGTGTGTGATTAAAGATTATTTTAATATTTTAAACAAACCTTAACTATAGCTGCAGTGACGGGAAAACTCTCTGCTATCCTCTCCGGGGTCCATTCATCTGGTTGTTCATTAACCAAATGGCGGATTTGTTCCTTTTCACTCCATGTCAGTAAATTTGGCATGTTCTCTTTGAAGTATTTTTCTTTGATGATTCTGTGACGCAGCTCATGTTTGCCAGCTAGGCTTTCCGCAAAATGGGCATTGTAAGTTTCGTCCATCTAGAAAGTAAAATAGATGGAATAACTTGTCATTCCCAGGTAAGAGGTACCACTTGAAGGTAATGAAAAACTCAAGAAGAGAGGCCTAAATTGGTAATTATTCATAAGAAAAATTGTGTAGGTTATTAAAGCAATCCATACGTGAGTGTCAACCTTGAGCCATTGGCTACTTGCAGAAATGAATGTTGCTTTTGAAAAGGAAACCTTAATTCGAATATCTGTTATTGAAGATCTCTAAAAAAATCACAACATAACCTTAAAACCAAATATTACAATGGATCATGAAAAATTACAAAGAAAATAAATACTTTAGACCGAATGCATGCCTAACTAATTTATAATTGCTACTCTAGGAGAATAGGTACTTACATTATAAAATTCACTCTCAGACTGATCTAGAAATTCCTCAGGGTTCCCAGTGATTGGCACGCCTTCCTCCCGCAATGCTGATACTCTTCTGTCCAACCCTGGATTTGGCCCGGGAACATAGCGCCTCCGATCTCTCAATGTTCTTACAATTATTTTATCACACACTAAATACACTCGTCGTAGATTTATGCCGAACATTTTGTCATAAATCTCTGTATCAAGTTCAATAAATTATAATATTATGGAGTCTTCAGTTTATTACTTAGGTTAGACAAATACAAAAACTATCAGAAAATTGGTATTCCGGTCCAATCGTGAGCAAATTGAATTTACTGAGGAAAATTCACATAGTGATCAAGACTCAAAAGGCAAGGCATTGAAGGAAGGGAAGGCATGAAAACCAAAAAGGACGTTCGTTGACCTATGTATATGACGTTGACAGTTGATTAATTGTTGCCAAGTGAAAAAACCAATCGATGGGCGACGCGACGGCATCGTATACTTTTGGTCCGTCTGAGCTATAACCACGTAATTCGAAGTTCGGGTATTTCCATCTCTATCAGACTCAATATACTCGAGTGACAGGGGTGCACGTATACGAACTTCGATTTTCGTGGTAGCGATAAGCGCCGCGGGATAAGTGCACGGCGCACGGCATTCGGCAAATCCAAGTTCACTACGGCCGCGGCGGACAATAATAAACTTGTCATTTAGCTGTCAAATTTACTATTGACCGCCACGCTACCGCAGGCCGCTTCAGTCTGTGAGTGGCCTTAACCTTTGGCAGTCGCCGCGCTCGGACTTCTGTAGGAATAGGAACGCGGCTAATGGCACTTAATTATTTTTATTTTATTTGACTTTTTTAATGATAAATCTTTTTTTTACTCGTCGACCTTGATGTTTCAACTAAGACTTCGTACAGTCAGCGTCATATAATTAGTAGCAGCCAAGGTAGCCAAATATTTCGGTACACGTCTTTATTACTGTAAGAATAAGGGTGTGTTACGATATATTTGGCTACTCTGGCTGCTACTAACTACCTATATGATGCTGACTGTATACCAATCTATAATCACATTTGGCCGCAAGCTCAGAAACCTTTTATTGGATCACCCAATGTAGGTATTCAATTAGGGAATTTATGGAAATAACATTTACTTAACGTCATATGCTGCAACATTGCCTATGAAGCCTAACTTTGCCTACCTTATAAAACGGCATTTTGTTACCTAAGTATGTAACCTGCTTTTTTGTGAGAAGAATGCGAGCAGCTGCCGGGTACAACCATTTGTATCTTACTCACCCAATCGAGTTAATCCCAGTTTTATAAGGTAGGCAAAGTTAGACTTCATAGGCGATGTTGTAGCATATGACGGTACTTAATTTTATTAAATATTACTTTATTTCTGCTAATGACATTTCCTCTGTTTTTGTTTGATTGATGTATTTTATAAGGATTCATTGACATTTTCGTATATTATTAGTTATATTTTACAATAAACTGTAGGTACTTTGACGATCCTGATTAGGTGATACGAAATAATGTTATTGGTGATCAGTAATCACTGTATTTATAATTTTGAATATTGTTATTTTGAGACGATTGTGATGTAAATTCTTATAATTTTGACTAAGCCAACTTTGTACTGTAATTTTATTTACGTCATGAAATAAATTAATCTAATCTAATCATACTTTTTTCTATGGAGCTCCCAAGTCAGCTTTTTACAACTGTTTAGGCAACTAAAATGAATTCGACCAATCACGTGGCGCCTTTACTGAACTATAATGAATTTGACCAATAGAACGTCGTCTTGGCTACAGAGGAAAAGACATCAACGAATACTAAGCCGTTGGCTGCGCTTCGTTTCAGCAGCGCTTAGATTTTCAGTACCAAGTTTGTTGAATTAGTACAGTTGACTCCTAGAATAAGTTTTGTATACAATAGTTATATAGTTAGCTTTTTAAGTCTCGTACAGTAAAGCATACATTATATAACGATTGCATAAAATACTATTAATTACCTACCTACCGTAAAAAAAATTTAAAACCCGTTAATGAAGACCCGTGTTAAATGGTGATTTAAATTAAATATACTGTGCACATACCGTAAGGGCGTTTTCACTTTTATGTGTAGAGTGTACCTACATTTTTGTAATTATTTTGACTTTTTAATTAACCTTAATAACTAAGTTCTTAAATTAATCTAAGTGTACCTAAGTAATTTTGAGTCGGCGCCAAACAAGCATCAATCACGTCGTTGCGAGTGGAGTGGTCGTGCGGAGAGCGCATTTTTTGGAATGTTAATGTTTATCTCTGGAGATCTCTGGAAATTATTGAACCTGCTCACAAAATTTCACGAGAATTGAGAAATACGACGTCACTGGCTGACACCGTTCGATAGAACGAGACGGACGCTCTATCTTGTCATTTATCGCGTGATAAGGCCGACCAGGAGGGAGTGTTAGAGGAGAACAGCCGGCCATATGAAAAAAAAATCCCGAAGCTGAAACGGAGAACTTCTGTCGCTACGCTCGCGCGTTTAATAAGACGTAATCGTTCGATCTGGATTTGGAGTGTGATGTTTAAGTATGTAGCTAGTACGTATACTTATATGCAATTATTTATCCAGTAGGTGGTTCTGAGCAGTACAATACTGCCGTCCTAAGCAAAAAGGACGCCAGAATAATATACCCAGAGACAAATGAAGACTTAGGGCTCAAACACAATTTTAGGCGTATTGAAAGGATCATGATCATCATATCCGACGGCGAAAGACGTCCACTGCTGGACATAGGCCTCCCCCAAAGAGAGCCACAATGACGGGTCCTGCGCCACCCGCATCCAACGGACTCCCGCGACCTTTACCAGGTCATCAGTCCACCGTCTGGTGGTCTACCCACGCTTCGCCTTCCGGTAGGTATGTGGTCACCACCCGAGAACCTTTCCGCCCCAACAGCCATTGGTTCTACCTGACTCACATTGGTGCATGCGCTCTCTCTTGCGTTAGTGAGTACCTAACCAATTATTGACGAGCGCGATGCACACAAATGCCTAATGAGGTAGACCTGTAGCGAATTATCGGAAACCTCTTAAAATATACTATGAGTCCTATTATTCTGCAAACGTTAGTAATCAACTCTATTAAAGGTAGTAGGCCGATTTTTTAACCCCCGACGCAAAGAGAGGGGTTTTGTTTAACGTGTCTGTGTATCTGTGTATCTGTATATCTGTCTGTGGTATCGTAGCTCCCAAACGGATAGACCGATTTGAATGAGTTTTTTTATTCGAAAGCTGAGATGAGCCCGAGTTTTCTTAGCCATGTTTCATGAAAATTTGAGATATTGGATTTTGAAATGAAAATGTCGGGAGTGTTTCAACTTTTCTATAAGTTGTAGTTATTATAAAACTGTCATTGGAATTGGAATCTTCTACTTAGGACTGTAGAGTTGCTTTTCGAATGGTCTACTTTGATGCAATTAGGCCAACTGAAATAATATCAAACATACGAAGATGTAGGATATCTATGCAAAACGTAGGTATCTGTTATTCTTATATGTTTAGGCCCAGTCCTATAGAGTTAAGTTGGATTTAATATTAGATCAAATACTCGGTACATCCGTTTTACCCTCAATTTGTATGGAAAGAAAGAAAGAAAGATAGAAATATATTTATTTGGTGTGATATCATGTTACATGTGTGTCTTTCAATTGGAATTCACCAAAATGGATGCCACTCAGCATAGGCCACCAGCAAATACTTGCTAAAGGCACTGGTTTTCAGGGCACCCAGATTGGATTTATGGGATTTGACAGCTAAACGCGAACGCGGTCGTAACGTTTTGTTTCGCTAAAACTTATACTAGAGCCTCTGATAGACCGTGGGCCCACTCCCAATATACCAACGTCACATGACAACATTATAAAATGCATGGCAGCAGTCGAGAAAGTTGTGCTGAGCAAGGGGAAAAAAAATTGGCCGAAAGTTTGAAAATCCTTCTCTTCCATTCAAAATTTGTACGGCGGGGAGGTTTAATAGCCCTTTAATCGTAGAGAGACAACCTGAGTCTGCGAGTCCTGAAATGGCCGGAATTGCTTGGCAGATGTCTTCAAAGTTGCCAACAAGGTTTTCTCTAGCCTAGTGCAGGGACTGGTATACCTACTTATAATATACTACGTATAAACTATTGCGCTAAATAAACGTCTTATGTCTTCCTCTACGAATAAAGGGCTAAATGATGCCACATGTCTCGTACTCTTGTCACATGACGTAAATATACCTCCCCATACAAATTTTAATTTCGCTTACTATGGGCCTCATAAGAAGGCTCAAAGTCACCCAAAGGGCAATGGAGAGGGCTATGTTGGGATTTTCTCTGCGCGATCGCATCAGAAATGAGGCTATCCGCAGCAGAACCAAGGTAACCGATATAGCCCTCCGAATCGCTAAACTTAAGTGGCAGTGGGCGGGGCACATTGCACGTAGAACCGATGGCCGTTGGGGCGGAAAGGTTCTCGAGTGGCGACCACGTACCGGAAGGCGCAGCGTGGGTAGGCCCCCCACAAGGTGGACTGATGACCTGGTAAAGGTCGCGGGAGTCCGCTGGATGCGGGTGGCGCAGGACCGGTCATTGTGGCACTCATTGGGGGAGGCATATGTCCAGCAGTGGACGTCTTTCGGCTGATAAAATGATGATGATGATGACAAATTTTGACAGGATTTTCAATCTTTTTTCCCTTGCTGAGGCCTCAGCACAAGTTTCTCGACCTGCTGCGATGCATTTAATTATCATGTCGTCATGTGACGTAGGTGTATTGGGAGTGGGCCCACGGTCTATGGGGTGGCGAATACCGGGCAAAGCACCTCGGAATACCGGGGTCACTACCGGAGTCGGCAACATATAGGGTGTGCTAGGCTTCCTGGTGGACCTGGGTTGGCACGAATAGCAGTATAGTGACAATAACCCATACGCAAAATAGGCGCTATTATGACGTCGGCTGGCGGAAACCCAGCCCGCGAATACCTATAACCCATCCTACTAATAATATAAATGCGAAAGTTTGAATGTTTAGATGTTTGTTACTCAATCACGCTTAACCGATTTGGATGAAATATTTTGAAAAAAGGATATTTTGTTACACCGAACAACAGACGAAGTCGCGGGCGGGAGCCAGTATTAATATAAACTATAAGATCCAACGGATCTTTTTTTAACTGGGGGTTAAACACTGCAGTATTTACGGGCAATTTTGCCCAAGAGAATATTCAGAATTCTCACTAGACAGTGACCAGCAGTACCGCTAAACTAAAGTAACACATGTTAGCGGTTTGTACGACCTCTCTCTCTAGTTATTTTGTCCAGTTGCTCAGACCCGTGTTAGATACGCGCCGAAACCGGCAAAACCTGCGCACACGCAGTGCAACTTGGCCGACCGACGCAGGCGCGCGTACTTATTGCAGCTAACTGATAGTTAAGTGAGTGAGGACGAGTTATACAGACACGTAAGTATTTAAGTTTTTATAGCATCAGAAAATGTCGTGGAAAGTATGAGAGATATTTAATTTACTTATTTTTAATGGTAATTGCAAAAAAAAACATTAAAAGTTTGGTGTTGCCAAATATTGTCGATGTATTAGCGTCTGTTGAAGAATTGTTTTAGAAAGATTCATTGATTATTGTATCTATTCGTTTATAGGTTTTTTTGTAAAAGTAGTTTATAATAGAATAAAATAAAATTTTGGTAAATATACTTATTTTAACGTTGGAAGTTGCAGGTTTATAATCGTGTTTAATACAAAAATGAGCGCGCAAATAATTACAAATAACGAAGGGCTTTTTATGTGGAGTCTGTTGTTGTTGTTTACAATTCTGTCTCAAAAGGTGACTCGTCGCAACATTTACGTACCTATAGGTACCTAGGTACTTTCCTTTCTAAATGCCTAGTTACCAGCTGTATTGACATTGATTTGACTCCACACAGTGTATAGACTGCCCGTGCCCACAGTCGAAATTAAACATACTTTCGTGGAGCTATGCATTGTAGTGTTTTGTTGTAGTTAGGTACTTAAGTACTTTGTGTACTTCTATACTAACATTATAAAGAAGAAAAGTCTGTGAGATTGTAGCTGTGTATATAATGTAATAAGATGTACCTAATGGCTCAGACTAAGGAAAAAATACAGTCGGAGTGTTACGAACAGTCTAGTGAAGCCAACCGGTTTTCAACCAAGCCCCACAGGTTTAGCACACGCTAAACAAATTAAATCGCACAAAACTCGAAATAGATGATCTTGACAGCATTGCGACACGTGCTGAAGAGTTTTGTGCAATTTTGTTTGTATAATGTGTGCGTGAGCGCGTGCTAAACTTGGTGTGGCTTGGTTTTGTTTGGCTGTGATTTGGCTTCACTTGACTGTTCGTAACGCTCCGTCTGTATTTTTTTCTTGGTCTGAGACCTAATGGGTAACCTCCCGAACGGCTCGTCCGATTTCAAAAATTCTTTCACCTGCGTGTAGATTGGACTTTCTGGATATTTTATCCCGCGGGTCTGCCTGCGTTCATAGGAATACGTGGGCGAAGCCTCGCGGCCAGTTATAAATAAAGGTGCTCTAGGTACTTATCCTATCCACAGACTGTAAACTACGTTGTAGTAGATATAACGCTCGTATATATAAACGCACCTTTGTGAAACGAGTCAATGTGAAAGCTATATTTTACTACGTATGTCTAGATTCTAGATATTGCAACAAACTAAGTATAGTGAAATATGTAGAGCGTATTAGCTCCCACATTAACGACATAAACATTAGTACCTAGAGCTACGGTTATTTCACGTCAACAATCTTGACTGCATTTGATAGCTTGTGTTGGACTAGTCTGTAAGTGATATGTATATGTTTGCTAATTAAAAATATATACACTCGCGGGCAAAGAATACGGGTCACCCTAAATTAAATAACTGCAATAGGTTTTTAAACTATTTAATACTTGTTTTATTTACATAATATGCTATTCTTTACAATACCCAACTGTATTAACAATTTCCTGGATCCTATCATAAATATATCGATATCCAAAAATCATGATTTTTGCAATATCTCGCTCCGTTAACGTTGTTTTTTTTCATGGGTTTTTACGAGTCCGATTTAAACCTGGTAACGTTATATTTTTACTGTTTTTAGCAGTTTATATGTAAAATTAAATAAAGATCATGACAGGATTAACTGTACAACCTCTTACGCACTATTTTAGGAAATATGACGGTATTTTACCGACCCGTATTCTTTGCCCGCGAGTGTATATAGCATAACCATGCTATTCAGAGACACCAAGTTCCGGTGAAATTCAATTTGATTACTTATACCGATGTCATTAAGACTTCGAGAGGGAAAATATAAGTACATACAATACAAATACTCTTTATTGCACACCTCTAAATATGAATCAAATAGACATAAACACTTAAAAATAGAGGTTAACAAAGAGCGATCTCTTCCAGGCAACCTAGCGGAGAAATTACAACAAAAAATTACAAGTAGGTAGGTGGCAAAATTGGAAGTAAACTAGATACAACATACACAATTACATCAAAACATACACCCACAATTCATAAAGCATTCAAATAAACATGCATAAATTCCTACATAATTCTCCAACATATACGGCCGTATTCATAAACGTTCTACAAGCCTGTTTTAACTGAAATGGCGTTCAAATTCGTTTGTCCTTACCTGTCACTTTGACATTTGTGTTTATAAGAAAGGGACAAAGCACATCTTATTTAGCAGAGGCATTTTAAGTTTTATGAATAAGGGGGTTAGTGTTTACCATTGAGACGGGAAATAAATAAATAAAGATAAATAAAAAAATATGAGGAATCATGGCAATTGCATTCCTATTTGCATTATGACAGAGCTGTCGTCCCAGAACAATAAACGTCAGTGATAACATAATTTGTACTGGGATGACAGCTGTCAAATATTGGGTATAGGAATCCACATACTCTAGGTGTGCCTCGAAAGTAGCGACAGATTAAGGAAGCTTGAAGTCCACGGGCAGAGAATTCCACAGTCGAATGGCTTCGAACGTAAATTTTATTTACCCAAACAAAAGAGCAACTTATTATATTCCATCTAATTGATCATAATAATTAAACTGTGGGTAATTGCTCTGAACATGAGTCAAACTATTAACTTGAGGCGTTAGTGCTAATAAAAGCATATGCTTGATGATATAAATAAATAATAAATATTAGTGGACAATCTTACACAAATCGACCTAGTCCCAAACTAAGAAAAGCTTGTACTATGGGTACTAGACGACGATAAACATACTTAATATAGATACATAAATACTTAAATAAAAAGAAAACATCCATGACTCAGGAAAAAATATTCGTGCTCGTCACACAAATAAATGCCCTTACCGGGATTCGAACCCAGGACCTCTTGCTTCGTAGGCAGGGTCACTACCAACTAGGCTACAGAGGTCGTCTAATCATCTTCTACAGTCAGCAGCAGAAGTCTAATGTCAAGGCATTAAGGATCTGTGTAGGTCATTTAACCCTTAACCAGGCAGTGGCCTATATGGGACCACAAGGTTTTGAACTTTAGCGCTCTGTGATACGGTTCAAAACCAATGAAAAATTTGGGTATAGATAAATTAACGAGAGCATGGAATTGCATATGTAGTAGTTGTATGTTTACAGGCATTCTATATTTGAATTTTCTATTTGCTCGTACTATCAGCATAAAAAGAGGTTTGTTATATATTGAAGAAGTAAATACCAAAATAATGTCAGTGTCAAATTTTGAATATTATTTAAGTTGTGCATATATTTTTACGTCTGGTTTTATTGTATTCTCACGTTTCTTTACACATGCAATGCAAGGCATTATGAGTTTAGCAACTGAGCGAATGAATACTATTACTGCTGAGGACTGGGAAAATATTTGTCGCCATGTCGAAAGTGAAGAAAATAAATATCGATGTCAGGAAGGGGTAATGGATCGAATTTCAAACAATCTTATTATCAATACTTGTGACAGCTCAGATGAAGAACATGATAGCGACTAAAAGCAAAAAACAGAGGACTACTACTTATTCCATCTCTTAAGTGTAAGTATTTCTTAAGGTGTAATTTTATTAAATTAAGAGAAAATTATTCTCCTTTTAATATAAATATTTTATTGAAGCTGCATCTAGGTAGTGTGTATATGTATTATCTCACTTTTTATTTAAGTTTATTTATGTTTCGCCTGTCCCAATACTGTAGGTAGTTTATTTATTACATTTGTATGACGTTTCCGTGAGTCACTGACGGTGCTGGCTGAAAATCAGCGCTGCAGGTGTCTGACACCTCAGCATAATGCTGAGCCAGTGTCCGGTTCACTGCCGCAGAGACACACTTGTTTCATGTTTTATCTGTTTTCTGTTTTTTGAGTATTTTATTGTTTAACACGTGTGTCCTGTGTGTTTGTGAATAAATGTATCTTTCTTTCTTTCTTTTTTCTTTTGTTGCAAACGGTACAACCACTACAAATGCAATTCCATGTTCTCGATAATTCATCTATACCCGCTGCCTGGTTAAGGGATAAAGCGTGTTATTTTGCTACTTCTGCTACTGACTGTACATTATTACAGAGTAGAGAGTTCTTTACAAAATATAGGTACCTACATTTTATCATTGATATAAAATTGGCAAACCTTTCAAATATGTACCTACTAATGGTTCGAATCCCGGCTCGTACCAATGAGTTTTTCGGAAATGATGTACGGAATATTTACCGTTAGGTGAAGGAAAACGTGAGGAAACCGGTCGAATTCCAGTAAGGTCTAGTTTTCCCTCTGGGTTGGAAGGTCAGATGGCAGTCGTTTTCGTAAAACTAGTGCCAACGCCAAACCTTGGGATTAGGTGTCAAAGCGCCCCCGGGCTCGTTTAGGCACAACGCTAAAACGATGATGCACTTGTGGCAAATAGTTTCTCCTCCTTAGCGTTAACCCTGTCCCCTTCGGAGTCTACGGATCTACCTAGCAATAGATGGAAAGCAGATAATAAATGGAAGGTGTTAGCGTTTGGCGTTAATCCTACTAATATTATAAATGCGAAAGTGTGGATGTTTGAATGTTTGTTACTCAATCACGCCTAAACGGCTTAACCGATTTGGATGCAATTTTGCACGAAGATAGTTTATAGCCTTGATTAAAATATAGGATAGTTTTTGTCCCGGGTCCACGCAGACGAAGTCGCGGGCGGAAGCTAGTAATTAATAATTCCACCTTCCTATGATACCGTGTCGTCTTTTTGTTTTTAAGTTTGTTTTTAGTACCTATATATAGTAGTTAGTTAAAATAGTATTTTATGCAATCGTAATATAATGTATGCTTTTTCAGTCGAGTACCACGTTTAGGCCACGAAGCTTGCTTAGTGGCCTAATTAAGGTTCGTGACTTAAAAATCTAATTATATAACTATTGGATACAAAACTTATTCTACGAGTCAACTGAACTAATTAAACAAAATCTATTGAAAATCTAAGCCCTGCTGAAACGAAGCGCAGCCAACGGCTTAGTATTCGTTGATGTCTTTTCCTCTGTAGCCAAGACGATGTTCTATTAGTCAAATTCATTATAGTTCAGCTACGTGATTGGTCGAATTCACTTTAACTAGTTGTCTAAACAGTTGTAAATAGTTGAGTTGGGAACTCCATAGAAAAAAGTATGTGATTATCGTAATTTGGTGTACGAAGTCTTAATTCAAGCATTAAGGTCGACGAGTATAAAAACATTATTTTTTGCTGAAACAAACAAAGGTTGCACACTCCGTGCCACGACTCATGCTGAGCGTAAGATAAGATATTTTTTATTGTCAGGACTGTGTAGGTAATACCTACATTGTGGTGAAAAATATCAATATCAAAACAATATTAAAATAGATTTCATAATAGAAAAAAATACTACTATACTACACACTAATACTATATACTGATGGTTGAATTCCTTTTCTAAATCTAGTTTATTGTATCGCCGGGGCCGGCGCGAGCGCATATATACACATCAAATGTATATTCATGTTCCCAAACAAATCTATTATATTCTATCCCATACCATTAAACTCTATTCTTTTCCTCATTGAGCATCCGATGATCCAATATGGCCGGGTAAGCACCTTTAGTGAAGCCAGTCACGTCGACTTTAGGAACTTTAACAAATAATAATTTAAAGTGGTCGTCAATAGAATTTGCTAACTATGTAAATAAACCGCCATATTAAAATTGTCTTTCATTATGGCGGTTTGTTTACATAGTGAGCAAATTTCAACCGTTTATCTGTTGTTAGTCTTTGAATTGGCGACTCAATTCCTTTTTTTCCTCTAGGCAATAATCAAATGATAGCTTAATACTGGCAGCCATTCAACCTACTCATAAGTGAATATTTTATATTTTTAACACGTTGGGAAATAACTGGAAGGAAAGCGGTCACGGACGATCGGCAGGGTTTGCACAGAGTTACAAGCTTTTGTTTCGAAATTTGGAATCTTTTGACTCTTAAGAGTCCGCAGTAAGTTCGGCCGAATTTCATCTTCCCATACAAACGTAGTTACGCTCTCATTTTAAAACTACGTGTTGGATTGTGACGAAACTTTGCATATACAATGACATGAGATAGATATACATCTATGTCTGTAATTAGTTTATATGGTTCCAGTTTATAAAACAAAAGAAATACAGCAAAAACAAGTTTTGTATGAAAAACTTAAATTCGCTGTTTTTTTTTTACTATGGTATCTGAAGCTACATAAACTAATTTCAGACCTGGATATACCTTATGTCATTGTAAATACAAAGTTTCGTTACAATCCAACACGTAGTTTTAAAATGAGAGCGTAACTACGTTTGTATGGAGAATCGAGCTTACTGCGGACTCTTAAAATCACTCTTTGGATGTGACAATAATTTCAACCACAAGTATATTACGCTCTATAAATATACGCAACCAGAAATACTAACATTCATAAGATTTTTAAGATTTATCGAACGTGCGAGCGAAGCGAACGATCTTCTCCGTTTCAGCTTGTCCCGTCCCGCTATCCGGCTGTCCGGCTGTACCTACTCCTCTACAGTTCGCATTTCTGAATAATATATATATACATATATATATATATTAAACAGACTCGCGCGTTCTGCAGCCTACAGAGCCACTAAATAGTACCTATACACTAGTACCGAATTCAATAAACAACAAACAAGATTGAACCAATCAACAAAAATAAAAACATTGATATGCCTATCAGGGCATTAACTATGTGCCAAGGTGGGACAGAAATGAGGCAACGCCACAGACCTGCGGTTGTATGTCGAACCGATTAGAGTCGTGATCCTTGTGCTAATTAACGAGATCGAGCGTGGACTCTAATTATTAATACATATTAATATACTTTGTAGCTAAGAAAAAAAAATGCAACTTTCATGTTACTTATTTCTACTCAGAATCAGAGCTCTTTCCATCCGAATAGAGGGAAAATGGCCCATAATCTCCATACATTTTAGAACCTTTCCTTTTGTATTACCGCCAAACAATACATACCATATACTTATGGGTAATGGTAACACAATTTTTTGGCCTATTAGGTTCCAAAGGGCTCGTGATTCTCATTGAAAAAAAAACAAAAAGAATATTTGGGGACAATCTTACACAAATCGACCTACTCCCAAACTATGCATAGCTTGTACTATGGGTACTAGACGACGATATACATACTATACAGCTAAATAAATACTTAAATACATAGAAAACATCCATGACTCGGAACGAATATTCATGCTCATCACACAAATAAATGCCCTTACCGGGATTCGAACCTTCGCTTCGCTTCGCAGGCAGGGTCACTACCAACTAGGCTACAGAGGTCGTCATATAGTAACATAAAAGTCCCAAAACATTTTACGATAAAAAACAGGCATTTTTTTGAGAAACGCTCTGCTTTTTCCGCGAAAAATTTCCATCCCCCATTTCAAGCCCTTCGGCGGTGATTTCCGCGATTAAAACTATCCTGTGTCCTTCCCTGGAATTCAAAATATCTCGATACCAAATTTCGACTCATCCGTGAAAAGATAACAAACGGAGAGACAGACAGATAGATAAAGTTACTTTCGCATTTATAGTAATAGTATGGATACTATGTATATTGTATGGAAGAATGGATCGGAAGTTTTAAAGGTGATCTTTCTATGTCTTCAATTATCGATTTAGATAAAAAAAGTTACTTTGGCCATATTTTACACTAGTAAGAGCTATCGTAAAAAGAACTCGAAATGTGTATACCGTCTCGAAATTTTACGATCTTTCGAACGACACCCCACTCGTTCCTTACAATCCAAAAAAAATGCGAAACCCCTTATTACCGAGGGGTAATAAGGGGTTTCGCATTTTTTTTACTACATCATAAAAACAACAGCTTGAGGAAACTGCCCCCTTTATTGGGGTTTACACCTTTTTGACTCTATTTATGTAATTAGGCCATTTTCTAATATCTATACCAAATTTCAGCTTCCTATGTCAAACGGTCTTCGAGAAAACTGGCTGTGACAGACGGACAGCCTCCGAGTGATCGCATGTGTTCCGTTGGACCAATAAACACTTTACGGAACACTAAAAAACATATTGTGGGGTTGCATTATATTTTGCGTACTGCATTTGTCTCTTGTGGTAGGTAACTGCGGTTGCCAAGCGAACTACGGGCTGCTTCGATTAAAATCAAATTAAGTAAAAGCAATTTAAGCTAAGTACCTTTTTAAAATCCGAAGTCAAGTGAGCGGCTAGCCAACACAATGAATCCTCAAATGAACAGTCGGCGTTGAGTTTGTGATTTTTATGATGTATTTTTATTATAAGGCAGGCCGTATGCTTGTTTCCCACCCTCTGGTATTAAGACAAGTTTGCTTCGGAAAATTAAAAAAATACTTACGTTTGCTAAAATAAGTTATGGCGAAAAGTAAAAAAGAGACAGAAGAACTTTTTCATACTAAAGTTATTCTCTTAACAAATAATCTTATAATTTCTAGCACCAGTAACTAGTTTCTGATCTAGTTAGGGGGAGGGGGAAAGTGTCATGTTATTCCAATACACTGTTTTAAAATGAGAGCCAAACTACGTTTGTATGGGGAGCCGACATGTGTCAAGTAAGCGTCCTCTCCTGGATATCGGGGCGACATCAATAGATAATTAAGCTCTCGATAACGTACCAAATACCGCATACAGATCCCGCGCCGCCCAATGCGGAAGTGGCCTTATTATTACTGTGCGATTATTTCTGAGAATTCTCAATTCTGAGTAAGATAATGCGAGTCAATAGGACCTAGTATTTTATTATAATTAACTATCCGATCGAGTTGGCAGTCAATTTAAGTGGATTATTACTCCACTGCACCTGACTACCTCGACATAGAAAACATTTGTGATAGGTAATGATAAGCTAATCGTAAACATTTGAATACGTCTTAAGAAATCAGTGTTGCCAGGGCCCTCGAGTCGTAAGTTACGTTTCGTTTCTTGAAATGTTACATTTTTGCTGCAAATGTTACGTTTTTCATTCTCACGTCTTAAAATTGTCTCTTAGTTTGCGCGAGTCGAGTGACAGAGATCGAGATGTAATGTAACGAACGTTCGGTTCGTGTTTGTAATTAAATATCTCAAATTCAAAAATAATAAAATAAATACTGTATACTGTCCCGACCACGAAATACTTTTGTATGAGTAGGTTTTTTTTTACTAACATAAGTAAGGTGTCAGTCCTACTCTTAATGTTACGAAAATTCCCTGAATAATAAATGTTACTTACATGTTACGCGAGCGGGTCTAAAGTTACGAAAAATGTAAGAAATGTAACCATCTGGCAACGCTGTAAGAAATGGTCTTGATATTTAGAAGCTTTTCAACACATTCACTGCGGGGTAAACTCGTAACTTCTCGAACGAGCATTTTAGGACAATACAACATGCTCAACTGTCATTTTCTCATACAAAAAGTGACTTTTAAATAGGATTAAGCTAGCTCTTTTACACGTCATGTTTTACCTTAACTACTTAACTTAACTTAGCTATTTTACATACCTATACTTATACGTATATACATCCATACATACGCTCGAAAAACAACCCTCTTTCTGGGGCAGTCGCATTGTGATTTGAGTTTCATATAACGTTAGACTCATGTAATGTAATCTTTTAAATCAATGGAGTTATTATTCCAGAGTAAGTATAGTTTCGTAAAAAGTTCTCGCCCCTCCGGTGGAAAATCAGCTTAAGGGGATGCCGTGATTCGAGTCGACCACGCCCCCTTGACAGAGACACGCTTATGCCCTCCGCGCACGAGAAAAAGAGATGCAACACTTCGGGAATGGCTTTTTTGGACCGATAAATACCTAGCTTAGTGAAGTTTTATTTATATTTCATTAGGTAAGATTTTTGATGAGATAAAATACTATATTATTAACTTGATTGTGTCGTAAAATAATGTATTGTTTGAGTAGGTTGAGTAAAAAAAGAAAAATAAAGACTCAACTTTGGTTTTTCTTTCTATCGAGGAAATTTTAGGCAATCATGTATCGATTAAACCAGATAAACAATCATATAGTCAAGAATCATATATCTGAAAATTAGACCTTATTGTTCCTTAATCTAGTCAGAACGGCGTTTCAAAGCACGGGATAATTTCCTTAAGAGTTGCCACGCAATCAGAGTGCATCCGCAACCTGTCTCGTCTACCTACCAATATAATTAGACCCCGCGAACCATAGTAACTATACGTAGTGGTAAGTCCTGTGTCGTGTGTAGCTGTGTTGCAGGTAAACGTTGGGAACAGTAAAGCCTATATACTTACTTTATACTCTTTGAGTAAAGCTAATGAAATGTATGGTCACGAACGCCATTATTGCCAATATGTGAGTTGGGTCCGGAGTACCGTATTTGTCTCGGAAAATAACTGACAATTGAACAAAACAGCGGTAAAACCCATTTACTTATGTAGTTATACACTATAGATAATCTAAGTCTCTTGGACAAAGTTACAGGTGTCCTTTTGAGTTGATTTTCTTAAGAACATATATATATTTAGCTCCACATTTCCGATCTTCAGTTGTTTTAGGGTGGTATTCCACTTGTTTAAGATGAAGTGCGAGAGGGACAAAAGATTTATGTCCCACATAAAATGCGACGATGCAAGCTAGGCCGTTTCGTTTTATTACTGGAATACTAAATACTAATGGAAGTACTTCTTCTCTTCTTACTTGAAAATCTTCGACTTAACGTAGCATATTTTTGCATTTATTTTTGACCATGAGTAAAAGTATATTAATGTTATTTATGCCTTTTACTTATCAATCGCGTTTTGGTTTAATTTTAAGAACCTGGCATTATTGCCAAGCTAACACGCTGACAATCTTAAACCTCATACTTTGATGTTATACTCGTAGTGTTAAAATGATTGTTAATTAACATTGACAATGACGTTTTTCCCTCACTGCCTCGGAAAGCCGTCTTTTATCCTTTAAAACCAGTGGGCAAAAACGCATTTTATCCACCAGTGGGGAAATTAATTTGACCTTGGAGCGTGTTTAAGTAGCTTTTGACAGATAACAAAACGTAAAACGCTCAAATTACAAAAAAAACACATATGATGTATTTCTGTTGCCGCTATAACAACAAATACTAAAAAGCAGAATAAATCATTAGTTAAGAACTTTTAAAAAACTTGTTGCCTTCATGAGGCGCTGCGTCTCAAAGTGTATGGGAAAACTAAAATCCGACTAGCACTTGACCAAAATTGTACTTCATATTACTTAACGTTAGTTTACTGATTACTGTAAAAAAATGATAATAATAGTTAAGTTGTTTTGCATGTTGCACTTGCTCGCTACAGTGAGGTGAAACGTTTGTGTAACACACGGGTGCAAATGTATTTTACTTCTCGTGTGTTGAAACACTCGCGGGTAAAATACAACTTTGCACCCTTGTATAACAAAAATCTATATCATAATTGAACCTGAGGCTCTAGTATAAGTTTTACCGAAACAAAACTTTACGATCGCGTTTGCGTTTTACCCTCAATTTGTATGGGATTTGACAGCTAAACGCAAACGCGGTCGTAACGTTTTGTTTCGGTAATACTTATACTAGAGCCTCTGCTCACAAAATGAAAAGTACTGAACTAAACTAAAGTAACAGGTTTACTTCAGGTAAAACGAACTTATTAAGACTCTTAGTATTAATTATTAGTATAAATATCATCATCATCATCATCATCATATGAGCCGAAAGACGTCTACTGCTGGGCATACCTAGGCCTCCCCCAAAGAAAAAAAATATGTAAGCACTTTATCGTACACAAAACAGGTTAAAACATAAACATATGATACGAGTGTATAAGATTAAGGTACATCGCCGAACTTATCCCTATAATAGTTTGCCCAAAGATGGAACTTTTATAGACAGACTATTGCTACTAGGTACAACTTGCTTACTTCATCCGCGTGAATTTCCATTAAAGAACTTCCATTCCCAATTTCATCCCTCTGGGTGATGATTTTTGGTATAAAAAGTATGTATTTATTTATTTAACTTTATTGCACAAAAGTAAATTTTATCGTACAAATGGCGGACTTAATGCCATATGGCATTTACAAATTAAATTTTATATATCTAATGTTTTAATCCACGACTTGTGGCCTTCTCTGGCCTTTTTTATCGCATGAAATGTTTTGACTTTGACTTTTTAAGTTATATAAACCAAACCTATTGTTATGCCAATGCTATTTAGTACTTAGTCAGTACCTACAGCCGGCAGGTTAGGCAAGTAAGGGTGATGCAAGTATCCTGTATTGTGGTAGAATTAATAATACGCTCATGGACCTATGATATACATAGATTAACCATAATTATGTAGACTGATAGTGATAACATCAATTTTATAGCAACTGGAACCAACGAAGTATGTAATTGTGATCGCATAGTAATGTTGTCATTTTATGCTAAATAACAGCTATTATATATATATTTGATTCTCTTAGGTAATATAATATGGGAAGATTTAAATCCTTTATTTCTGCCCACTTACTAATTAGTCTACATGTATTGGGTATTCTTTCTACCAAAATTGTACGTAATTATGATATTGTTTTATTTTTGACGTATGAAATATTAGGTGGTACAGTCAAGTACAAAAATAAGTATCGATAACATCCTCTCATAAATAAGTACCAAAACCTTAATCCGCTGACAAAAGTTATGGGACATATTTATGAGTAAGTTGTATGCACCCATATTTTTACACTTGACTGTACCTACTTACCTACATAAGTAATAATAGGAATCTTTGTAACATCGGCACAAAGATTTAAAATACTGGGCCACAATTCCATTCGACTTAATTGACACGAGGAGACGTGTCGTGTCTAGGATATCTCTTGCTTCATTAAAAATCTGGAAAGACAGACATGAAAGTGGAGATATCCCTATGATACATTTTACAAGTCGAATACTGGCTCGAATCTTGGAATACAGCGTGTCTTCCATACAAACCTAAAAGTATTAAGACCTAATTAGGTTAACATGTTTATCCTACTAATATTATAAATGCGAAAGTTTGGATGTTTAGATGTTTGTCACTCAATCACGCTTAAACGGCTAAACCGGCTCGGATTAAATTTTGCACGAATATAGTTTATATTAGCCTGGATTACTAATATTGCATAGATTTTATCCTGGGTTCACGCAGACGAAGTCACGGGCGGAAGTTAGTATTTTTTTTTTCACTGTAAAATAAACGTTGGTTGCTGTTCGATTCGAAAAAAAATACGGTCTCTTATTGTTAGGAAACACAGTTAAAATTTAGGTTCGTATGGCAGACACATACTGTGTAGGTGCATAACAAAAGGAAAAGCTTAACAAAACAATATTCAATTGTTACTAGGTAGGTACTTGCTAAAATTACTTTATTCCATCGGAACCAAAACGGAATAAGTATATCTAATCAACTTTTTATCATCTTGATCGTAAACGTCTTTAAATGTACGGCGCTCTTTCGTCTCAAGCAACAGTGCCATGTGATCCAACAACGTCTGGTTTCCTGTAACGCAACGTGACTTAAAGCTAAATCAATATGCCTGCATATTTTTACGTGCGAGCTAGTTTTTCACCGAATATATTATACCTAACCGCAATCAATTGGTTAGCAACCTAACGAACTGGGAAAAACGTTTGCGTCACCAATATCCACTGACGCAATCAAACTTGTGCTTAGGTCCCTCGTAAAAGGTTTTTATACTTATTGTTTATGGCGGCTTCAAAAGTGCCTGTATTGACGTCATATGAAAAACTGCAGTATTTCGTCAACACATAATGTCTTCCATGACGCAAAAGGGAGCTTTTGCGCTGAGCAACATTCTGAATTTAAAGGCGTGAATTGGAAATGATCGCGTTCTTTGAAACACCGTCGTGAATAGATTATGAAACAATAAGGACTAGGTTTCTTGACTATTTATACTTAAGATTGTTTATTTGATTTACATATCCACTCACTTGCTTGTGGCAACCACAGTTGCCAATTTCGCGCACCTCTAAACTGATGGTGGCAACTGTGGTTGCCAAGTGAAGTATGGACTTCTTTGATAAAAAAAAATTGAAAGCAATTTAGGCTACCTTTTTTAAAATCCGAAAGCAACTGAGTGGCTAATCGATACACGATACTACGGAAATTTCGTTGATAGAAAAAATAATCCAGTTGTCTTTTTTTTAACTCCGTCTACTCAAACAATGAGTACTTATATTATTTAACAACACATTTGCTCGTAACGTACCTCTTATTACGTCGTTTTGAGGCTCATATTCCTGGGTATTAAACACGCGTGTTTTATAAAATTACGGCACGCGTGTTTTATGGATATAGGTATGCCGATTAAGACACGTTAGCACCTGGCAGCAAGGTGTATGCATGGACACGATGCTTTCTTAAATTAACCGGGTTGTATAGAATGTACAGCTTTTTTAAATTCTCGGCTCTTACTCGAC
Source organism: Epinotia bilunana (assembly GCA_947049275.1). Classification (NCBI taxonomy): domain Eukaryota; kingdom Metazoa; phylum Arthropoda; class Insecta; order Lepidoptera; family Tortricidae; genus Epinotia; species Epinotia bilunana. The sequence goes on along the minus strand of OX346267.1, from coordinate 8,688,817 downwards.
TAAACCAATTAAATCCTTTTTGTTAATTAATTGACTATTTCTTTTTGGATATGATATAGAAACGTTTTTAATTCATTTTTATAACATTTTACATCATGAATGATTAAAGATAACATTTTAAAACGAAAATATTTATTTGATTTTGTATTGGCTGTTTAGAGATTTCATCATGAAATCTGGCTTTAAGACGCGCAATCTTCACGAAAAAAAAATGTTTTACATTCGTAATACATTCAGTGTATTTGTAATACATTCTTAATGCGTGTTTGGTTATTATCAAAAATATTGACTCGTGGTGAATAGAAAAGTGATAAATAGAATTGACGCCGCTGGAAATTCTTGGCGATGTACATTAAGTGAGTAAAAAAAAACCTGTTACCATCAATAACTAAAGAAAATAACTTAGGCTTAACCTATAAAATTTCCATCTTATGAAAAGGATTTTTTCTCGCAAATCGCTGAGATGAAACCGTTTCGTGGCAATGTTGTTTTCTCTTTTGTATGCTCATTTATGTGCTTGTAACTATGTGTTGTTGTCATGAATAAATGTTATTCTATTCTATTACAAATGTGTTGAAAAACGTCGTATGCAACGTGTGAGCTTTGATAATTACATTCTCGGCTAGAGAGCTGATAAGAGTATCATGCTCACCTGCGGCTCGCGTGAACAATCCCGTCTCTGATGTAATTATTAACATGGCTCAGCATCACAAGGTACTAGTACGACACCATAAAGTTTATTAAGGTAATTTAGCTCCTATAAAATCTCACTTAAAGAAATATTAATAAATTATTATCAGTATTTATCGAAATATGTCGAAAGAAGCCATTCCCGAAGAGAGTTGTGAAGTTCTGGGTTTACGGGGACCGGAGATCAGATAACAGCAGTTAGGAAGGATTCCTTTATTCTGACAAAGTCAATCATTGACAGGCGCGAAGCAGCGTACAAAGTAGTTTGCTGGCCAGAGGCCGCATACACTACAAGAGATCTTTTTCTCGTTACGCGGAAGGCATGAGCGTGTCTCTTACAAAGGGGCGTTGTTTTCACTAATCCACTCGAATCAAGGCATCGCTATAAGGATGGACGGCGCGTCGGTTGGCAAACGGCTACATCCGTCTAAATCGCGTCGGAAACAGAATGAAATGCAAGCGAAGCAATTTGTCACTGTAACTTGCTATGGTTAGTATGTATTGCTGTCTCAATTCAACCATAGCAAGTTGTGACAAATTGCTAGGTATCTGTAATGACCTTTTTAACGTTACATTACATGTCAGTGTCGGCCCGGACACGGCTGTGAGGACGATGAGTCATCCCTCAAGCTGTTTGCGAATCTAACAAATCGTTTATACTTCATGCAAATCGTTCGCATCAAACGACTGTATCTGACCAAATTATTTTAAGACTAAAAATCTCTCTTCAGTCGTTCACTCTTGACAGAGTGGTCGTGGTTTCATGATGATGTGTGGATAAAAGTCACAGCTCATTAGCGCCACCCGGCACCTGACCCGCGCCGCCTCGCCTCGGAACTCTACTAAGAGTGGAGTGGATATAGTGAGCGCATGCCCATACGAATCCATATACCTAAAGAATACTAACCGCTCGAGGCGAGGCGGTGCGGGTCGGGTGCCTGGTGGCTCTAATGAGCTGTGACCTTAAAGCAGCCGTTTCAGCATCCCTTGATGCCGACGACTAAAAATAAACATCTGAATTTGAGGAGTAAATAATGCTAAGTTCTTAACAATGATCCAAGACGTGATCCACAAAGTTTAGTTTTTCGTTAACAGACGGAAAATAATATCCAGGAACTTCATTCCACACGTGACTTAACTTTAGTTAAAAAAAAAATTGTTGGTCATAATGAAACAAGTTACGTCATCACATTTACTACTATCAGCTGCTTGACCAAACTGGTCGAACCTGCCCCGCTATTCTGTAACTTGTTTTAAGCTCGTGAACGCTCACCCACAAATATATCTTGACGCCGCGATTCGTAGTAACTAAGCGTGGATAGAGGTCTAGTTTCGCTAAAGTAACACCTAAGCGTGACGGGTTGTGCGCATGCACGCGTAAAGGATAATAGCCCTGACCGGTCAGTAATCAGTAGACCAGTTAACTTTACCCAATAGCCTTGACCGGACATGTTTTTGGGCAGTTTATATGGTAAAACAATGATACTTGTTTAGTACCCGGATTTGATTTGATGTTAATAATGCCTCGCGATGTATATGTAGACTGAGCATGTTTTTCTAAAATCAAAGAAGCTACTTAGTTCCTTTTTTTTGGGTTTCTTCGTACGTCATGTGACGTGAAGACGCAATGTGCGTTCACCGCCAAGAAAACCCCCTTTTCTGTAGCCCCACAGTTCGAAGGCACTCCTCTTTCGATTTCAAAGAGTATTGGGATCCTTGGTGTTGACATTTCCAGCGACACCCAGTTTCGAAGACACTTAGAGGGCAAGGCCAAGCTGGCATCCAAAAAGCTCGGTGTGCTTAACAGAGAAAAGCGTTACTTCTCCCCGGGACAGAGACTTTTATTATATAAGTCTCAAGTCCGTCCCCACATGGAGTATTGCTGTCATCTCTGAGCGGGAGCACCTGGATGTCAGCTTGGGCCTTTCGACTCGCTTCAAAGACGCGCTGTGCGAATCGTAGACGATCCCAAACTTACAAGCGATATCGAACCGTTGAGTCTAAGGAAAGACTTCGCCTCCTTGTGCGTGTTCCATCGCTTGTATAACGGGTTGTGCTCCGAGAACTGTTCAACATGATGCCTACGGTTGTTTTTTACCACCGCACCGCTCGCCGTCGGTAGGGCATTCATCCTCACACCCTGGAACCTAAATGGTCGCGTACCGTACGGTTTCAGAGAAATTTCCTCCCTCGGACGCTCCGGTTGTGGAATGAGCTCCCTGCCGAGGTTTTCCCGAGGGACTACAGTATGGGGTTCTTCAAAAAAGGAGTGTATAAATTCTTAAAGGGTCGGCAACGCGCGTGTAACACCCCTGGAGTTGCAAGCGTCCATAGGCTACAGTAACAACTTACCGACGTGGTATGAAAAAAGTCATAGGGTAAAAAATATACAATACCTACAATGAATATGCATTTCCTTATTTCAACTACCGCCCTCTTCAATTTACTTGGATAACACTTAAGGCGATATATATGCAAAATGTTGGTTTTTGCAGCGTAAAATTAGGCAGGTATTATTAAAATAGTTTTAGATACTTCTAAAAAAGTTTGTTTCCATGGATATTGCAGTAAAATATATTGGCCTCGACAATGAGTTTCTAGTTTACAATGAATCGCCCTTATCCCACTAGGTAGTAGGTATGACCACACTGCACTTAATATGATATACTAACGAGCTGTATAATTGTAAGCATTGTTACACGCATACGATATTCACATTCAGATCAGGTACAAGGTCTTACTTGGGTGACGCACAGTCCTGGCTCCTTGAACTCAAGTTGCGATGTACAACCCGTTTTCGAATTAACTCCGTACCATAGGTGCATCTCTCTCGCACTAACATACGATAATAGTCAGCCTAGCTAGCAGCACGGCTAGCACAAGACGGCGCGCGAGCTCTGTCAAGCTCTCGCAGTATCCGTCTCTCTCTTATTAGAAAACTTAGAAAGAGACGGATAGTGCGAGAGAGTTCGAGAGAGGTCGCGCGCCGTCTTGTGCTAACCGTGCTGAGCTAGCATCAATATACATCGTTCTCGCTCTGTCTTATAGTTCGCATGAGTCGCAGGACTGCAATGCATGACCATCTGGATGGTGCTTATGTCAGACCTCCGATTGCACGTTGCCAAAGGCCATTGCATTTCAAATCATTCAATTCGTTGCAAGTTGCATTGTGATTAGTTGCGACGTGTGTAATTGGCCTTCACACGAATCCGGTGTCAAGATATGCTTAGGGTGAGCGGTGAGATGAGGTGGAAGAAGTTATTATTAGTTAGTTATTTATTTAAACTTTATTGCACAAAAAAATAAGTACAAAAAGCAAACTTAATGCCTCAATTCATTTTCTATCAGTCAACCATAGGGCCAAACAGAAACCTTCAAAAGCTGCGTGCAACCTATATGTGTTGTAAATCGCATAGTTCATTTGTTGTTTTCCTGAGACGAGGCACAGTTGCTACTCGCCTTCTTCCTCGCTGGCTGCGATCGCTGGTTGAAAATAAAAGTAATACACATGTAATGCAGGGTTGGTGTAGCTATATTAATCAAGGACGTATTATTATATTTATTATGTACTACTACATACTGACTAAGGTACAAAGACTTAAATTATTAGAAAACTTCGACTTTCTCGAAACTCGAAAGAGATTGCGCGCCGTCTTGTGATAACCGTCCTGAAATAGAGAGCCTACGTACTTACAGTCTACCCTAGACGAGTACCTACAGCGAGTATTTTTGAACAGGTTCTGTCTGAGTTTACTTTTTGTAGCATGGTTAGCACAAGACGGTGCGCAAGCTTTATCGCGGAGAGATAGACTATCCGTCTCTTTCTAAGTGTTAAAATGACCTTTTTACCAATAAATGATTGTATTGTATTGTATTGTTCTTAGTAGAAGAGACCGATAGTCTTTCCCACCGCGAGAAAGCTCGCGCGCCGTCGTGTGCTATTCGTGCAGCACGTCTCATGAGACGCCCGCGACATACTCTCGATTTTTCTCACACTATACCTCTTGTTCTAAGTTCTTAAGAGACAGATGTATATTGCGAGAAAAATCGAGAGTATGTCGCGGCCGTCCCATGATAGACGTGCAGATCCCTGCGGATCACTCGACCAAGTAGTCGGGGGTCTTCAACCTTTCTTTTTGGTGTCTAGGCCCAATGCTACCTTGACCATGTGCGTGTCTGGCCTCCGCATTACGTGACCATACCAGCGGAGACGTCTATCGCTTTTCATTGCTTAGTAACTACGACATTTAAATACGGATGGGTAGAATTAAGTTAGGTTATGTGTACTTATGGAAATAATATATTCAATCTCGTGAGGCGTCGAAGGAAGTCAAACACTTTAAGTTTATTTAATTTCAATTTAACCGGAAAATAATATTAGCTCAGCCTTAATCAACATTAATATCTCCTTTGGCAGGATATTTGTTGTCGTTTGGATTTCCTTTTAGAGTTAAATGTTTGTAAAGCAAGCACAGAATAACCTTGTAACGTTGTATCTGTCTAGAGTAACAATAGACGGTCTATTTGACTTTAAACGATTTGGATTTAAATCAAATTTATATTGGTCGCGTTAGCTCCCACGCGCATCGAGCCTTACTAGATTATGATTTTAGATAATTATCCCGTAAGAGCAGCAATTTTTAAGTTGAAAATAGTCTTAATATTTTTTTGCCGTACTTAGTACTTATGGTTGTAATTTTTTAGTGTGGATGATAGAGTTGTTTTTTAATTTAATGGCCAACTTTGATGCAATTCCGCCAACTCAAATAATCTCAATATAAACACTTTTGAAAACAAATCAAACATTTAAATTAATAATAGTGATAGTTACACGAAATAAAATAATGAATGAATGAATGAATGACAATCTAGCCTGTCCGCTATCAACCGCAGGATGGGGTTCATCAATAATCTTGAATTCTTTTTTAGGGTTCCGTAGTCAACAGGGAACCCTTATAGTTTCACCATGTCCGTCTGTCTGCCTGTCTGTCCGTCTTCGGCTTAGCTCAGTAACCATTACTACCAGAAAACTGTGATTCGGCATGGGTATATGAATCAATCACGCCGACAAAACAGTACATACAATTTGGAAATTGTTTTTTTTTAGGGTACCTCCCCTACACCTAAAGCGGGGATGTAATTTTTTTTCTCGTCAAACCCATAGTGTGGAGTGTCGTTGGATAGCTCGTTCAAAAATATTATGGGTTTTCTAAAGCCATTTTTCAAATCAGTAATGCGTTTGCGAGATATTGGGCTTTAAAGCCCTAAGTTTAGTTCGAGTCATGTTAATTTAGTAACGTTAATTTGCCATCGTCCCTTTCGGGTATACGCTAGCAGGACATCTATTTATCTACGGCCAAAAATTGCCAAAATGTTGCCAGTATATTTACAGATAACAATAAAAAATATTTAAGGCAATTTGTTGTTCTTGAATAGTTTCACTAGAATTTAACTAAACATAGCTATTCGCTTCAATCGTAACATGGAAAATTGAGAAATATCTCGACGATACTATGGCGATATTGCGCGATTTCGAGCATGACCGAGCACTATTAAAACATTGCAAAGACAAGACCCAGATTACATAATGAGCTACAACTTGTAATATATAATCGGAAATCTTTTCCTCTGTTGAAAAATGGTTTTCCGCTTTTGTTACACACTACACTAGTACTCACTAGAGTATGCAATGGGTCTCTGACAGACAGAAAACTTTGAGAATCGACACACACACAAAGGTGGAGATATACTGCTCAAAACAAAATAAGGGCCACTTACATTTTTCTATTTTATTGTTAATGATTGGACATAAACTTATTGATAAGTGGCTAATTAATGATGTCCCGCATCATTTAGAATACAACCTCTTTCATACTGGTGTTTAAGTGTAATAGCTGGAAAAATTATATATTAATGTTTAATAAAATTTCACGTAACGATCACCATACTTGTGGCCCCTATTTTCTTTTGAGTAGTATATTTCAAATTTTTTTGGTACTACTAGATATCGCTTCTTTTCTACGAATAATGTATTTGGTTTTTATTATAATTTTTATGTTCTAACTTGAATTTAACAATCCCCGTAGTTCGAGGGTCGGACCAAGTGGAATTCAACGATCCTCGTGGTTCGAGGGTCCAATGAAGAGGATTTTAAAAATCCTCGTGGTTTGAGCGAGGGTCGAGCCCTCGCGCCAAGTGCAAGTGTCTTTTTTTTAACTACTTACGGTAAACATCAACAATAAAATTCTATAATGATTATTGAACCTATGCTCACAAAATTTCATGACAATCGGTTGAGAAATGCGACCTGTAGAGGAGAATAGCTGATCGCAGAATTTCGTTCGCTTCGCTCGCTCGTACAATAAATACATAGAAAACATCCAAGGCACAACAAGATATTCATGCTCATAACACAAATATTTGCCCGTGCCAGGATTTGAACCCAGGACCACCAGCTTCGGAGGCAGGCTCGTCGCTGTAAAATAAACAGTATATTTTATGCGCTAGCGCTAGGCTATACCGGTCACAGGTACCAAAGAAAATAACAATAGAATTGCCTGTAGTCACGTAACCATGGTGAACCGACGTTGAACTGTGAACTTCACATTGACATTGCTATAGGTGATAAAGTTAAGTAAGGCCAAAGTATGTGCTTGTGGGCTGGTTGAATAGGTGCTTGTTTTGTTGTGTGTTACAATTTTGAATCGACTTCAAGAAAGGAGGAGGTTCTCAATTCGTCGAGTTCTTTTTTTATGTACCTATGTACCTCGGTTACTACTGGACCGATTTGGAAATATCTTATCTATATCTTCCCAGGTGGTTCCATGGTCAACTGATCAGGATCTGATGACGGGATCCTTAAGAAATCGAGGAACATCTTCAAATTTTATAGGCACACTTGAAGCGGAGTACTGAATTGAAGTCGGTTGAAACATTGTTTTCAGGGTAAATTTATCGCATTGTTTGTAATGCGACAACTACATACAAGAGACAAATATGTATTTTTAAGTCAATGAAAAAAACTGAAATTCGATTGTCAATATTCATTTGCCAGCCTGGAAAAAATCGTAATTGCGTTTATCATTGCAGAATGCCAGACCAAGACTTTGACCACGAGCGGGAACTGGTGACGTTTAAGGACTGGCTTTCGAAGCAGCCTCATTTGCCTCATGAAGTCGGTAAGTGTTTGTTGCAAACTTAACCCTATAAGTCATTATGGACATTAATGACGTGAGGCGTTCTTAGAAAATGTCTGATCCCCCTCCCCCCATGGTGAGATGTTGTGAGATTTGGCTCCTCCCCCACCTCCATTCCCTCCATCTCACGTTAGATTTTTCTAGTGTAAATGTGTTGGATTTATTCAAAAAATATAAAAAAAATACTTGCTAAAAAACAAAAAAAAAAATGTTTTATTCAATTAAATATTAATTTCTCGCAATTTTACCGTTCTTACTGAAAAAATTACATGATTTTTGGCGAAAGCCCCCCTCTCCACAAAGTAAGATTAGATGAGATTCGGCTCGACCCCGCCATTGAACGTCTCACGTAATTAATGGACGCCCCCTAAAATGAGCATTAAGTTTTCTCCGAGAAACCCCGAGGAAGCGTTGTGAGAGGGAGGAAAATGTTGTCAACACATCGATCCGTCCAATCCCATCAATAACGGGTTGGGAACGGGTTCTTTTAGAGTCGCAAGTGCACATAGGCTACGGTGTCTGCTCGACTGATGTCCCTCTGGCTGTCGACTGATGTCCCTCTTCACTGTGAACTGATGTCCCTCTGGCTGTCGACTGATGTCCCTCTTCACTGTGGACTGATGTCCCTCTGGCTGTCGACTGATGTCCCTCTTCACTGTGGACTGATGTCCCTCTGACTGATATCTGACATTAACACTACCGGTGACAACTTCAATATCCTCTTGGACATTAACACGTATTTTATTTAACTGGACAATGCAAAGTTTAATAGTATAGTCAAGAGCAAAATTAAATGATCATTTTAGTACCTTGTCACTTCCACTACTTTGACACATGCCAACTGTCGCGCTATGTACGTTAAGTTCGCACTTTGTCGCCAAAGTACTAAAATGATGATCTATATTTGCTGTTGACTGTACATTACTACAGAGGCCGGGAAGTAAGGGGTAGACGGCCGAGCGTAGCGAGGCCGCATAGTTATGAGGTTGGCAACCCCTTTTCACGCCTGTATACCTAGTGCTTTTCTCAAACATGCAATGAAATAGATTTAACTCTTTGATTAAACTCCAAGAAATCAAACTTTAATTTTCATGGCTCGGAAGAGCGAGGCCTCCTGACACAGGTTTACCATACCTAATAGGAGGGCTCAACCATATTGTATTTACCAACTAAGGTTTTTATGTCAATAAAATTATTCTTATTCTAAATTATTCTTATTCTTTTGGCTGAACGCCGTGATGCTGTGCCACAAATAGTGGAATGGAAATGAAAAAAGACCACCTTGACGGCCTAGGCCTCCAATTTTGTATGGAATGCCATTACGGATCTCTCGTGTCGATGCGCCTGAAACGTGACACTTCGTCAATATTTCATTACATGTTTGAGAAAATACCTTACCTGTATAGTCAGCAGCAGAAGTGATTACGCGACTGTTAAAAGCAAATAGCACAAAGTATGAAACTAAATACCTTCTTTCTCCACATTTCTGTCTGAAAACTGTTGAGTATGATGGTGGGGCTGTTCAAACACATTTTTTTTCTGGTATCGAAATATTAAACTACACGTTCATTAGGCTAGCTCTCATTTACCAAGTGTCTGTATCGTACGAGAAAGAATTTATGTGTAGAATTTATTTTACTTGTGTCTGTGGTATAAAACCACGGGGGTTTAATGAACAACTACTTTTGAACGACGTCGATGAATCACACCGGCGCGGCCTGCGGTGGCGGTCAATAGTAAACACTAACAGTTATTGTCAAATTTACTTTTGACCGCCACCGCAAGCCACGCCAGTCTGTGAGAGGCTTTAATCGTTGGGAAAAAGGCATAGGCGACTCGCCCCGTTTCTGCCAACGCACGTTGAAGGCGGCCTCCTGTTCTGTTTCAAGGTTTACAATTGACCGCCACCGCAGGCCGCGCCAGAGTTGTTCATGCTTTTATCAAGCATTTATGGTGATTTTTATTTTAAACTGTTTCGTTATTCCAATAATTTTACTGACACTGACGGTGACGTAAGTGTTCGTCTATCAGGTTTCTCGTCGGCCATTACCTATTTTTCCCAACTACTTACTGAGGTTTCACGGTAGAGCCGTACCGTACTGTGTAATGTGTCTATTCCATGACGCCTCCTCGTTAATAATTGACGCGATTAGTTTGGGAATGGCGTAGGCAGCCATATAATAGGGTATTTGACAACAGTGAAAATCGATTTATTTTCAGTTGTCAAATACCGAAATATGTCAATATGAATATGAATTCAAAGCTCTCCGGATCCCAAAGTATCACGGGCGAAGTATAGGTACTTATTACGGTTTGTTTAGAGCACTTTGCTCCTCCAACAACTTCTGTGAACTGTATTGGCATGCAAACACGAAAGCAATAACTCCTTTGTGACTGGTTACGTAAACACATGTTGGGAAATTTGATAAGCGTAGGTAAGTGCGTTCACCTTTAAAACACGCAAGTAGGTATAGTGGGGAGTGTCTATTTATTGACACTTTCGTTTTCCCTCCGCAACATTGGAGTCTTATCCAGCGAACGACGAAACCATAGAATGCGAGATAAACCCGGAAAGTGGTGCATAAAATGTACTAGGATACCAAAAACATTAAGCATAAATATAAAATATACATAGGTACCAAAAAATAAACATACGCATACAACCATGCTTATATACCAAAAACGTAAGTGTTAGCCGAAAATAAACTGCAGACCAGTAGCCCTAAAAAACACACATTAAGTTATGTTCCTCGCAAGCAAGTAAACGCGCTTCGAATAGATTTCGAGCTGTCGAATTCTTAACTCATAGTGCCGTTGTACTCCGAAAACAACTTCAAAACGTTACTCGCAAGTGCATAGTTTTCGATGCGTAATTTATACTTTCGATTCGTACGACCAATCGGTACCATGGCACACAAATTTGACATTTCGAATCATTATCACTTGCAAATTAGCGCGTACGAACTTATTGTGTGTAACATTAACTATACAAGCTATCGAGTTAACGATTGCGATTAAAGTAAACGTACAAGTGACGGCCTTCACCCACCGAACGTCGAGCACGGCGCGTGTGCTGCGCGGGCCCGCGCAAGTTGTAAAGCATTGAAACTACACTTCAAACACACATCGAACGCAGTCCGAACGCGGGCCCGCGGCGCTAAAGTTACAACTCGGCAGCGCGGCCGCGTGTCGTGCGCGTCGCGTGTCAAGCGCGGGCCCGCGTGGGCCCGCGCAGCTGCCGCGCTGCTGAGTGTGATGGAGATAGCTCACTATCTCAATACATATCACATGTGTTGGTAGTGAGAGAGACATGACGCGGCGGACCCGCGCTGCACACGCGCTGCACACGCGTTGCTACACGCCGCCCGCTTGCGGTGAGAATTTCGTCGCTTGCGACTATAGTAAATGATACTCAATGCAAACTCACACTAAGGGTACTGTATCAGAACAGAGTACCTTATTATGGACATCGACATTTACAATAAAATTATTATGATTATTTCAGAGCCGATATTTCACTAACATCTTCCTAGCGTTATTCCCGGTTGTGCCCTAAAGGAGCCCGGGGTCCGCTTTGACATCTTACCCCAAGGTTTGTCATAGGCACTCGATTACGAAAGCGACTGCCATCTGAGGCTCTAGTATAAGTTTCACCGAAACAAAACGTAACGACCGCGTTTACGTTTAGCTGTCAAATCCCATACAAATTGAGGGTAAAACGCAAACGCGATCGTAACGTTTTGTTTCGGTAAAACTTATACTAGAGCCTCTGACCTTCCAACCCAGAAGGAAAACTAGACCTTACTCGGATTAGACCGGTGTCCTCAGGATTTTTTCCGGTAAATAATCCGTACATACTCGTAAGTTCCGAAAAACTCATTGGTACGAGCCTGGATTCGTCGCTTGACAGCCGCATGCCTGAACCACTAGGCTACCGTAGCTTCTGTTCGGATGGTGTTAAAGAAATTGTTAGGTATACACCATTTTGAATGCTAATTAAATACGCGTTAATGACGTCAATTAGAATGACTATGACACAACTGACGATGATGTTGTATAGGGCTATGAATGTTTCCATCGAATCTTATGAGTATGACCTAAGTGTTTATTGCTCTGTCAATTACGGAAGAAGCGGAAATTATATTTTGAATGCTTTATTGACGTACACATACTTAATTATCCAATTAAAAGGTCTACACAAGCAAACTATTGTCTCAATATGCAGAAGAGACCACAATGTGGTGGAAACACTCCGTTCACTTATTGCTTTATAATTATTCACTCATTATTAAGAATGTATTAGTCAATATGATGAGGCCGAGCATAAACATTCTTGCCGCACTTGAAGTTTGCTGACGATATTGTTTTGTTTGCCAAGACCCTGGATATGATGAGGCCGAGCATAAACATTCTTGTCGCACTTGAAGTTTGCTGACAATACTGTTTTGTTTGCCGAGACCCTGGATGATCTCCAAAGCATGATTCATGATCTTTACCATACTTCATTTCATTACAAGTCGGTCTCAGAATGAATATGTACAAGACTAAAGTTATGGTAAGCGTCTCCGGTAACTCGAATTCAACCATAACGGTAGGAAACGATAAGCTGGAGTCAGTCGACCAATATGTATATCTTGGACATATTCTATCCTTTGACAAAGGGGTGTGTAATGATGGTTATAAAAATAAATTATATTATTTCATTCAATATAATAACATTTGATATAATTTCAAAGTATGTAATCACTCATTGTATATAATAAACGTTTCGTACCTACCTATAATCTCAAAATATATATGGTTTTTGTACAACTATCGTCTGTTATAACACTTATTTGTTATAACCATAATATCGTATAATTCCCATGTTACTTAACTGTCAAGTACCTAGTATAATATATTGTTTTATTAAAACATCTTGGTAAGGCCAATAAAGTAAAGAAAGTATAGCAAACATTACGCTTTAACTCTACTCACATAGTATCAGTATTAGGCGGTAAAAAAGTGTTCGGTTTTGGCGTTTCGCTGGCCGCTACCGTGGCACGCTCGCTTCGCTCGCTCGGCTCACGCGCTGTAGGGTCGCGGTTCTACCTAACACTAACAATCCTTCTGGCTTCGCTCGTCGTCGTACCTACACCGACTGCCTTAGTGTCTACCAAAAACTATTATGCTAACTGTACAGTAGAAGAAATTAGAATTATATCATATGTTCATTATAGGAAATATGCATTAGACTTAAAGTAAGTATGTAATATTAAATGTTATTTCATCAAATGATCATTATATAGCCGACTTAATCATAAGATGTATGGCTTATAAAAGAAATGAAATTAATATATATATATATCATATGTTAATATATTAAGTGTAGTTATATGACTCAATAATTATATCAAGTGAGCATTATTGCAACTAATATTATATCAAAAAAATATATAGACATCGTTACGCACCTCATGCAATGGAGCGCGCCATACTCGGTATTAAACTACAAGACCGAGTGAGGAATGTTGAGATTCAACGTCGCACTAAGGTGCGCGACGTTGAAGATACCATTACGAAACTCAAGTGGAGTTGGGCAAGACACCTTGCCAGGCAGAATGATGGTAGGTTGACCAAAAAGGTGTCAGATTGGTGGCCACTTCTGGGTTAAAGGAGCGTCAGCCGTCCACTAGCTCGATGGGTGGACGATATTAGGAAGATCGCGGGTCACTTCTGGATAAGATCAGCTCAGCAGTGGGCGAATACGAGCTGAAAATGATGATGATGAAAAAGAGCGAAAGAGACGACCAAAACGAATAAATTCCAGGAACACATGAGGCTCGGAACTGCTTCTGAAGATAATTCTTGTCATTCTTAGACAAGTCACGTCTACACAGTGTGAATTGATATGTCTAGTGAGATTTTGTATAGTTGGGATAGTAGTCGATATTATGGTACAAACGACAACACTGTTAACTGACCATCCTGTGTTTATATAGAACCTTATTACAATGCACTTAAGGTGCACCGATGGTCAGTTAGCTGTGTTGTCGATAGTACCTAAATGTCCCAATGCTTGATTGACACCTTTATTCCAATAATTCACCCTGTGGATGATTAATATTGTGAAATCTGACAGTCCGCCATTTTTACCCGACTGCCGAAGGAGAGGAGGGTTATGTTTTTCGAGCGTATGTATGTATATATATATATGCATACATACATACGCTTAGGCTGCAGGGCGTGCCAAAGAATAAGGTCACATACATACAACCGTTTGACGGATTTCGACATATGAGGTGTTGTTGGATTCCTCTTAATGGTGGGAGTGACATAGGCTATAAAAATTGAAAAAAGCAGTTGGTTTTTTGAAAAATCTTTTAATTTCACTTGAAGATGCTTGTGACGTAGTTAGGCTCTTATACTCTGACGTCACGAGCTGGCACGGGAATGACTTACCTACCTTACCATGTTCTTTGTTTAAAATTGGATCTTTGACCTTCCAGACGAGGTCCTCCTGCGGCGTTTCCTGCACAGCTGCCGCTACAGCATCGAGCGCGCCAAGCGCACCATCGACCTGTTCTTTACGATCCGCTCCACGGCTCCTGAGCTGTTCTGCAAGAGGGACCCTTGGGCGCCGGAGATAAAACGCGTGTTTGAGATCACGTGAGTTTATCAATACTCATCATCATCAGATGTATTTAAGCATAGCACCTGTCGCAGTCATAACCTTTGTTCTGTACCTTCACGTACCGCACTGTTGCAAAAGAGTGTTTTTTGCATGGCACACAATTTTTTTAATAAATTACCCTTAGCTTTAAGTATGTTGCCTTTACAGGAATTTAAAAATAAGCTTTAGTAAGTCCTACTATTCAATATCAGATTTTTTAATAGACGACATAACTTCATATAGTAATATCTGACATTATTATATTGTTACTAGCTTCCGCCCGCGACTTCGTCTGCGTGGACCCAAGATAAAAACGATCCTATATTTTAATTCAGGCTATAAACTATCTACGTACAAAATTTCATCCAAATCGGTTGAGCCGTTTTAGCGTGATTGAGTAACAAACATCCAAACATCTAAACATCCAAACATACAAACATTCACATTTATAATATTAGTAGGATTATTTTAATTTGTATAATTTATTAATGTATTCCTGAATTATTTTGACATTTGACATTTCTTTTCTCTGTGTCATTTTTTTCTTTTTTTTTACCGAATATTTTTTGTTCTTTATATTATTGTAATTATTTGTCATTTGCTAATGATTGTTTGTACGCCTCATGGCCAGAACATAGTGATTCCACTGAATCTACTGATTCTACTGATTCCTGTAACACCAATCTACCTGTACCTATGTTTTACAGACAAATAAATGAATTGAATCACAATCCATGTAGTATGGGGTGGTCATTACTGACGATTTCTCAATATAATTTGAGACGTTGGTGCCGTCAGGAAGCCTGAGTCTTCTAGGTTAATGTCGCTATATACGCCTCACTAAGGCGTGTAAGAGGGAACTGGTTGAAAAAATTGGTGACCCAGACGGATTGTTCCGATAGCTCTGATGGTCGCCGGAGCATTATATTTTTAGTTTTTTCCTTTAATTTGAAATATATCATCATCAGGCTACACACAGCAGGTCCCGCGGCCCTATGTATGGCAGGGAATGGGCAGTAGGCCCAGTGAGGGGGACTTTACATACATAGTTCACTCCTCATCAATATTAAACCCTTATTCATAAAATGTAAAATGCCTATGTTTAATGTAATGTGTTTTGTTCCATTTTTAAGCCTGTCACAGACTGGCGCGGCCTGCGGTGGCGGTCAATAGTAATTTTGACAGCTATTTGTCAAATATCTACTATTAACCGCCACCACAGGCCGTGCCAGTGTGTTTCAGCACGTCTATCATGAGACGATTTTTCTCGCACTATAGGTACCTCTTGTTCTAAGTATTCTAATAAGGGAGAGACGGATAGTACAGAAGCGCCGTCCCGTGATAGCCGTGCAGGCCTTACAAATGTCCAAGTGACAGATATTGAGAAAAAAAACAAAAACATTGTAAGGCATTTTAGCTAAAATAGGTTTGATGAAGCTATATGAACTTGAAAGTTTGTATGTCGGGAGTCGGGGGTTATTATTTATACAAATTTAAATCCGTTTTTGTTCATTTTCTTAATACCGGTGATAACCAAACACGCGGAAGGCGCTATTAAATGCGACCTTCAGTTTATGATTGTTGTGTGAATAACATGATGGCTCTAATGATAGCTCAAATACTCTACTGGACAACACCGATACACAAAACAATAACGTCATAAGTATAAAGTTATATTTGGTTTTAGGCTTTGATCACGATTAATTCGTATTGTATTAGCAAAACAAGGGAGTTTTATATTTCAATTTAGAACGTCCATGATGTTTTTGTTTTTAGGGTTCCGTACCCAAAGGGTAAAAACGGGACCCTATTACTAAGACTTCGCTGTCCGTCCGTCTGTATTTCTCCAGGCTGTATCTCAAGAACCGCGATAGCTAGACAGTTGCAATTTTCACAGATGATGTATTTCTGTTGCCGCTATAACAACAAATACTAAATAAAAATAAAATACTTAAGTATTTAAGGAGGGCTCCCATACAACAAACGTGTTTTTTTGCCGTTTTGTCTGTCTCCAGGCTGTATCTCAAGAACCACGATAGCTTAGACAGTTGAAATTTTCACAGATTATGTATTTCTGTTGCGGCTATAACAACAAATACTAAAAACAAAACACAATAAATATTTAAGGGGCTCCCATACAACAAACCTTTTTTTAAGGCTGTATCTCAAGAACCGCGATATCTAGACAGTTGAAATTTTCTCAAATTATGTATTTCTGTTGCCGCTATAACAACAAATACTAAAAATCAAATAAAATATATATTTAAGGGGGCCTCCTATACCACAAACTTTATTTTTACTGTTTTTATAGATAATGGTACGGAACCCTTCGTGCGCGAGTCCGACTCCCACTTAGCTAATTAGTAAAGTAGTATTTAATATGTGCAGATTAAATGATTTATATACCTCTGTGTAATGTAAAAAACAAAATGCATGTACTTACCAATAAAAAACTGGGTAGCTAGTACACGTGAAATTGCCTTAACAATTACACGATAATAATTATGGAAAAATCGTTTAATCTAGTAATTGATATGTTTTTTAACGAACAAGGGACACCTAGTTGTAGTTGTTGAGTGTTTTGTAAGATTTGTAATTACTAACCAGTGGATCTTAGTTATCTGAATAAATGAAATAAGTTATTATTATTATTATTATAAAGGCGGGGTTATACAGATGATTGACGCCACCAAAATTTGTGTAAATCTCATGTTTCTATTCTACCTCCACAGAGACCTGTTGCCTCTCCCGAACAGGACAAAAGAAAACTGCCGGGTCTTCATCTACCGGCTGAACAATCCAGACCTAGACCTGTTCAACTTCGTGGACGCGGTGAAGACCTTCTTCATGCTGGCAGACACGAGACTGACGGAAGACGACGACATCCCATCTGGGGAAATACCCATATTCGACGCAGCCAATGTCTCTTTGAAGTTCATCGGCAAAGTCAATCTGTCTGTGCTACGGAAATACATGATGTACACACAAGTAAGTAACTTCAAACGCAAATACATGATGTACACACAAGTAAGTAACTTCAAACGCAAATACATGATGTACACACAAGTAAGTAACTTCAAACGCAACAAAATCATAATGCGTGTGTACTCGTATTTTGCAATTTTAGTTGATAGTAAGCAGACACCGGCCACCGCCACTTATGGACGCTTGTGACTCCATACAAAGGAGCGCGTTGTCAACCCTTCAATGATTTGCATGAGCTTCACGCATCCTCGGCAGTTGTGGCCACTTACTGAACATCAGCAGGTCGATCACGTAACGCATTGTGTCAGGTAGATCTAAATTTCACTTTTTGTATGGGAAAATGACAGTTGAGTTGTCCTTATGGCCGCTCCACACGATGGCCCATCCTGCTGGCCCACTAGGCTCGTGCAGCGTGTAGAGAGGGTAGTGGTGTCGGATGGCTTATGGCGCGGCGGGATGGCGATAGGATGGCCGCGGTGTCGGTTTTTCGGCCGCACATCAAAGGGAGTGGGCCAGCGATGGCGTTACGCATCTACACGTGCGCCATTCCGCAGTGCGCGGTCGACCGCGGTTGAGTGTGGCCGTTCGTGCTGTGTATTTTTTAAATCGAAAATGACGTGAAGTATTAATTAGTACGGAGTTGAAATCTATCACGAATAGCAAAATGCTCAATGCGAGACTGAAACAGTATCTTTTGGAAAAATCGTACTATGCCATAGCAGAATTCGTGCAAGATCAATTGTAAATTAGGGATAATTAACGTATTTTTAGTCATGACACCATTATGTAATTTTGTTACTTATATCATAATATAATATAATCTTATTTTTAATTTTGACATTGTTACCTGATAATGAGAAGGGAATTTGTTCTTATGTAATTTGTGTAATTAATGTAATTTTACCTGTACATGTTCAACACAATATCCATTGTTATGAATAAATAAATGAAACAATAAAGTTTTTGGGATTATATCGGGGAGAAAGCGCAATATGTAAATATTAGGTAAATTGCCGCAGCGGCTAACGCTTCTACGTCCATCTCGCAAAACGATTCGATCACAACTGAATGTCGCCATCGTGTAGTGGCGTTCAACCATCGCATGGCCATAGCGCTGGGCCATAGGATGGGCCATCATGTATAGGAGCCATTACGTGCGTTCTAAACGTTACAGAGCAAGTAGAGGTGTTATTATGAATGCGGTAAGGTGGTGGTACTTCCCCAGTATAGTTGCTCTGTTCCATACATGAGTGAGATAACATTCGCAGTGATCTATCTCTCTCAAATGTTACAACTTACTTATTTAGATTATCTAAAGCGGCTTTTTTAATATTCCATACGGGGTTTTATATGTTCCAAGTTTACCTATTTAATATTCTAGTTATCTTTGACACAATGTTGTTGTCATACACAACCTCTGCGAAAAACAGTTCATCATTCAATGTAACATATATCACTGAACACCTCCCACTCTAAGTTATCTAGTTGTATCTATATATAGTTAAGTAGTTTATTTGCTTGGTGTTCAACGAACCACTTCAAGTGTTTTTTTTTTGCAGGAAGCAATGCCAATCAGACTGAAGCAGGTCCATGTGATCAACGCCCCGTCATACATAAACAAGATTCACGCATTGTGCAAACCATTCCTCAAGGCTGAAGTCGCTAAACTGGTAAGTGTTTTAAGAACTGACCACACCGTTGCTCAAAATACTCTGACACATCGTGAAGGCTGTGAGGGTGGGTGTGTGAGGGTTCCGATAAAAACTTGACGCATGAGTCATCATGCGTCAAGTTTTTATCGGTGCGCCAAAAGCACAAAAAAGCTATTAAATACAATGGTCGCCGATTGACGTAAAAAACGCAATGTCTCGTAAATACAGAAGAACAAAAATAGAGATACTTACAAGATTTTTTTAGAGTTTATGGCGGGGTCTGTTGTATAAAAAGTTTCATGTTATCCAGAACTTCGTTTTAAAATGAGAGCCAAACTACGTTTTGTATGGAGAGCCGACTTTTGTCGAGCTTCCTGGGAAATGTGAAGTAGTTCGATGGTTACCATATATTCGTTTCGTCAGATCAAGTTCCACGAGCCAAAGTCAGAGACCCTGTACAAGGACGTGCCGCGGGAGCTGCTGCCCGAGGAGTTCGGCGGTGACGCAGGCACCATCGAGCAGATCAAGCGACGCTGGATCAAGAAGATTGAAGCCAAAAGGTAAGTCCAGCCAAGTAAAAAGAGTAATACAAGTCCACTATATATCTGTCTCTTTTTTACCAATGCATAAAGAGAGCGCGAAAGAGCGAGATTATTTATTTTTTTATTTGAAACAAGGCCCATATTTACAAATACCTTACATACATAACAATATACAAAACTTATAACATAACAAAAACACGCTAAGACGGCGACGCGCGGCGCAAGGTCTGGGTGTCAAATAGCCGGCCTCGAAATCGCCGGAAAACTGCACCCTTCGGCCAGGGGATCGATTTTTGACTTTCGAGCGCTCGAAAATCTAATAAAAGTAAATACGTTTGTAGTGTCAAAATGGCAGGCACTTACTTTCTACCAATATAATTGAATACGAGTGGTCAAAACCACTCGTTTTTCAATTTTCTATCGCTATTTAAAAATAACATTTCATAATTTTTGTCAGTATTCGAGTGAAAGAGTCGAGCGCTCGAACGTCAAAAATCGGTCCCCTGATCTCCTCCTTCAAGAAGGTCGACAGCTTGTCAATTGGTACTCTCACCACAATGAATTGAAACTCGCTTTGTGGCGGGACTCCAACCTCTCAACCCTCAGGATGAGCTAGGTGGGGCCGTACGTTAATTGGACCCAGTCAATGGACATAATGAGCTCCGTCACCCATACATTTTATATAGCGCCCGGAGCTCTCGCTAGCTAGGTTTTTATCATTATATACCAGCCTAAGCATATTTATCTGTTTTCGGACAGAGCCTTCAACGATTTTCGGCCCCGCATCCCTTGCATTGGAGTCTTCGAAAATTCAGGCGTTGACGCTTATTTTCTATTTATTCCATTAAGTACATACAAAAAACAAGCGATTACAAATGTTCATTTTCAGTTAGTAAATTGACCGCGACATATGTCTAAGTATGGTAAGTTGTCTACCTCTACCTACATGTTATTGTATTGTTTTTCTTTTTAACTGCTTTGTTTGTGTGAGGTGTGCAATAAAGAGTATTTGTATTGTATTGTATTGTATGGGGAGAACAGTTTTTCAACGGTAAACTTACGTAGCGTAGTTTTCTATTAGTTGAGGGGATTCCTGTCATGGACGAACTTTTAATGGGTGTACACGTTTTTAAGCCAAAATGCGAGCGTAAACGAGTCCACATGTAGGTAGGTTTTAAAAAAAATAACCGACTAAGTGCGTATCGGACCACGCGCAGTGTAGGGTTCCGTAGTTACCGCTCTGTCTTTGAACTTTGTTATATCGACAAGCGTGCGCCAACTGAAAGCTGGAGTATTACTCGTTAACTATAATTATCCCTTTTCGGTTAGACATACCTACCCGTTGACCGTCTTTTTTTATTTTTTTCCTGCGAATTAAAGGGTTATGCCTACCTATCTGTGATAGTTTTCGAAGTAAATACATGCTATTTAATACTGGCATGTTTTTTCATATATCCAGTAAAACCAGTGCCTACGCTAAATCTTGGGGTTTCAAAGCGGACCCCGGGCTCACCCGGACCCAGGCCACTACCGGGAACAACGCTAGGAGGATGATGATGGTCCATCTATACTTACCCCACACTATAGGTGTAGGTGTAACGAGAAAAAAAATCTATTTAAACATTTTCATTTTATTATCGTTTTGTTGGTGTGATTAGTACCAGTAAAAAGCATAGACACTCTATGTCAAAGTGACATGGCTTAAATTCGAATGAAGAACAATCCTCTTAATTCGAATTTAACCAATATTGCTTTGACATAGAGCGCCCATACTGAATTACAGCTTTGTAGTAGAAAGATAAAAACCAAAACGTAAACCACACGGAAATAGTATCAATTAGTAAAACCCGGTTTCTTTTGTTTCAGGGATTGGTTCCTGACGAACGACCAGCGCTGGGCGGTGGACGAAGCAGCGCGGCCTATCAGCTGCAAGGAGAGTGCAGACAAAGTCAGGGACCTGCCCGGCTCATTTAGAACACTAGCGTTAGATTGATTGTATTTGATAAAATAACATTAATATAACACTAGGTTTTTCTGTAGAGGTTGACAAGTGTTCGCTCACTAATTAGTAATTTTAATGACATGGGTTTGTGGGAGGATTGACAAAAATTGCCATAGTTAAGTCTTAAGCTAATCTACGCTTCAACTTTTATCCATTGTGTAACGGCTATTACATATGGCATTACACATTTTATATGGGTAACTGTCGTCACACAATGGAAAAAGTTAAAGTATAGATTAGGATTAATGCCCTTAATTATGTATATTTTAATAGCAATCCACATTTAAACCTGAAGCAACAGATTTGATGTACTATTATTTTAAAATGGCTCAAAACAAATAAGTACTAAGGTACTTGTTACGATAACTTGTAAAGCATATGTCATAATAGCTTCAAGTTATGAAAAGAAAAGTAAGTGTAAACTTTTAAAGTGATAATTACACAGGGGTAGTCTAAATTGTGCAGTAAAAATCAGTTAGTGTCAGACACGTTCGCAACCAAGAACCCGCCTAGCGGTAAGATGTTTCGTTTTAAGTAATTTTCGTGGTTTTAACTAATTTTCTAGGAAAACTACCTACACCCAGACAGAGAGAGAAAAATGGAATAGCTTTTTTCTTGATCTGTGTAGCTTCATTACATGTGTAAAGTTATGTAAAGTACAAAACATATGTAAATACACCCACGAGCAAGAAAATGGGTATATTTTGTATGCAAATCCTACACAAACTTGGCCCTTTTTTTGCTCTTTTAGTATATTTTTTATTCACCGTTCAAAATTCTGAGTAGTTTACCTATACGTGTCTTGATTATCTAAGCTAATGATTTAATCGTATGGCTTAAGTATATATAATATTATTATAGTAATAAAATTACTATTTATATGATTGTGGCGTTCTAATGTGTAAATGTCAATTTCAAATGCGATGTCAATTGCTCATGAATAAATAAATGAAATGAAATGAAATATTCGTTTTGCAATTTCGTATGTTGTATTGTTGGTTATTGGATGTTTATTAGGTATTACCTAATGTGATCATTAGGTATACGGTAAATAAAACAATATATTATGAATTTATGTTGTATTTATTTTAATGCCCGTATCCCGTATCCGACACCTATGTAGTGCCTGTGGTGTAGGATTCAGGGGCAGACTACAGCGTCACAAAACGGCTATTTACTTAGTGCATAAATTCCTTTAATGTCCTATTAAGTACTATTGATTTATCGATTACTATACAATTTATAATCTCAGATTACATAGGAATTATCCATATACACCTGTATCCTTGTACCTACAATGTAACAATTCAATTGACCTCACCAAACAAGTTTTCAACAGTATTTTCTGTGTTCTCTGGGTGCCCTGTAAGCCAGCGCCTTTAGCAATATTGCTGGTGCAGGCTGGCATATGCTGAGTGGCATCCATTCCGCCTTCAACGGGTTGTTGTGACAAGGTGCTAGGGGTAAAATGGCCTTGTAAAGATGTAATATCGAAGTAAATGTGTTGAATAGAATGCCATATCTATTCACGGCTTGACAGGGTTTTATTACTGAGAAAACTCGCAGTGTTTCGAATGTTCATAAAGTTAATAAAGATATAGAAACACTTAACCAGAATGAACGTTTGTTGCGTCGATTGAATTTTATGTGATGGTACCTATAATGTATACGGAAATGTGACCATAAAATTAACCAAAAAGATGGCGTACTGTACGGTAGGTCATCAGATTGAGGTTAGAAAACCGGTTTGGCCATTCACTCCGGGTGAGAATGACCTCCTAATAGCCGAAAAATACGGTTAGATGATACCTAGCATCAAATATTTTTATGCGAGTGCTTCTAAGATAATGTAGCAATTTTATTGTGCGCTCTTTCGCCGAGATACTTAATGTTTGTATGTAAAAAAAGCATGCCTATGAAGCTAGAGAGGTCGTGGAGGTCCGGGGTTCGAATCTCGGTAAGTGCATTTCTTTGTGATGAGCACGAATATTTGTTTCTGAGTCATGGATGTTTTCTATCGAGTACCTATTTAAAGTATTTATCACATTATTTCACACTATCACACTGATATTATAAATGTGAAAATTCGTTGATGTTGTCAGAGAGACATAATAAGGAAAACCTGAAGGAAATTGTATTTATAGAACATACATTAAAAACTTCAATTACGCGATGCAGAACATCACCAATTTCCACGCATATTCTGGCCTGTAGTAGGTCTTTCTCCAGTTTTTTGTCGGCGTCTAAACTCCGTCAAACCATATGAAACGTATTAAAAAGTTTGATGGTGTTAAGGTGACCCGCAGACCAAATTTGAGGATAACCAATTGGATAAAGTCGTGTATACTATTTAGTTGTCATGTAGACGCCGCGTGGCGGTGATAGCAACCAGTATATTTTTGGTGGCTTTTCCGCGTAGCATGAATTAAGGTTCGTCAAAAGGTAACCTCATTCGCCTAAAATATAATATCAGATTATAGTTATTTATGTCAGTTTATTATTTCTTATATTCCGAAATAACAACAATAATCTTAACTTTTCCACCATTTTACACAACACAATTATGAACTAAACGTAGCATACAAACTTTTCCTCACTAACCTTGTGCCTACTTTTTTTTAAATATGCATCATGAGTTTCTTTATACTGCCAACAGTGCTGACCATTTTTTAATGTAAATTAGTTTTTGTTATAAATTGTAAGTGTACTTACTTAAATACTTATAATTAAAACAATTAGTCGTAACATACACATTTGAAATAAAATAGCGTTCAAGGTGATTAATTTTTTTTTTAAAATTCATATGCGACCTCATTGCCCTCACATTCTCAGTTTTTGTATAGCTAGGTCGGTGACGTATGATACGTAATAGGAATTACATACTTAAGGTGCGACCACACCGATGCTCAAAATACGCTAACGCACCGTAAAACGCAGCAAAATGTATGATGAATACGTGACGCATACGACACGTCAACGCGTATACGCAGCGTTAAGCACCGGTGCTGGACACTGAAATTTTGGGAAAAATATATTTTTACTGTTTGTTGGGGTGGAATCTTTCAACAGCTTTGAAATCTTCAACCGATTGAGCTGAAATTTTGGAATTAAGTATAGTTTGGATAACAATTCAATATTATGGTACCATCCAGCCAATCTGATGATGCAGTTAGAAGGTGGCCATGGGAATTCAGGACTTAACAGACGTAACCCGTTACCTAGTACTATTACTTATTCTGTGACCCCGTTAAGTTTGGGCTCGTTAGAATCATCTCAACGAGTAATTAATGACGGCATACAAAAAAGTACAGTTGGCCATAAAAGCTTGCATCAAAAATTATTTCTGAGTAACTTATGACGACTGATAGAGTAAGTTTTTAAACCTGTCCTTGATTGTTTTATTCTTTAATCATGTTATTCATGATTCCGATTAGGCCTTCCCGTTATAATTAAACCTACATCTCCGTATGAACCAAATATGGATACAACGCTTTTAACGTGACTTTTTAAAAGTCTTGGATACGGGTTATTCACATGGTTAACCATTGCTTTATTTCCTTAACAATAAGTAAAGTAGGTAGTTGCATAACCTTAACTTCATCTTTGAAAAGGAGACGAGCGAAATCGGCAGGAAAGCAAGTTCACAGAAATTCTAGTATGGAGTGACCTTGATTTGGCCGGCCACCGTGCTTCCGACACGTATCCACACGGGCCGAATCACGAAGAACACGTTTTCAAACTTCGATGTACTCAATTTTTTATTATTATATACAGTGTACCAAAATGGGGTGTGAACCGATCAAGGGCATAACAGCTATCGTGTTCTGATAAGAAAAAACTAAAAGGTCTTTTTTGACGCGATTTTTTTTTCACATTTGTATGGAGCAGTTTGCACCAGTCGGCCAACGCTCCATGCCAATGTAAAAAAAAACGCGTTAATTTTTTTTTCTCTTAGTTTTTACTTATCAGAGCACGATACCTGTTATGCCCTTGATCGGTTCACACACCATTTTTGGTACACCCTGTATACAGCGTAAATTTCATACTGGCGTGTATTTTAACCAGCCGTAGGTAGTTTTCGAGCGTACAAATGATATATGGGTGGGTTGCAAAAAAACCGCTTTAACCTTTTCCATTGTGTAACGACAACTACCCATACATTTTATATGGGTAACTTTCGTTACACAATGGAGAAAAATTATAGCATAGATTAGATTAAGGCCCTTAACTATGTTTTTTTTTTACAATTCACCCATATGAGAAAGTAATGGTGTACCCTTGTTTTATCGACCACCTTTTCATCGAATATTATTTCATCGACAACGATTCATCGAAACTGTAGTACGAGTTATATTGTTTGGCGTTATTTTATTTCAACTACTATTTATTTAAATATATCTTACTACGTAGAAATACTATTCAACGAATATTACTTAATCGCTGATTTGTTTCAAATTATCTTAATTGGCACAACTACAAAACATTGCAATTCATTTCTTCGACGTATTACTTTAATACAATTTTATATATCCTACTGCACAATTAACTACATAATATTCATTATTCAAATTATGTAGTTAATTGTGTGACATATAAATATGTATAATATGTATGTATGATAAAACTAAGAATCATTGGTGTAAATCGTTTATTACAAAAAAATATCAGGGGGGACAAAAATGGCTTGTCATAAGCGAACTCTGTTTTAGGTCGGTTAGGTTAGGGTTCACTTGTGTCCCTCAGACCAGGAATAGACACCCCGCGAGCGGGGTGGCGTCGACTCGCTGCACGGCTATCACAAAACGGCATGCGAGGTCTGATCTTCATGACAAATTCATACGACATACGACCCATCATTCGTCCAGATAAATATTTTCATATCTGAAACCACCCACATATCAATAATCTCGCAGTGAGCCGGCTGACGTGATTGTGTTTAGTTTCGATAACGAAATATTACCAATTGAAATAATTTTATGCGGAATAAATATTATTACATACATGTAAAAAAAATGTATTAAAAAAACCCGAAATGAAAAGCCATGACATGAATTTTATTGAAATAAGTCAACTACCAATTAAAAGACCTCGGTTCAAATTACCTAGTATCGAGTCTTCGACCTTCGACGCAATGACTTGTCGATGAAATGAAAATACTTGAAACGTTGTCTTTGAAATAATATTCGATTAAATGTTTGTCAGCAATTCAATGGTAAACCGAAAGTGTTAAATAAGGAATTAATATAGTTAACATTTTTTTTATGTACGGCCGAGGAGCAATGTAGTGCGTCCAAACTGATTTGACTTAACTACTTTTTCAGTGGCGGAGCTCCCATACAGGTCGATTTCCACCGGCTTGCTGAAATATTTTTTTAGGCAGGCCTATAGTTATAAGTATATATAAAGTGACCTACTCAAAACTCTTTCATAACTTTTTGTTCCGGGATGCCTATAGAACATATTCACGCACCGCCACTTGGTACGTTTTCACTTTTATGGGGGTCGTAAACAAATTACGTGTAGTGAATACATTGCGTGCTCAATTATTATGTATGAAAAGAAGTTAGTAACGAAAATTATTTAATGTGTTGTTGTAGGACATTAAAATATTCGCCCGTATCAAATTTACATGCTGTATTTGGACCAATATTTAGGCACACCTATACACAGCAAAAAATATATATCAATAATGGTATTTCTTCCGTGCGAGACCCAGCAGTAAAATATCTTAGGTGTTTTTTAGGGTTCCGTACCCAAATGGTAAAACGGGACCCTATTACTAAGACCCCGCTGTCCGTCCGTCTGTCACTAGGCCGTATTTCATGAACCGTGACAGTTAGACAGGTGACATTTTCACAGATGATGTATTTCTGTTGCCGCTATATTAAGAAATACTAAAAAAACAGAATAAAATAAATATTTAAGGTGGCTGATTTAAGGTGGGGATCCCTTCGTGCGCGAGTCCGACTCGCACGGCCGGTTTTTTAGACTACGACGTTGGCAAACAAGCACGCCCCGCCTGATGGCGAGCGGAGACCGTATCCTATGGACGCTGCGACTACAGAAGCATCACAAGCGCGTTGCTGACCTTTTATTAATTTGAACATTCGTTGGGTTGACAGCTGACAAATGGAGGTCCCTCTTTCTCAACACAGCGCAATCTTGGGACTAGCGATTAGTACAATAATGACAATAAATTAGGTTTTGTAATATTTTTATTTGTATACTCCCTAATCCTTCAGTTATCAGACGATACTGAGACTAGTCTTACTCAACAATAACCAAAATAATATTATATTTAAACTATGTACTTATAAAATCTTTCGGGATTCAGAAACAACATATAATTTACAATAGGATCACGATCACAGAGTTGTAACATTGAATTAATCGATCATTCATTTAATAGGTAATCAAAAATGGCGGACTGTACTATGAATGACGTGTGTGAATATGGTAGAAGTATGGTGGAAGCGAGATGGTGCGAGAGTGGGCGCCATTTTAGTTTCTATTCGTTATTGGGGTGGATTAAAGCCCATCACAGACAGGCGCTGCCTGCGGTGGCGGTCAATAGTAAACTTGTCATCAGCTGTCAAATTTAGTATTGAGGTAAGTAAGTTTGACAACAACTGTCAAGTTTACTATTGACCGGCACCGCAAGCCGCGCCAGTATGATTCAGGCCTTATACCTATAGTCATTGTGACATTGTCAGAAACTTAAATATAATTGTTCGAACCATTTCTTAAACTATTTAATTTAGTCAATAGAAAGTGTCTTAAAGGATCCAGTCATTGCGCTCTCCAGTCCTTTGGGCTTCTTCTTCAGATCAGCCTTCCAGAGTTTTTCATTCTTGTAATATTCTCTGCAAAAACAAAAGTTATGGACTTACTTATGAGACCACGTTAAACATATTGTGCACTTCCAGAAACTTATTACTAACTAGCATTGGCCACGACTTCGTCCGTGTGGACTCCCGTATCAACTGCCATCCCCAACTCCCTTTACGGCCAGTCCCAATAATCAATCCACGGATAATTTTCCTTACCAGCAGTTACATTTTGACACATTTTCTACGGGTAATCTGTCAAAATGTAACTGCTGGTAAGGAAAATTATCCGTGGATTGATTATTGGGAATGGCCGTTAGAGGATGATTATTGGGATAAAAATTATATACCTAAGTAGTAGGATTATAAAGTAAAGCAGTCAGACCTTTGTTCCACCCAGATAACCAAACTTGATAATTAGTTAACTAGGGGGAACATATCTTCCGTGGAGAAAGCCAGTTATTTGAGTGGAATTGTCAGTTATCATTGTTATCCAACTCGGTCAAGAACATGGAACGACAATTCAACTTTTCGCGGAAATTCTACGCGGAAGATACATTCCTCCTGGATAACTAAGTAGCTATCAAATTGGGTTGCGAACATGGAAGGGCAATTCCACTCACATAACTGGTTTGCTCCGCGGAAGATATGTTCCCCCTAGTTCAAGTAGTATCAAGTATGGTTATCCGGATGGAACAAAGAACCTCAGAGCATAAAATGAATGGCCGACGGTGGTTGACGCGAGAAACGCCATAGTCGCCTGACAGTTCGAGCGGCGAGTCTATTTATTTATTCAGGAGAACACAGAAAAACCTACATGAGATGAGCAAAATAGAATATAACAGAAGAGTTTAAATAGGTACCTACTTAACAGATGTTTCCTTAAACTTATCTCACTAGGAACACAAATACCACTAGGTACCTACATTAAAGTAGGCTCAATTTAGAAAAGGGGAAAAAATACATTTAATTCATCCATCCTCCTAGTGTTATTCCCGGTTGTGCCCTAAAGGAGCCCGGGGTCCGCTTTGACACCTAATCCTAAAATTTGGCATGCATAGGCACTAGTTTTACGAAAGCGACTGCCATCTGAACTTCCAACCCAGAGGGAAAACTAGACCTTATTGGGATTAGACCGGTTTCCTCACGATGCTTTCCTTCACCGAAAAAAACCAGCAAATATTCCGTACATAAGTTCCGAAAAACTCATTGGTAACAACGAGCCGGAATTCTAACCCGCAACCGCCGCTTCACAGCCGCATGTCTGATCCAATAGGTTACCGTAGCTTCAAAAAATTACATTTAATGTCTGTACTAATACAGCTGCCTTCACTGGGCGCGAGATTTAGAGACAAGGTCAATATCAAGAATTTCTTCTTTATTTTATATTGATTTTTAATACAGTTGCTCAAAAAGTGTTACTTTACGTAGCTGTTTAGCGTGCGGAAAGTTGGTTTTCGCGAACTAGTGCTTTTCACTTTTCGCACTCAATAATTTTACAAATTGTACCATTAATTATTATGTAAAAAAAAGATGAACTGTATTAAAAAAAATGATTTTTGAACAAATTTTATTTTGTTCAAATTACCGCGTTAGTTTGCGCATTAGCACAGCATATATAATAGTTCTAGCATTAGTTGAGTCGCGGGACTCGCGGGGCATTACGCCTGTCCGTGTCCTTACATTTTATCTCAATCTGACAGTTACGTGTGCGAGAATCGAGCTTCATTTTTGAACCGCAAATCGTAATGCGGGTCAACAGGTGTACCTACTCATAATAAGGATTGTATTTGTAATGACCTAATCGCATTATACTTACTACTTGAAAGGAAAATGGCAATTTTCCATAGACTATGGAGCAGACTATACATCCTGTTATTAGGTACAACCAGTTATAAATCCAGTTAATGACCTAAGATATTGTTACAATGTGTTTACACTGTGCACTGAATAATTCTAGTCGTGACAAGTTCAATTACGTAATTATAATACTAAGAAATGTTCGATTCTTGAATAATAGACCTCAGCTCGAAGCAACAAGGTTTATGCATGATGTAATTGTGTCGTGGACAGTACTTACGTAATACAAATTACAGTGAGTCGATGAAGATTTTCCTGTAAGGAAGGAAGCGAGCTATCAACATAAACGAAAATGTGTTGTATGAATACGCGTGTACGGTTTGTGTTTCAGTGTAACTATCCGTACCTAAGGATAAGTAGGTATGTATACACATACACAAGTGTGTCGATCATTATGCACTCTTTGAGAGAGAACTATGTTTCTACTGGTTAATAACCAATTTTATCTAAGTTTAGCAAGTACATAAAACCATCTTAACATTATAAATGTGAAAGTAACTAACTGTCCGTCTGTCTGTCTGTTACCTTTTCACGATTAAACTGCTGAGTCGATTCAGATTAAATTGTAAGTACCTATCAAAGATCATAGACCAATATAGATCGATATCTCTTTGGAAACATCGTAGTAGTTCAGAAAGCATTTCGCGATGGCGCTACTAGGCTCGCAATGAAAAAAGTATCGTTGAATTCGTCAAAATGTTGCATTTTAGTGTCCTAAATCATCATATTAATCAATTTGAAAGCATAAAATACATCGTTGCAACAACATAACACGAAAATAGCAAAATCAAACAAAGCAATTTTAAGTCAGTCACTAGTTCCATTCATTGCAAGTTTATCTAAGCTGAATGGCTACGCACGTGTATTGCCGTCCGCTAGATGGCGCATATTTAAAAATAACGCTCAAGAGTCCGCAGTAAGCAGCGCTCAACTCCGAGTTGAGACCACGCGCTAACGAACGGTTTAAAATGTTGTTGTTTCACCTAAAATGAGACAGGGCGCTATAAATAAAGCAAGAGCGCGCTAGCGGGGAGGCGGAGCTAGCTAGAGACGTCACAGTAAAAATATCGCAGTAAAATATCTTCATACAACGGCTAAATTTTTGCGGTAAGTAAAATATAACAGTAGAACATCTCCGTACCAAGATTATATAAACATTATTACCATATTACCGTACGCGTAGAGGGCGGTACAACTCACATTTTGGCAGGTGTGGCGTAAAGTATAATATGTATAGGCTATAAGTTTTGATTTGCCAACAAAATGAGTAGTTACAACAATTTTGTAACTTTTAACGACCTAGTTACGTCGACCGTGTTTCTGATACCTACTATTACTGATGAATTTTCGGTTCCTTTAATTATTGTTCCATAAGGCTATGGTTATTGAAAAAAACCCTAATTTAGGCTTAGATACCTTTAATCAGCGAATAAGCCAGTCTTATCTTATCTTATCTTATCTAGATGAGTGCCCTTTCGGATGCACTTCGACCCAGCGGCATCTTTTGTGCTTTTAATAAGCCAGTCAGTCAGCGACCAATTTTTTCGTGAAAATAAATAAGTCGGTTTTGTGTAAAGATACAACCGAACATTTTTAAATTGATACTTTTTATGTCACCTCTGTCAAATCAATGTTATAGCATCAACTGTCACTTGGCCATACTGACAAGCGGTCATAGGTGGCCAAAATGGCGGTAATTTTAATTTGGCGTGGTCCGATTACTTTTAAAATCGATATCCCGTTGTTTTATTTTATATACTACTTCGGTGACAAATAAGGGTATGTACCACCAGATATCAAAATGATGATCATATAAACATAGACTTGATAGGTTGAAAATTGGGTGTATTGGATAAAATAAAACTGAATCATACAATGTTGTGTTTTTATTTTTAATGAAAGTATAAAAATGCGCTTATTTTGAAGAACTCTCACGTATCGGTAACTTTCTAGGTAGACGTGGATCTATAATTTCAGGTAATATGCATTCCAATAAAAATTTCTCATTTTATTAAATATGCTGTCCCAGAATCCTGTATCCTTTTCAATTTTTTCGAATAATATTCCCTTTGGAGTCCACACCACGAAGATACAGTATCTTTTTTTTGAAATATTTAATTGACCTTGGACTTGATAAAAGTAGTTATGGTTTCGCTTCAATTTTATCTTCTGAAGATCACTTTCGTCCATCACACAGAAAGTATTTTTTTTCTTTAAAATTGCTTCTGTTGGCGTCATATTAGCTGCCGAAGCTGGGTATTTGATTTCCACAATTGTTTCATTGTCTATGACTCCGTCGGGACTCGCGCCTAAATACTGGTGTTCCTCGAGGATGTATAACCCACAAGGTGATACTTGCACTCCGAGTGCAGCTTCAGTCTCTTTTAGAGCGATGGGCTCATTCTCATTGCCGTATTTCGTATTATTTATTTAGTGCCGGCAGTCCTCGAACCCAGCGGGCTGGCCAGGGACGACGGCAAGAGACCTGACGGAATGACGCTGGTGCCTTGGAGCATGGGTCAGCCGCTAGTTTGGGATTCTACTTGCGTTGATACCCTGGCACCGTCCCATGTTCCAAGCACCAGTGCCGCCGCTGGCGCTGCGGCATCCTCGGCCGAAAGCCTCAAGCGCCGCAAATATGCCGTCCTAGGAAACAGCTACATGTTTGCGGCGTTTGGCGTTACCTTGGGGCCATGGGGCCAAGTGCGCGTCGGCTTTATAAAGATTTGGCGACGCGCTTAATAGAAGCCTCGGGCGACTAGAGGGCTGGCCACTATTTCTATGTTTCTTGACCTCTACGTTTTTTTTACTAGCAGCAGCGCATACAGAACAATAGGAGTTCCGTATTCCCAAAAAGAAAACCTTTTTAGTTTCATACCCAATAATGCACGCTACCCCGGATAAAGAATTATAATTGCTGGTACGATACGATCTCTTGCCCCATGATGCGTCCGCTACAACAGTGATGCTAGGAACGCCATCAGCATCTACGTTTCCTTTTTTAATTGCCATCTGTTTTTCTTCGAGTCCTGCCTCATACATGTTGTTTAAAGAGATCTTTTAAAACATCTCCTAGCAACATATTCTCTTTCCCAAATGATTTCTCCGCCATACATGGTATATCTAAATGAGCGCAAAGCTCATCTAATTGGGAAAAGCCACTACCTGAACATATGACTGCTTGAACAACATTTGTATTAATTTTTGACTCTAGTTTTTCATTTTTAAATGCTTCTTTTTTGCCACACATTTTGCATATGAACAGAAAAGTTGACTGGAATCCGGATCTCAACTCCTTCACAAAATCCATATCTTAAAAACTGCAATTAAAAGGACTATGATCCACAGCCTTCATTTGTTCAAATAAGTATTCAACATTGAAGATTCGTCGACCAGTAAGTTCAGGTATGACTTCCTCATTGTTACCATCATCAAATTCTACTTGTAATGATGGTGTCGAGGACGGAGTACTCGAACTCGAATTTCTGAAAGGAAAAAAGTTAGATTATATTTACATCCATCACGCAAAGGTAAACGGTGAAATAAAGATATTTGATACTGCATTATGTTATGAGGCGTACACTACTACAGACAACTCCTAACGGCGGCGACGCTATGCAAAAAATAGGTTTCGATTTTCGGTGCGCATATTTGCGCTCGACTACACCTGGTCCCTATACCACAAAACTTTACAAGCGTACAATTTGACAAAATTGACAACTTTTTCTATGGAAAATTGTACAATTTCGTCGAATTGTAGACTTGTAAAGTTTTGTGGTATAGGGGCCTGTACCGTACACTGTGTGCGCAACGATGTTTCGGTCGGGCACGTGCGGAGCCCGGGGGTGGGGTGAGGTATGTCTGTGCGTGGTTATTCTGTATGGATTTGTTGGGTAAAAATAATAATAATAATACTAACCTGCTAAAATTTAGAGGTTGAGGCGTAGGATCGGTATTGTTATTACTAGACCCCGGATTTTTGTGGCACTGATGTCACAATAGGGTGATTTGGGGAGTAAATGGAACAATATTTGTTAATACGGATTTATTAAGATAAGATAATATAAAAAATACCATATAGTGTTAATGAATACGAAATTGTAATTATTATTTTTTGGTATACATATTATTGCGAATCTTCCTATAAATAAATTGTCAGTTGATTAAAATATCGACGTTGCTCTCAGGGCTTCAAATAACGTTAAAAAGTTGGAATCGTTACCACTGTCAGACAGATTTAACGTTAACTGGTAACTAACGTTAAACCAAGTATCGTTACCTATACTACTTTTTACCGGTAAAGAAATGGTAACGTTACCTAACACCTACCTGCATTGAGCTAACGTTAAGTCAAAGGTATCTTTAACTGTTTTTAACGTTAGTAGGTAACGTTAATAGCAGCTTATTTAACTTTTGATTCCATCGTTAGTAATAGAGCCAGTGCCAGTGTTCATTCACGTGCATGCGTCGCCGAGTGCGGAATTTATATTAGTACCAGGAGTTTATTTTTCAACATGAATGGATTGCCAGAAATGGGTAAGTGCAGTACCTATTCCTATCCTATCCTATGCTATTAAACGAGCAATATTTGTATATATATATATTTCAATCAGGTTCTCGGAAACGGCTCTAACGATTTCGATGAAATTTGGAATATATGGGTTTACGGAGGCAAAAAATCGATCTAGCTAGGTCTCACGTCCGGGAAAATTAGTTTTCTCCGTATTTTCCCTATTTTCACCCGAGCTGAGCGCGGTCGCCCAGGGACTTAGTATGTAACAAGCTACTTTACTTGGCGGCCATTTTTATTATTCTTAAATCATTTAATACGAATTACGAATCCGAGGTTGGATTTTCAGTGACCGCCATTTTGAAATTCTTTAAATACGGGCCAAATTCGTTCAAAATCGATACCGGGGGGTCCGAGGGACCTCTTAACACGAAACCGAGCTTGGATTTAAAAAAAAGTCGGCCAACTTGAAATTCTTTAAATACGGCTTGATTTCGTTCAAAATCGATATCTGAGGGTCCGAGGGGCCTCTTAATACGAATCCGAGGTTCGATTTTCGAAAAAAGGCCACCATCTTGAAACTCTTTATATACGGTCCGTTTTCGCTCAAAATCGATATCTGAGGGTCCTTGGGGCCTCTTAATACGAATCCTAGATTGGGTTTTGAAAAGTGGCCGCCATCTTGAAATTATTTT
Organism: Epinotia bilunana; assembly: GCA_947049275.1. NCBI lineage: Eukaryota > Metazoa > Arthropoda > Insecta > Lepidoptera > Tortricidae > Epinotia > Epinotia bilunana. The sequence goes on along the minus strand of OX346267.1, from coordinate 8,653,206 downwards.
AATACAGTCCGATTTCGCTTAAATTCGATATCTGAGGGCCCGAGGGGCCTCTTAATACGAATCCTAGGTTGGATTTTCGAAAAGTGGCCACCATCTCTAAATTATTTTAATACGGTCCGATTTCGCTTAAAATCGATATCAGAGCGTCCGAGGGGCCTCTTAATACGAATCCGAGGTTGGATTTTCGAAAAGTGGCCGCCATCTTGAAATTAATGTAATACGGGCCGATTTTGCTTAAAATCGATACCTGCGGGTCCGAGGGGCCTCTTAAAACGAATTCGAGGTTGGATTTTCGAAAAGTGACCGCCATCTTTAAATTCGTTAAATACGGACCGATTTCGTTCAAAATCGATATCTGAGCGTCCGAGGGGCCTCTTAATACGAACCCTAGGTTGGATTTTGATGTACAAAACCGAATGATTAGCGGTATATTCGATATATATATCGAGATTGCATTCCGTATATCCATACCTACTGTTCTTAAAAAACCTAGGTATACGGTAAGTCAAAAATTCGCAACATAGATGCATGTGGAAAAACCCTTTAAGAGTACGGTACGGAACCCTAAATTTGTGCTTGTTCCGACAACCACTTGACCGTTTTCTTATTGTTATCGATACAGTATTAATAATAGATACCTATCAAGGTGGTTTTCCATCGGAGGGGCGAGACGAGACGAGGCGAGACGAGAATTGAAACTTGTATGGGACTTACTCGCGCGCGCGCGGTGGAAATAGGTAGTAACTCCCATACGATTTCAAATCTCGCCTCGCCTCGTCTCGTCTCGCCCCTCCGGTGGGCAACCACCTTTAGTCGTAGTTAATATAGTCACAATAATACAATGCAACCACCAGCACTACTCGGAACAAGGTCCCTATTTTTGACAAAATAAACAATGATTACTAACCTTCAAAAGCTTTTTACATTCGCCTATGATGCAAGTTGCCGTACGATCGTTGTGAAGGTCGTAAACCCTGTACACCGCATTTTTTTACGGCCCATGTTAAATAAATCACAAGTTCACAACTATCACAAGCACAAGGCACAAGACAAGACACGAGTCACAAACTGTGTGTTACCTCACAATAATCGCACAACCGGCACAACGCAAATCCGCCCGCATACAACTAGATAGTGAAGCGAATTGAAATGAAATGTATTACTACAGGTTAGGATTTGTAGGGTAGGTATTGTAGGTAATAGGTATACGCTCTCTCTTCACGCTCATAGTCGATTCGATAGCCAGTTCACGTCCAGTGTACGAAATGGCAACAACGCCAATCAACCAGCGCCGCGCGGTGAGCGCGCGCGCGTCTATCGGTAGCGCGGTGTGGCAACGTAGCATTACCGATTAATAATTGAATATTAGTATATTACATTACTAATACTTACCAAGGGCTGTAAAAGAGAGAAAGGCCGAAATCGCAGCACAGCTAGCACGAGACGGCTGCGACATACTGTCGATTTTTCTTGCACTATACCTCTCTTACTGTATTAATATGCGATTTCGGGCTTTCTTGTTCACTGCCGTGCTGATTACACAATTTTACGTTTTCACCTGGCCATAATGCTAGTTTTACCGTACGGGTAGCGTGCGGTAAACCTCGCATTATGGCCAGGTGTGACGTAAGTACATTACGTACCTAGGGCGGTAAAATTAAGAACAGCTCATATCGCGGACATCTGTGTCCTGAACTTCGGTAAGGGCCATAAAAAAAAGCGATCCGAGGCTTTTTTTATTACCGGCCTTGGTGCGTACACAATTTTACGTCTTCTCCTTGGTGCGAAAGTGTGAAGTGAGGTTTGCCGCTGCACCCGTGGGCGGTAAATCTCACTTACCACCCGGAGTGACGTAAATACGTACCTAGGGCGGTAAAATTAAGAACAGCTAAGATGGCGGATATCTGTGGCCCAAACCGAAGGTAACGGCTATAAAAAAGCGATCCGAGGCTTTTTTTACTACCGCCCTTGGTGCGTACATACACAATTTTACGTCTTCCCCTTGGTGCGAAAGTGTGAAGTGAGATTGCCACTGCACCCGTGGGCGGTAAATCTCACTTACCACCTGGGGTGACGTAAAGTACATTACGTACCTAGGGCGGTAAAATTAAGAACGGCTCAGATCGCGGGCTTTTGTGGCCCAAACCGAAGGTAACGGCCATAAAAAAAGCGATCCGAGGCTTTTTATTACCGCCCTTGGTGCGTACACAATTTTACTTCTTCTCCTTGGTGCGAAAGTGTGAAGTGAGATTTGCCGCTGCACCCGTGGGCGGTAAATCTCACTTACCGCCCGGAGTGACGTAAAGTACATTATATGTACCTAGGGCGGTAAAATTAAGTACGGCTCAGATCACGGGCTTTTGTGGCCCGAACCGAAGGTAAGGGCCATAAACAAGCGATCTGAGGCCTTCTTTATTACCGGGCGTGGTGCGTACACAATTTTACGTCTTCTCGTGGGAGTCCTGGGTGTAAAAGTGTGAAGTGAGATTTGCCGCTGCACCCGTGGGCGGTAAATCTCACTTACCGCCCGGAGTGACGTAAAGTACATTACTAAGGGCTGTAAACAGGCGAGGGTTGTAAATATGCGATTTTTTTCGGGCTTTCTTTTTTACTGCCCATGGTGAGTTGAGTACACAATTTTACGCCCTCACGACGCGCGAGACTCACATTATGCTTATGGCCAGGTGTGACGTAATAGTACATTACGTACCTAGGGCGGTGAATTCGTGAATGGCCCAGATCGCTGGTGTTTGTGGCCCAAACCGAAGGTGAGGCTTGTACGCTGCGCGTACGGTAAAACTCGCATTGTGGCCAGATGAAGACGTAAAATTGTGTACTTACCACGGGCGGTAATTCGTAAAGCCCCAGATCGCATATTTATGGCTCTCACCTTCGGTTCGGGCCACAAACACGTGCGATCTGGGTCATTCACGAATTCACCGCCCTAGGTACGTAATGTACTATTATAGAACCAAATTGTGTCTGAATTTAATTCAACTATACATATATTATTAAAGTAGTACATGAATCCTACAGAAAAAAGGTTTATGTAAAGCATAATACACATTTACAAAATAATCCTGTTTAATTCTGCAATTGAACTTGAACTCTTTCCGCGTGTATTAACGATCACATTCGCTCAAATAAAGAACTGCAAAGGCACGCCTCGAGTGGTTTGCAGTTCGCATTCAAGGTCGCACACATTACCTACCTACGCAGATTATTTGTAATATTTATATAGTCTCCGACGATGTACTAGTAGCATAAAGTAAATATAGCATAGAGTAACTATCCCATACTGCGGTCGAATATTTCTGAAGAACGTTAAGAGATGTCGCTTGGAGCACCACTGACGGATATTAATATTTTACGTTATACGAAATCTCAAATATTATCATTAATAGATATTCATTTTCACTTATCAACTTAAAAAAAAAAAAAAACCAGACACAGGCCTTAATAGATCGTAAATCGATTCAAAATAATTTATAACATCCTTTATTTGTGCGCTATCTAGTGAACGGCTTGACCTTTATTACAGCTTAGCTTGTAAGTGGACAAAGTATACATGCGCAGGATTCTAGCAGGATAAGTGTCCATAGATGGTGCTGTATTAAACCTGATATATTTACTAAACCTAAACGCATTGTTGTTACGAAAATATATAAATAAGTTTCTGTCAAAAATTTAATTTTTGGTACAAGCTTTTATTGCCGACTGTACTTTTCTGTATACCATCATCAACTGCTCATTGAGACGATTCTAACGAGCACCAACTCGATGGGGTTATATGGTTTTATTACGGAGTTCCTATGGCCACCTTCTGTCTCTATCATCAGATCAGCTCGATGGTACCATAATATTGAATGTCATCCAAACTATAGTTATACCCAAAATTTCAGCTCAATCGGTCACCGGGAAGTGGGTCAAATTTAACTTGCAAGATTTGACGGACAACTTACTTACATACATACTTTTATACTTACATACGAAAGAAGTCAAGTTACTATAAAACTTGTAAAAAGACCTATCGGTTTTTGCACTCCGGGAGTGCCGGCAGAAATGAAAACTTGAATAATTTTAATTTTGCAAAAAAAATCCCTTCCGCCCTCCTCTCTCCCCCTGCGTGCCAATATATCTAATAACAAACTTATTAGTAGTACGCTATAGTTCAACTTAACTCGGCAAAATTGATGAAGTAGACGAAGAAATAAAATACCAATTTGTTTTTGCCATTGCCAAATATTTTTCAAAGCTTTATCTCTTTAAGAATAACGTCCAAATTCGAACTATTCGAATTTGCTCAATAGCAAAGCGGTAAAGGACGCGCGGACAAAATTACAAATTTATTTGCAGAATATGCAATTGCAAAGTGTTTAACGGCTTTATATTCTTACGAATAGCGTTCAGTTTTGAATGAAGTCGAATCGGCTAACAGCAATATATAAAAGTGATAAAACAAAATGGAATTTGCATTTACGGAAAATGTGTTACGACCTTATACTGTTAACAATAAAGTATAAATTAGAACTATGTGCCCCTAGTCAAACCCCCGTTTTCCCCCCCACCCCCCAGCCTCGTCCCGAATCTCTCGCCATCCTCCTACGGTCACGTGGCCTCTTACGCATCTGACGTCACAAATATCTGTCGCGAGTTTAACAATTTTTCCCCATCCCAAAAAGTGCTCAGCGCCGCTAAAGAAGTTTTCACTTCAAAAAGAAAACATACATACATACATACATACATTCACGCCTTTATTCCCAAAAGGGGTAGGCAGAGCACATGAAACTTATGTTCCAGCGCCACTTCTAGCATAAATGTGGGTATAAAAAAGATCGACAAAATGTGATATTGCAGTGATAGGTTGCTAGCCCATCGCCCACAACACACTTCAACCCTGCTCCCTTAGTCGACTTTTACGACACCCACGGGAAGAAAAACGAAAACGTACGAAGAGTTTTTAAATAAGATGAAGTAAAAACTAGTGCCTATGCCAAATCTTGGGATTAGGTGTCAAAGCGGACCCCTGGCTCCTTTAGGGGCACACCCGGGAATATCGCTAGGATTGTGATGCGACCAGCTGATGAGTTTAGTAGATAATTATTAGAATAGGTAACCTAGTCTCTAAAACATCAGAATACTACAGTAAGTAAAAAATATAACATACATTTATTCGGGACCTATACGTAAAACTGTTTTTATTTTACAACTTATTTGAATATTCTTTCTTTACATAGGTATCTAGTACCATAAATAAAGAATAATACCTATACCTAGTCGGTCCCAAAGTTCTGTCACAAATGAAAATAATGATAAAAACAAAAGTAGCAATAAATTTTTAATAAATTATATACCGATTTAAAGTACATTTAATAAAGAATTAAAATTACTCAAAATTATTCAAAATTACCTCCTTTGTTTTTAATACAGGCCCTTAATCGGTGCGGCCAGTCGTCTATCGCAGCACGCACCATTTTCATATCTATCTCAGTGACTGCTTTTCTTAAAGATGACTTTAGGCTCTCCAAATTTTTATGTGGTTTAGCACAGACCTTCCCTTCTAAGACCTGCCAAATTTTATAGTCCAAAGGATTAAGGTCCGGACTAGAGGAAGGCCAATCTTCGTGTCTTATAAAGTCGATTTTTTGACGGTCAAACCAGGCTTGAGTGGTCTTGGCTTTGTGTGCTGGCGCAGAATCCTGCTGGAACACGAAATTATGTCCCGAAAATAGCGTGTTGGGCAGATCTTTGACAACCTTATCCAAAACTGTCTCTTGGTATACTTTCGCACTGATTTTGACACCTTTTTCGCAAAAATGAACCTCAGTTGGCCCGTAATAAGATACACCCAACCAGACCATCACTGATGATGGATGATGCCCATGTTGCACCCGCGGAACTCTTTTTCCTGCTTTTTCAGAGCTCCTAGCGTACACTCTATCATTCTGTTTATTGTACTTCTCTTCAATATCGAAAATCTTTTCGTCTGTAAAGAGGATATCACGGTGTCGATTTTTCGCGTACCGCTTTAACAACTTCCGGGATCTTTTAAGCCTTATTGTTTTTAGACGGGCATTAAGTAAGTGCCCACGCTTTTTTTTGTATGCTCGTGACTAAGATCTTCGTTTAAAACCTTTTTGACGGTTTTTCTACTGACACCCATCTGCAAAGCCATCAATTTCTGTTTTCGGACAGGATTTCTTGCTATGCGCGCCTTGATCGCTTTGATCACTGCTGGTGTTCGTACGGAGCGAGGCCGGCCAATTATTTTCTTGTCCTCAATACTGGAGACTTCATTGTACCTATCAATAGTACGGTACACAAACCTAAGCGTTATTTTTAAATTTTTGAGCAACTTGAAAATCGTACTTGGCGAGTGCCCACAGCGGTGCAATGCTAAAACAGCTATTCGGTTTTCTTTCTATGTCCACTCCATCGTGAGAAATTGCAACGAATGACTGTTTTTTGTTTTAAAATAATTGTCAAACATTCAAAAATGGAATGCAATAAATTTTTCTTAAAATCATCTTCTAAATTTAAAAATAATATGCCAGTGACAGAACTTTGGGACCGACTACGTAATATGTACCTACTGCCATTCACATTTGAGTATGTAGCAATTTATGATTCAAATTGCCAATAAGTACCTAAAATTATCGAAGTGCTTACGACGCGCGACGTTGTCAGCTCGCGCTGGCAGCGCCGTAGTTCGATCTGGCAACGTCGCCAACTGTATACTAATTTCCAATTTATTTTATTATTTTTAACATCTCTGCATAACGTTCCATTTCGACATCTTATATATTACAACAAATGAATTACTGCGTGTTACAAATATTTTACATTAAAATAAAATAAACATAAAGTGACTGCAATCTCTTAAATTATTAATAAATAATAGAGCATAATTATTTATTTCTTATCACTTCGCACTCGTCTTTGAAACTGTATAATAGTAAAGAGAACTGCGTACAACGAAACGACTCAGTGCAGACGAAACACAGATTACAGAGACGAAATGAGAAAATGTTGCTACAAAATTATTCCTTTAAATTGTAGGTAAACAGAATAAACTTTGTCCATTTGTAAAAAAGCGAAAAAAATGATTTAGTATGAGTTTATTGTCTCAATTAAAAATACAAATAAAGATAACCTGCGGTATGATATTTTTTTATAAAAGCGTAGTGAAAATATACGTGTAATTACATGGGCAAAGTCAAAACGTCAGAAGTATATGGAAAGATAGAGACTTAACTGGCCACACTGAAACTAGAGACGATAGGTATCAACTCTCTCTACCACGAACATATTGTTAATGTTATTCTTTTAAAATTTGACCTCCGCTTATTTGAATGGACCTACGATTTGATTTAGAAACGGATTTGTTTGCCAGTGATTTACATACGACCACTTGGACTTCTACGATATTGACTGGACTGGACTGATTTGATATTATTGCATTTACGAAAATGACACATCGGTGCCAATTCATAAACTGTCACACATTGTTTCGTTTTCCAGTTAGTGATAAAAATCGCCTACGGATCTGGATTAACAATTCAGGTAAGCTCTATTTTATTTACAATAAATAAAATTATACAACTAAGCACATAGATACTTGGTGACGTCGGGCATGCGTCAGTCAACTTGACTTTTTATCAATGTTCCAAAACATCGTTTTGTACTTCAGTTTTTTATCGCGTTACTTACGTTAAAATAAGTTTATATCTCGCTCCAAACTGATTAGTGTCCTTATTAATCCTTCATTTCATGTTTGCACTGTACCTAATGGTAATGATAAACTAGTTAGGAGTTTGCTTATTGGCATTTTATTTTGAATCTTTTGAATTTACTTATTCGCAGTGTGATTGCCAATTCGTGAAAATATCTAACCGGAAATGATGGCTGAAGTACTTGGTTTAGCTTGAGATTTCACTACTTTTCAGGCCGGAAGGCTTGGCAGGTTTTTTTACAAGAAATGTACTTGATGGAAATTAATAATATCTAAGTATTTAGTTTTATGACGACTGCTTTAGCCTAGTTGGTAATGACCCTGCCTATGAAGCAAGAGGTCCTGGGGTCGAATCCCTGTAAGGGATTTTTTTTGTGTGATGGGCACAAATATTTGTTTCTGAGTCTTGGATGTTTTCTATGTATTTATACCTATTGGAACTATATATATCGTCGTCTAGTACCCATAATAGCTTATTGAGCTTACAATGGGACTAGTTCAACTTGTGTAAGATTGCCCCTTAATATATATTTTATTTTATTTATTTTTAATTTCAGGCAACATCAATCTCACATCTTTGACACCTGATCAGTTAAAGTACTGCTATCTTTTTGAAGTGCATTTTGAATCCTGCTATGAGTCACAATGATAACCAGAGAAGGTTGACCGGGACAGCTATTACTAGACACTATCACTGTGAAGATAAATCAATTGATGTTATTAGCTTTGTGTCTGTAGAGCACCCAATGCAAGGTATGTCTTGATTTTTTATTGTTCAAATAGTATTTTCTTAAAAACATGATGACAATTTTTCTGAAAAGGGACTCCTTAAGGCACACATGGGAAATGTACAAAAAAATTGTTTATCATTGAAAACAGGATGGCATTGGTATCCGTTCATGTCAAACGAGATAGCTTTAAGAAAATATTGCGTTTGGTGTCGGGTTACAAAAGCACCACACCCTTTCTTCCCGTCGGTGTTGTTGGTCCAAGCAACTTATACTTGAAAATATATACAGGCTGTCCCAGCGCTATGCAACTTGAAGGGACAGTACCTTAAATATTGTAGATAAGATATTTTACTGAAAGGAGATATTATTGAATATTTTATAGTAAGTAATACTGCACTCAAAGATTTTCATAAAATTGCTTGCTTTGTCTGGGAGTCAATCCGACCATAGAGGAAATATTTATTTATGATCCGGCTAAATCCAACTCCTTTCTTTCAAGCTAAATTGTACTTAGAAGAAATCATTCTTTATTTTTAGCTTACTTATTGGCATCATAAAAGCACGTGGTGTTTTTATATCACATATAAATAAAATAAATAAAAATAAAAAAGCTTTATTAATTCCATTACAGCGTTTTTTACAGTTAGTAAGTAATGAATTATGTATGTAATGTATTGAATTTCTTAGCTAAACACGCAGAACTAAAAAAAAATGCTTATAAGATGTTAGGATTGTTAGGTTAGGTTAGTTAGGTTTCACATATAGCCGGTTTTTATTAGCATACGGCGGCAAGCATATTTGAAAATATTAGCAGTATAATTTAATAATAATATAAACAATAAATCAGCTTATATACGTCCCACTGCTGGGCACAGCCCTCCTCTCAAGGATGAGAGGGAACGGGCAGTAGTGCCCACGCTGGCCCAGTGCGTGTTGGGGACTTCACATACACCTTTGAATTTCAAATTACTTAAAAAAATGTGTCTCCTCCACACATGAATGACTTAACAAACGTATACAGACACTACCTAATCGATCTATCGTATGAGTCCTAATTCTATCAACTCAACGGAAGGGGTAAAGGGGACGATTAACAAAATTTAAGTATGCTCGGATAATATTGTTTAGTTTAATATTTATTTTTTAAATTTCAGGATCTGGTACTGAAATTACATTCGTTGACGTGCGACCTACCGGACAAAGTAAGAAAACCTGACAATGATCCTGAGGAGTGGCCAACTTCAGCACCACAACCCGCATCGCCACAGCCCTCATCACATCATCACGTCCAACTGAGGCTCCTCAAATAAAAAGACATCTGGAAGAAAGCTCCTCTTGCGTGCACGTGGGGGCGGCGGCGTCGAGCAACGCATCCGACAGATTATTTAAACACATTCAAATTGTATTTATTCAGAGCACGTAGATGTTTTAAAAAAATATATTGTTACTAAAAAAAAATATTTGTAAATCTCACAAAAGAAGTCTACAAAATCAGCAAAAAATTAGGCTACTTACTGCAAAGTAAATGAAATAATTTACATATAATACGTGTTATTGAACCCTTACCTTTTTACCTTACTTTTCTCAAGGAAATCTGCATTACTTACAGGCAGTAAATAGAAGAATGTCTCGGATCGCATGTAATGCACGCAAGGGCAAACAAAATGCGATCGGAGGCTTTTTTACTACTGCCTTGCCGGTGGTGTTCGCACCTTTTTTTATAACTGAAGCTTTCAACCTCAATAGTTTTTAAATTTTGTATATTAAGGTATCTTCCTATTGTTCCTTAAGTTTGTTCTATAATCGTCCTCCTACAGTTGTTCCTGGTAATAATAATCTTGAAAAATCCAGGGGAGTCAAAAGCGCGATTCCGATCCTTTACTGAATTAAGTATTCAATGTGCTGTGGTTTTATCGATCGAGGGAGCGAAGCGAACGAAGTTCTACGCTTCAGCTTGGGCCGAAAATCGTTCGTATGTCCGGTGTCTGTCCAGCTGTCCGGCTGTTCTCCTCTACAGGTCGCATTCTTAACCGATTCTCGTGAAATTTTGTGAGCAGGTTCGGTTTAGTATATAGTTTTTTCTGTAACTTTTTAGAAATTAAAAAAAAGACAGGTTCGCTAGTTTCTACAGCACATAGAGCCACTAGCACAATAAATCGCATGGCAGCAAATAGACGAATCAAGGTACAGCTTTGAGATTGATAGTACAAATGCACATCATCAAACAAGATGAGTTTTGTTGATAGTGGGGATCCACATAACTCCCCCCTCGGGAGCCCTGGCAAGCTTACCCCCAAGAACACACCACATACCTAAGTAGCAAGTAGTGGAACTTTGGCTGCAGTCTTATGTAAGGTTGCTTATATAGGTACTTTATTTATGGTACATGATGGTACGGTGGAGGTTCTAAGAAAAGGTACAAAAATTGAGCATTTTATTGACTGCTCGCGTGTGCTCTAACAAAACAGAAAAAAATACTATTATTTTACTTTGTGTAAACCTATCTTGCAAAGTGACATCTATTGACCGCGTAAAACAGATTTTTTACAACATCACCTGTTGTAGGTACAGATGCCGTTAGTGTATTCAATAATCCGTAAAAGGCAATATTGATATAAACGACATCTTTTGCTGAGAGCAAATGTACATACCAGTTCACTAACGCCCCCTGGTGCTCACAGCAAATAAGGCGGATTCATTTTAATGTATGGCGTGGATATATCTTCTTATACTTTATTTATGCTAGTAGGAAAATGCGACTATTCACGGTGTAATAATGGCGTAAGCGGAAAAAAGCGCTAACAATTAATAAAATAAACATATTTTAGTAAAAACATGCCAAGAATTTAGTACATTTCTATGTTTGATGTCTCAATGCTTCATAATTATTTAATGATAAATGTCATCATTATAAAACACAGACGACCAATTTAACAGGTGATTTCCTACTTAAAGTAGTTTAGTGTCAGTTTAGCAGACTAAGTACCTAGTTTGTAATTCGAGATCCATCTGCAAATCATTGTAGTAACGGAAGTAGGTAGGTACTATCGACAACACAGCTAACTGACCATATCGGTGCACCTTAAGTGCATTGTAATAAGGTTCTAAATAAACACAGGATGGTCAGTTAACAGTGTTGTCGTTTGTACTTTATTATTGGTATGGTTAAGAAAGAAAACGCTGCTAAAATACTGCTAAGCTAACACTATACTATACAGGGTGGAAAAATCTATGGCCCTGAAAGTAAATCAACTTAAATCCTTAACATTAGTGGCGTGCTCTACATAAAGAAAGTCAGAATGTGGGCTATTTCGATTGGACTTTTTCAAAAAGTTACATTTTGGAGCTGTTTTTTTTTCATGATATCTTAAAAGCCTTATTAACAACTTTTGTAATTTTAAAATATTCATTTTTTTATTCAAAATAACACGTATGGGCTTGTCCAGAAATCATGTGATCATATTTTGCCTACTTTTGACCCCCCTTTCCAGATCACGTGTATTCATCATATTTGTATTAGTCAATTTAAAAAAAAAATGGTTTTAATTTAAGCCATCTCACGCTACGTCATCTAATCTAATCTAATCTAATCATGGACCTATTATACTCAGGACAGGCTATACGGTTTGCCATAGCGAGGGACGGAAAGCCTCCTATGCAGCTAAATTAAGAACCGGTCTTAAAATGGCTGATGACTTGCCATAAACAACCTACTCAATTTGGACGGGTAATTAACACGGGGAACTATGACACTGACAATTAGTGATATTTCCCTTTCTGTCACAATTATCGAGATTTGTATGCTAGCATACCAGCTCGCTCGTACGTGGAATACCAAGCTCAGCCTAAAGCCACAGGCTAAAGCCAGAACCCTGAATGTTCAGTTACATATAGGGCATAATATAGTTTAAAGGTTTTTATGAGTGGATAATTCATAAAAACTTAAAATACTGCAATTTCAGATTCACGTTTCAGATTTACAAATTTAATAAGTTAGTTTACAAATACATGCGATTGCAAAGTTACTTTTGTAGTTTCTGCAAATAGTAATAACAAGGTAGGTACAATGCACTATACGATGTATTTGCATGCGGTTAGTGTTAGGTGTACAATACACTAGAAAACTATACGAACGTTATTTGTGGTTGGTAAAATAACATTTCCATACAAAGTATATGAAAAAATATTATTTCCAGTTACATTCATAAATTTGTATTTATTGATAATACAATAACCTACAAAAAGAAGTGACATCCCAAAAAAAACTCCATGTAATAATTACAACTTAGAAAGCTCACAACAGCTTTCGAATAAGAAAAACCGCATTCAAATCGGTCCATCCGTTTGGGAGCTACTATACCACAGACAGATACACAGATACACAGACACACATACACGTTAAACTTATAACACCCCTCTTTTTGCGTCGGGGGTTAAAAATAGGCCAAGTTTCATAACTCGTCCACAGTAAAAAGTTGTGAGATATTTCGTAGAGCTGTCAAACATTATTCAGGCAAACCAGGAGAAGCGTATGTTTAACTGCGACCTTACAGCGCGCGAGCCGAGCGAGAACCGCCAGAAGCGATTTTTTTACAAATACTTACATCCGTAGTATCCATACGTAGGATACTTAGGTTTAGGACCAATGGCCATGAGGATACATACTTATTATGACAAATAATATTAGGGATAACACAGTAGGGCAATCAAATTTCATCCAAAATAAATGAAGCGAATCATAAATAGGGTCCTTGCCTCCTAAAAACGTTAAGACAAATGATCGTTATGGCAGACAGCGGTATGGATGGAATACAAAAATAGGATAAAAAACGTTATGGATTACAATATAAGCAGAATATAGAACGTAGCCATGTTGAATGTTTCCTTAGTTCGGTGATAAAAGCAAGGTCAAACTGACAAAAGGAAAGTTTAGGTAAGATAATAAATAATACCTATCTCAAAATTTCTGTCTACCCTATCTAAAAGCTGCGCCACTGATTAAGATTAGCTCAATTTACACAGAGGAAATATACTTGTAATTTCTCTAACTGATAGAATAACTTGCAAAATCATTTGGTACACATAACATATACAAAGAAAAAATTAACCGTGATCGCATGTAGCCTAAGGCTAAATTATAATGAATAAAACTGCATTCACTGATTTTGTGAAAAGCTTACCCGAACTGACTGAACTGAAATATTCACTGCACTATTTAATTCTACTAAAACATAAAATCAATATTAAGGATAACATCTATCCAATAAACATTTACCCCCTTATTCATAAAACTTAAAATGCCTCTGCTAAATAAAATGTGCTTTGTCCCTTTCTTACGAACACAAATGTCAAAGTGACAGATAAGGAGAAACGAATTTTAGCGCCATTTTAGTTAAAACGGGCTTGTAGTACGTTTATGAATACGGCCGTTAGCCTTTAAAATAGAATTAAGTCTAAGGTAAAGCTTACCTGAACTGGACGAATCGTTATCCTTAATATTGATCCTATCGATTAGTAAAATTTTACATGGTGATTATTTCTTGAAAATGAGAGCGAGAGAATGAGCTGTCAAGGGTTTCCCTTCAGGGTCCATAGATTTTTTCACCCTGTATATTATCTAACATGTAATATTGGGCATAATAAAAATCAAAAACAGGTAAGGGTATAAATCTCTCTATTTTGCAATTTTAACGGATTTTGGTCTATTACAATTTAATTACAACACGCCCACAATCTGTCTACTTTGCGCAAAGGTTGACTGGTAGAGAATGCTTACGGCATTAAGTCCGCCTTTTGTACGATAAGTTGTTCTTAAGTTCAATAAAGATTAAATAAATAAAAAAAAATGAACCGAAAAATTAATTAATGTAAACAAAGCAAGCATCTTCCTCTAGTCTTGAACCAGTCCATCATATACTACATATATAATAAAATAGGATACAGAGTAGGGGGGCTTGTGTGATACCGTGCGCGCCGTCGGCACGGCCGGCCAACAGCGGGCGCGCCCGCGGTCTCAAGCTCATGCGAGAAACCTCCGGAACGTACAATCTCACTAGGTACACGATATAATTAACAAACCTGCACGGCTAGCACGCGACGGCGCGCGAGCTCTCTCGATTTTTCTCGCACTATCCATCTCTCTCTTATTAGAACACTTAGAAGAAGAGGTATAGTGCGATAAAAGTCGAGAGTATGTCGCGGCCGTCGTCGTGTGCTAGACGTGCTGTGAGCGCGGCTATCACAGGACGGCCGAGCTGTGTCGCGGTGAGATAAGACTATCCGTCTTTCTCTAACTAGTAAATAAACAGGCTAGCGTGTTTTCTTATAAAAAAAAACTTTTTTAATTTCGGAAAAGTGACGACAAAAAATGCTCACAAACAGCCGGATAGCGGAACACCGGACTTCGTGACAGACACCGGACATACGAATGATTTTCGACCCAAGCTGCATGCGAGCTGATGCATAGAACTTCGTTCGCTTCACTCGCTCGTTCGATAATCACAAATCACAGAAAGCTAATACGGCATTCAACATGGCGGTCAAGGGAGGTCAAGGCCAAAAGCGCTCCAAATTATTGTATGTGCTCTGCCTACCCCTTTTGGGAATAAAGGCTTGAATGTATGTATGTATGTAATATGTTTCTGTCAAAAATTTAATTTTTGGTACAAGCTTTTATTGCCGACTGTACTTTTCTGTATACCATCATCAACTGCTCATTGCGAGCCCAAACTCGATGGGGTTAAGTGGTTTTATTACGGAGTTCCTATGGCCACCTTCTCTCTCCATCATCAGATCAGCTCGATGGTACCATAATATTGAATTGTCATCCAAATTATACTTATACCCAAAATTTCAGCTCAATCGGTCACCGGGAAGTGGGTCAAATTTAACTTGCAAGATTTGACGGACAACTTACATACTTTTATACGTACATACGAACAAGTCAAGTTAATATAAAGCTTGTAAAAAGTAAAGGCAAGCAAGAAGGTAGGTAAGCATGCTCTCCATTCACATTGCACGATACCTACCTACGATATCGTTGCAGGCCCTAACGTTAACGTTGCCGAACCATACACCGATATCGTATTGAATAATGTACCTACGCTATTAAAATGTGACGTGTCAGAAAGGGTGCGCAAAAAACATTAATTTTTAATACCTACTAGGCTACTAACTGACCCCGGGAACTTCGTATCGCCATACAAAATGTATGAGAAAATTGATTCCATGTTTTAATAGTTACCTATTCTGCTATTCTGCTATTCGGTACCATCCTTTCGTCGAAGCAGTTCAGGCCATTTTCGACCCCCTATAACTTCGTTGCGGATAAAACTAGAAGCCTGCATTTTCATTAACCAAGCACGCATTGTATAAACACGATATATTTCAAATTTCATTCAATTTGAACCAGCGGTTTAAGATTTATAACTAGTCAAAGTTTCTTAATTTTGTCACTCACTCAAATCAATTTGTCCAGTTTTCTAGATACACCAACTGCATAAATAACTTTGTCATCCCATATAAACATATAGGAGTACAAAGTTATATTTGCAGTGAATGGGACAAAAAATTCAAACGGTCGCAGCGTCAGTTGTGATAGCCTCGCGGAAAAGTAGGTACTTAATTTACGCTATAATTTAAACGCATCACGGGCAGCGGGGCCAGCACAACTGACGCCGCGACGTGTATCGTGACAAGAAAAAATACAAAAACAGGTTACAGGAGTTGGGACGCGAACCGGAGTACTCAGACTTGTGAATCAAACACCCGAACCACTCGACCAAAATCAAATGGCCGCACGGCCCGAAATTATGAATCTTATGTTAGAGGTGACTACTTAACAACCTGCTTCACCGCTAACTCGATAGATGGCACAAGTGTAGATTGAAACAGCGCCATCTGATATAAAAAGATGAACTACGAGGTACCGGCGACGATAAAAAGATTTACGCGTGCCTTGTAGCAATGTATGGAGAGAGCCATCTTCCTTTTCTCTCAATAATCTTTGGTACCTATATAGATTGGGAACTGACGTAGGACATTATTTCGGAAATCATTGTAAGTGAAGTTTCTATGGAAGTGCGACAATTGATGCCGCACTTGTGGGAAGTGTAATTGGGTAGGTAAGTACCAAATTCTTGGCCAGTAGTTAGCCTGGTTAATCGGTAGTAGTTAAAGAGTTCCGTTGTGACACAAAAATTAGCCACACAATTGTATGGTTATTTTTTGTGACACAACGGAACTTTTTAGAATACAGTAGAATTTGGTCTTCACTCAATTATTGCCATTCAACTTTGTAAATTCCGTCGTCTCAGTTAGGAGGTAGACTCTACCGTAGACTGTCATCCTCATCATCATATAAGCCGAAAGACGTCCACTGCTGAACATAAGCCTCCCCCTAAGAGAGCCAAAATGAACGGCAGCCGTCTCCCGCAGCCTTTACCAGGTCATCAGTCCACCCTCGCTGTGCCTTTCGGTACGAGGTCGCCACTCGAGCACCTCTCCACCCCAACGCCGGTCCTACGTTCAATTTGCCTACTACCACTTTCGCTGGCTGTACGACAAAACAAAGGTACCTATTGTCTTGTAGTTTCCGAACCCAATCAAAGTGTTGGTCGCGCATGCTGCCCGCCTCGCCGCCGTACTCTGATGGGAGGTACTTCTTGCTGATAGCCTGCTGCAAGCTGCTGTTGTCCGGGTGAAACTTGATCTGACACATAAAACAACATGTATTACATAGAGCTCTTCGGTCTCGCACCAGACACAATGACCGCCAACACGACCAGCAGGTCGATCACGTAACGCACTGTAGTACGTCAGCCCAGCTAGCACGATACGTTTTATCGTTATGTTTTACGTGAGTTTTCAGTACATTTTCGCCGTAAACCGTGACGCTAAAACCTATCGTGCTAGGGCCCCAGGTACACATATGCGTCACTTTTTGTATGGGAATGGGACGGTAAGTTGAGTTAGGTATCACCTTTAGTAAAAAGCAAGCTGGATTGTGTGATACAGCCTGCCGTTGGGTCATACAGAAGCAACAAAAAAATCGTCTTTCCTGCGGTCAATAATAAGGGCTTACGTATTTAAAATGTTTTATGACGTAAAATTATAAAATAAGAGACGCCGCTTATGTGCCTGTGGGTTAAGAGTTTTCATTTAAATTTAGTTTTTATACTCGTCGACTATAATCTTTAAATTAGAACCTCGCAAACCATAACGCAATTGAATACTTTTATTCTGATGCAAAAGTTTATGCTCTATGAACAATCAAAATAATTATTATTCAATTGTACACAGAACTAAAATGAATTTTGACCAATCACGAGGCTTGATTTACAGAGAGACATCAACGCGTTTAAAAAAAAGCGGTTGGCTGCACTTCGTTTCAGCAGGGCGATTTTCAATAGATACCAAGTTTGTTTAATAAATTATTATTTCTGTTGCCTCGTAGAAAAAGTATTGTATACAATAGTTATATAAAAAATTAGCTTTTTAAGTCTCGTACCTTAATTAGGCGTAAAACGTGGTACTCGACAGAAAAAGCATACGTTATATAATACGATTGCATAAAATACTATTTATGGCTTCGGCAATGTCAGAATGTCATTTAGCATTAAGTCCGCCTTTTGTTCTGTGCAATAAAGTTGAAAATAATTTCCAAAGAAAAGATGAGAATCTAAACTTCTGTATGATCGCCCATGATGTGAGTGACATTAGAAATTACGAGCTCAGGACGACTTGAGTTCCAACATTATGAAATATTTACAACTAGCTTCTGCCCGCGACTCCATACGCGTGTATCTGTATAAATATATCGTAGCTCCATACAAACTTTGACCCCCCATTTCACCTCCTTAGCGGATGATGTCCGGGATAAAAACTATCCTATGTCCTTCCACGGGATTTAAACTATCTCTATACCAATTTTCATCTAAATCGGTTCAGTGGTGTAAGCGTGAAGAGGTAATAGTCAGACAGACAGACACACTTTCGCATTTATAATATTTGTATGGATTCCTGGTATGTATGGTGGGAGAGTTACGGTTCTTCAGGCCGCAACGAATCACGAAATTACGCATGTCCATAAACGCGGCTTAAGGCGAAAGTCAAGTTGGCTCGCCGCTACCTGCGGTCATCTGGGGGCACAGCAGTGCCCCCGCCAAGTTGAGCAAAACAGCGGCACGGACGTACCATCCTTTTCTCGAAGCAGTTCAGGCCATTTTCGACCCCCCTATAACTTCGTTGTGGATAAAACTAGAAGCTTGAATTTTCAGTAACCAAGCACGCATTGTATAAACACGATATATTTAAAATTTCATTCAATTTAAACCAGTAGTTTAAGAATTATAACTAGTCAAAGTTTCTTAATTTTGTCACTCACTGCATGACTGACTGACTGACTCACCGATCATCAAAAGTCTAAGGCACTTCTAGCAGACATATAAGCTTCAAATTTAGAATACAATTAGTGAATACAATTACAAGGTGTGTACAAGGGAAACTTAAAATATTTTGCAATTTCGGTCCAGTTTTCTAGATACACCAACTGCATAACTTACTTTGTAATCCTATATAAATATAAAAGATTACAAAGTTATATTTGCAGTGAATAAGACAAAATGAAAAAGCAAAAATACGACTGCATTCATAATTTGTATGTATTGATAATACAATAACCTACAAAAAGAAGTGATCCCATAAAAAACATTCCGTGTAAAACAGAGGCCAAGTCTCGAAACTCTTCCACCGTAAAAAGTTGTGAGATATTTCATAGAGCCAAGTCTCAGGCATTTTTATTATTCTTTATTTGCTTGATAAATACAATTTTGTGACTAGTTTTAGGTATTCAAAAATCCATAAATGCAGTAAAGTTGTGTGATTGACAAGTAACAAAATTTTATTTAGCAAGCAAATAAAGAATAATAAGAATGCCTGAGACTTGGCTCTATGAAATATCTCTCAACTTTTGACGGTGGAAGGGTTTCGAGACTTGGCCTCTTTTTTACATGGAATTATACTTACTCCTAGCAATGTGTCACGACAATTTGCTATAGTTGGATTGAAATATCAAAGCATGCCTTTCATTCTAACGATAGCAAGTTGAAGTGCCAAATTGCATAGTTGGTAGTGTACTTTACATCTGTGAACACGCACGCCAGCTGCACCAATTGTACAGTCGAAGTCCAAGTTAAACAGACCGAATTACAATGGAATAAGGTGCATAAGTGTAAACATGTATTTGAAGTCGACCGTCAACCGTCTCTTAAGGCCGCTGGCGCGGCCAGCGGTGGCGGACGATAGTAAATTTGACAGCTAATGAAAAGTTTACTATTGCTATTGTCCGCCGCGGCCAGGCTGCACCAGTGTGTTGCAGGCCTAGTCTCTCACAGACTGGCGCGGCCTGGCCGCGGCGGTCAATAGAAAACTTGTCATTACTGTTAAATTTACTATTGACCGGCGTGTGATTAAGGCCTTATTTCCCCAACACACCGTCGCGCATATGTGACGTCGCACTTAAAAAGCCTCTGATAAATGTTTCGTCCCATTCTTACGACCACAAATGTCAAAGTGACCGATAAAGAAACGAATCTTAAAGGCATTTTATTGAACGTTTATGATTACGGGCATAAATGTGTGACATGGATTACTCACAACGTCAATGATGTATGCTGGTAATACGGGTTTGACTAGTGCGAACATTTTCTCGTAGTACGAAGGGTAGTTGATGACATTCACCGACTTCACTCGTACGGGCATGCCTTCCTGCAATATTAATAAAATACGTTATTTATAAGTGATATCATAAAGTCAATGTGGTTATTAATATTTCATTGTTTAGTTTGAAACAATACAAAACACTATGGGTAACTTTGGTTATATTCGAATTTAAGCGGTTCAATTTAAGGTTATGTTTGGTGCCATTATTATATGATTCTTGTATAAACTGGCATCGAATGTGTTAAGTCCTAAAAGTCACACATGATTTGAATTTTAAAGAAAACCTTATTTTATGCCTTATTGGTTTCACTTTTAAGCGAAACTGGCTAGTACTTGTTCGATTTTTGATTCGAACCTAAAAAAATAGAGACAAAGTCAGAAAATTTTAATGTCAGCCGTAAAAGATTTTCGACAGGAAGAAGTAAAAACATCTTGGAGCCGTCTTGGACAAGTTACCTTTTTTCTTTTTTCACCAAAG
Organism: Epinotia bilunana; assembly: GCA_947049275.1. NCBI lineage: Eukaryota > Metazoa > Arthropoda > Insecta > Lepidoptera > Tortricidae > Epinotia > Epinotia bilunana. The sequence continues at coordinate 8,632,544 of OX346267.1, read as the reverse complement.
TAACGCACGCCGTAGTGAGGCGGTCAATCGAGGGTAAGAATAAGGTTTTATATCGAGTAGCACTTGGGGAAAATGGCCTCCTCGTTTTTTCCGAGACGTACTATCGACAACACAGCTAACTGACCATCAGTGCACTTTATGTGCATTGTAATAAAATTCTATATAAATACAGGATGGTCAGTTAACTCTGTTGGCGTTTTTACCTACCCACTCTTGTCAAAATTGTCCATGACCAATTTGTGCATAAAGTGTCCGAATTGGAGGACGAAGGAGCGTTGAATGCCCTCTTTCAATGCACGACTGTTCTACCGTCGGCCCTGGCACGGCTCCGGCTCAGTACAGTGTACTGAACATTCTTTACTTTAACGTATTCAAAAGGTGGAACCCTTTAAAGCTGGGACGCGTCGTCATTGCCAAAATAACGATAGTTTGGTATGTCTACACATACGAATCAATTATAATTACTTTATAGTATAATGACGTGCATTGTTCATTTAATTTGTATTCACGACGTTAGTTTGCTTGTATAATAAATTGGTATGTGTAAGTAGCTCTAGTGATGTGCCGTTGCTGGGTGCATCTGCATGATTTTATGACAACTGCAAAGCTGGGTAAAGCGGCAATTACACTGCGTCGTTCACCTAATGCGGTCGCCGAATTCATTTTAAACTACTTAGGCCAACAAACGTTGTCTTTACATTAGTCTGTCCGCCTACTTATAAGCATTGACAGCTGCCGATCGCCGAATGCGGCCGACTAACGTGTTCTTTACACTTTTGCGGTCGCCGCATGCAGCATACGGCGAACGACGAAGTGTAATTGCCGCTTTATATACAGTCCCAATAAAAATACGTGCGTACCAATAAAAATAGCAGGAAATCCCTAAAGAACATTATATTGCACTTTGGCAGCATTCTGAGACTGTAGTCCTTGATGTCCATGACGATGATGTGTCCCTCCGGCCAGAAGTCACGGTCGTCATTGAGCCAATGGTCAGCTTGAAGAGAAAACGCCTTGATGAGGTCGTAGAACACGAATCTATCTAATGTAGGGTCGTCAAGCTGGTGAATGAGGAGTTCTTGGTCTCCCGCTATGAATGTTGCCACGGTTCTGAAAACAAGACGTATATCATTCATATGGAGTATTAATTTTAATCAATATTCAAACACACGATATAGTGAAAACTATAAGTTAAAACTGAAGTGAATCTAAAAATGGCATCTACGTTGTGCCAAAGATGCTGGCAGCATTACCCCGCTGGTAGACGGAGTTAGCGGCCAACTCTTCGGTTACCGGTGGCATCTACAAGCCTTGTAGAGATTTCTCTGAAGAGGCTTAGTGCATATGGACCATTCATATTTTGTATCTCTTAGACCCTCCATAGAGGGACTGCTTAGAGCAGTCGAGGCCACATTTCTCTCTCGTGCCGTTGGTCTCGACAGCTCTAAGCAGTCCGTCTATGGCCCGCGTTAGGTATAGGAGTATCTTTTAGGTTAGTACCTGAATGTGAATTTGATACGAGTGCGCTTCGATACATTAAAAAAAACGGAATGAGAAATTGATTACTGTTGAACCTATTTTAAGCTATTGAAACGCAGTATACTCGCTCACAAGTGCTAGGTGATGTGATGAGTGTGCATTCTTTAGAAATAAGGAACAGAGAGAACATAAATACGGCCAAAAAATGCACAAGTTTTAAGGCCTTTAAAAACCTGTTCACGTGTAAGATAATTTACTTTAAAAACAAAGTTTTAACCGACTTCAATTTAGTACTCCGCCAAGCCACGAGAACATTTATTTTCCAATTTACCTCATGAACTGATTTCCGAGAGCAAATGCGCTGATTATTATTGAAAAAAACCCAATCGCTGTATGTGACCCGATAATATTTGAGGACTTCCGTCAATTCCACAAGGATCACCTTTGGCACTTCATTAGTTGCTATTTCAACGGAATCTTATCAGAATCTGTGATATACTTTTGTACTTTTAAGTACATAATTGAGGAATTCCATAAGTCATCTGTGGTCTTCATCATCAATTCCACTCCACCAATTTATGATTTCCGGATGTAAATACACGAGTTATAATAGAAAATACCAAAATCACTACACGCGTGCCTAATATAAGTGAAGAGTTCCCTCAATTCCTCATGGATCCCATCATCCAATTGAATTTTCAAAAAAATGGGACCCACCTGGAAGCATATACTTACAAACAAAAAAAAATTGATGAATCGGCTCATCAATGACGGAGTTCTGAGGTAATAAACATTGAAAAAAAAAAAAATATATATATACAACCGAATTGAGAACCTCCTCCTTTTTTTTGAAGTCGGTTAAAAATGAGTCATAAATGTCATGATGTTTGAAATGTAACTTTATAATCAAGTCTTAATAACTCTACGGTTGAAAGGTCGTGTAAACTCATCCTAGGCCACATAATGACTACAATTACATTCGAACCATAAATATACGATTACAGTGTAGCTAAAATAAGACACTATTGTATGTTATATAAATATTTATTTATTTATTTATTTAATAAACAGAGTATATTATAAACTTAATAATCAACAGGGTCTCACAAACTGTCGGAACAGTTTTTTTGTGTGATCATAGGCTTCATAGTACAGAGTTAACTAATTTGTAAATAGGTTTGGTTTGTAAATGTTACATACAGCTATGCCTTAGGGGTATGTTATTATATGTTACTTCAAGCATATATGTATAGTGATTGAACAGAAATTCATCAACCAATACAGTTGCCATTATTCCATCTTAGGTTAGAATTATTAATAGCATCACCCTCTTTTTTCCCGTGGTAGTAAAATTTTAAAGTAGGTAATGCGAGTCACGTTTCGCCCATCTTTAACCCTACAATTTTTAGAATTAGCACAGAAAATCGATTTCATGTGCTCTGCCTAGGCAATGCAATCTCAATCTTGCGAGATATTGAATACACGGTATCTCGAGCGAATCTCGGTAGCAGGAAATCTCGTGTATTGAAATCTCGGTTGGAAGCTTGAGTTGTGTCCAATCTACTTAAAGGAACAATGCCTTTGTTGACAGAAACCGCAAAGCACCAAAATTACCATATTGTAAAGTCGTTACAGCCACCTAGAAAGTTAAATTGAATATCGACTCTATGTCCCTAAGTAATAGGTTAAGAGTGCACTAATAGGAAAATGGCGGTCCAGGTGCCTTTGTACTTGTTAGATTCTCAGTACTAAACTCTTGGCACCTTTGCCCTAGAGTTGAAAATCCAGTAAAATATTAATGCATGCAGTTTTTGTCCACGAAGTGTGATTTTCTTTTATGACGGACCATAATGAGGTAGCAAAGCCGCACAATGAGACGATGGATTGGACACAACTCAAACCGAACGACTATACCTAATACTCCAGGCAAAATACGGTTTTGAAAAACATTAATTTATAATAGCGTTTTTTTTGTTGATTTCATTTTAAAATGTTATTCTAAGATGATTTATTAAAGAATCCGACAAACTTTCCACCCGGAAGTAATTATGTAGATTTCAATGAATCATGCATTGTCTTTTTTTGTACGATTTATCTTGAATATTATAGAGAAGATGTAAATGAACCAAAGTAAAGCCAAAAATATTTATTAATATTTTTTCTGACTTTTCAGAAGCAAGTTGATTTATCATTTTATTGATGTCTGAAATTTTGTCGGATTTTGTCGCTGGGTAACTATTTAATTGATAATATATCCGTTACACATAAAAAATAAGCTATTATAAATTATTTCCAAAATTGACATTTTTTCCATACAATCTGTCAGTTCATTGACTGGACTAAAACGAGATTTCAGTATGCAGCAAGTGCTAAAATCCCGTTATTTTTAATAAACCTTTAGTGGTTGGTGCGTTTGTGCACATTTTTTCGTTGTACTTCTTAGCACGCCAATTCCAATTGGGTACTTATCCGTCAAGAAAAAAAAAGTTCAATGTTCAATAATGAGAACATACATGAATACAACATGTTTCATGTTCAAAGTATAATAGCAATGCCCTAAATGAGTATTTAGGTAATTTTGACCAAAATAACGCAATATTTAAAAAAATATGCGAAATCTTCATATAGGTACCGGTCTATATATATTCGAGGTTAACCGAGAATCGAGATCTCGCCGATTTGGCTAACGGGATCTCGCTTCGTTAATATCGTCTTCAGATTTTTTTTTTTTTTTAATTACCTATCTCTACGGAATACAAAGTTCGAGATTGCACTCCCTAGCCCTGCCTAACCCATTAAAAAATATCTAAGCGTGAGTCCGGCAATTAGATAAACTGAGGTTAAAAGTCATTTAATTGTAGGAAATAATCTCCGTTAAACTCTATTCTTCATTGGTTAAATCGACGTTCAATAAAATGATTAAAACTGGGCATTCACCTTATCGCCGCGCTGCGCCTTTTGTCTCCGCGACAAATGGACGTAATATTTTGTCTGCATCCACGATCGCGCCGCGTAGCTGTCACTCGCGGTCGTGGTCGTGTTTTGTTTCGACATGCACCGACGCGCCATTTTTCTCTGTGACGAATGGAAAACGTACCTACCTAATATTATTCCAACGTTGAATTTTGACATTCACGACTATCACGCTACAGTTTTGACATTCGTGGACCGATTTAGGCGCGGCGCTGCTCCATTTTGCTACAAATACCTAGCTTTAT